>QUSF01000008.1:4170502-4258786 GCA_003676055.1 Chloebia gouldiae
CATCCACTTGGTGCCCTCAGCCAAAATCCAGAACATCCACTTGGTGCTCTCGGCCAAAACAGGGCTTTGCCTCTGCAAATGAACAGTAGAGAGGAAGCAACTTCCTACAGAAAGCAGCTCACTCAAACCTCAGGCATCCTCTTTCACCCTACAAGGAGTAAACAGAATCAGGATCTAGAAATAAGAAGGCTCAGAAGGTTTTAAGCTTTAAAGACTTCTAAATCTTCACCCCAGTGTCTTGCCCTGGAGCAAAATTATTTTTAAAGCTTTGTCTTCTGAGAAAGAAACACCAATTATTGTAAGAGGGAGCAAAGGAGTACTGGATTGCCCACTCATCAACACGTTTTGCAGCTGTACAAGAGCAGGTTGATGAAATCTGGAAATGGGGAAGGGACGAAAGAAGAGAGCAGGATGGTACCATAAAATTTGGCAACACTGGGTCTCTTCAAAGTTCTCCATGTATTGTAGCATTGCTGGGAAGCACTAGAACAATACAATTATGCTATAAATCAGTTCATACTAGAAAAGCTATTCATCTATTTCAGAGATGGTTCTAGTATAAGGACATGGAAAAATTTAAGGAGTAAAGTCTCTGTATTTTGTTAGTACATGGTCCTGTAATCAAAGACAGGAATTGCTGTTTTCTGTTTTTGATTTTACTGCTTACTACTCTGTTTTTTAATGAAAAAGGTATTTCAGTGAGATACCCAAAAATACAATAAGAAATATCAACAAATACAGAATAAATCAATTAGTTGTTCTTCCCATAATTAAAGCACTCTACAGAAAATACATCTAAGTGTTCCTACCAATATGCACAATTCAAAATAAACAGCATTCAAACATCTTCAGAAAGATGAACATAAAGGAAATCACACCAGCTTAGGGGAGAAAAGACAAAAAAACCCACAAAAATAAGTCTATCTACTGCATGACTCTGGAAATTTAATGTAAAACTCTTCCTGAGAGAAAGCCAGCTCCCAATCTTAAGAAGCTGTTTTAGCTTAATTGTTTTGAGATGTAAATGTAAACAGCACACAGTGACATTCTTCACTTGGGAGAAAAACCAAAACCAAAGAAAAAACACAGTTGCTGGATCTGAAGCAAGCTGTTCACTGTCCTGAAATAATATAACTTACTTAGACATGTTTTCATGCTGAGAAGCTGGAGAAGCCAAAGTGCTGCTTAAGGCCCATTTGAGACAGTTTTGCACCTAATGAAGCCAGTATATTTTTTGCAAGATAGTGTTATTTTATTTTTTTCCAAGCATCCCTATGTGGAAACTGATAAAAGCTCCTGAAATACCACAGTTTGTGTGTTATCACGCAAATAAATCATTGTACTTCTAGGGGAAAAAACAGCTCCTGGGAATAGGAATAATGGAGAAACTAATCCAAAAGCCAAAAGCATATAGGAACTAAGTGAAAAGTTGTTATTGCCACCAGTGTCAGGCCTTGCTGCCAGGAAGCATTAATCCTGATACTAATCTGCAGACCTAATCCTGATACTAATTTGAAGACTTCTATGAACTAATACCAAGCATACCTATTCTAATATTTTTTAAATTAATTTTTAATGAAACCTGACCACTGACTCTAGCAAGCTGCTCTCAGAAGTTAAGCTTGCTATTTTTCACATCACCTGAAACATGGTCTTCTGTCCCTAACAGGCTCTTTCTGAAGAAACAGTGTGTTAGCATTCATTACTGTAACCCACTGATGTTTAGTTTATTTGTGGTTTTAAAGTTTTCAACCACTTTTCTTTGATGCAGTGCATAATCAGTAGTAATTACAAGACTACCCTAAAAAAATAGAAGCCTCTGAACAAATTTTGTGACAAACCACCAAAGGCATGGAGTTTGAAGTAAAGGCCTGAAGGGTAAGAAACAAACTAAACTTGAAGTAACTTAGGTCTCTAAGAAACATGGCAGGAGTGGGGGAAACCTCTATCATTAACAGCTATGGAAAGCTCAATGGAAAGAAAAAAGACACAGCTTGTTTACCTGGATGTAGAATTAAACCAATAGATACTGTCATTCTTGCACCAGAATAAACTGGAACTTTTATGTTTCTATACTGAAAATGGTTCAACTGTAAAATCAACACTTCCAGCTCAAGGCAAAATGACCCCACAGGATCCTTAAATGAAAAGCAGTGTATTTTGGTTCACTACCACTGACTTGTCATCCATGGTTGGCTTAAAATCCTTCTTTAAAAGTATCCTTGAAAAGTAACTAAGAGAAGAAGGCATCTGGCAGTAGGCTTGAACTATTGGTAGATACAGGCCGTGCTTCTAGTAAGACATGTATGCTTGTTCAGAAATGCCAAGAGGCTGAAAAAGGCTTCTGCAGACAATTGTTTTTCTTTAGTAATGGGAATGTTGCATGGGTACCTTATGCTTTAGAATAAACATGCATCAATCATTTATCTAATTTTTCTATTACACTCAATGCCAAATTTATCTAATTATAGATTACTGATGGCTAACTAGAAGCTAGAAAATACAAGCTTTACTTATTTTTACTTAGTAGAGTAAAAGAATTGCCAATCTGCAGGTGGAAACATTTACAGCAATTCTTGATCAGTTTATTTAGAAATTAAAGTTATAATTTCAAAACCTTTTGAGAGTCAATTGCCTCCAAGCACACTCTTATATCATTTCAAAGCTCAGATCCTTGAGTTTTAAAAATAATACTTGAGTTTATTCTTGCAGGCAAAGAATTCTGCTGAATACTCTTTCAAAATGTTTGAACAAGCATTGGTGAAATGGTAGCAGAGAATTCACAGATCTAGGCTGGCAGTCACAGAAGCAGTTTTGCCAGTGCTCTGTGAAATTCAGCTTCAGACAACAGATCCCTACATGGTTCAGACTTTTTCAAACAGACAGGAGCAGATCACTCAGAGAGAGTGGTAAGTCTGCCAACCCTCAAAATCAACAGGATAGATGGGAAAGGGAGTCTGAACTACTGCAACACCTGAAACCAAAAATGTAGAGCTCATAAATGGTTCTGAACACATCTAAATTAAAGGGCAATATAAATGTTCAGTCGTCATTAGTGTTTCCTATGTATATCAATCAGAAGTGCTACTAGAACTCCTTGGAGCAATCAAATACTGTAAGCACTTTTGCACTGGAAACTGAAGATACAGAAAAAAATCCTACATAGTACAAAGATAAAAGACTGCCTTCTCAATTCAGCTACTATTAACACTTGCACCTGGTGGTTACATAATTAAATACAGAAAACAACAATTGTACCCTAAGAGAAACTTAATTAGATTAGGCATGTAGTAACAAATGCAAAATTACCATCATTAGTATGTCAGTGTACTACAAATGGAAATGCTTAAGTGCCAAGCCCACAGCTCCCATTTCTGATTTATTCCCACAGATGAGGAGGAGACAGCAATTTGCTCCCTTTTATAATTTCAGGACAACTGCATCTAGGTGAGATTCACCCAAAAAAGTGCAGGCGGGAGTACTGCTGGCATCTCTCTGCCTAGAAATTCAGATGAACTGTTGTTGACAGATGTTTTGTGCTACAAAAGCAAAACCAGATCAGGCAGTGTGGAACAAACTAATGAATCTACAAAGCTGCTGTGTGTCCTGATCCTTTCACAGGCACCTGCTTTGCTCACAGATAAGGCACTGAATGATACAACAGCTTCTCCCCCAGCTGAAAGCAACAGGAATCCTTTAATTTCAGGTTTAAAGCTGTACCAACAACCAAAAAAAGTATAAATTAAGATTTCAGGGAATATGTTTCAATGGAGTGATGGTCTGGATAGTGATGAACTTGAAAAGATTGCCTGTGGAAGCTGCAAGCTAATAATCAAGAAGACAGAGAGGAGTCTGAGAATGATCCACCAAGAGCGACCTAAGCAAAAGTGCTACTGTCTGAACAAGCCTTGCTTTCCCCTGATTATATATAGAATCTTTTTAAATAGCTGGAATTCCCTTTCCCAGACCGGCTGAAGATCAGCAGCTGCAAGGCCTGTGTGCAAAGTCACATGAAGGAAAGGAATGACCTCCACAGTTAAATCAAACAAGTGTTTTTCCAATTGTCTTCTACCATCTTAGGGGGAACTGTACTCACAAACCTTCAGATGCCACCACCATGACAGGTGAGACTCAGTATGACCAAAGACAACCGTGTATGTCACAAACATGGGATCCCAAAGGTTCTATTTCACATCAAACGGATGTTCACACACCACTGGAAGTTTGTAGTTCTCTAAATGCCAAGATACTCCAATTTGTCAGGAATTACTGTGAGCTTAAAATTAGTATTTAAATGCTTCATATATATAATCATCTTTCCTCAATTATTACACTACAAATAGTACCCGAGTTTTAGGGCATCAATTTGCCCAAAAAAGCTCTTAGGGACCACAGCTGCCTTCCTGGATAGTTCATGCCTATGAAATAATTTAAACATTACCACTGGAATTGTAAAGCCAAAGAAGCCTTACTCACAGTTGTCTCCCCTGACAGGACAGATACTTAACTAAATCTCACACCTAAAGCTACATATTATTTAAACAGCTTTTTGGTAAGAGTTCCAAAGGAGATCTGATCCAACTTGTTCCATAAGAACTATTAGGATTTAAATAACATAAATGAGAAAAATACCTGACTAAGTACTCAGGTTGTTTTTAGAAAAGTACAGCCATATTCTTATCCTTGATGGCAAACCTGTCATCAGATGAGTGTGAACTCTGCCATACTTGTGCTGTAATATTAAAATTTGCAATTTCTCCTTCCAAAAGGTAAAAATCCTTCCCTTTATTAAGAAAACCCAGAGAAGTGCTAGGCAAAGTTGTGGTCTGATATTAAACTTGCTTGGTTTATGATGTTTTTAAGGAAAATCAAGGTATTATGGGGTACAGATAAGTTTGTTTCTGGAGAAGTCTACAGATTTACAAGGTTATCCAGCTGTGCAGTCATGAAACATAGTTTTCCTGAATAAATAAGGAACTATAGCAACCAAGGCACCATGGCCTCACATATGCTGTAATAATGAGACATAATGAAGGATCTTCTGGGAGCTCTCCCACTACTGCTAGAATTTTATAGCATCAAATTTGGGAACTAATTTTGAAAAAGACAGAATCCTATTTAATATTTGATGTGCACTGGTACTTCTTTCCTTTATAATCTCTAAACATCCACATTCTTTATGTTGAGAAAAAAAATCAGCTGAATCAAGTCTCAAAGGGAAAGATAAATATCCCATATGAACTTGACAGTATTTCCTTAGTATATCCTATTTGCAGATATAATCTTTTTTTGAATAATCATATGTTTGCAATTTTCCAGCTCTTGATGAGAAACTGACCCGTCATCAGAGCAAATTTCCTTCAAAACTCACACATGACTGTTATCTGTAGCTGTGATGGGAAGATAAACAAAGATGACAATCACAACTGTAGGCTTTCATAAACTTTTCCTTCACTTGCAGCAGCTCTGAAATTGGCAATTCTCTTTCATTTGCCTGCGTAATGAAATAATTTGGCTTAAGAAATTACTGCCTGCTCAGAACACTTTTCCCTTCATCCCAGCACAAACTGGTGAAAGGAAGTGCCACTACCTGCATTTAAAGGCTGATGATATGATTGAAGATGAGAGGGACTGATGACTAAAGCTGTGATTAAGATAGAGCATAAGAATAAAGCTGGCAATGAAAGGGCACAGTCATGCAAATTCAGAGAGAGAATCTGGGAAATTGGTCTGGGACTAAAATTAAACCATTTCCCAGTAAAGAAACTGGACAGTAACCCAGAAGCAGAGAGGAACTGGCGACTTGTCGTGTGAACATGGAGACTTGTTTTCAGAAGTGAACATTAAGGTAAAAAAGTTAGAAAGGGGACACTCACTTCCTGCACCCTAAATGTTTGAGAACATAGTCTCACTTTACCATCTGCCCAGCAGCACAGGAAGTTATCACTCATCTCTTCCCCTCCACACTTGTTTCCATACCCATCACTCCTCTCTCAATCAGCTCTCTGTTCCTTAATCACATCAAAGCACCTTTTTAAGACCACAGTTTGAAACTGCCCAAGTAAAAATGCTCCCTAAACCAAATTCCTCTTTAACAAGTAAATTTAGGCCTGCAGTCTTCGAAATGGATGAGAATAAGGGAGTAGTAAACTGTAAAATGCAGGTAGTGGGACTGGGAGCAAGTGGAGAAGACGGTGGGAATCTCAAGGTACATTTCAACTGGGTGATTTATAATCTGGCGTGACATCCTAAACTGATACACAAGCTCCAGTTTGAAGAATTGCTTGGAATTTATCAGACCTACTTTTTGAAACAAAAGGACTTCCACTCTTCAAATAAATCAGCCCCCTGCTGTATAGCCTGGGCCTTAAAATTAGAATTCTGATGTTAATCTCTGGGTTTGGTCTTTTTTCTTCTTCTTTTGAGAAGGAAACACCATAGTTTTGGGGAAGACAAATAAACTGCCTATGAAATCTTTAATTTACTTATCAAATCATATACCATAACAAATACTGGTTTGCAGACCAGACTTTAAATATTCAACAAGTAAACCTTGGGTTTGCTTTGAGCGAGGAGGATGACTGAGATGATGTTCCAGCTGGAAGAACAGTGAAATTGTGCAGTTAGAGTCAATATCATATACATACACACATGCATAGAGACTGCGAGCCTCCAGGCAACTTGAATTTTGGCACTTCCTAACTTTAAGTACTTGTATTTGCACCTTAATAACATTCTTTTAACATTGTGTGTGTATAATAGACTCATAGCTCACTCAGCCAAGACTTAACTGATTTAATCAACCACATTTGTGAATTATTTGGGAAGCTTACCCCAGTTTGCTAAGTTGCAGCCCTGCCCAATAAAAATTAAAGCAGATGCCTCTGTGAAGCCCAGAGAAACAAGCTGATAATGTAAAAGGAACAGACTGAACTGTAACAGAAGTGTGACAAAAAATATTTTGTTCTTTGCTACTGTATACGTAGCCAAAACTACAACACTACAGATCTGCCAGTCCAAATGGCAAAAACATCATTTTAAAAAGAAAATCAGGTTTAAAAAAAACTTGAATTGTAAACCCTACAAATTATAAGGCATTTTCATAAAGAACAAGGAAAAATATGTAAATTAGGTGACTTTCTAAAGAAAAAACTCCAGCTATTCCACATATAATCATAAGATAGCATTTTTTGTAGGAGAAACATTGAAATTCTTCAGCTGTTGAAAGAGACTAAATTTGACTGGTAATAAAAATAGATATTTCCTTAATGCAAAAAACTTTTTTATCATCAATTATTTTAAAACACTTTTTATTAACACTATACAAATTAAAATTATAAATAAACAGTTTTTCTCCAACATAATGAAAAAAGGCCCATGTAAGAACAGTGAATTCTGTGTATTTAGAATTATTAATGGCAGTAGCCTCAAATGCATCACATTTGTTCTATACTCCTTTCCAGTCCCTTAGTGTAGAACTGTTTATCTAGTAGTACTTATTTCCAGTTGGTAGTCCTGCCATTCCCTTAGAGAATTTGCTGTATCACCAATTAAGGTCTAATTGTCAGAAAGTTGCTCTCAGCAGAGTATGGTTTCCCTCCCTCCAAACATCAGCCTATTTTTACCAATAACACTCATTCAAAAATTAAAATTCCTCTTTCTTCCAAATAGGAATCAAAATTTCTACCTGCAAAACTGATTAAGTTTTTTTATTTTTGCTTTGCCTTCAGGGAGTTGATTTTTGCTCTTTTCTAAATGGACCTTTTGCAAAACACACGGATCCCTAGTCTCATTTTCCAACTGGAGACTGGAGAAAACATTATTTCTCTCTTCACAAAGTAATTAGGTCTGTGGAGTATTTAGACTCTGTGATAATAATGCTCACAGAAATGAGGTTTACCATGTGTTTTCTTTCATGTCCATGCCATCTTCAGCAGTTACTGGCCCTGGTCACTTCACATCTCAGGTTACTGTTTGCCCACTACATTTGCTTTTGAAAATGAAGTCTAAATTGCTGCTATGAAGTCATTCAGATTAAACTTGAAGCCTTAAAAAGGGTAGGGGGTTTTTATTTGTTTCTTAAATCACAAGAGCTGTCTACTTTGTAGTCTTCCATATGTCACTAGAATAAAAATTAGCAACTCTAAGCTGCATTGCCATCCAATATTATCAATTCAAAAAGATGAGTAACTGCAAAGACAGACTTGTACATGCAGTTCTTCCACTAATGTTTCTTAAAAAGCAGCTCCACGGATGTAAGAGTTTTAATCCTTCATTACCAATCACAACATTAAATTTTCTGTATTATGCCAAAAGTTCATTCCACTTCACACTGTCTGATACAGGGTTCTTAAAACTGGAGGGAAGCAAAGCACACTGCAAACAAAGGAGAACAGATTTTTCCAAGACTCAACTATCTTGCCATCTACTCTGCTGGAGATTTTCCTGGTTTTTGATAAGCTGCATGTTATAATCTGTAAGTGCTTTGCTTAGAAGAAAGAACTTTGCAAAAATGTGATCAGGAAAGAGCGACTCATAAATGAGTAGTGAAATTCTGTGGAAAGAGCAGAAAATTTGAAATAGAAGGTGAGAGGTGAATGGAGACCTCATTTCATATTCCTTCAACCTATGCAGCAATACAATTGTAAACTCTTTCTGTAATATCTGTAATTTCAATACTTGGGTTTTCCTTGGTTCTGTAGTTTAATCCTGAGTTTTATTCAAAATTGTCTTTGAAAATATAGTGACTAAAATGTAATTACTTTGATTAGAAACAGAAAGAAGAAACTATTGTAAATTCTTTTCATTACAGGAGGTGGGGAATTCAGGACAATGACAATCTCCCATCTCTGACCTTTGGGGTCAGTACACCAGCAGACAGTGGTACAGCGATTTCCTCTCTCCTTCTGGGAGGTGTGAGTGTCACATAATGCCCATATTCTCACTGTATTGGGCATGCACATTTTAAAAGAATAACCAACAAGAATCAGCAAACAGCTGGTGCCATTTCTCAGAAGGAACATTCTACTGATTAAGGACTTTGTTTTGTATTTAGGCATAGCAGCATGCCTAAATGCTTCAGCAAACCAGTTGATATTCAAAAGTGCCTCTATATCTACAAGTCAAGTATTTCCATCATTCCTCTATTTAACTTCTGTTTCTTTTAATACCCCCCTGTAAAACTTACTAAACAATATTAAATGTTTTAAATTGCATTTCACATTTTCTTCCTATTGTAGCCTGGTCCTCACTCAGGACCTCCTTTCCTGGTTCTCCTCAGTACCAGGAAAATAGCTGTAGACCTTACCTCTGAAAAACAGATTTAAAAACATCACCACCCACTGTTTGAGCCTAACAAATCATGTCTTTGCTGCTGTGCTCACTTCATTCTTACCTCAGCAAAAGGGATGTTGTCAAAATTGTTCGGCATGAAATTGAACAACTTTGACAGATGTCCCAATTTACAGAATTAAGGAAACCAACCAAAGGCTTAATTTTCAAAAACATCTCCAGTAGACTGGTACATATATATATACTCCAACAATCAACTTTATTCTCACTGCAACCTGCAGAGATGTGCATCTCTTCCGGCACTCCCAGCCTGTTTTCCCTTGACAACTGTGCCTCTCATCTTCAGTTATGGGAAGAGAGCCTTGACAGAAGGTTCCTAAGATGACTTTGTTAAATGAAAAAATTGTGTTTTCTGCATTCAAGACACGTGACACATACATCTATGTGTCTGTATGGGGAAGAAGTGTTTGCATTTTGAAATCACTTTGCATTGACATAACAAATGGACAGGGAATTGCCTCATACATCATGTGGTAGCCGTCATTTAGGGAGGGTTTGTGATCTCTCTCCCAGATTTGCAGGTCTGTCCCCCAAGATGAAACAAATAGGAAAAGGAAAGAAATACACTCCTTACATAACCACCTGCCTTTTCACCTTGGATTTACATCAAGAGTGCCTCAAATTTTCAATGACCATGAACTAAAGGTCCCAGTCTAAGAAAATTAATGTCCTATTTTTATGCATTTATTTATGCACACACATGCTAAATCTGTGTTTATGAAGCAATTGCAAGATCAAATAAAAAACATCTATAGTGACAAGCACACACATTATATATATACATGAAAGTCATGTAAAGATAGAGAGCAGACAGTGTATATCTTCATGCTTCACTTGTGAGTACATAACACTGTAAATACCTCATAATAAAATTAAACAAAATTAGGAGAATTAGTGCAATTTTTGAGACAGAAAGAGACCTCCCAATTAAGTGTGAGTTCAGAGTATTATGGACTCAGCACTCAGTAACTGAGGAGTGAAATATAAAACATCACTTCCTAATGCCCAATTAAGGCAACACAGCAACAGTATTAAAAAGCTGAGGATAGCAGTGAGTATGACTGGATGGACTAAATCTTAGATTATTTTAATGAAAAAATAAACAGTCATGTTTCTGTATCACCAGCTAGAACAGGAGTACCCCTTTAAAGAGTCACAGGCTGAACATGTATTTAAAAAAAAAAAAAAACAAATCAGAAAAATCCAAACTGATCATATAGCTGTATCAATTCATGTAAATAGCAAAACATTATTTATTTCTTTTTAACTAACTGCTCTGAAAGAGTAATTAGCAGGATACAATTAGGTGACAACTGAGAAATACTTAAAATAAATCCAGAGACTTCCTGTTTATGATTATTACCCATAAGACTGTATAAAAAGACTGGAAAAAGGAAGCTAGCATCCTATTTAGCCAAAGAGCAAAATATATATCATATTTTAATAAAAACAGAAAAGAAACAAGAGTAGAGCACACATTTTAAATACAGCCACAGCAGTTTATGTTGAGTCCTTTGAAATAAACTGTGCTTATTTATTTATAGAGCTTTCATCATTATATCTCTAGATGCACTATAAAAATGGGAAAAAATCCACTAATTTTCATTTAAAGCTGAACTAAAACTCCACTGCAATAATAGAAGGCAAAATCCAAAGTGTACAGAGATGAAAGAAGGCAGGGGAGGGGTGAGGGGAGGAAAGGAAAGAGGGAAGGAGGAAGGGAGGCAGGGAGGGAGGAAGAGAGAGAGAGAGAGAGAGAAAGAGAGAGAAGAAAGAAAGAAAGAAAGAAAGAAAGAAAGAAAGAAAGAAAGAAAGGAAGGAAAGAAAGAAATTTTAAGAATAACTGACCTGTAAAGAAAGACTTTTCTTGCATAGTAAGTTTAAATTCTATAAAAGTTGTTGAATTATTGAGAAATCTATTTGCTTTGATGTGATACAACAAAAAGCTCATGAATAACAAAATTTTGGGCTGAACCAAACACCTTGAAAGGGTTACAGTCTACCCTGAGCTACTGGCCTACCAATGGAACTACCACAGAGCTGCAGCAAAAAATACATAAATATTAACATTTTAATTGGCTGATGTACTGTCACAGTGGGGGAACTTGTGGATACAACCCTCTCAAACCCACTCTATTTACAGAGATGGAAAAGAACAGCATACAAATAGTAAAAGGAGATAAAACACTTTAACAACCCTACAGAATTGTAGCAGCAATCTTCTAGCAAAAAGGGATTAATTAGCAACAAAGGCAAATGGCCATTTGCCTAAAATTATCAGTTCTCCTCATGGTCATTATTCACCAGGAAAATCTTTGTACCTTCATAGCCATTATCTACATACCTAGCCTATGACAATGCAGTGTACAAAGCAGCTGACAGCTTTTGAAGGTAGCTGAAATCCCAGATGAAGCACATTTGTTCCATGCAGCCATTTGTTGTGAGCACACCCCAATCTGACAAATGCATTTGACATGATACAAGAACATGCCAACAGACTGACATAAAAAAATACCAAATAATAATGTTTATTTTCTTGATGAAAGAATCCTGCCGGTGCTCCTTTCCCAAACTCTTTCCTCTCCCTCTCACGGGATGATTTCATGTTATGCACATGTCATGCACAAATTTGAACTTTGGATTTAAACCCTTGCTTCTCTTGCATTTAAATTATGTAAATATCAAACCTGAGCCCTGTGAAATCCAAAACAGAGATCATCTAGTCCTGGTTTAGGACAAAGCAGGCTTGTCTTCTTCCTGTTACACATTTTGAATGGGCAAATGCAGGGCAAGTCTGGTCTTTAAACTCTTCTGCTATTATATATATTGCTACAGGGTGCTCTGCAACTTATCTCATTCCTGCCTCCAATTTTCTCTTGGACAACTTTAACTTCTCAATGTCATTAATATCCATTCAGTAAACTGATGTCAAGTTACTATTAAGAAAATGAAAAACCTCCTTTCTTGTTTTTTGGTGGTTTTTTTTGGTTTTGTTTTCTTGTGGGTTGGTTGTGGTTTGGTTTGGTTGTATTTTTTTTTTTTTTGCTAGAGATTTAACTATCAGAAGACAGCTGGACATGGCCAGTAATGTAGCTAAGACACAGCCATGAGAATAAAAATTTATCCCTGGCTAAGGGGAGTGATGTCAAGATATTTGTGTCAGCTGTTCCTTCCTGACACTACTGACTGGATAATCACTGGATTTTTTAGCTCAGTAGCTCACAATTAATTGAAAAATAGACAGGGTGGCTGGCAAACAGCAGTTGACACATTTGAAGGAACACGACTCCAGGATAAAAGTCATTCTGGTAATTTCTTTCAGGAGAAAACACTTTTTTTTTTTTTTGTCGCTATTATAACATAACATAAAAGCAGCAAATCCCAAGTTCCAAATGAAGTCTATGAAATGCAGTACAGAGAAACCCAGCTCCCTGCTGTGACCATGAACCAAGTTCCCCATGCCATAAGAATTGCTTAATACTGTGCCTACAATCTGTATCTTGGCAAGGCAGACAGGTAAGTCTGATATACATTTAAGAGATGCTAAAATACTTATGGCTATATGGGAATTATTTTTTTCATGCTTGCTAAAGCTCTAGAGTAAAAAATAGTTACACTGGCCAAAAAAAAGAGAGAGATGACTCTCATCACAGAAAAGCAGATAGATCTTCTGGGGAAACCAACTTGAACTGGGTCTAAATTAAGTTTCCAAGAGACTGTCAATATAACCTGTCCTCTCTCTGAGTTTGTAAAGACAAAATTACCAGTTCTAAGTACAGAGCTGAAAGAAACTATGATCATAATAGGACACACTAAAAGGTGATGTCTCCTTCCCAAATTCTAGCATAGGCAAAAAAATCTTACAGGGGTAAAAAAAAATCCAAATTAAACGTACCCTCAGTTTAAGGTCAACTAAATCAAGGCAATGCAGAAATCAGCATGCAACAAGAACATCATTACAGTCAGCAAATCAAGTACAAGAAAAATGAACCATGACAAAAACAACTGAATACTAGGTGGGAACAGCAGAGCACATTACCCAAAAAAATCCCCACAGACTACTCAAAGCCATAAGGGAGGACAAACCTCAGCTTCTGCTGACTTTGCTTGAATAAAACACATTAAATCATATGTTTTAATTCCTTGACACTAATGTAAAAGAGTGTAAAGAAAAAAGACTGTCATGCAAAATATGGCACTTTGATTTCTGAAGTCAGAATTCAGGATACATTTTCATAGGAGATTACTTTTTCTCAAAATACCAAGTTCTTGTTCACTCCTCTAAATGCAGGTAATTTCCTTAATAATTTTTCACTTTTGCAGTTTTGAACATAATGGGACGAATAATACATGATGCACAAATAAGTTATAATGCTCCATGCAAGTTATTAGCAGTGAGATGCTGAATGTGTGATAAATCTAGACCTGAAAGTGAAATATGCCTCTTAATTAAAAATCAATTATTAAAAACAGTAAAGAATGAAAAAGAAAAAAGGCTCACTCACCAAACTCATAATGAAATCCTGGAAACTTCAGAGTTATTTGAAAAGCCGAACAAAACCTTCAGCATCTATATTTAACTAAAGACTCCATTGTGGGTTTCTTGATTTTGTGATTAAACAGTTCTGCTATCTTTTTTGCTTTTATCTCTTCATTCCAAACGGTCATGAAAATGAACAGACAGCATTTAAATGGGGAATGCAAGAACAAACCATTTCTCCAGCCCTGGGAAATCAAAGTACAGGGATGCCCTGATGTGGCTCCGAGGTGGAGCACGGAAGATAAGCAGGCACCAAAACCACCATGCCCTGAACTTGCAAGCAAGTGTGCCATGTTCACTCACAACGTTGCTCATTGGGTTTCTTAGCAGATCTCTTCAAGAAAATGGTTTTAACACCCAGAGAAAGTGATTTGCAAATATTTGATCAGGATGTGCAAATAACTATTTCCAATTAATTTGTGTTTAGTCCTGAAAAGATTTCAAACACAGAACAGCTCAAAAGCAGCTCAAAATCACAACACCTGTTGCATAAGCTTGGACAAGCGGAAATTTCCAGTTCTCTTTATCTGTAAAACTAAGACACGTATTCATATCTCCAGCAGTGACAGAAAGATTAAATTAATGAGCACTACCAAGGAGATCTGAATCCCATTATTGGAGAAACTACACTGGTATTATGCATTATCATAAATATTCAGCATCTGCAATCAAAAGAAGGCTTTGGTGTTTACGTATATAATAAAGTTTTAATAATTCACTATCAGTATTTCACGCAGAGTGCTACCATCACTTTCTTATGGATAAAAGAAAAAATACACCCAGAATTTAAAATCCACAACCATTGCACTGGGAATCAAAAAATTCCTTCTACAGAAAAAATGCCTGTGGAGGGCACCAAGCCATGTTTCCAAAAGCCAGGGGCTCCAGGCTCCACCTGCCTGTGGCTGGCCAGGGCGGGCTGCCTCCATTTTGGGTACCCCTGAGCAGGGTCCGGCCTGCAGACCACACTCGCTTTTCCCTTCTCAAAACATGCACCCTGTGTCACCTGTCTGAAATCTGGAGTACTTTGGCAATGAAATTCTCAGGATTTTTATTCAGGAAATTTGGAAGCCCCAAGGGAGTGTGCTCTGAGGACATCAGCTGCCCTATCCATGAGTGGCCGATGGCACCTCCACACATGCAGCCCCTCAGCCATGACCAGTCGCCCTCTAAGCCATAAAACTGTCAGATTTGGTGTTTTTCCTGTACCACAAACAAGAGTAATTGTTAATGTTAAGCATTGTTATCCTCCCACCAGAGATCAAAGGATGTGGGACTGGGGTTCTGGCCATGGGGGCTGCAGCAGCTCGTGCCCAGAGAAACCCACTGCATGCCCAAACCCAACCTCCCACAGCAGCTTCCCATAACCCCCAAGGCACTGATCTTTTAAAATGGCAGTAAAAGTCCCAACCATGTCAGGGAGGGAGGCAGGGGAGAAGGGGCAGCAGCACATTGGGCTGCCATCATCTCAGCCTGCCATGAGGGGAGAGAACATATTTTTAATTGCCACTTTTAACACATAAAATGCAGGGAAAATCCTAATTTGACCCACAGCACAGGCTCATCCCATCTGCTGCAGAGGGAAAGCCACATTATCAAGGGCCACACTGAACAGACATCAACTTCTGAAGTACAGTCCAGCTGAATAAATAACACAGAAAGTTAATAGCCAAATCCTTTCAGCAGCAGCAGTGCCCTGGGAACCTGATTAGAATTTGAACATTTGCATTGATTTATATTTTTTTTTCAATGTTACCAGCTGGGAGCAAGTGCTGGAGGGGAGGTACAGGAACAGCTCTGCAGAAACAGGAACAGCTAGCGAAGGATTACCTCCTAAAGGATTATCTTTTAAACAAAGAAAAATTTGGTATACTGCAAACAACTAACTCAAATCAAAAGAAACATATTAATCCATCAGGATTAACAGGTAAGGCTGCCCTGTACTTTAATGTCCAGACACACAGCTGAAGAACATGAATGGTTTTATTTAGATGATTTTATTTGTTTGTCCAGCATGTTTTCATAGTCCAAAATAAGAGCTGCCTGTTCAGTTAAAACAAAAGCTTTGATGACTTAGCCTGGCAGTCTCACAAGCAACAGAGATCTCCTTTTTACAGAGCCCTTTCCTTTACCCTTACATATGTAATCTCTGATCATAGAGTTCTTTTAACTCCCATCAGGATGGAACATTAGTTGCTGCCTGTACCACTCATGCACTGTGAAATTTCCAGAACTGAGCTCTCTTAACGTCCCTCTGGGTGGCAGGGGAAGTCACTGAAACTGAGATGAAGCTCTTTATGAGTTCATTTTTCCTCCATTGTTACCACTCATATAGATTTTATGGCCACAGTACTACAGAAATACCAAAATTAAAATAGCAACAATTTACTAAAAAAAAAAAAAAATCCATGTATTTGGAAGTAATGCAATGATATGTACTTGAGCATCCCTGCCTTAGCAGTAGACACTTTAGTAGCATCTCTGACTTGCGCCAAAGATTTGTATTGAAATCTACTTGACTATTCTGGCAAGCAGAGTAAGGTAAGTAATCAAGTTTAAACCATAACAATATTAAAAACAAACAAAAAAAAAGTACAAAGATAAAACCACTTTCATTTACTAAAATTACATTTTACTGTATTTTAATATTTCCACATTTCTGTTAAAATTGTTTATTATTCATACATTTGAAGTTCTCGTGGGGTAAATTAAAAAGACTAAATACTTAAAACCAACACAGCACAGGGCAGTTCAGCAGTTTCTTTATGTTTTACTCAGCCCCTACTTTGACCCAGAGTTGAAACCAAATTCAGCAGCAGTTGCAAACCTTACCTTGTGATGATAGGAAAGATTATGGTCTTTGCTGAATTTTTCCGTCTAATAAATTTTTATTTCCAACTTTTGAACTTATATTCTTTCATAACCAACTAACCTCTGCATTGGTCCAGCATATATTTCATGCTTGTTTAAGAGTGAATTAAGCATTATGCAAAAACTCACCTCCTCCACCTCCAAGAAGGCTGGAATTAGCTGTAAGAAAATCAAAAAGGGAATTATTAGCATTGAGCTTCCTAAATATACAAGAAACCAAAATAGAAGATGTTTCATAAGAGATTGTCCATTGTTTCAGTAACTTTGCTACTCTTCCCTTACCCAAAAACACTTAATGCAAAAACAATCACTTATTGTAAATTGCAATCACAATCTTTACCTTTGTAGTATCTTTGAAAATGCAAGCTAATAAATAAAATAATAATACAATTACTAAAGCTAATTCACTGAATAGGTTATGAAATTACAATCCTGCATTTATAATTCTATAAACCATATTCCTTTGTGATTACCAAATTAATTTAAAATTTTCATTGTAGAGAAACTTAAATAGACTTGGATGCAACTTCTGATTATCTCTCCTTGTTTTCTATGCCATGAGACCTTTGGGGATGATGATGAGAAATCCTGGCTCCATTGATATCAAAAGTTTGTGCAATTGAGCTGGGATTTCCCTCAGCAGGCTTAATTGACTCAGCACTGTAACCATCCAGCTACCCAGGCCAGAACTTGATAAATCACTTATGAAAAGCAATTTTCAGAGCATGGTGATACAAGATGGTCCTTCAAATCAAGCTAGCACGACTGGAGTCATGCCAAATATTTTCCTTTCAGTGCCTAGGCAGAAACAAGGAATGCCTAAGCTTCTAAACCTGCCCTTCAGATGTGTGGGAAACAAATCCTTGTTGTATCAGAATATATTTAAAACAAAGTACGAGCATAAAGGAGAGACACAGGTATTTCTGATGAGTAAAGAACAGATACCTCAAACCATGTCCTGCTCCAGGACAAAGGTATGTAGCAAGATACCCAGAATAAATTAGGTACTGTTTTCATATGTTATTGTTTATGTCATTTTCCTGTCTCTTCAATAAAAGTTTGTAAACAGCAAATTCCCTGCTGTCGGGTTTTTTTCATCATTTTCTTGAGACTTGTACATAAAACTGACAATTATCTTTATTTTCTTCTTTATCAGATATTCTACAAACACCTTGGACTTAACATCCATTTTTCGCTCAAGCATTTGTAGACAGTTTTCCCTGACACTTCAGTAAAACTGCCTTCATCAGAAAGCCAGAGTATCCCTCACAGCCAAGATGCATGTACAAAAGTACCACTACATTACTCAAGAAGTACTTTTATATTAGTCAAAATGCAATGTTCTTTAAAAAATAAAATGCAGTTTTATGTCCAGCATAGCTGGCCATATTAAATCAAAACAAACTAATTAACTAAGTTAGTTACTCATCCTAGGATTAGCTGTCCTACTGTCACTGAAGAATCATTAAAACCAAGACCTAGAGAGATGTTCTCATGCCTTTTCTGCAACCAAGTCTGGTTCTAGTACCCTGGAAAATCAGATGAAGGAAAATGGGACAGAAAAATTCTTTTTTCTGAAACAAAGTCATTTGGAGCCATTTTCAAAGACGTGCTTGATTGGAGACAGAGAAAGGTTGGAGCAACAGGCACAAAATGGAAAACTTTAAAAAACACCAAGAAAATTGTCCATAAGTATGAACATCTCTTGCCTATCCTCTCTAAATTGCTAGCAGAGAACAAATACTGCTGTGTATATATTGCCCTTGACAAAGGCATAATGATGGTAAAAATAAATGTGTGCAGATATGCTGCAAAGAACGTCAATCTTGCTATATTTACCTAATTCTTGCCCTAACTGAAATTCACTGTTAAACAAAGAAACAAATAAAACCAGCCTCACATATTTCTACAGCCGCTTCTGAAGACCTTGTCTAACAGGTGACATCACTTTCCCTGCAGTAAAAAGTACTCATCTGCTAGAGAAATCAGGAGAGTTCCTATCAGAAAAAAACTAAAAGGAACCAAGTGTCATCTACTGCCTGCTATTCCACCTTATTTTTTTGGCACTGTAGAATACACCTACAATTAAACTATTCTAATCCTTACATGAGTCATATTCTAGGATTTCAGTTATTATGTTTGAGAAACTTGAGACACATAGCTAAAACCTGTTACCAAAGTTTCCACTGCTAAAAAAGTTTTTTCAGATACCCAGCCAACATCCCCACTGCAAACACTCATTCAATAGCTTCTCAGAGAATTATGCTTCTCTCATTAAGTCTTCTGACAAGGTTCATCTTTCCAATATTTTCCAAAAACTTCTTAATAACATATAAGTCAGCACCACACACTTCTCTATAGAAACAGTAAAAACAGTTCAAATAAGTTTTTGGCTACAATACATCTACTACAGCTATTGAAAATGCAATGCTAATTCACAGGGACTCTTCATTTTTTAATTTTGCTTGCATAATAGAAGGAAAATCAAACCATCTCCCTATGATTCCAGGAAAGAACAAGACTGATTTATATTTACAGGTTTGGTTTTTTTTTTCTAGAAAGATAATGTGTCAAAAAGCAAGAACTTTTCTTTTCAGATTTTTCAGACCCTTCCTGAAAGGTTCAATAAAACACACATCTCTTTCCATATTTGGGAAAGTCTTACCACTACAGAAGTAACTTGTCACTTAGCACCTAATGAATCTTCTCCCACACAGAGGTCAGCACAGCCCCATGGCTCCAATCACATCCCATTATGTTGGAGCAAGCATGGCCTCTCCTCTCAGTCCCTCTGTTTATCTGCAGCTGATTTTATCCATCAATGCTCCCAAACCATCAAGTCTTGGAAAACCCTGTGGAAGCTGCTCCTGCTCTAGAGGTTCAACTATGGGTAGCTGTATGAGCAACCAGCAGAAGGTCCCAGGAAGCTTTCAACCTCCAACCTTGACAGAACCCAAACTGCCCCACAATTTACACCACTGCAACTCCTCTCACTCAGGGCATGCCCAGCCTTAGGATGAACACCTTCCACCATGTGCCCAGAGAAGCTATGGATGTCCCATCCCTGGCAGGGTTCCTGGCTGGACTGGACAGGCTCTGAGCAACCTGATCAAGTGGAAAGTGTCACCCCAGAATATCTGCCCATAGCAGGACAGCTGGAATGGGATGATCTTTAAGGTCCCTTCCAAGTCAAACCACTCTATGATTCTGTGATTTTATGATTGAAGATTGTAAATCCATCTTGGCTAACCCCTTGTTCTTATTTCTCTTTTCCACAGCTGTACAAGATTCTCAAGTCACAGGAGACTTGGGGTGGGAGGAAACAGGAAGACTGAATTGCTACCAAGTTACCGAGGCAAAGGCTTCTTGCACCTCATTTCATTCCCTACATCACCCTATCAAAATGACCTGCCCAACCTCTCTGAAATTGCCTCCTTTAAAAACTGGAGTCCACAATAGATTCCTGGGCATTAACTCTGAAAATCTACTCACTGTAGAAAATTAAAATATTGTTTTAATATATACAGAGTGGTCAGGCAGCCAGCAGACTACAGTCTGCCGTGCCAGACTGAAAAACAACACACATTGATAGAGCCCCATCCAAAACATCATTGCCAATGGCCCTAAAGAAGCAGCAGAGGTGAGAGTTCATCTAATTTTAAATATTTTTGCCTATACCAGTAACATAGGCTTCAATTTTTTTAAAAAGTAAAAAAAAAAAAAAAAAAAGGCACCATATCTGTGGTGTCCTTTGAATAGTGGTTTCACGATGACACAAATTACAGCTCTAGAGATACTGTGCACCACCACTACTTTAAAAGGAAACTTGAATGCTGCATTCTGAGAGACAGATCTCATCTTCACAGACTGTCTCAGTACAGTGAACAGAAATACCTCTAGAAGTGTTAAGATGGCTTTCAGACCTTTAGGTCTGGTTTACTTTTTAATAGGGACATTAGAACCATTAACAGAAAAAGTGTTCTACGAAGTTCAGCCTCATCCCTAAGAAAAAATCCACTCTAAAAAAAATCACTTCAATGAAAAAACAGTAGCTAATCACTAAGGATAATGATTTAGCCCTTACTGAGATGTTTACAGACCCAGATTCAACCCAAAATTCAGTATTTCAGATTACTTAAAACCACAATGGACTAGATAAATATGCTTTTTAAAAGCACCAGGAAGCCCTGCTAAAGAAACCCAGTGAACACTAGTCTGCTGTACCCTGAGAATTCAACTCTTGCTTTAAGAAACAAAATTCTTTCCAAAATACTAGTGTGGGGAGAAAAGAGAAAGAAGAAAATAAAACACATGGAAGGAAAAAATTTAAAGTAAGCTTAGTTGCTCATGATGGCACACTCACAATGAAAGCTCAGGTTTCTAAAATGTACAAATTTTAATAATGAATATACCAGCACATTTGACAAGTAAGAACTGGACATCAATGTTTTGTATCTCAGCCTTCTTAAAGAGTTATGTTGTATCACTTTCCAACAGTTTTTTGACTGAGTAAGCAGATCAGAAACTCTGGTGTGTTCTCTTTATAACAACATTCTTATCAAAAAGTAAGGTTATTTGAAATTTTGAGGAAAGCAATTGAATGCTGAAGAAGTTCACCTCAAATGAAACTGAAAATCTTCCTGTGCTGCCAGCCAGAACATACAAAAAGTGAAGGAAGATATATGTATGGGAGGCAATTGCAGGCACAGAATTATCTTCTCTGCTGTCAGTTCTGAGGAATTTAGAGAATAGGAAAGATGTGAATAGCAATTTTTGTGATATCTCTGGAGATAACACACTTTTAGCTTCGTTAACAACACGGCTGAATAACTGTTTACTTTTTGTTGGCACATACTCATCTGACAACAATTTAAGAACATAAATTCTTCTGGGAGCATGTCTTTGTCAAGTATTAATGGCACTAGTAACTTAAATTGACATCTATGTCATGCAGCCATGCATCTGTCAGTATAATAAAAATATAACTCTAAAAGATTAGTTGATATTGTCTGACTTTGGCAGCAGATGTTTGAGCTTATTTTGATGTAAAAAAGATTGAATATTTTTGTCAATACTTTCTAATTGTGAAATTTATTCAAGGAGACAACTTTATAACTGGCAGTATTGTAAGATGCAAGACATTCTATTGCCTCAGACACCATTTTTATTCATCAATAAAACATCATAAGAGGCAGCTGGTGAGCAGAGTAACAGTAATTTATGGAATGGGAAGCTACATTTCTTCTACATGTTTTGTGAGACATCCTTACCTGTCAGTGAATTTTGTTTCATCTTCTCTCAAGAAACCAGAGAGAACAAAGAGGAGTGAGATAACAGCTGCACCTTGTACATCCAAACATTTTTAGCAAGAGATGTGTTTGGGCTCCTTAAAGTAACAAGCTTCAGGCTTAAAGATCACAAAGTCATTTTGCAGCAGGTATAGTAAATAAAACACAGCCACCACTCTGTTTAAAATGCTCCCCTGCATATAAAGCCACAGCAGTCAGGAGAGGTAAAATAACATTATAACAACAGACTGGCACAGATTGGCAACGTTATGTCAGTGGCTAATGATGCAAAGCAGAGACTACTGGAAATTAGAAAACCACTAGGCCTAAATGGCCTGAGTGGCCAAATAAGATTGACTTAAAACACTTATGTAACCATACCCCAGAAACAGCTCCAGAATACAGGTGGAACAATTTACAGAAGATTTCTACAAACAAATTGCTCCTCCCCAGGTTTGCTTACTTTTAATGTGTGATCAAGAGCACATCATGCTCTCAATACACACTCAAAAGACTTCAGCTTCATTCCTAGAAAATCTCCTTTTCTCCCCATAAAACCCCTCTGGCAAATAGACACCAACATTTACCCAGTCTCATTTTATTCATAATAGGAAGTACCAACTTCAAGCTCTTGTTCTAAAAAGCCAAGATCCCTAGAAGCATGACCAAACAATTCAGCTCATGAAGTTTCCATCATCTTTGTTTTAGGAAAACAGATGATGTGGGATACTACAGAAGGAATTGAGTTTTCCATGTCTTACCTTTTTTTTAGATATAGAAACTGCACAGTACAAGTTAAAGATTAAAAAAATAATAATAATGAAAGGCTTTGTGCAATTAAAAGCACAGGTTTTGTATTTGAAACCAATAAAATGGCTTTGTGGCTCACTTGTCACAACCTGTGATATTCTCTTCCCCACTCACAAATTCTGTACAGAGAACAGATTTTTTAAACTTAGGTTTGCTATCTTTGCAAAACCAGTCATTGCCTCTAATTTCAAGCTTGTAAAAGGTATGTCAGAGGTAGATTAAGGGAAAAAAAAAATAATCAGCATACTAGTAAGTACTCTGGAGTTGATCCTGTCAAGGAAATTGCCTTCACAACATTGTGAATTCAATAAAGAAACAATAACTGTCATAAGGTCTCAGTTATTTTTCTTCTTCTAATACATTACCAACTCAATACATGATGTGCATTTATGCAAGAAGGTTATTTTTTGAAGTTATATATTACATCAATTTAGCTTAATCATTCATATGCAAAGATCTCTGAAATCTGATATGAAGAGTAAAAAAAAAAAAAGCCACCAAATGCACCAAAGACCCAATGCAGGTAAGGCAGCAGACAGCAGCATGGGACAGAAATGAGCACACAGCTATCAGGATAACATCTTCAACTTGGCCTAATTGGAGGCATAACTTCAAAGCAGAGGGAGCAGAATGACAGGTTTTTTTACCATACTGTGAAATACAGTAATTGCCTTAATGCAGGGTGAAAGAAAATTAACAGAAATTGAAGGTGACTAACACATCCTGAGAAAAATCCATGAGAGAAGGTGTTTGGCCCAGAGTACTTCCTAAATGCTGCTGTATAGACTTCCATATGGACTGAAGTTTAGGCTGCAGCTTTAAAAGAAGCCTAAATTTTGCAGTAGCCTGAGGGCTCCACCAAAATTGCTTCTTGGTGGGGAAGTCAGACAACCACAACAAAAAAATGTAACTTAAAAGAATATCCCAAAAACCAAATTAACATGGTTTTTAAGAATGGTCCCAAACACAACTTCACAAAGCACTTCCAGGTGAAATTTTTGCAAAAACAGCAGTTCACACTTTCCTACCAATGAAATTCATACTTCCCATACCCATCCATTGGTATTAATTTGAGCTAGACAGGACCATCTATTCCAAAAGAGAAGCAAGAAAGTGATGAAGAAGGAGAAGGTTTCCTGCCAGTGCCTCAAGAAGGACAGTTAGAAGAACCTGTTTGATGAGGCTGATGTCATCCTTGGGAGGGAGAAGATGACAGACTTGTTGAATCAGAACCTGCAGTCTGCAGGGAAGAAGTCAGAAAAGGCTAAAAGTGGCTGGTCAGCACAGAAAGATCCATGGTCATGTTTTGTGTGTGCCCCTCTGCAGAAATCATGCTCATTTTCCCCATTCCTCTCATTTTCATCAGAAAAGCACAGACCAGGAACAATTTCATTCTAAAACACAGGGTGATAAATTGCCACACACTATAAGATGATAAAGGGAAAGAGATTAATTAAGATTTGATGTATTTTGTGCATCAGTTTGTAATTTGCTCAGCCACTTAAAAGTTGCCTTCTAGATCATTAAGGTATTTAACAATCTAGCTGAGCTGAAATGTAAAGCAACAGGAACTTCCTTCAGTGCAGAATAATGAGGACAAAAATATTCAGGTCTACTAAAACCCATTCTTCATTACACAGTTTAGGCCATTTGTGTGGTTTGTAAATGTAACATTAAAGGGAATCAAAGTGTTGCAGTATATAATTAATCCATTTAAGTAGAATCATTATCAAAGAAGCTTATGCAAAATAAAGTAAGACGTGATCCAAAGTTTTACTAGCACAATTAGAAAAACAGTTTTGTTAGTAATTGTTGCAAAATAATTAGTGAAATGTATAAAATTCATGCATCTTTCTAGTATCCCAAAGGAACTAGAATATGTTATCTGGAAAACAGGAAAAAAAATCAGAGCAAAGTTCTTCAAGCTTTTGTTGCTTTTGTCTTTTCAAAATTACAGCCACTCTGAACCTACCAGTCTACCTGTATCTTATGACCTTTTTCTTCTATTTTTAAAACATAGCTATGGTACTTATGGTGTAGCTATATATAAATGAAACTAGGTTTCATTTCAATATTTTGCTACAAAAAAACTGCCTAATATTTAACTTCTCCAAGGAAAATGTCAGACTGCAAAAAGCTGTATTAAAGCAACAGGTACCCTCTGAAAATGAAAACAAAAGGCAAGAAAAACTAACATATTTCTGTCCTGAAACATTAATATTTAACTTTCAAGCTTCAAATCAATTTTAAAAATTCTAATTTGTTATGAAATCAAAGACCACTGCTGGAAAGAAGCTACCTGGGGCCTTGTCCTGCCATTTTTCCATGGGGCAACCAGCAGGAAGAGCTTCCCTGTGGTGCAGGCACATCCCACACTACTCCTGTTTTACTCACAGGCAAGCCAAGCAAGGAGAGTCATGGCTCCAGCTGCAGGGCCACCTCAGTGGGTGTATTTTCAAGTTAAAGTAGCACATGTCCACACCACTTTTTTTTTTTTTTTTAGGGTATTAACACTCATGAACAATTCAGTTTAAAAGAAAAACAAGAAAAAAAGGCACACCTGATGTCCTACAAAACAAAAACAGCCCTGGTGTTTTGGTCTGCTAGTGGTTTGGTTTTTTTCAGCTACACAGACAAGACTTCACTTGCAACTTCTGCCTCCAAGTTAGAGGAAGGCAAGCTGTTATTGCACTGTTTTTGCAAGAGCAGCCTGGAAGGAAGATTTTGACAATGAATTACAAGCTCCTGCAAGCAACTAGTGCAGACTTGTAGGAGCTGAAGAGCCTGCAAAGCACTGAAGTTGACTTTAAAATGTGTCCAACTGGGTGAGTGTAACATGCTCTGCACATGATCGTGTTGCATCACCTCCCTAATGATCCTTTCTTTATATAGCCTGAAATTAAAAGCAGCTCCCACTGTGGTCTGTGGGAGCCACATTACAGAAGAAACAGAGGATCTGGTTATGTATTTTAAAGTCGTGGGGGTGTTGTTTTCAAACATAGGCCCAAACTGTTTCTATAGGGCTAAATATTTGTATAACGACAGTCATGTATTCCTTTGTAAGGGAAAGTGGAACTTAATAACCTCAGCATTTCAGTCAGACCAGAAATAATGCATTATGGTAAAATATGGACTGGACATCATACACTGCCTCTAATAATACTGTCCCAAATATTTTTGTATCCTGCTGTCAAATATGCTACCCATACTTCTTCTTAAATGTCTGTTTCAAAAAAGCTATAGCCTAAAAAAATCTGGAGAAGACCATAAAAGACAGTAAGAATAAAGTGTAGCCATCAACTTACTCTATCAGAGACATCAGAAACTTCCCCTTTTATGATAAAAGTAAGTCAGCTTAGTTAGATCGATCATCCTCTCCATTTTATTGCTCTTGGAACGTACAGTCCATGACACATCTTAAAATGGAGAAACATAAACTGAAGTTTGAAAAAAAAATACTGTTAGCTTACGATTTTCACATTCCCTGAAAACTCTAAAAACTCTATTCAGGAACTTTAAAGAAAAGGAAGATCACAAATAATCAAAATGATAGGAAGGCCTGAAGATATTTTCAAAGACATGACAGAGCCAAGAGCCCAGATGAAATCCCTGGCAATGACAGATTTTAGATTGTGTGGGACAATTCTTTGTTCCTGTCAGCTTGTGGAAGGTTTCTAATCTTTCCTAGCTGCAGATGCTCACGGTTTGTGATTTATTCCAACAACCACCAGCTCGAGCTGTGCTGTGTGGTTACTTCCCTAGCAAACAGTGCCCAGCACCCCATTTCCCTGGTTGTCACCTGTGTACCTGCCCCTTGTGCTCCCCATGGCTGCCTGAGTAATAAAGCAATTAGTCAATTTGTTAAACTCTTAAGATCCTTCTTTAACACTACGATTAAAGGCACTTCTTAAAGATAAGGCAGATTAAAGCTATTATCCAAAAATTTGCAGTAAACAGGCAACACTGTTATAAGGTTGTGCATTCCAGCAGGTAGTATCTGGCAGAAGCAGCATTAAGGCTTTGATAAAAAATTTACTGAGGTTTTGCTGGACAAGGAGCTTTCATTTTCTGTGAAGCACAACAGGAGGGCAGGATGTTGCACTGTCAACACTGATAATGCCGTGCAGACAGAAAAATAATCATCAAGTTGCAACTCCTCATCAATAACTTCATCATACAGGCACCAATGGGTCATCCTTAGAATTTCATGTCCTTGCTTCCTGCTAATTCCACTGGTCAATTTAGATATGGAAAGATTGTCTGTATCAAGCAGGACACATGCCACCTTGATGTAGGGCAATTCCCAGTTAGGCAACATATTTCCATAGTCTAGATGAGACAAGACTTGTGGATGCAGAGCACTGTGGAAGATTGATTTCCCTCCACAGCCGACGATGACAGGCAGGCACTGTCCGATGGCAGTGTGGGACATCCATGTTTTGTAAACCCAAGACAGATGATATGAATTCATCCTCTGCTGGCCAAGATGCTTGTGGTTCATTTACCACCATCACCACAAGCACTTCCACCACAAATCCTTTCAGCCATAACCACTACCCAAAACCGCAAGAACTGCTCATACTTGCTATTTTTGCTACTTTTTTTTTTCATTGCTTCTAGTCACAGTTTGCCCACTAATTCAAGAGTAGCATCAGCACATAAAACAAGTAATAGAACACATCTGCCCCTTTGCCTGGGTCACAACTCAATCACAAGCTATTTTGTATAGCCTACAAAGTATTCTCACTGAGAGTTTCAATAAAAAGGACTGTGGCTTGTGAATCAGAGCTTCTGACTGAAAACAAGAAAAAAAAAAACCTACAAATAATTTCTACAGATAAATAAACCAAAGATAAACTGGGGAAAGCTGATTAATCATTTCAAAGTATGCTAGTCCTTTTTTGTGCTGTTACTGAACATTTTTGAAGTGCTGCTTAAATAAGGACTTGTATGCTTTTGGTTTACCAATCTTTCTGTAAGGCAAATACATGTAGCTCAAACACCCCACGGGGATGAACATTGGTCCAAAAACCACACTGGTCCAAGCTGAAACATTTTTCTCCAAAATGCTGCAATATATGCAGTCCATCTAGAGCACTTTCTAATGCCTTGCTGTCAATGAGTTGATATTGTAATGAGTTATTTTTCCTTCTACACTTTACCTCGAGGAAAAATAAAGATCTTAAGAAGCTCCAAGCTTTCACATAGACCATCTGAATCCATGATTACTATGTAACTCCCAGTGGTCTATTCCATGTCTAGGAAATATAAACAAGGACGCTATAATCTAATCTGTGCAGAGCAAACACTTCATTTCACTATTCTAATACTGCTGGAGTGATTTATGAGGCAGCTGAGTAATTCTGAAAAATGTACTAAGAAAACAAAGGCAAAATTAGGCAAAGTACAAACATTGTTTATAAGAATACAGAGACCAGCAATGTCAAAGGATATCACAGGCATCTTATGCTACACATAAGCACATCTGTGAGGCAGGTAAAGTATGTTTTTATAGCTGTTCAGAAAAGAAAATGATGAATCATCTTTTATAGCTCTATATAAAATTACTTTTCTAGTGGCAATTAATAGAGAGAGGCCCCAGAACACCAGTCACATGCTCTAACCATCAGGGAGAAATAAATTATATGACAATAAAACCCCACAATGTTTAGTGAATATGGGAAATTCTGTTTTCTCTTGAAAAGCAGCCACATCAATCACACATTCTATATGCACATCAGCTAAGAGATGGCTCAGTGGAGCTAGAGAGGATCTGCTGTGCCCAAAGCATCAGGCAGGGAGACTGCAGTCCAAAGCCCACATGACTAAATACCCAGCACAAGTTTATGGTCATTATTTGCAGGAAAAGATGTCATGTTTATTTATCTCGCATAATGCTGATATCATTCCTACCAATATGTATAAAACCCTCCAACAGTCCCAAGATGTTACCAGAGTATGTTAGAGGCAGCAAAATCCACAGTGATCTGGCTGGAATAAGGGACTGCACTGGAGCATGGCTCTTCTCTTCCCCCAAAGTCTCAGGCAGTCTTTTCTTTATACTTAAAACAAATTAAATCTACTGCAATTAATGATTATAGTTTTTCCTTCAATCAGCCCATACTCCTCTAGGAAATTAACTTAGCTATTAAAAGCCTAAAGGCTGGAAAGGAACCTAGTTAGATGAGTTTTACCTCCTCTGTATTGCCTGTGTAATCAAATGCAGTTTCCCCACCAGTTTAATTCTAATCAGTTTAATTACTGAAAATTACAATGAAAAAAAAAACAAAAAAAACCTTAATTCTTACACTAGAACAAAGGAGAAAAGCTACACTTGGTAGCAGAAGGGAACTGGGTGACATGATACTGCACATGAGGGAGAGGAAATAACCAAAAATAAAGGCAGCAGCTATCAGACTGAGGAGGTGGAAGTAGTAAGCTACAAGCCAAGAATAAAACTCAGTGCAGACTATTTCCTGGACGTGAAGTTGTGGGGAGAGTTTATTACTTTAATATTGCAACAACTTGATTACACAGGACTTGTGTAGATCCACTGAGTCTTAATCTGTATTTCCTACTCGGTCTTTTGGCCCTATACAAAAGTTTTTTTGCTGTAATATAAATACAGTGAGATGAAAGGTGTCTTAAGCAAGTCTTTTGGAAACACATGGCGCTATATAGATACACTTAGAGAGAAAGGACATTTCCTTCACTTGATTTCCACAGCAAAAGTATTTCTTACTGCCATGAAACTCTGCGTTTAAAAAGAAATTATTTCACGGCATGTTTTTCTTACCTCTTGCCACAAGAAAACCTCCATACTGATCAGAGCTATGAAAGGCAATATAATGCCTTTATTTCTTCTGAAAGACCCAAAATGTAAACCAAATCCATTCTTACATTGTATTCATTTCTCCTGTTGTCCATAATGGCTTTGCTGACTACTTCACAATTCTAAGGACCTCAATCAAGGCGACTTTAAATCTTCTCCATCCAGATGACTAATCCCAGTAATCTCATTTAAACTGCTAGTTTACATTCTACTAATACTGCACAGCCATCTAGTCTGTGCAAGGAAGGGGTAGGAACAGGCCAGTGACTCTTACTAGAAGACATTGCAATCCCTGTGCAAGCAGAACTGCCATAAATCAAAGATTGGCACTAGTAACACAGATAGTGGCATTTTAAAGTGTAAAATATTGGAACAAATTATTTTATTTTTGCTGAATTCACCAAAACTAGTTTTGCATTTTGTCATGCACACTGCAGAAAAGAGAAATTCTCTCACCACAAAAAATCCTCCTCCAAAAAGGAAACTTGTTAAATCCAAGGCAAGTTTTTAACTAAGTATGTGCACAATCTTTTACTAATGGAGACTGGATGGAGCCAGAGGGTAGGTAGAATACCACAGAAGTATTCATAAGCATCCTGGCATATTCTCAGAAACATGGAAAGGTGAACCTTAGACCTTACCAACAGGCAAACCATGCATGTTCCTAGAGAAACACGTCTCTTATAAAAAGGCCACATTGCTGCAAGACAGCAGATGTGCTTTTCACAAAGTCCCCTTCTGTGCCAAGATGTCTGTAGCCATAAAGTCTTTAAGAAGTCCCTTAGTTTGTAAAGATCTGCAGAAAGCAGCAGTATCTCTCTGAGCAAACACACACCAAGCCTTTGTCTACAGGGCCCTCCTGGAGGGGCCATTTAATCAAGGTTGAGATAGGAGCTCCTAGGGTGGAGAAGCCTCACACTTATGTTAAATGCAAGTCACTTATTCACCACTTTTGTTCAAAAGTGCCTGGCCTTGAACATTTTAAAGGCTGTAATGGGATCAAGCATATCTAAAAGAACAATAAATCTCAATCAAAGTTCAAACCAAGTTCTAAACTTAGATAAGATGTCTGCATATATCTTTACACAGTCCCAATTGTTTTATCCCAATCAGCTGAGAGGGTATTTTACAAAATCCTTTCCCAAGTTTTTTCTAGACTTTCTTCTCTTAGAAGATGAGGAAAGTTACAGAGAAATACCTTGAAATTCCTGAAGGTTCTGACTTTTGAAGCACTCATTAAACATGCAGTGAATAAAATGGGGAAAGAACTTCAATATTCCAAAAGCATGGATTTACTAGCAGTAACTCCTTACTAGTTGATGGCTATTTTCTGTTTCCTGCCCCATTCATGAAAAAATTTGGTTTTCCTCTGCAAGATCAGCAGTTAGAAAACAGAGGAAGAAGAGAGGAGCAGAGGAGAAACAAAAAGCAAACAAAAAATACAAGTTAAAAACAAAAACCAAAGAAACAAACAAGCAAAAAAAACCCTGAAACTACACACACACACACACACACACACACACACAAAATACAGCAAAAAACCACAAGAAAGCATACAAAGGCAAGACTGTAAAGTAAGATTTGCAAAAGCTCTGTCTCTTCTTTTTCCCCCAGAAGATACACCAATGTAGCTATACTTCAAATTCACATTATGTATTTTAAGTACACCTTTATGAAGCTTTTTAAAAGAGCTATGCTTATAAAAGGACCTTGTACCAGGTCCTACAAGAAGCAGCACAAAAATGAGTTGTGAGGGACCCCTCAGCATGGGTCCCTTTCCTGTAACAAACTGATGAACACTTCACACAAACTGCATCTCACCTGGCAAGACCAGAAAACTGCTAAAAAGGCAATTGCATTATGTGTTCCACCATTACTTGTCAAAAATTAATCTTTAAAATAATAAAATTGTATTTACTTCAGGCATCTAAGATAGTTCTTTAAAATTAACAAAAAGAAGCTGAATTGGAATTGAAACAGACCACAATTCACAGGATATGAACATCTGCTCTATTGCTGTCATGTCATTGAAGCTGAGATCTGAAGTGTATAATGTCTGGTGCACTAAACAGCCTTTCATGAAGACAAATTCACCTACTGGTGGGCCCAAAGTATCCTTGAGAAGAATAAATGCACTTAACCTGCATTTCCTGGAGGAAATGCATTCTAGAGGATGTCCTTCTGGAGGTCTGAGTCCCTTTCATGTAACCTACAAAGCTCCCATAGGATCCAGCCAAAGCTCAGAGCTGCATGGAAAGCTCTCATGCCACAATTGACACAAGGGTCACCACTGACTAAACAGCCAGGCTTAAAAGGATTAAATTCTCTAATCTGAGAGGTGCCATTGAAGCAGAAGACCAGATAAATCCTAAGCATAGTTTCAGAAAACAAATCTTGCAGCTCAGCAATTCCAATTTTGACAGTAAGGGATGTTACAACAGCTCCAGAGTGAATTCATATTTAAATAGAACTAAGTCCCCTCTTGCATCCATCACTGTAACTTCAGCCTTTTTATAATTTAAATTAATAAACTTCAGCACCTAAGTACATCTTTAGTCTGTTTTGACAGACCAAATTAATACCTCTTGCAGTTACTGTTGGAAAGTACTAGAAGACCCAGTTTTCAGATGCTTTGACCTCCCCCTCTCCAGCCAGTAATTCATGCTGTCAGCCAATTTCTGCGGGTCTCTGTCCCCAGCAGCTGGCCAGGAGCTGCCCAGCCCAGGACTCGGCCAGCTCTGCCCCTGACAGCATTTTGGCACTTCCAGCTACACTTCTGGCTCCACAGCACTGTGGAGCTGTGCTTTTAGAATGCTATTAGAATGCTCTGCTTTTAGTAACAGCATCCATCATTAGAGCAAAGGAAGTGTTTGAACAACCTTTCTACAGACATATGTCCCAGTGCCCACAAGTGGGCTCAAATTAACCAAATTAACCTACTACAATGAAGAACTGTAGGGCTATTATTGAGGAGAAAAAAGCTCTATGTACCTTTATGTCAAAGATGGGCTATTTAGATGTTTTGCTTATTTATTCAGGAGGAGCTTGTGTGATTCCTGGGGCTGTCCTGTGCACGGCCAGCAGTTGAACTTGGATGATCCTCATGGGTCCTTTCCAATGCAGAATATTCCATGATTCTATGCATTCTAGTTGTACTAGTTAATATTAATCTACGCATTTTTTTGTCTTGGAATTTTTGACCTATACTGAGCCCTGAGACCTGCTGAAGGGTAAAAAAAAACAAAACAAAAACAGACAACCTGGAAAAGGCTCAATTCTCTGCTTTCCTAAGTCTATCTGACTCCCCAGTCACAAACTGCTTTGCTAGCCAGTAAAAGAAAATGAGTGCAGGAAGAGCAGTAATGTTTTCATACCGTTGCCATGGTGTAAAAGTATTATTCCATACAGGAACTTTCACTACATTTGTCATCAAAATTATATGCAACAGGTAAAAGCACAGTACAGGCAGGGGAGACATCAGACCCTGACAGCCAGCAGCCTTGAGCAGGGTTGATAAAGACCCAGCCAGCTGGAACTGAATCGTGCATTACTTCTCAAGGTAATTGATAAATGGCAAAATGTGTAATATTGGAAACTGGTAATATTAATAAAAACAGGTTTTACCAATATTAAGATGCTTGTTAAATGCATTAAGAATGCTTTATTAACATAATCTATTTAAGAATGGACTACAACTATTTATTAATTGTACTGAACTCACATGTGAAAGAATTTGGTTAAAAAATACAGTGAAAATGGATGACATGCTCCACTTTAACACCATGTTTAACAAACTCACCAGAAGGAACAAAATCCATGAGAGAAGATGCAAGACCTTGTTTATTCGTGAAATATCTTAAAGTCTTAAAGCTGTAAGAAAATTTTCTCCATCCCAAGGAGGAAATCTTTTTTAAAAACTATCATCTTTCATTTTGTTACACAACAAATACTTTGAGAATTTACTCAGCTGCAGTTAAAAAAGCTGTAACTATAAATTCTGGGTAGTATCATCTACTTATTAAATTCATCAAACTGAAAAAATATTAATTTATTTTGGTGAAAAAGAAAACCATTAAAATGTACAGCTGCTTTAAAAACTTAAAGGAACACTTATTTTTCCTCTGATATTCCTTTATTGTTTCTTTCATTTCATTCTTTTTATAAATGGCTGTATAGGTATTTCCAGAACAACGGGTTGAGATACTTTTATTACTATTCAACTGCCTAATGATTTCACTTTCCATGATTTACACTTGGAAGAATGTAATAGCAAATACACATAATGACAAAAAATGTTTGCTAAACTGACCAAGTGCAACTAATGCTGTTGAAACCACATGGGCAGAAAGCAAATCGGGAATTGGCAAATGACAGGGTTTGAAGATTAGATTTCACAGGATGTTCACAAATAATAATTTCCCATAATGTGCTGCTCTCCTTTGTTCCCCAAATAGCCATCAGTCTTCCTAGAAAGCAAGCTGGTTGTAGCCACTGAACTTCCCACCCTGCAGAGCAAACTCCCTCCTTCCACTGACTGCACGAGGGATCCAGTTAGCTTTAGACCTAAAGATTTTACAGCACCCTCACCATGCCTATTCAGGGCTGGAAATCTGCATTCTGGAGAAGATCAAGAGACAGCTGGGAGCAATTTTCAAAATCTTGAAGCATAAGAGGCCCCAGTGGTTTGGGAGCAGATCAACGTGTTCACTCTGGTAGGATACAGTCAAACATGGTAGGGAAGGCCAGGCTTTCACCCACAGTAACACACACACACAAATCCATTGCTAGAACTGCAGTGAGTCCCTGGCAGAAGCACACAGCAGGTACAGTGGGAGGATTCCAGCACTCAGCAGATACTGTCACAAGTGGAAATGCATCAGAGACCGACTCCAACCAGGACTGGCCCCACTAGCACAAGTTAAAGTCAATTTGTATGAATATGAAGTTAGCAGCTATACTTTCACATTGCTCATGACATTTTTCTATCCTGAGACTCCAGTGAGGAATTGTCTTCTACAACCATTTCACCCTTCCATGACTGCAGTTATGTTTAAATAAAGACAATTGCCAAAAAAAAAAAAAAACCAAACTACAAGCTGTAGTATTTAATTGAGAGCAACCCTTTGGGAACTGCTACTTCTGAGCAAAGAAACAATCTTGAGCCCAAACGAGGCATTGTCATCAGGGGCAATAAGCATTATTTGTCCAAGATTTTCTACCAGAGACAAGGATGTTGTCTCCAAAATTTTCTTTCATCTTGTCTCAGCTCTCCTGTCTCTGATATCCCACTCATGGTTTCCCTCCCCCTTGATCTAATCCCTACATTTCTCCCCTTTCATTTCATCAGCATTTCTCCAAGGCTGTACATACAACATTTTCTCACAACCACATCATCTACAGTTACTCCTCCTTTCTTTGGTTCCTCTCCCAGCTGCTTTCTACCTCTCCAGGTTTCTGTTGCCCAAGCAGTTTATTTTTCTACACCCCTCTGCCCCCCCTCACTGCTCTCCTGAGCTGCCCTATGCTCATTTGCTATCCAGCTTTCCACTGCGAGATGACATTTTGCCTTTCGGTTTCAGTGCGTGCAGTTTCCAGTAACCGGATGAAAGGGACTTAAATAGAAAGAAGGCAAATATGTAAACAAGCAGCTCTGAGATAGAAGTAGCTGATGCAGGTTTCATTCAAGCAGCACGCATGTTTGAGAAGGCAACCCTTTTTTTTAATTGCCCCCATAAATATTGCCTGAAACTTCCCTTATTTTCTGTCTTTCAGGGTCATCCTTCAATAAAGACACCTCAAAACATTCTTGGGTAAGTCAAGAGAGCACTCCAATTCAAATTAATTTATCAGAGCTTTCTCTTGAGAGGGAATGCAGCTGCTAACTGGAAAACCTTATCTGATAGCCTGGGAGTTAAAAGGTCACAGGAGACTAGGAAGTAGCTGATTGAAGAATAGCCATTATCTTTTCTTATGCATTATGGTAATTTTGTTTCAATCAAAATCAAAGCTCTTAAGACTATTTTACTGGACACCATATTGATCATCTAAAATTTGTCCTGTGGAGTCTTATAAACGTTGGCAATATAATTATAAAACTGCAAACAGAGATGTGTTGTGGAATCATACTATTTATTGAAAAATAAGTATGTAAGACATAAATGTGTGTGTGTATATATATATATATACTCTTAAGATCAGATATTAAGGCATTTTTCAATAACAACTCAGATGTATAAGCAAAAAGTTTCACTTACCAAGACTCATCACCAATATTGAATTATTAAACAAACAACCTAAACTGGATATTGAATACCAAGCATTACCACAGTGTGGAAAAAACCCTTGCTTCCCTTGAGACTGGACAATTTAATCAGCCTACAGGAAAGAAATACTGGAAAAGTTAAATTTAATGCTCAGTGAGTACTATTTTAACCTTCCTGTTTCAGCAAGATTTAAGGTTTGTCTCAGCAGAGTTATCTCTTCTCAAATTAACTTTACTCTCCCCATCCTTTCTTCCACTTGTTCATGCAATTAACAACAAATAAAGCTACAAAATCCTGTATCGAAATTACATTTCCACTGTAGTACGTGAAACAACAACCCTCCTCTTGCTGTTAACTGGAAACTAACTTTTAGATTAAAGCCCCAAGTTTTTCTGCTTATGACCATTTGTCTTGATTTTTATCCCATATTTTCAGGAAGGAATGCCGATGGCAACTTCTAGGTTCTAGCCACAGAACAGTGAGAGTAGACAGTAGACAGTCCAGAATTAACTATGGACTTGGAGGCTCTACTGCATAAATTAACCTGCCAATGTCCTGCCACCTGCTCTACAGGAACTCCTCGGGGTGAACTTGGGCTCTGTAACTCTCTGCAGTTCAGATTTTAAGTGATGTTTAAACCAGAAATTTAACACTGTAATACATCATCTGGAAAGCAGAGACTGAGCAGTTTTATTTGAAAAACAATTCCATCTAACCCTCCTTAAATAGGAAGGTAAAGCAAATGCACAGCACATAACAGTGCTGATCAAACCCTGCAGAAAACAGCGTGTGCATAGTTTAGCTGCAGGCAGGAATATGGTCTCTTCAGCCACTCTAAACTACCTCCAAATGCCACAGCAGATCTGGTGTGTGGATGTCAGTAGACCTTGGATACTCACAGGCCCACAAGCTCTTCTGAAATAAAACATAAGCAGGTCTTCCTAAGAGGAGCTTACAAATTGTGATTATGGGAGAAGCACTCTGTCTTGAAAAGGAAGTGCTCAGGAGGCTCAGTTCAAATGCACCAAAGTAGTTTTATTTCGTGTGAGTGGACATAAAACAGCTATTTTCTCCACAGTGGGGAGGATAAAGATATTTTCCCCTTATTTGTTCAGAAATAAAATTATTGGGATACTCTCCACAACATGCCACTTTTAAGGAAAATGAGACAGATTGGGAACAGCTTACACAAAGTGGAAAACTCGGCATTTTGACATGTGGCACAACTCTCAGTGCTGCTTTCCTGCTGCTGACAGGCAAGTCACGGAACAGCGTGCACAAACTCCTGCTTTCCACAGCAGTGTCAACCCTCACCAACCAACCAGGGCACGATGGACAGTACAGAAATCATGTTTACATAGCACTTGGCTTGTTTTCTGTGTAGGATTTTGCCTGACTCATTCCTTTATAAAGTTTAGTTTTTCCTCAGCAGTAGCCTCTAATGGTAATTATTCCCTCAACAGGGTTTGTGTGCTACCCATCAGGATGTGGAAAAGGTGATCAGAGCATCTCAAAACTCAAAAGACTAAATATGTTTTCTCCTCAGTTGTATTAATCTTACATAGCAAAACATGGCAATCCCAAGTACCCTGGCCTCTGGAACACCAACAATGCTCAAAGCTACAAAGAGCAGTAATGGGAAACAAGCCATGCATAAAAATGTTATCAGTGAAAGGTTCACCCAACCTTCAGCTCCACCTGCTCCAAAAAGCAGCAGGTTTGGTCAAATCTACAGAACAATTGTTTTCACCTGAGTTCCAGGACTGCTGATTAAAAAAAAAAAAAAAAGAAAAAGAAAAAGAAAAAAAAAAAGAAGAAGCTTTAAAAGTTCAACTGCAGTTATTTTTGTTGTTGTTGTTCCTTATTTACAGCATTAAAAGGGGAAAACCTTTGGAGTACTTGGAGTACATCATTGCCCATTTAACAAAACAAGAAGATGCCAGTTGCATCTGGCAAAAACAAAGGTTAAATAAGTGTGAAGAAATAGCAAAGCATTAACTAAACACAGTGCTTTACGCATAAAACCGCACACAATAGAAAGCATTAGCTGGGTGAATTCCTGGCTGATACACTGACTCCTAAAAGCAGGACTTTAAAAGCTATGAATTTCTAAATCACTGCCTCCAAGAGGCTTAGAAGGTCAAGGACCATTTTTCCTAGTGCTACCACAACAGCCTCATCCTTGTCAATGGAAAACCTGCTGGCTGACTAGTGAGCCTAAGGAAGAGATGCTCAGGCTAGACCAAATTTTCCAGAATGAAAAATTACTGTGGGCCAAAATAGGACTTTTGGTGTTTTTGTTGGGTTTCTTTATTTAGATGGAGATACAGTGAAGTTGTATTTCTTTGGGTTGCTTAACCAAAAAGCAATCCTATGCTAATATCCTCACAGACAATTCCAAAAGTAATATAATTTCTAAGAATTTGCAAGCATCTTTATCACACCAGCCATGTCAGCATTCCTAGGAAATGCCACTGCATTTTGGTGTGTTTTTTTATTTTTTAATTCAATCTTTGCTTTCTCCTTTGACAAGGAGAGGAAAAAACTCCTTGCTCCAAGGCAGGTACTTCCCTTCTTCTACACCTGGGGTAATGAATTGAACCGAAGGATATATTTCAGAAGCTATGCCTGTAACAGTGGTCAAAAGCCTACTATTTAGAAGTATTTACAGTATTATTTAAGAAATATTTTCTTGTCATTAATATAATGTACACACATAAAATAAGACAGTGGAATCCAACTTGGGTACTTAAAGAATCAATTAACTTCAGTGAATAATTTAAGAGTTTTTATATGAGTTATCAGCTAAGTCACATGACAATCAGTATAACTTTCAGAGTATCTCAGGATTATCCAAAGTGAAGTTCTGAAATTCGACAGAAATTAAGAAAGCAACTTACACACATAAATAGTTAAGAGTTTTCTACACTCCAAGATATGATATGGAAAATATGCCAGTTAGACTTAAATTCTAATTAAAAGGAGTAAAAGCTGATTGCCAGAGAACGTGCAACTTGTATAAACAGATATTCCCCTATACTTTCACAGCCACTGAAGGTGATTATTCACACAGACAATTCTAGGAAACCTATTTCAGCGTATTTTATTATGGACTAAAACTGAACCCACGCTCTGCAACAATGGAAAAATTGTTAACAACATTGCCTCTAGAGAGGGCTGGGTTTGTGTTTAAGACCCTAATTAGCTGGTTTTCCATCACACTATTTTGTGCAGTTGGCTTCAATGCTATCAGTTGTAATTAAAAACATGAAGTATTACGACCCACCTCTACAAATCAATTCCTAAATCATTGCAATGCAAGTAATTGTCAAAGTATATATATCTTAAATATTACAAGTGTTATCTAGGCTTCAGGGGAATCATAATTCTCCTCTGATTTTTCTTTCTAAAGCAGCCTTGCCTTTCCAATCCTGAAAATATAATACTTAATTGCCTGTGTCAGACTGAGTGTCGCTGCTGCTTCTGCCACTAACTAGAAGTCTAAGCAACTCCATGGTCCTAACAGACTGTGGAAAAAAAAAACCACTCAAAAACTATTGCTTACAATTAAAAGAATCACAGCCTTCTAAGTGCAGCCCTATTGCCTGCTCCTCCACCAGGAAGAGAGACCCCTGTGACACCATCTAAGGACAAAGCAGGTGACATTTTCATCCTTGCCAAGTTCTGCAGGACCACTGTGTGCTGCCTGCAGATTGCAGTGGCCCAGAACAGAGGGTTTGTTCCCTTATTTCAGTGTGGTGAGGACCCAGGTAAACTCTGCAGCCTCCTCCCTGCCCTCTCCCCATGTTCATTGTTCAGACACACATTTCTGCAATAGAAGGGCCAGGTAACGCTACTCTGTGCCTGTACAAGCAAGTGTGGATTCTACACAGCTTCTTTAAAAATTCTAACTTACTGTGACCCAAAAAATTTGCAAAACTGCAAATTTTGATGGAGTCTGATAGGATTTTTCATAATCATACTTTTTCAATACTCCAATGGCTGGTCAAACATATGTTTAAAGACCTCCATACTCCCCGTTCCATACAACACTTCTTTGATATACAGCCTCAGAAACTGAAGAAGAAAAAGATCCAAAAGCCTGTTCTTTCAAGAAGAGAGGAAATTGATACTTATTCTGCCTCTACAAATTCAAGACACAGGGTACTCCAAAACAGAGGGTCAGTATAATGAAGCAACTGACTTTAGTAAAAATGAGGCTCAATGTGCCATTTATTCCCAAAGATTATCCAGTATGCATACTTCATACTTTTCAGCAAGGCTTGTTTGACAGTAATATGGAGGCTACTGGAGAGTTTAAAGTCCATGTTGCCTTGTACATACAACTTCTTACTGGACTGAGTTTTAACCTGCCCCCTGCGAGTGCCTTTTCCACATCCTGCTTCCAGGAAAGGAGTGCTCCTGCTGACAAGCTCTTGCCCGCTAATCTCAGCTAAAAAGGACAGGCTGCCACTTCCTACCGAAGCAGAGAAACAAGATCTGAAAGGTCCTGCCCTCAGGAGAAGCACTTGTTCCTCCCCTTTCCATACACCAGCCTGGGAATGGAGCAGAGTAGCCCCAACCCCAGGGAAAGCGCTGATGCTGGCACAGGGCATGGAGAGCAGCGATGCAGGAACTCAGGAGCCCATAACAGGGAGCAGGGAATGCAAGTCCCTGAGTAAAACCAAGCACTGAGGTCTCCCACTCCCCTCCAGATGTTCCCACCTGTGCCTTTCATACCAGGCAAAGCATGGGATAAGAAACAGACTCTGTAATTCCTTTCAACCCTCCGTAAGAGCACAAACTTAGAGGCCCTGCCCTAATCTTTCTTCCAGCATTTCTTTGTCTTCTTGGTGAAACTCAGCCTTGTTCTGCAGAGAGGAAGAGACAACAGCCAGATATGATAGGTATGTGACTGCTCTACTGACTTCTTCCCACATACCACCAAAGGATTTTTCTAACAGACTCTGTTTTTTGCCATTTGCTGGTTTGTTTTTGTAACTGACCTTTCATACATGGCAGATGGTGTTCTGGAAGGAAAGACCATGAGAACTGCAATATTCTTTCAAAGCAAAGACACACTAGGCCTAAGATCCTACTTCTAACAGAGGTGTGAAAAGACGGCCAAGAACAGGATAACCAAGCACAATATTCCCAAATAGTTACTCTTATTTATACTCCACATACTTTCAGTTGCCTTTAGTTTCTAAATAATCCCCAGTGACTTTCTCATCCATGAACTCATCCAGCTTCTCCTTAAGCTATAAGCAACTGCAACACCATTTGGCAACAAGCTCCACATGCCTTGTACTTATTGCACAGCAAGTCTAGCTCCTGCACACTTCAAACCTGGCACTGGCTCTATTTATGCAGGTGTGAGAAGTTTTATTTTTTTTATTACATTTCTTAATAACTTATTCAGAACATAAAATGCTTACAGTCCTCAGCTTTACCAAGCTGTGTTCAACATAATGATATTACATCTGCCACTTTGCAAACCAAAACCATTTTAGCCAACCATTTACACCATTAGTAACTCACCTTTTTCATTCTTCACAAGGTTTGGGATACAATGGTTTTATCTGGTTTTATCTTAAGGCAAAATATTTACATTTCCGACAAGAAGGTTGTATGAAGGTTTGCTGTAGCATTGATCTCTCCAATTGAGAGAGGTGGGGAGCATTCACAGCATTTTGTGTATCTCTACCCAAATTCCACAGAAATGAGATCATCGCTGACCTTCCCTCACAGACTTTTTTGCTATGTGCCTTACACATAGCAATTACATTAAAGATATTTTCACATCTTTTCCATCTTCAGTTGTGACATAAGAGTTTGCTTTTTCTTTTCTAATTTGCAGATAGTCAATGGTACAGACCTTATCCTGGAAGGCATCAGATGCAAAGTATGCAAATGGAAAGACCTCCAGAAATGCTCCACTTAAGGAAATATAAGTGAGCCTGAAACACCTTCAGAAGAGAAAAGGCACTAAATGTAATCAGCTTAAATTCTTTTGGTACTTTTAAATTCATTAGTATTTCCAGGTAGTGCTACAAGTAATGCTGAAGGGCTCTTGGAGAACAGAGGATCTTGGGTAAAGCAAGTATTTGCTATAATTTGATTCTGATGAGAACAAAATAGATGGAATTGTCTGGAATATATTTATAGCAAAAAGACTTTATTAATCACAGCTTTTTGACCTGATCATCCTGGCATACAGGTATGCAGCTTGTCTCTACATCCTCTTCTTTAACTGATGACAACATGAGAACAAATGAATTTGAATTGTTACTTAATTAAGAAAACTCCTGTTATTTTCCTATTGCAGGAAGCAAACTTCATCTAACAAGTATAAGACTTTCACATATGTAGAATTTTAACATATTAAGGAACTTTACTTAAATGTTTATGCTCCATTTTAGACATGAAACTTGCATATAAAGACAGCCATATTTCAACAAAAATATTAATTTTTGTAATATATTTTAATCTCTGCAACTTTTCTTCATGAATAGCTGATGCCATCAATATGCAATTTATTCTGAGTATATTAACTATAAAACCAAAGTTCTTTGTTTAATCTTTTGAAAAAAGACTATGATGATTTGCCTTTCCCCAAAATTTCAGAATTATCAACCTCTCTGGCAAAATCAATGTAATGAATACAGTTAAAAAATCTATTTCTGTTGATCCATCTACATCTTTTTTCAAAGCAAAAATATTCCAATAATGGAATGATTTAATAAGAAACAGAAAGAAACACGTTAATAATTAAAATTAGTCTTGTGAGTCAAACCAATACAAACAGGCTAATCAACTAGCAATAAGTAAATAAGAATTACCAAAGGAGTGGGACAGTTTAAGTTATGGTTTTGGACTTTCATGATAATGTTCTGTTCAGGAAAATGAGCAACTCAACCCAGTGCTCAGAGTCCCATCCTCCAGTCTTTTGCACAACACTGAAACTCATACAAACCCAAGATTCAGATTACAAAGAGGCAGATTTCTTCTCTGCTGTCAACACTTCTATATTTGTGTTGGTTGGCTTGACTCCTTGATCTCCAAGAAATCGTCCCAAAGACTACAGGCAGATACACCACCGGAAGAGCAAAGGATATTTAAGCAGCAGAAGTGCTCAGTGGGAGCATGTAGGTGTTTGTCTGCAACACTGAGATTCTGATGTTGTTTTCTTTTCAAGCTCCTTTCTAGCCTGAACAGGTTAGATTTAAAAACAGGCCTTAAAGCAGCATGGTATTTCAACTGAATGGATTATTCTAATCATGAAATGATTAACCTAAGTTGTTGAAGTTTTACTTTTGGCTTTCACCTGAAAGTAAGCAAAGCAAACCAGATAATTTTATACTGTACTTTTCTTTCTTTTTTTTTTTTTCCAATATATGTTTCTTGAAAGCAAGAGAAGTGTTGATTTGATCCCAAAGCAATATTCAGCCTGTATTGTGCCAAGCAGGCACTTCTCCCCTGATGGATGGTCTAATCCATGTTAGAACATCTCTGATACTGGAAATTAGAAAAGGAAAATTCTTTGTTCTCCATGGTTACCAACATTTCAGTGCAAATCCCTTCTGGTATGTGTAGCAACATTATTCCACATGTTCTACCAGAAGTCTTCATGATACACTCCCAGATTTAAGAGGAGACAAGCTCTAGTATCAGAATATTCACCTGAAAACTGATTTCTGACATCCAGTGCAATTTATATAATATACACTTCAACTGCAATGTTTGGGACTTAAAAATCAAACAGAGGAAAATACTGTAAGACTTTTGAAATTATCCTAGCTCAGTGCAAGGGTCTTTTACTACAGATTAAATGTTTTTTTCAGCATATCTGTTCTGAACTCACTGCATGTCCTTTCCTGTTGGCAATAAAGGATTGCTGTGGCACACCATATATTTATTTCAGCCCATTTTCACCACCACAGAGTTTGCAGATGATGCTCAGATGCAGAAGATTATGCCAAGAAGGTGGAAGAGAGTTCCAAGTGCTTGCTCTTAGCAGACTTAGTGTCCAGTTAAGTGAAGTGACATCTTCCAGCTGAAGTGGAAACTCCAGCAAGACCTGTATCAGCCTAATGAACAGCATTACACACCTGCAACATTTGGGACAAATCTAATCAGCAATATTTTTCTTCCTTCTTGAGTCATTTCCATCATTAAAAATAACTCTAAAAGACTGATTGTTTCCTAAATTAATTCTTCAACAGATTCATCACAACAGATGGTTTGTTCACTCCCAAATACCAGCTTCAAGCAAGAGAAAGACAAACAGCAACAGTACAGTAACTACATATATAATGTCTTGGAGTACCTCCTAAATTGGAACTCAGGACAGAAAAAAGTACCACAAATATTAACAGGGCCAAACTAATGTCAGTAGAATCCAGCAAACCTGTCACATCACCTTGGAAATATATTATTTTGCTAAGAATCCAAAACTTCTTTAAGCAACACAATTTATTACCGCAAATAAAACCCAAACAGCAAATGCTTCTATGATGCTTTGTAACATGCACTTTACGTGGTCTGAACTTTAAAAACTTAAAATCAAAATTACAACCCTTTATCTGACTGCTTTGCAGAGATTAGAATTTGACTGGAATTGTATTTTCTTTATGCCAAATATCCCAAATCTCAAGCCCTTCATATTTTGAACTGGAAAAAAGCCAAAAGACAGTCACAAGCTTCTGCAACTCATTTTTGGAAACAGAAAAAATTTCTTACTTTGTAGCTTCAGTGAAACATTTGGTTCTAGATATACACACATATAGATATATCTTTCAATACAAGCTTATGCTAGCAAAAATCAGAACTAGGAAACTGTTTTAGATCCAACCATGTCATGCTAAGACAGTTTTGGGTTTTTGCCCCTAGAAGCAGAAATTGCCCATCAGCTACAATTCTCCTTCCATCAGAAACCAGCATTTGATTGCACAGCCTTCTCCTAAAGGAAAAGCAGTCCTCCAGTACTTTAACTTGCAAACAAGCTTCCAGGCCACTGGAAAACCTGTTGATGTTACTATTAAAGAAAAGAATAAACACCTTTCCTGTCTAACATAACCTAATCTGTTGAATTTCTGTGCAAGGCATTTTGGAGTTCAGTAAAATAGTTTCCAAACAAAAGCCAACATTGGAATGAGGATTTGTGCCTCGAAATCACACCTTCTATTATATTTAGGGTACATACATTTGAAAGATCCTTCAGCCTGGTCCCAATAGGATCAGCCATTATACTTGTATAATTTCTTTCCATCTGTAATTCAGTGCATTAAGTAATGAGTTCTGGAAATTTGTAAAATGTGGGTTTTTTTAATTGCTTTAAATCACACCAGAGACAACTGACAAAACTGAATAACCTGCTTACTCTTTCACAAAGTATTTCCATCCAATTATGAGCCCAACAACCATTTCATAGCTCTGGTAAAAATAAAAAATGATGAAGCCACAGAATAAAACCCAAGACCGTAAAAATGTACTATATTGTATTTGGCTTATTTCTTTCAGAGAGATTAACAAGAGCTACACAATTTACAGCTACTTAAACACAACTCTCACTGCATAAATAGCCAACATCACTGTTTCACAGTGTCGACAATAATTTCTATCACAAAAGAGATATGATCCAATCTGCCAGCATTTGCCATTCAAAGTATCTGGCATACTGCTATGTCTAAAATGAACCTGCAAATGAAAGAAAACCAACAAACTTACACCTGTTTTGTTTTGTTACACAGCAGGGAAAAATTCTGAGTTTACAAAGCATTTTCAAAGGAAGCCATCATACAGTACTTTTTTTCCACAAGGCCATCTGGAAAAGTCCCTGCCCTACAGAAGAGAGATCTCTCTTCTGCCCATGTCAATTGTCAGAGCACATGAACTCTCCGCCACCGGATTTGCAAGCAGACACTTGTTTTGATGCTGGGAAGGCACCAGCAGAGAACAGCTGGAGACTCCAGAGGATTTGCTTGCTCTGTGTGCAGTCCCTGGGGATCCCAGCTGACAAGCAGCAGCAGCAGCAGCAGAGCCACGGGAGCGAGCAGCTCAGGTCAGGCTTTTCTGCAACACTTCTGCCTGTGAAAGGGCCACGCACCCCATATTCCACAGCCCTTCGCTTGCCATGGCTGCAGCTCTCCGAAAAACTCCTTCAAACCAAGCCCCCCACCCTGCAGGCACCTGCATCCAAGTAAAGCAAATCCTGGCGAGGCATTTGAGAGCTGAAATTCGGAAAAACTCAGAAGTGGATGCAGCCCGAGCCCAGCCCCTGAGCTCTGATCCTCAGCAGTGATAACTCCAAGTAACTCAAAGCCTTGTTATTTCCAGAATTCTCCTCTCCATCACTCCACCTTGGTTTTTTTTATAATACACAACCCAGAAACCTTCTAGGCAATAGCCTTTCAGCCACAGACACAGGCACCTGAAGGAATGAGATCTGCAGCCTAAGCAGGGATTATACACAATTTCTGTCCACTGTTACTTTTGTCTCATGGCACTCGGGATTTTTGGAATGGCTGAAGTTGCTCTTTGTAGCCTAGTTTATTTCTAATCAAACTTTCTCCTGTGTTACAGGGAATTTGTCCAACAGTGTTGTCACAGTATCAGTGCAGGGTAAAGCTGAGCTGTCACTCTCACTCCTAGTTTTAGATCTCCATGAGATTCAAGCAATGGGACACTCACTCACAGCACACACCAGAAATTTTACATTCATTTACACTGGGGAACCACTTTTTAACAACTTTCTAATATTCTGAGAACTCCCTTTGTGCCAAGATTTTTCACACAGAATGAGAATTTATTTCTGTATATGCAAGAGAATTGGTTTGTCTTTGTACAGAAGCTGTGCCTGAATTTTAATGCTTTATAAGCCTTGTTATGAAATGTCTGCTCATTTGTACTGCATGTACCTTTTCTTCCCCTCCTAGGAAACCACACTCCAGCTCATCAGCAGGAATGAAGACACCCACCTGAACTCCTCCCCCCCAGCCTCCTCAGTTCAGCTTTACAAGTTCCCACCTTGCATTTCCTAAATTCACAGAGAAGGTGACAGTCTTTGCAAATAACAATGTGCAAGCTGAAACTCTAGATTTTGTGTAACCTTCAACAAGTTGCTAAAACCTGTAACTGACACACATTTCTCTGACAAGAAAATACCAGTAGAAAACTAACTTTCTATTAAAATACTCATTTTCACAAGAGACTTTTTTTGCAACTTACCCTAAAGCCCTGACCATTATTTCTAATATAGTGATTATAGAATGTGAAAGGCTTGAGGTACCTTACATTTTTCAGTGGTAATGTACTTGCTACTCCTTCAGAGAGGCAGACCTTTGGAAACAGCAAGGAAAATGGGGAAAAGAGAACTCTAGTCTCGAGCTAAACTTCTTGCAACCAATCCTTTCAATTCAACTCACTCTCGTACGTAATGCTTGGGGTAGGTAACAGTACAAGGTGCAGCACTGGCCCTGCCAGACCACAGAACGGAGACTTTCAATTACAGGATCCACAAAAGTTATGAACCTTCAACAGCTCCTCCCTTTTCTCCCCTCTGTTCCCACCCAGGCCATGCCCAGACTCACTTTACAAAGGGGATGATTCCTCATCCCTCATATTTTCCACAACGAGTTTCCACTACTGAACACAGCTACCCAGTTCTGAAGGAGATCTCCTTTCTCATTCAAGGAAAGGGAATAAAAACCTCAATAGTTGGTACATTCTGCATCCTTTTGAAACATCTTATTTTACAGAAATATGTTATTTCCAACCAACCCATTTTTATTGTTCATTTAGAATACAACCAGCTTTTTTATTGCAAAATAACACTTATTGAGAAATAGTGCTTTAGCAGATTTCATTCTTTCACTATTTTTCGCCCAGCCCAAATGCATACACACAATAAATAAGCTATAATTTTGGTTCTAAAACAGCTGTCATCTCATAAAAACTTGCTGCTCACAAGCAATGTTTGTTGCACATTCAATCCTATAAGGATATAATACACATAATTATGCTATTGTTATTAAGGCAATCATAACAGATACCATATGGACTTTAAAGTGGCTTTGAGAACCATTTTTTAATAAATGCAACATCACTGACACATTTTGGAAGAAAAATCCATTCCCTAAACTGCACACTATTGGTAATATATATAGCTTACTCCTTTTGGGGTGTTTTTACACTGTATGCACTGAGAGTAACAATACAACTCATAGCTTCTATTGAGATCTCACTTTCAAAGGCTCTCCAGACTCACTGCACATCATGTTTTTAATACAACAGTGACTGCATGCCAGAATTCAATGCTCCTGCAAATATGCCAACTTGTAGCTACTTTCAAAATGAGCTACTCACTAGGAATTAGTGCCAGGGTAAATCAATGGCACATTCAGCTAGATGTCCCAGCTCTGCAAAATGAATTATACGCTATATACAGTCCTTTTGTACATGTCTGGTTTTTTTGCATCTTTATCAACGAAAGCTGAAAAGAGTAGAAATGAAGTTTCAGAAGGCTGTAAATTATCCAGCAAAGGATTAACAGAACAGGAAGCAATTTTGTCTACCTGCATGTTTAAATACTGGATTCATGTATTAGAATAAATTCTACACTGTCTAAACCATTTCACCCCTTCTCAAAAAACGCTGCTTTCTTTGGATTGTTCCCACTGTGACACACACAGAGTGGCGGGATGCTGGGAGCTGCACCAGCAGCCTACTAATAGCTGAGTGCTGGGTTGCTGAGGGGGAAAAAAAAAAAAGTCACTTAAGTTGTAACAGCTAATGGGTGGTAGATAATTGGGGCAGCAAAACTGAACTTTTGAATGCTCAAACACAAACCTGCTACTTGCTAGCTGCAGCTGGTATGGACACGAGACAGAATCAAAAACTAGGAGGAGGATCCCACGTGCAGAAGCACGTGGGACTGTTAGACTTGGAAAATAGGGAAGCAGGAAGAAGGAAGAGAAGATGCTGGTTGGATCCTGGAGCTCTGTCTCATGTATGGGGGCAGATATCAGCAGCTACCTGTGAACCTGACTTTCAGTCCCACCTCCTACAGCCAAGATCATCCTTGTGGAGAAGGCCACAGATCATGAGGGTAAAGTCTCTCATCTTTTTGGTTCTCAAATAAACTGCAGTATCCAGAGATACTATGTGCAGTAGGGGTTTTGCCCCTGTTTTTTTTAAAAATAAGTTTTTCACTCATGACATGGAGGTCATCGCCATTTCTTTAAAAAAAAAACATACTGCCAAGTGCACACTTGACCAATGTGCAATGCTCTTATTGCAAAATCCAGTAAGCCTCAGGGCTGTCCACTCTTACGAGCAGCAGGTAAATTTTAAAAATAATTGAACCTTGTGGAGTTGTGTTTGTGAGGGAGGAGCCTTCTCCACAAGGCTAAACAGCAATTTGCAGAAGTCTCAGCAGCCTGGCTCTGTCCCGTTTATAAAACCTTCTTATTCAGGACCTTTTCATTCCCTTCAGACATTCAATCAATTTTCCATCCAGATCTCAAAAGTGAGACCAACTCTACAAGTTGTGTGCAGTTGTTCCACGTGCTAATAATCTCCTCCTACAGAACCAGCTGCCTTTATCTACTACAACCTCAGAGGAACATGTCTAATTCCACCTGACTTCACCATTCAGTGATAGTATATCGTATTTATTTTCACATGGATTATGCACAGTGCCTTAGGTGCTTATACTATGGGCATTTTATAAGTGTAAACTTGATTGATTGGTCACAAGACTGTTTTCGATAGCTGTAAAATGGATTTGGCCCCCAGCCACGGTTTGCTCAGCACAGATATTCTGTAGGACTGAGATAACTTCAAGAATTCATAGCACATATGCTAAGAAATGTTACAAACTCGTATTTGTACGGTTGGCATTATACATGCATCACTAAACATTTCTCAATAGTAGTGCATACTACAACATATAAGAGAATTCTGGCTGGATATTTATCAGGAGAGAAGACTAATGAAAATGTGTTTTCAATAACTGGTGTGAAGTCAGCCCACTCTGTGCTGATTAGATGCAGTGGCAGTTCAGAAACAGCCTTATTCAGCATAATACGAAGCAATCACCCGCTGTACATAGGCTTGAATTGGGAGCTTCATGCTTTATGCTGAGTGACTAGATGCAAAAAAATCAAGATGACTGCATTAATTGCCATCTTCTTTTTGAATGGCAAAAAGAAATCCAACATCTAACGCCACCTCTCCACCTGGATTCTTTTTCCATGGTTTTCTCAAGTGCTGTTTCAAAAAATCCCCTTTGTAAGACTAGCTCACTATAGTAATGTAATTTTTATCAAAGGTACCACCCTTCTAGGAAGCCATTGTGTTTATATAAACTATACAAGATTGAGATTAAGATTGTTTTTAAATGCAGAATTGTATCTTCATACCATTTTATGCTTCTCTTTCTTGTAAGTTGCAAAGGAGCCCTTGTGTAAGCTGATATTTCTGTTCTTGAAATCTGGTCTTTAAGAGTCTTCAGTTTTGAAAGAAGTGGACTATTTTCAAGCAGTTTAGATAAAAATGAGGTTTTCCTAAATAGCTGTAACTTTCTAGGGTTCTAGAGCTTCCCAGTATTGAACTGGTAACGACAAAGACTGTAGCCATTAAAGCCAGCCTTGTGATGGATCATCAGCTATGCTGTTTCTACACTACCTTCAAATAATAGTCAAACCAATACATTTCACTTAAAACATTTAATTCTTTTGTTCTGATGTATTTGGAAACTTCTACCTGTAACAAAGTGGAAGCATTACAGCCACCTTGATATGCATGGTCTGGGTTCTTACAAACATTTGAGAAGGAATTTATTTTTAACCTTTATGTGTTGAACAATCCTTTCTATACCAACACACACATACAACTTTATTGCTAGTATAAAGCAAAACATTTAATTCAGATGAGGACTAGGTAAGCATTTTGGACAGTCTTACTTCTCTTTGCAAAAGCATGGCTCCAGTCACAAACAGCAGGAAACTCTCTCATTAGCCTCTAAACTTTGGACGTAGTAATTTCACAAACCTCAGCCAAGGATAAAGCAGCATTTGTCCATGCCAGCCAGATACAAACACTTATTCCTAAATATCATTTTAAGTCCAATTCAGTTGTCTACAATGAAATAGGCCAGATTTTTTTCTCCCGCAATAAAAGCTAAAATAATATTCAGGCACTGTCTCCAAAAAGCTCTGCTGGACACCACTGAATCAGCAGCACTAAGGAAAAAAACACCTTTTTCCTCTTTGAGACACCCCTGATGTTAACTTTGAAATATTCTTGCAGGCTGACTCACTACAGCACCAAAGCATATGTTCACCTTTAGGAGTGCACAACTGACGTAAACTAAAAAGGCCCATGTTAATGGTTTGCTGGATCAGGTCCTAGTCCACAGTTGGTTACCCACTTAATCTGTCGCTGATCCCCTGTGTGCTCACAGGGGCTTAGAAGATGGCATGGGAAAATAGGAATAAAAAGATACAGAGACAAGATGGACCATAATGACAGTTCACTGAATCATCAAGAGTGTGGCTTTTCAACCACAGACAACAGTTATATCAAATCAAAATAGGGTTTGGAGATCAATGAAACCATATTGCTGGAATCACGCTGTTAACTGGCACCTGAACGTAAACTAACACAATTAAGCTACCACAGTTCAGGCTACCAGTAATGTTAAATTTCACTCCTTGGACTGCAAAGCTTTTTTGACTGTCTTCTTTTTCACTTCCTTAAGTTAAGTTAATTTTTAAGGCAATCTGTTGAAGTCAGAAAGCATATTTTTCTCCCCTCAACAAAGAATATCCTTAGTGGCATGGCAATGTCACTTTGCCAACAATTAAAAAGGCCTGATTTGTACAGTCTTTAGTATCAGTGCATGGGACAATAAAACGCTTCCAGAAAATCACATTATTTTGTATTTTCTGTCTCCAGGGAAAGCCACAGAGATGTGAACCAACACAGTTATATGTCATTTACAAAATGAAACATGGCACTTGATAAAGAAAGAGTATCTTCTAGGTAGGATGCTTGCTAAATAGGTCCAAGCTGTCAAAGCATCAAAGACATCACCCTTTCCTTCTGTCACTCAGAGTACTGGCAACCCATGCCCATTACTATGAGAAGAGAGATACTGCTGAAGTTAATTTAAAAAAAAGAACTGGAACCTTTTGGCTTTTGCAATACGAGAGCGTCCACCAAAGAGAGTTTGGTGGAGACATGCTAAGGTTAACTTTTTTACTTGTGAAAGTAATGATAACAAAACGTTTTTTAAAACTTCAAATCAGGCATACAGAATTATAGAATTGTTTAAGTTGGAAAATACCTGCAAGATCTTTCAACTGAATTCCCCAATTAATTAATCTTCAATACCTTGGCAACTACCACGCTTCAAAGGATCGTGGAATATTTTGGGCTGGAAGGTATTCTAAAGAACATCTTATTCAAAACCCCCTGGCATGGGGAGGGACTTGGCCAGGTTACTCAGGGCCCCATCCAGCCTGACCTTGAACATTTCCAGGGATGGGGAAGATTTCATAAAATTTTTAATGAGAGAAAATTTTTCAGCTCATGTTGTGGACCTGGGGAGGGAAAACAAAGAAAGAAATTATAAGACAGAAAGGCAAGGGAAAGAGAAGAGAGTATTCTCAAGTCCTATACTTCAGCATATGCTGGTGATACCTTTAAACAGGTAAAAATTTAAAACAGGCTTAAAAGAGAGATTTAGAAGAAGTAGAGATTTGAAAATAATCATTGGAAGTGGTAACAAAATGCTCAAGCATTTCAGCCACCCGGCCAGCCACTGATGGCATCTGTTGTCTTCCCTGAAGGGACAGCACTGACTCCTGTGCAGGGTGGCCTGAACCAGGCTGCACCCAAGGACAGCCACTGTGCTCCAAGGCCTGGGAGCTGTGGTTTCAAATAGTTACATAAGGCCTTCTTAAAATGTGTGTGTATATTAGTGAAGTCGTATAATCCTCATATACATCGTTAAAACCGCACAAAAAAAATTAGTTTAACTAGAATTAGGGTGCATTCTTTTCCTCTCCCATTATTTTCACTTTGGCTTCCTCAGGTGATCCTAAATCCAGCAGAAGTATGTTTGAGTGGGTCTGATGCACTCATGGAGGCTTGATGCACATTCCTCTGGATAGGGCATATCCGTTAGACAACTGTCGGATGAGTGCCGACAAAGTGCCCCTCCCCTAAAATATCCCCTGATGATGTTTCTTAGTTCTTTGCTGCAGACAAGTGTGGGGAGGCAAGGTAAAAGGCAAGCTCTTTAAAGAGAAACAACATGGCTTGGGCAGACCAGCAGTGCAGCAGCAGCTGGGTCACTCTCATCACACACTTTGAAGAGCTGATGAAAGCTGCAGCATCCAGGGGAGTTCTGAACATAAGCTTTTCAATACTCGTTCACTCAGGAGACACACTAACAGCCTAAATATTCCTGCTTCCCACTTCTACGTATGGCTGCCGACAAAGACGGACACTGAAGGCGATGTAACGCCACACTCCACACACTTCTCATCACAAGTTACCCACCTGGCAAAATCGAGTGTGGGGGAAAACAACGGGGTTTGAGAGTGAAGATCCACTTTCTGTCTGAAAGGTTTTAGAGGCAAAGAGGGAAAATAGCCTCTTAAATCTGCCATTTCTTCTTCCCCAGACAAGCTACTCTCTTGCTCCTGCCACACATCTCTTCTCTATGCTCACGGCACATGTCTTATAGGCCTCAAAATCCTCTTCCTCTTGTTGAGAATAAATCTTCTGTAGGTCTTAAAACACACTATGATAGACCTAGTGCGGTTAATGAAGTTAAATCCCACAGTCTGGAAGGAAGCAGCTGCCCTGGAACAGAGGAACAGCCCTGCGGTCTCTCTTCATTTAACTCCTCGTTCCCCAAAGCTCCTACATTTGTTTTGGCCCAATACCATCCCCTTTGGTACAAGTACAAAGACCCCATATCTCCAGACTGGCTGTTATGGCTTGAGCTGCAGCTGCAATTCAGATTTCTATTTTAAACTTGGGCTAAAACTTGTCATCTTTTCAGGGAGCACAGCAGCAAATACATCAAAGTGTTCATGGTCTTCCGTTAACTTTCCTGCTATTTGCCCTAAAGGACATGTCTGCTCCAAAACTGTCACGATTAACTTGGACAAGGGGGAGAGTTGAAGGCTACAGAAGCGTCTTAGGAGAAAGAAACCCATAATAAGTCCCAAGACACTCTCATGGGAGCACAGAAATAGTGCACTAACAGTAACAGGAGTGTATCTCTGCTCCCAACACCGGCACGCGGATGCTCAGCCCTGGGTTCCTCCACTCACAGCCTCAGCTCCTCAGGGAAATTCACACACTTGGTACTTCAGGCAATCTCTGCAAGGCAAATCCCTGGCTGCCTTGACTGGAATACATCCATGCTGCTCAACTCTGAGCTTAATTTAGGAACCAGTTTAGGATTTCACTTGAGCTTTATTAGTGAAGTTGATGGACTGAGAAGAACTTGCAGAAAGCCATGGTCTCCAAGCCATGGCTCTTGTAGCATGGAGGTAATTTTATTGACAAAATTGTTTCACAAGTCAAGTAAACTGTGGTTTAGGTGAGCATTGCTTATTGCTGCTATTTTCCCCTCCAGAGTCATCAGAAAGTGAGTTGTTCACCCCTGTGATAAGCCTTTTAATGATAGTATCCTAATATTGTGATTCACAGAAGAAACCCATTCCCAAAAAGCCTTCACCTAAGATAAGAGAGGTATTTATATGGAAGCTTGCTAGCTTATAAGAAAACACAAATATACTGACAAAAGTGTTTTCCAAATCAAGCTAATGATAACAAAAATGTAAGCAAAATAGATTATCTGGGGAAGAAAATTTAAAAGGAGGGTGGGAACAGAAGGCATCAGGCACTGAGTTACAGGGATGGCATACAGGGATGTTTCTGCACAGTTAAAGATTTTAAAAACAACTGGTGGGACAAACAGTAACCCAGCTAATCCTTGGTACTGGCATGCTGCCTATTTTGAGAGAGCAGCAGCTGGTGAATGTGACGTAAGTCTCTGCATCCAAAGCAGGAACTTACTGTAATGAAACCACAGCCCACATTGGAAAAAAAGACTGTAAACTCGACAAAAAAAAATTAAAAAAAAAATCAGGATCTCAATACACTAAGTACTACATTTCCATCCAAGTAAAATTAACCACAGAATGTCACAATTAGGCCAATTCAGGAAAAAAAAAACAACAAAAAACATACCCCAAATCAAAACCATCAGTTGGACTGAACTTAGTATTAAAAAATAATTTAAAAAACCAAAACCAGGTGAGGATGAAGAAATTACAAGCCTTGCATCTTCTTCGGTTTGAAAAGTACAAATCTAAGACCTTTAAGTGGCATAAAACACCATTCCAGAAGCCTGAGGCACTAGGCATAACCACATGGACTGGAAAAAAATAGGCACATTAGTGAACCACCTAATTCAGGATCCAGTTACTCTTCCACCCCCACTGGGGCACTGCAGGAATGTCAGTCCCTTTATCTTGGCACCTTCTGATAAAAACGTCCACACCTCTCTCTCCCCCTCATTCCCTCCCTCTCCCTGGTCTCAGAGGAGGGCCAGGTTCACCTGAGGCTCTGAGCAGATACTCTCTGCATTTCCCTGACTAACTGGTTTCCAGGATTCTTTTTTCCTTTCTTTCAGAAAATATAATGGGAGACAAAAAAGGGGTTTGAGAAACACTGTGCTTTTTAATCTTTCTCTGCTTGATAATAATTAGCATGGGAAGAAATTACCCATCTGCATAATGGTAGGAGCAATCACACAACGCCCCTGAATCTCATTTCAGGAATTCCAGTTGCTGCACCTGGTAAGGGTAATGGAAGGTGCCGATTTCGTGGACAAAAAGCCCTTAAAAGATCTTTAAATGGGCTGAGAGGCACACGAAGGGGTGAAGAGGGTTATATTTCATTTAGGGATGATAGAAGAGGAAGTCATCAGGTCATTAAATCATTTAATTTGCTCTATAAGCAAATGAGTGCATAAACACCAGAGTTCTGGTTATATTATCTCTGACTGACCTTCAGTGTCAAATATGCTCAGTTTAGAAAGCAAATGTTTTCTTTTGTCTTTAAGAGCCAGCCTTGTAAAAATAGCTCCAGAGCTGAAAGTCAAGCTGTGTTCTTTTTTGTTCATGCATCACCGTAGAAATTGGTGATGGAAAACTTATTAGAAATTGTCACTGGAGTCAGCAGATACCAGCTTTCAATAATCTTTGGCAGCGCCGTCGGGTAAGAAAGGGGATGTTTTCCAGATCAGAACTCCTCTTGAAACAACCAGATATGTGCCTCCAGGGCTGTGCGTGAAGCAAGGGCACGGAGAGGGGCTGTGCAAGATAAGCAGGGAGGGATGGGACAGAAATGACTCCTTGTTTTTTCCCCTGACTAGCAGATCCTTAATGCCCCGGCCGCCAGCAGAATGCGGCCACGTAGTGAAGCTGGGATGAGCCTGCCAGGAGCTCCCTGCCTTCTCCTGCGCCAGCCTCAGCGCTGCAAATGTGGCTCGGCACACGCAAGAAGCGCTCTGAAAATTGTAGCTGTTCTCATCAACCACTCGTGCTTCTTAACCCCTCGCTAATTCCCTCCCACACCACAGCCTGTGCTGCACATTTCAGGGAGATGAACCTCAATTTGCAGCAGGGAACTCTGCTGAAACCAGATCAGCCTCACTTGATTCAACCTCCAGACTGTCTTGATTCCAAGCCCACTTCTGCTCAATGTTCAAAATCTTCACAGATTTCTCTGTGTAGCCAGAAGAACCAAGTTCAACACAGAAACTAAATCTGTCCTACTTTAACATCTTTCATTTCCAGCATTTCATTCCTAGCTTTTAATGCATGAGAACCAGCACTTCTCTAAATAAGCTTCTCCACTGCTTTTATAGACTGTACATCATTGATCCAGGCTTTCCCAGTGCCATTTGCTTTGGGATCACCATCATGCAAAGAGAAAGTTTGCTACAGAACAGCAGTGGCAGAAGCAGCTCCAAAAGGGAGTTTCGGGAAGCATTACAGATCCATGCCTGACACTTCTCCTCCCATGTAACACAGTAACTTCTCAGGTCTAAGGAAAATTCATGCAGCCCCAAAAGGAGACACACTTCCTTCCCTGAAGAAAAGGCAGCTGGAAGTCTCCATTTAATTTCTGAAATGCTTTGCATACCACAAATGTTATGCATCTCACATTTTGACTTCAGTAAGTTATTATATCATCACGGAAAAACATCATAAATATTACATTGAAAACAAACACAGAAGTTTAATTTAAAACCACTGACTCAAAACTAGCTGCCTTGGAACTCCCAGGCCATGGGGCCACCATTTGCCTCTGCTCATCATCCTGTCAATTTTTGTCTCCCACAAGTGTCATCACAGGGAGAATGGTGAGATACTTGAAATCTCACTAAATTTATAGTTAATAAAGTTGTTTAGCATGGATGAAATTATTTCATATTATATTCATGACAGAAGTCTTGCATAAAATAATTTCATGCCTTAATATTCACAGAATTTCAGCATTCTTCACACAGGTTTTGTTTTAATTATCTGTAATGATTAACTACCATTTAAATGGTAAACTGAATAATTTCTGGCACTATGAGAAGGGAGGGAGCTTTCCATGCGATGAAAATAGGTCAATGAAACATAATAAATGTAACATTTTGGGTAAAAGTTGTCATTTTACTGTTCAAATATTGAAGTATTCCTTATAGATTGATAGAAAGATACATTGGAATAACATTCTGCAATGTCCCTCACACAAGGATTAGAAACAGTGTTATCTGCCTGGTCTCTAACAAAAACTGGAAGATGCTCTGGAGGCTGGACCAGGAACCTTAAAAGTAGTTATATTTTGGACTTCTTTCCTCAGAAGGGAGAGGCAGATTGCTAAATTTTACTCTTGGTAATGGATGACCTCCTTCTATTGCTCATTTTTGATCTTTTTTTTTTTTTTTTTTTCCAAGATATCTGCTGGTAAGGTTTCCTGGAAAGTAGAAGAAGTGGTCTGGGATGTGATTTCTGCAGCTGTCTTTGAAATCACTGATTTCTGAAATAGAAACTTGGAGACAAAACTTCCTTCATAATTAAAAGTTTAGAGTAGGAGAAAAGGGGAGTGGGGCTGAGATTTTTTTGAAGGCGTTTAAGTGATCCTACTACTTTAAAACATGTTTTACCTCATTCAAAAAAGCAAGAGTGTGTTTCAGAGAACCCTTAGCGTTGCTTCACATGAAAAATAAGGCGCAGATGTACAAAAGCACAGTGAGATGAGTTTTTGGCAGATGCCTGCTGCTCCACCTCCTTTGCAGGCAGGGCTTGCACACAGCTGCACATGTTGTGCCCAGGCTTCCCATGGCAGTGGAATTTATTAGGACATCTCAGCTGCACTCCAGGCACAGAAGAGCAGAGGCTCCACACACCAGCCCATCCTTCAGACTCGCCCTTCCTCTGAGAGAAGCCTCCCATCACTGCCGAGTCAGCCAGAGCCAGGCTGGGCATCCGGCAGCACAGACTGCCTGTGCTGCACGGGCTTTGACTCACTCATGCCAGCTGATGAGGAAGGGACTGGCCTGAGCACTAGCAGATCATTTTCCAAGGTGTTCTGCTGCTCCTGAAGCCAATCTGTTATTTTACAGCATTTTGATTTTTACCGGAAGTCTTCTATTAAAACAGAAAAATCTAACTCCAGCCTGGAAGAAGCTCAACTGCATGTTCAGAAGATAAATACCTCAGACACATGCATGGCAGGCCAACATTTCTTAAGTAGTTTATAAAATGATCCCTAAAATGTATACAAAAAGAAGTTTGTAGCATTTCAAACCATATTGTATTTCGTCCAATTTCACAACTATCCTCTTCCCACACCGTAATGGCCTAAGTTTCCGATCCTGCCAAAGGGTTTTGTTTTTATTTCATAAATTAAAACCATGGATTTCTTTGTAATAGGCTACTTAGGATCTGTATAGTGAGAGTATTTCCAAAAGATCTGACATCCCTTCATTAAAGTAGGTTACATCCCTGGTAGACTAAATGCTAACTTGAGAAGTCTTAAACAGATGCTGTACAAGAAATAAATTTTTTGAGGCATATGATGAAATAGCAGCACTGTTGAAACCAATTGATCCTGTGACATTACAGCGAGAAGATGCTGTAGCTAAGAAAAACGTCAACTTCATTTCAGCCCCAAACAAGTTATAACAGCAGCAATGTTGGCTCAGGGCATTTTTAAGGAATTAATAACCAGCTAGGGTTAGTACCCTGAGGCAAAGTCAAGGATTAAGCACTGTGAGGATAAACACATACAGCAGCTTCAAATAATATAGCTGACTTCAGTTTAATCATTTTGTTTCACTTTCAAAAAAACTTATGATCTCCAGACAGAAAATATAATTCATATCAGCAGAAGAATATACACATACACACCCCCTCAGGCAAGAGCTGAAGAGATAAATGGAAACACTGTAAAAAGTAAACATTTTCTTCTTAGCAACAGAAGGAGAAAGATTCCATTGGTTACAATTAAAACAAACAACCAAGAACTTCAGAAAATAGGCAAATATTCTCAAAGGATGATACAACAGAGCAGGAGAGGGACTTTTGCAAGGGCATAGAGTGATAGCATAAGGGGAAATGGCTTCAAAGTGACAGAGGGTAAAGTCAGATTGGCTACTAAGAAAAAATTCCCTGTGACAGCAGGGAGGCCCTGGAAGAGGTGGCCCAGAGAACTCATAGATACCACATCTTTAGAAATGTTCAAGACCAGGTTGGATGGGGCTCTGAGCAGTCTGGTCTAGTGAAAGGTGTCCTGCCCATGGCAGAGGGTTGGAACTGGACAATCTTTAAGGGTCCCTTCCAGCCTAAACCATTCCATGATTGCATGAAAAAATACCCAAACAATGTTAATGACTGTACAGGAGAGGAAAGGTAACTTAGGTGATCCCAAAGTTTAATACTTCCCCCCAAGAACAGTGGACCAACCTTCCACCATAGCCTTCACCAGCCTGACCTGCTCACAAAACCGAGCAAATATACCAATGTGTTTATGTTCGCTTTTTCTGCTCAGCTAGCAAATAGAAAATCATCTCTGATATTTATTTTGTTTGAAAGGACTACATACTTCTTTTCATTAAAATAAATCAACCCAATAAACTTCAGACCAATTTGGAAAATATGTAGTCAGAATAGGATTCAGATTTTACTAATAGGCAAATCAAAAGCATCTTGAAGGCACTGCCATAGGCCTTAAGTTTAAAAGTTCCAATAATGACAGTAAATACCAAAACTGACACTTGAATTTTTAATAAAAGTATTTCCTTGAATCACTCAAAGTCAAGATAGAATAATTGTGAAGATGGTATGCTTCAGCATCTTTTTATTTGAGAAGGTCTAAGCAGTTGCTACCCCAACTCAGCGTGCAGTTGGAATGTTCACATTTATCTTTGCAGATCAAGGGGAGAAAGAAGCCTCTTCTACCTGGGTGACGTTTTAACACTTACATCTAAACACAGTACATGGCATTTGCTCTCTCAGAGAAGGTAATTTTTCTCTCTCTCTCTCTTTTTTTTTTTTAACACGGAAAGGTCACTCTCTTACATCATTGGAGATGTTTAAAGGACATTGCAAAATCCAGATGTTACTTAAAATTAGTTTAGGACTCTTCCTTCAGTATTAAATACTGCTTAGAAAACTTAAATTGATAACTATGAAGATCCTGAGTTGAATCTTTCAGGCAACACTTTTCATTTATTACATAGACAAAAATCTCTTGGGCCAATTAAATATTAATGCACAACAGAAAAGTTAATAATCTTTTAATCTCTAATTTATGTTGATATGCTGATAGAAATACACTTATTATTACAATTTACTTTCAAAAATATATAAAAAGGTAGGAATTTTTAGAGAGATTTTCTATACTCAAAATGTTATCTGACCTCAGTGAAGTCAGAGGATGCTTTGTCATGGACTGAATTAAGATCTCACTTTAAGCTTTTGTTTGATCGTTCTTTGTTCAGAAACATGACAGTTATATCCCTAGAGATTTGTTTGATTGGAGTTGTTTCTAGTCAAAACATTTCTCATGTGACCAGCACTTCCTGACTCACCCCAGCCAGCCTGTCACTGCTTAGAAGAGCATCATCCACCTCCCTGAGCACGAGCCTTACAGCAAGGGACTCCAGAGCTTTAGTCCAAGTTCTTACAGCATCCTCCCACAGCTCCAGAGGAAAAACATCCCTGAAGACTGGGACAGTATTCATGCATGAATATATCACAGGGATGTTAGAAAGGTTAACATTCTGAGAGCACAACACTTCCATCTTGGGTGAAAGAAAACATGCATGAAGGAAAGAAAGACAAAACTTATGAGTTATTGCAGACAGAATGGAAAACTCAAAAAAAAAATTACATAAAACTTTCAGGGGCCTTACAATCTAATATGGAAAAATCAAACACTGGAGTATTTTACTAGAAGTTCCTCTCACAATAGCTGGTGATGAAGAATGAATGAATGCCATTTCAACTACCAAGACATGTTTTCATTGCCTCTTATAGACAGCATATTTCTGAATATTGAGCTATATTCTTACAATGCTTTTCTACCTATAAATTCTGCATTTAGCACAGGGTTATCCATTTGGTGAATTGCAAAAGCATATAATAAAATGCATTTCATCATGTATATGTGACAACCTCACTTGCTGTTAAAGTATCTTCCAAATACTATCATGCTCTTGAAGAACTCTAAAATAAACATCAAATCCCAACCACAAGTAAGAAGCTCTATCCTCCTGAACAACTGAGTGTTGCCACAACTTTACCCCTGTTTCAAAGTACAAGTATTCAGTTCAAGTCCAGCATTTGCAGGGAATTATCCCATAAATTTTAAGTGTTAGGTTCATCCCTTTTTTACCACTCAGGAACAAGTGGTCATCTAATTTTTCACTTCTTAGACGAAACAGTTTCCTTACCATCAATCCACCAAGTTGATAGTACTATGAAAAAAAACCCTCACCAACAAACTTGTAATAGATTCAGTCTTCTACATTAAGTTTTATTGTTTTATTTCTGCCTTTACTCCTAACTTGAAAATACTAGTCAGTCTGCATGTTTCAAAGAAGGATTTTTCTGACAGCTCATGCCAACAGTTCAGATGGTTTAGCTGCCTAAAAGAGAAAAAAAAAAAAAAAAAGAGCAAAAACCACAAAGCACCAAGCAAACACAAAACCCAACATCCTCTCCTTGGAGGTCATCTGGTGTCTTCCCAGACACTTGAGTGCTGGATGCCAGGGGAAACAGCTTGGCTAAAAGCAGTCTTATTATTATCCAGATCAAGTACAATACTTCACAAGTATTTATTTTTATATCTTGTCAACATTTGCACAGTCTTTGTCTGGAAATTCCAGAGCAGCATGCACAAGCTGTCAGCTACCTTTATGCAATACTGCATCCTTCTCAGAACTCATAAAATACTGATTTCTCGTTAGACAACATAGCTGTCACATCAAAATACATTCAAACATTTAAATTTTAACACCTCGCTCACCCCAAAATCTCTTTCCAAAGCGTATCGGGCACGGAATTTGTGACATTAAACAGACAGAATGGCTGTCTGCTAAAAGCAGCATCCATAATTAAGCAAGCAGAACACATAAAGTGTGGTACAATAACAGGAAGGTGGGATTTCATTCACCTCAGGTAAGGTTTCCATGGGTTAATGCAACCTGCTCACATTTCACTGTCAGTTTCCTACAGACCATGGAAAGGAATAAACGGTTTAAGATAGCAATTACTCTAACTTATCTTCAACTCCTAATTTAATCAAGCTGAATCTCTTTCTGTGATTTATTTCTCTTCATTGATTGTAACCTGAGAGACGTGTAGCTCACATTTAGGTGTTTAAAGTTTAGGAAGTAAGATGGATCTTATCTTACTAATATGTTTCATCCTAAAGCACGAGATTGAGAATAGAGGTTTCCTCCACAGCATGCTCAAGGAATTTGAGAACTGTGGAAATGCAGTTTTCATGAAAACACAGAGTGCATATTGCTAGCAAAAACCAAGATCTTGCTATAAACACGTGCAGAGATGGTCTGGGCTTAAAAAATGAGTGTGGAGAAGCAGCATCTACAGCAGGAACATAATCTGATCTGACAATTGATGGCTGTCACAGATAGTGCAGGCAACATCCTTGGACTGATGAGCAGTGGATCCTATCAAACACCCAGATTTTTGCAGGCATGTGTTAAAGATGGGAAGCAGGATTCCCAACCCCGATGCTCACACTTTTAGGAATAAACAGGACATTATGTTTCTGGTTAGCTTAGCTGGAGTGCAACCAATCTTTCCCTCTGCAACAAAGAAGCCAAAAGAGTAGATGCAGAACACAGAATGTCAAATCATTTACTTCATTACCTTGGCAAGAAAACGTCACACACCACACAGAGTAAACTGTGTTTCACTACTAAGAAACACCCCAGTGGATGTTTATCTATCCTCCATGCAATGTCCTGGCACCTGCTATCCTAGATTTTCATTAACTGGAAATTCCAATGAGACATAAGGCATCAATTTGGGCAGTTAAGTACTAGAAGATGGCCCAGAAAGGTTGTAGAATCTCCATCCTGGGAGCCATTGGAGGCTGGGCTAGACTCTGCCCTGAGCAAACTGATCTTACTGAATGCAGGGTTGGACTGGAATAGTCCAGAAATCCATTTCAACCCTTTGTATCCTGTGCCTGTCCTTTCAGCAAACAGCAAAACCATCATCTACAGGAAAGCAGTCCTGGTTGTACATTGTCCTGGTTTTGACAATTTTCACTCAGAGAGGGAAAAGCTCCTTTTACTCTTGAATAAACATGTTAGAAAAACTTGCAAAATTACCACACTTTTGGCCAAACTACCATTTTGATTACATTTTTAAAGGTGTGAACATCTTTTATTTTTCAGTTTATAAACCTGAATCTAGCACCTCTCCTCCTCCCCACCATCACACTACCCCCAGAAAAAAGAGTCATCGCTACACATGGATCAACCACAAACAAAATCATTTAGAGGAACAGGGAAAATTCATCTTTTATCATCTGTGCCACCTAGCAACACACAGTACTGGATCCAAAACATTTGCAGATCTGACACAGGGGAGCACATGAGCATCAGAATAGGAGAAGAGATAAAATCTGCTTTCCCATTTCAAAGCTTCCACAGGCACAAGAGCTTTCCATTAATTTGGCAATATTGTCACGCTCAGAACAGAACTCAAACATTATTTTTAAATTGCATACTTTAGTCTTGAGCAAATACAGCATTTGGGGGTTTTTGTGTGTGTGTGATTGATAATTTCATCTTCTATAAATCAGAACCAAGAAGTATTTCTAAGATACGAAAAACTTTGCTGAACTTCACAATTAAATACAGGGCAACTACACTTTTTCTTATCTGCTGTACACAGCAACAGAAAGGACAGTCTTTTGTCTTCAAATTATTACAGTGGGCAGACTTTATATGAACAGAAGCTTTAAGGTTTTAAGACCAGATCACTTCAAGAACATGAAAATTTAATCCAGAATAGTGAGTAAAGTATTAGTAAAAATTAGCATAAACATGGGCACACATAATTACTTGCACACTTTTCGTTTATTACAATCTACCCATTAGCAACTTCAGTTCCTGCACAGCTCAGATGTTCCTGAGCCAGGGACACAAACACCAACACACTGCACACAATAGGTCCCAAAATTGCAGCACATCTGAGACAAGGCTCGAGGCCTCCTGGCTTCAATGTTCTAGCACTGGAGTAACCTTATTTCAGTTTTAAAATCTATTTAATATTTAAGCAATGTTATCTATAAAAACAATGCATTGGACTTTCAGTTCAATAAACAGCATGACGTATGTAACTTTAATTCTTTTTAAAAATTGCAAGGTTAGTCAACTGCAGTACTTGGAGAGTCAGTCTGGAAGAAATGAAGTATTAAACATCTCTAATTTCAGTCAGTAGTCTGGAAACTACTGTAGCTTTCCACTTTTTAGGCATTCCTATTCATAATTCACCACTGGATACAACAAAAACAATACTTTATTCATAAGCTGAGTAGTAAGTTCAGTGTGTACAAAAAAAAATTAATTTAGGATAAATTCTGAGAAACTTTAAAAGATATCCCCCTCCTCTTGGGTTTTCCTTTTCCCCTGGAAAAAAAAATCAGTGGAACTCAGTTTAGGAGATGGCCAAAGCACATTTAAAGATTTATTTGGAGACATACATACATATTCATTCTGACATTTTCATCCTGATTTTTGACTACCTGTTTCCCAACTGAGGTATCTTTCATATATCTCTCTCACTCTCTTATCTTAGCCATTCTGGACAAAGTGAAGTTCATTACTCATCTTTAGATTGCTTTGTAAAATATAACATCTTTCCTGCAGATTCTGTTTGTTTGGGTTTTTAATTAAAATGTAAAACCAGCAGTCTGCTTTAATCTTTGCACATGAAGGGGACTCCAGGAAAGTGATGCAAGATTTGCCACACAAAAGGAAGAGGGAACACAGAGACCAGAATGGAAATGAGCACAGGAGGAAAATCAAAGAAAATTGAAAAGAAAATCAGAGATCAAGGTAAATGAGGCAAACCAGAATTTCAGAAGTAAACATTAAGATTGACAACTGTCAGGAACTGAATCACCTATTCAATCAACTAAGCAGCTCATCATGGGCAGAAATAGGCTCCTCCAGAACACTTCATCAGGCTCCCTTGAATCTCACTGAATGCAGCTTGGGGCTTGCTCTTACATGAAACATCATCTTTGCTTTGTTTCTTCTTAAAATTCTGTGCTGCAAAGCAATAATCACCAGTGACTGGTGATTCACTATAATTCAAAAATCCATGAGAACCTGACAAATTGTGGCATCAATTCACAAAATGTCACACTGTAGTAATTACTGTCCTGAACTAGTACTCAAATTACATACACAGCACCTTGACACCAAAATCAGAAGGAATATTTGTTTCTGCTTAAACAGGGGAAGAAAGTCAGCCAGATATCTGTATAAAATTCCTCTCTGCTACAAGTTCCTGTTACAGTTTTAAAGACAAAACTGAAAATGGGTGCAGGACATGCACTTTGCACTGGGGAGAAACACTGGGGGATCAACCATGTCCAGTGGGGCTTTCAGAACAACACAGAAATCCCCTCCAAACTCAGCTGTAGAAGAAAGGGGGGATAATATTCTGCTTTAAAAAGCTTCTTGAAAGCAAAACTAAATCTGCTAAGACTGTAATAGGGGATGTGCATAGATTAGTAAAAAAAATCAGTTCTCCTCTGTTAAAACCAAGGAATTTTGGCCTATTAATTTTTGGTTCTTTGGGATTTGCAAATCATTTCACTTCAAGTCAGAAAGCTTTGTGGACCAAGAAACTCCTGTTGAGGTTTTGCTTCCACATCAGCCTCACAATCTCTACTCCTGCACACTGCTAAATGTCCTTACTTACCAGAAAAAGGGAACCAAAGAACCAGAAACGTCCTTTCACTTTAGCTTTTCTATTGCCAGGTAATGTACTTAATCAATATTTACTTTAACATAGGAGAAACAAATATTTGACCTTTGTTTAGAGAGCTGATTCTTAGATTTTAATTATCAACAGATCTGTGCTGGTTAAAGAACTGTGAGAGGATTTTAATACAGTGAAGCAATAACACAAGTCATAAACCAGAAAACCCAGCACTCTGCATTAGTTCATTTCAAAGTAAACATAGAAATTAAATGATTGCTCTGTAATGTCTCAGAGACTGCAAAAACAACGATAAAAGGGTAACTACCATACTGATGTAAATGTTTTCATAGGATCCAATTAAGACACGGCAGTGTTGTTTTGCCTTTTAAGTTCTGTTCAATACTTTAACCATGTCTCATATCCTTCACCCTCTCACTTCTAAGGAAAAATTTGTATTAGCTTACTTGTACTTCTTGACACAAGAACCATTTTCAGCTTGATGCAAAAAGTGAAGAGCTGAAGCTTTTTAGGGGAGGGCTCAGCAATTTTTGATTCCCATCCAACCTTCAGACCATCTTGGAGAGACAGAGGAAGAGACAACATGGTACAGCAGATCTCAGGGCTGTGGTTGACTTTCCTGGGATTCTGAATATGAGAGATGGGGTGCTCCAGGAGTTTTGGTTGGTTAGGCCTGCTAAGCTGCATAATGCCTGCTACTCTGCATAATGAGTTATCTGACTTATTTGCAACTAGGGGACAACCCCAGCTTTCAATTCTTCAGAGAACAAACATGTTATGACATTATACCCATCATTTTTATTATTCACTAAGTCCCTTCTCGTAATCACTTACTATCCTATTTTTTTATTTACCAGTTGCCTTTTTTCCCCTGGACACACAAAACACTTCCCATAAAGGATAATTCCCTTTTCCTTTCCTCAGCTTCATTGTCTACATCATCTTCTTCTGAACTCCTCAAACTTATCTTCTGAAGTATTATCTTATAAGTACACAAGTTTACTTATCTATCATTTCAGCCTGATGCCCTAAAACAACATATATACTTAATATAACTATAATAAATCTTCATAAAATGCGAATTATCAACCAATTCAGACACTGACTGCATAGCTTTGTTCATGATTCTTTAACCACTTTTCAATACATTGCAGTGTCAAACAGTACTCAACAGTAATTTAGTTTTCAGGACACTTACTTCACATGATGCATACAAAAGGCTGGGATTCACTTAGTCTACCCTATGTTCTTTGGACAAAACTTTTAATAATCTCAAAAAGTTTTTTTTTCCAGCAATGCCTAATTATTTCAACTCATCACACTTACTGCTCACAGCTCCATTATCCTCTGTCTTCTTTCATTTCCCTTGCCAAAAGGGAAGGATTTAGTTGGATACTAAAGACAGTTTTTACTCAATAAAAAAATTAAGGCTACTTTCTCACTGTTCACCAGACTTGAAATAGGAGTTTCCATTGTTCCCTTTGCTTTCCTCTGACAGGACCAGCCTAAGATGTGATTCTGAAGGTAACTGCAGTAACTGCATGAAATGAACTAATTTCTTACCAACTTGATGATATTTTATCACCCAAACACGTCACTTACTAAACAGAATAATTTTTCCACCCAGCAAAGTCTTCTATAGGTGTATTGGCAGGCCCTTGATCTCTTTGTAATTGCCTTTGCTTCTTTCTCACTGAAGGCTGATCAAACACAGTTCCAATCCTGGCTCCTTACCAAGTCCTTCCATAGCACTACTAAAGCATCTTTACCTTCTTCAGCTGCAGAATCAGGATAAAATACCCCATGTTCACACACCCCATGTCTGTGTGTGCCTTACCATCAAACAATTAGTGCCTGCATCCTTGCCTGTGCCAGCCTCCCGCTCCATTCCTGGCACTACTTGTTTATTTGTGTTCTGCTTCAAAAATCCTTTTCTCCTTGGGTTTTTTCCCCCCTCCTTTGCATTAATTTGTTTTGCTTCTAAAATGGAATGCAACAGCTGGTTAGTAGTTCATAGCTCATTTATAGTTTATTCACCTTTTGTTGCTCGACATTTTAGTTCTCCTTATTTAAATGAGCATTATGTGATGGGATTTTAGCATTAAATAAATGCTTTTCTGCCCAGTTTCACCTCTTACGAGTTCCAAACTCATGAAATACACTATAAACAAAGACCTACAACAGAACATATAAAGCAGCACTTAGAAATCCAGTTTGCCAGTGATGGATTAGGGATTTACATTCCCAAACTACCAAATACAGTGGTCTCCTTGACCACCCAGCTATGCTGATTTATACACAGTGACAGATTAAGCAGTCTTCATCGTTACATATCATTAGTGGAAATCAAAGTCATGTCAGATATTGATGGTAATACCTTTCAAAGGTACATTACTGGCCAAGCTTTATGAGCAGCTTTCACATTAATTATTCAGTGAGCAACAATGCTTAAAATATATGCATATATATACTCTTGAATCCTTGGACTATATTCATCACTGGTGATTTTGGAGGAATGGAAAATAAACTCAAACTTAAAGTTAACCTGTACATGGAAGCAGCAAGTTCAGGCTTCTCAATTTATAGATTTACTATTTTAAGTCAATTGCATTAAAGTGCAGTAAGACATCTCAATTACAAAAGCAAAAACTCCTAAATATCTAAATGCTAGCATTAAACACAACTCTTTCTCTGGATGTTGAAAACCTATTCAAATCACTGACCAAAAAAAAAAAAAGTATTAAACTTCCATTTAAAGGCATGCAGTTATCCTGGGTTATGTTATTGTATGTTATCAATATGCTATTGATTAAAACTAATCTATTATAGGTACAGAACAATCCAGTGTTGATGCTTATTTTAAAATCAAGAAGTGATGAAAGCAATTTCCATAGCCCATTTTAAACTTTCACTCAAAACATGTAGGTTAATGGAAGTTAATATAAACAGCATGGAACAGAAGGACTAAAATCTGATGAGAAACAATCAGAATAATTTGGTCTGCCAGCTGAAAGGATACACATGTACAACTAAATTGAACTTTGTTTATGCCTTTTGATTTTCAAGCCTTCTCTAACATGATTACCCTATCTCCAGTTCTGTCAAGGGGAAAGCTCCTCCCTCTTTCTGAATCTGCTTCTAAATCAACTTTTTAAATACTGTTTTTATGATATTAGGTATGTCACAGTATTTAGTTTCTGCTCTAAACATCTGCAAAGAGAATGTACCACCCACAACCCCTCGCCTGCTCCTGACTTTCTCTACATCTGCTACTATTATTTTTATAGTCTTTGATTTGTTCTTGCCATTTTTTGATGTAAACAAGAGTAGGGGAAGCCCCTTTTTGTTCCTCCTCTCATGTACCTTTGAGAAATGGGATCATAATTACAGCGCCAAGCCATTTATGCAGCTGCAAGTAGTATTCCTGGGCACTTCAAAAGAATTCTTGACCAAAAAGAAATCTCAGATGCTTTATAAAAATAAGAATTTTCACTATGAAAGGAATTAAAATGAAACATTACCTAAGTAAGGATGCACAGTAAAGGATGAGATTTAACAGAGGAAAATAGCAAGGCCTCCATAAGCAGCCTGCATTATGCTTGTGTTTATGTTAAAAAAACCTGCAGTACTTTTTACCCTGAAGGGTTTGTTTCATTCTGTACACAAATTACATCCACTCTGCCAGACACCATTTATAATGGCAGACAATCAGATCAGACACGACACTCAAGGGTCTTTATAAACTTCACATTAAAAAAGCAGCATGTCAGTAGATTTGGCTACTACAGGTTTCCCCCATCATTTAATTCCCATTTATCTTAAATTGGTAAATGGCTTAAAAGTCGCTGTACACAGACGCTCACATAACCATACCACACATGCAATGAATGGTCCAAGCCTCTGGTCTTAGGAAATCACCTCAAAAAATCTGCTTTTGTACCACTTTCGAAGTCCAGGGAATAGACTTCACATTAGAAAGTTGCTTTTTTTACAAGGTGCCCAAATAAAATTTTTGAGACACAAAAATGGTAAAAACTTTATTTCAACGGGTTTCTTTTGATGCAGTGATGAGGACAGCAGTGGTTTGTTATACATTGTGTTGAAAAAGAAAAAACCCACAGTACTTGATAGCACAGAGTTATCAGAAGTTACTTAATTATCATACATAAAAATTGTTTTTCAGAAGTAAGACTGCAAATCTCTCCAAGTTGTGCTTGGGCATATTTTGCACAGTAAGATTAGTATAAAATAAATTATCCTGAAAAATAATTATATTATTCAGTAATTTTTTTACAGTTCCCTTTTTGAATCTTCATGTTGAGCCTCCACTTATCCACGTTTTTTATTAAGAAAATGGATACCTAATCTAATAATAACCCCAGACACGAGCAGCTTCATGAATTGTAAAAGTTAAAACTGGAAGAATTATATCTCTCATAAATCAGAGCTCCTCTATTAACATCAGGAAAATATTGTGGAAATTTCCATCCCTATCAAGTACTGCCCTGAAAGAAACCAGAGCTTTGATGTGACTAGCACAGGCTGCCCTCAAGACCATCAGGAAGAAGAATTAGTTTCAGATAGGGAAAGACGTGGGCCAGTAACAGCGCCTCGAGTTTCACCAGGAATGAAAGCTCAGACACGGGGACAAGTGGAAGGGCAACGCTAGGGAGCACAAGGAAAATTCATGGAACTGTCCTAGAAGTGGCTGCAAATGAAAGGATTCTGATTGTTCAAAGCAGGGAAAGCAAGTTCTGCTGTCAGTCATTCCAAGGGATCTCTGGAGCTGGACAAAGGGAGTCCCTTTCTGTGGAGGTTTTGCAAAGGTGCTCACAGCCATCTCTCCTGCTGTGGCTGAAGCCAGTGAAGGATATCGGTGCTTAATGGACACAAATAAATCTATCAGACTATGTGGCTACAACATCTGTCAAAACATACAAACTAAAACCTAGAAAAACTCACTATTACATTGGCAAACTTCCTTGATTTTGGTGGGTTTTTTGGAAGGATATGGCACATAAATTTGTAGCCAGAGAGTCTGATAAATTTTTTACTTTTCCAGCATTTTTTTAATCAGGTTTACAATTAGTTTATTATGTACCAATAGTCTGAATCCAGTAGAGAATCACTGTCCATATGTTAAGATGCTAGCCCCTTTAATACACTTCATGACTGGGACATGGAAACTGAGGCTAACTTTTGTCTGCTGCAGCATTACAGAATAATAATTCAATCTTAGATGCAGTTCCCAACAATTCAAACAGGCCAGTAAAGCACACACAATAAGGCTCTAGAAGCCAAGGGATCTTGGGTTATATCGTCAATGTCTAAATCAACACATCTACAGAATGGCAAACACATTTTCCCACATCACAAAGCACATTTTGAGAGCTGACTAGCTCAAAGTTTGAGGTGTTTTTTTTTTTAATCTTTCTTAATTATGTGGTTCTGTCAATCACGTAAAATTCCCTCAAAATAATGACCGTAAAGAAATAGAGTCATTACTAATCATTGAATGATCACAGGCAAATCAAACCCCAGCAGCAGCATCTGACAGCTCCCAGGGGATACAAGTGCTGTCAGTCCAGAACCTGCCACGTTAAGAAATCCCTTAGCTGAGCTGTTGTACCAGTTAAAAACTGAAAGGTGCACAGAGCTGTAAGGAAACAAGTGGAAGAGTCTCCTGCAGAAAGTTTGCAGCAGCTGCTTTTTCACCTTGGACAAGAATATCTTTGTCTAGAAACAGTCCTGGTATGGGACCTATACAAGGACAGCAGTGCCTTACTCTTTTACTACCCAGTGCTCTATCCATGATTTACTGTCGATGTAAATTGTTGGTGCTCTGCCCCAGTTCTTGTGCAGTCAGACCCCCTCTCCCACTTCAGTTGCATGCCACAGGCCCAGCTGCAGTATTTAGTATATCCAGGTATGCCACACACATGGAACTTCTCGGTTTTCCCAAGGCCAAAACAAACTCAGACACTCTTTAAAAGAAAAATTCTTCAAAAATATCAGTTAACTTCTTAGACACAGCTGACATATGAAAGTCTCCACAACACTAATAAGCTTGAAAGAATTTATACAACAGAAGGCTTAGGGGTGACATACCCAGTACCTGAAGGGAGTCTGAAAGAAAAATGGAGGAGGATTGTTTACAAGAGCATGGAGAGAGAGGACAAGGGGGAATGGATCCAAACTGACAGAGAGTAGGTTTACATCAGATATTAGGAAAAAAATATTTACTGTGAGGGTGGCACTGAAATCAGCTGTCTGGAGATGCTGTGGATGACCCATCCCTGGAACTGTTCACAGTCAGGTTGGATAGGGCTTTGAGCAACCCAGACTAGTGGAAAGTGTCCCTGTCCATGACAGCAGGTTGGAACTGGATGATTGTTAAGGTCCTTTCCATGGATGACTCTGTGCACTGACAGAACCAAAACTTATTTCAGGGGAAACAGTAGGTGCAAAAGCAGCAGGCTCTCACAGGGGAGGATGTGAGTATCAGTGAAACAATTTGGACTGGTGGAGAAGAGCACCTATGAACAAAAGAAACGTGGGCAGCACTTAACTCTCAAGTACTAGAATAGTTCTCTGAGGAAGAAAAGGAAACTGCACTTGGCCAAAGGAAAGAGAGATCTATAGAGAAAGAGACTATAATATATCCTACAACGCTGGGAAAGCAATATTGGAAAATAAGGAGCTTCTTCTTGTAACTCACAGCAACAATGAAAAGATGTTTGAACTTGATTAGAGTGGTCTATTCTTCATTAGTATTAGAATAAAGACAACACTGCACTCCCAGAACTTCAGATTGAAGGGAACAGAATCTGTTCAATATCAAATATAAGAATAAAAAAGGCTTAGGAAAATGATCCAAAAAGCTAACAAAGCATCTTTCAGAGGCATAAGTAATATATTAATGCCTCTGAAAGAACATAAATATTTGTTTGTAATGCCCTTGATACAGCCCAATATGACAAGCCCTGACAGATCAGCATTTATTTTGCTGACCATTGGGTGTCCAAATTGTTCTGCTGCAATTAATTCCAGTGGATTGAAGAGGAAATACTACACAGTTCTGCCAGTCACAAGCAGAGTCTGTAATGCAGCACCAGGCAATCAAGTTCCTCTCAGGACTGACAATATTCTTCCATCCAGCAGCATCAGGACACTGTTGCAGAAAGGCTCTCACTCCCCTCTTCATCTAAATTAGTTTTACATCAACAGTTCCCACTTTCCTGCTGTCAGCTACCCAATGATGAATTGATAATGCATTTTGATGAAGGACAATGTATACATATAATAAAAAAATATTGATGTGGCTTCCATAATTCATTATAAAGTTTTATTCTTTTTATTCAGTTTGGAGATTTTCACAAGCCATTAGCTGGATTTCCATTTCAAGAATAAATTCGTGGTTCACACAGATGTTATTTCAAAATCAGAAGCTTGCTGAAGATACTGGGATATGGTGCATGTGAAAGTGCATTGCTAGGGTTTGGGGAGTTATTGGTTTGTTTTTTGTTTATTTTTTAACTACTATAGCAATGATGTCAACTCACCCAGAGCTTCTCATTTTTGTGCAACATGCATCATTCTTTAAAAAAAGTGCAATAGTGCAGGTGTGCAAGTAATAAGATCTCATAAAGGAAAAACATTCTTGCTCGTAAAGCAAAATGATCAAATAGCAACTCAGTCTTGTTGGATTCTGATAAAAATGGGCTATGTGAGACCAAACCAAGGCTTATTCCACAAGGAACCCATGTAAGTCATCAAGTGAGCCATATTTCCTTTTTTAATTTAAAAAGTTTCATTATCTAGAGGAAGAATGTATATATGTTATTAATGTCTGACTAATACATGTATGAAGAAGGGCTTTTATTAATAACTACCAGGAAGCAGGCACGCCAACCACCTCATGCTTGGCTTCACCTCACCACCGCGGAGGAAAGCTCACGTCTTTCATCGAGAATGGCAATATATTCTTCCAGCTTACTATTTTACATCCTCTCAGAGGCTTTTAACCACTGGACTGAATCCTGAACAAAGGAATCAGATGTCCAGAACGAAAGCAGCAGCTATTTATCCACTCTTTGCAATATTCTTCTGACAGTGTGAAGCGTAGCAGCCGCTGCCAGTGCCCAGCGCCGCTCAATGTTGAACGGCGGCGCGCAGCGGAAAGGACCTTTCCATCAGACATCTCCAAAGATCCTCCTATTAGCAAGACTTAAGGAGGCCTTTGTCATCTCAAATATGCTCAGCTGCTCACCGCACGGCGAAGCAGTGTAAGAACCATTTAAAGATGTGTCTGACATCATTAATCTATTTGCCCTCTGACCCGCGGGGCTGAACTGTAACTATGGCGACTAAAGCTTGACCTTACTACGCTGAGAAACTTTAAAGCTCAGTAGTATTTTGGGTCACATTGTTAGGATGAACAAAGGAATAAAGAAGAAATGTGACAGTTTCCTGGGAAATAAGGTCAGCGGGTCAATTGCCCTAAAACTTTGTTGTTATATGATAAGCAAGACTAGCTGAAATAATTTTTCAGCAATTAGAATTTAAAAAAAACCCAAACAACAAAATCTAGAGCTTTTGTTGTCTGAAGCAGAAAACTGGTCTTTGTAAAAGCAATATGTAGCCCATCACTGAGCAAAATTACTCAACAGCATTCCCTGTACCATTTAAAGCAGAAACACTGGGAAAAATGGGCAGTAGGTATCATTTTCATATTCTCATATCAGGTTTATTGTTAATTCAAGACTTGGGGGCGTATGAAACATATTTATTAATGAGTTTCTGGAATTGCATTTGCTAAAATTGTCAGTGTTTTCCATCCTCCCTCTTCAAATGATTCATGAATGTAGGTGGGAATAAGCAGCCCGAACACACTGATTTGGAACATCTGTGTAAAGGCAGCATATGTCTTAGTCTGGGAATAAATACAGTATAGGAACTTGTCCTAACTAAATGCTATGACAAATGCCAATCCAAATATTTACAGTCTATAAAATTAGGCTTACTAACACTGTTTATACAGTTAGGTAGTGTGAAGCAGTTTTCACTTTAATCATGAATCGGCAAAATTTATATGTTTCTCCTCCATTTTATTATAGTTCCTAATTTATTCAATAAAATTATTCTACATCAGAATTAACTAATTACAAACATATTTTTTAAGCCTAAAAGTTTTTCAAATATTAGGTATTCCTACCCATACCATGCAGGATCACAAATGTATCCTATAACAGCAGCTAAAAGGCAGATAGATACAAAAGATCTAAGTTGTGTATTGATTTATCATGTTGGGTTTTTCTAATTTGTCACTTCATTACTGAAGAAAAAATACTGTAAAGCAAAAGTGCAGCACAGACTGTGCATAACATGCCAGTGTAGCTGAGTATATCACCCACAAAAAGTGTGTGAAGTGTGTGAAAGAAAAAGCATGAAAAGGAAGGTTTGTGAAGCAGTGTCTTCTTTCACAGTAGGAGAATTAAAAATATCTCAACACAGTGTTTTTGGGTTCTCCACAATTAGCATATTTTATTTCATTATTTAATAATTATGTAAGTGGATGCTAAAACAGTGGCACTTGTTCATTAAGAAATATTAACGTAGCACAGAAGTACAGTGCACGACTGAAGTACCAGCTCACACTTCTTATGAATATTAAAGAATACAAAAGCAAAATTCCAGGCACCCTGCTAGATAGTCCTTTCTGCTTTTCTTTTTTTATAATATTCTAGATGTGCCTGAGAAATAGAATTCTACAAAACTAGTTTTAAAAGGTCTGTAGACTGTGAGTCTGACAAAAAGGCGTAGCTAAAATGATGCCAAAGTGTGAATGCCATCAATAAAGAATTCAAACTGTGTTTTATTATTTTATCGTCTGAATTTGCGCTGTTGGTTGAGCACAAACTGAACCAATCACTTCTGCAGCTGTATCCAACCTGGGAAAAAATGTTACTGACTCTAGAAAAGCACTAGAAAAGCTCTAAAGAAAGAATTCAAAACTTAGACAATTTGTTTCAGTGTGGGCAAATGGAAGAATGTAGTTAATATACACATCCAACAGCAAGGTAGGAGTGACTTACCTGCAGCCATCAAACCCCAGAATATGTGACAATTCTTATCACATAGATTACCCTTGTCTTGCTGAGAATGTCCAATGCCACTGCCACCGGGCAGATCACAAACTGGAACAGGTTTTAACAGAGATGGCAGTTTGGAGGACAAGCATGCAACAGTTCATACTTAAGATATGCAGCAGACTCTTCACCTTGGAAGACAGGATGTCTTTTGAAGCTGTGCGTGTGACAGCTGTGATACGAAAAAATAGTGTCAAGAGGTTATTTGGGCCCCATTATACAGAATGTCACTCTAAATGTCATAATGGCCCACCATGTTATTTTCATCTTCTCTAAATTTGATACAAAACATTTAAGAGTCAAAACACAATTGCTCTTAATAAACTATCCCTTTGAAATCACTATATTTTAGCATTTTTATAAAAACACTGACAAACTAACAAATTTGTGTGCGCATCACAGTGCTGAAACTTGGCACAGAAGGGGGGCATTCCCAGGTGCCACACTCTCATTACCCACTCATGAATGAATAATTATTCTAGAAGTAAAAGGAGACCCTGGAAAACTTCAAAAACCTCAACAGTTATTACTTTCTATACAAGAGAATCTGATCTAAAGTCATACATTGAAGTACTACTCAGTTGGCACAGAAATGGATTAAAGCCAGGAAATTCTAAGTTTAAGCTGACTCGCCATCCTTAGCACACTCTATTGTCCTTTATCCCTAAAATTTAATTAAACCTCAGTCCTGACCAGTTGTAATAAGTAGTACAGAAAACTGATTATCAGAATTGCTTTCCTCTGACGGGTCTATTGTGCTACACTTCCCCTCTGCAAAATACAAAAGACCCTATGTACATTTCTCTTTCTCTGTGAAAAGAGGGCTGGAAAAAAAAAAAATCCAGTCTGAACTTTTATTTAGTTGCCGATTGTGCTGTGGAATGAAAGTAAGCATTTTCTTTTAAAAGCTGATTCAAATTCAGTACTTAATCATGCCACAGCAGAGCAAGAGCAGCAACAAATTATGTTACAATTACATTAGAAATTTTTCTACAAGATTTTGTTTTCAGTCACATCTAATCTTTCAATAGCTGCTGTTTCTAGGACTGATATTTTCCTAACAGCATTTGTGCCTGCAACTAGCTGCTTTGATCAGAAACATTTGGAATGTAAGGAAAATATGTATGTGGATGTGTATGCAGAGCACAGACAGGGAGGAAAGCAGTCACATTTGATTATAAAAAAAGTTCTAGAAGCCATAAAGTATTTCCTTCATTCTTCTATATGGTTATTTTCCCTTATTCTAGGAGATTACTTACTCCTGTACTAACCAATTCGTTTTCTCTGCTGCAGATCACTCCAATATACTATTACAAAGTAATGGTTTTAAAATTTAAAATGCTATGAACTCCACTTTAGATAACAGACCCAAAACCCAGGCCTCAAGTGCCTGCATTAAAGCAGAATCACCACTAACTGGATGGATGACTAAGCCATCCAGAAAAAGGTAAAAGAGCTGGCAGGCTGTAGGACACACAAATTGAGAGTCCAGGTTTTAAAATTCCTCTTTGTCTGCAGTGCTCTCCCTCTTACCCAGAAAAAGTCAGATGACTTAAAGATATCAAATAACATCTGTTTTCTAAACAATACACTAATGCCTACAAAATTTATAACACCCACTTCTGAAACAATACAGAAGACAGCTCAGTCTGCAAATCCAAAACCTTTAAAGGAATTTTAATTAGCAATTTCAAAAAGATGCCTATAATCCAGGCAGCATATCACTGCCATGAGATGAAATAAAAAATACGTATGCAAAGCTATCTATGGTATTATAAGGATATCCAACAGAACTCTGAAAGCCTTTGGGTTAAAGCTATTAAACTTGTAGAGCTTCAAAGTGGAAAGGTACAACCCTTCACAGGCCAGCAACAGGTCAGTGCCTGTTACAGTGATGCCTCATCGTTCCTCTGGTAAATGACTCCTGGTTTGGCTGCCACAGCTGCCTTCATTCCCATACACCTCTGCTTTTTACCACTATCACAAGACAGTAACGGTGTTTGTTCACCAAAATGAAAATGCAAATCCCTACCATGTCCTCCTGACTCTCTGGCCAAGCTTATGTAAATATGTTTTCCTAATACACAGCGTTCTACAGATTGGGGTACCATAGCAAAGAACAAATTGACATTCCCTGCTTTTCTGCACAGCATTCCTGGGTTTACAGAGGTACAGTGATGTTTTCCCAGCGGTCACTCCAAAAGCAGCTAATAATCAATGCTAGTAACTTCTCTTCATCTCTAAGAAGGGAACGGACCCAAACCACCCTAGGATGAGCAGACATATAGATTTCAAAGCTGGCTACATAGGATTAATAATCACAGAATAACAGAATATGCTGAGTTTGAAGGGACCCATCAGGATCATTGAGCCCAATTCCTGGCCCTGCACAGTAAATCCCAAGAATCCCACCATGTGCCTAAGAGCATTGTGCAAATGCTTCTGGATCTCTGTCAGGTTTGGTGCTGCGACCATTTCCCTGGGGAGCCTGTTAAGTACACACCCACCTCTGTGGGTAAAAAAACCCTTCCTGATATTCAACCTAAACCTCCCCTAACTCAGCTTCATTCCATTTCCTCGAGTCACTGGTCACAAGAGTGAAGAGATCCTGCCTTGTCTTTGGCAGCACCCACTGCTCAGGGACTCCCAGAATAAGCGCTGCACATTTCATCAGTAGTTACATGAGACTGTTTCTACTTGAAACCTTAAGTAACACAAGCACCACATTGTGAGAGCAAAGAGTTGCTACAGTCACGACAAAATGAACAGCTGCCACACAATTTGATGGAAGTGCCAGTTTCCATGCCAATACCACAATCCTTTCAATGAGGCATTTGGCCAACATATTAAAATCCTTAGACCATCGGGAAAACAACAAAGTAATTCCACAGTAACAGCCACAGCATGTTATGGCATCTATTGTTATTAAAAATACAGTAGATGTAGAATTACATGTTACAGAAAGAGATGAGTATTTCTTTTTAGTATCAGAAATTGAAAAGCAAAGAAGAAAAATGTTTTTGTAGTAATATGACAGGCGACATAAACAGCAAGAGATTTGACAGCTGCATATGCCAAACTCATACGTTTACTAAGAACAAGGCTGTACGAGACCTCTAAGGCAGAAGTTCACAGATGCAGCATTGAAGTCAGTTTTGAATGGCAATGGTGGGTGGAAAACCATAACTAGCAAGCAGCAGAGCTTTGCAGTTGTTTTGCAGGCAGCTCAGAATGGTGAAGTAAATAAACAAATAAGTGAAACTGAGCCAGCAGCAATTTGTGAGGTGCAGTGTGACTGGCTGTCATTCAGAGCTGGCTCATCTGCTCTGCGAGTGCATGGATTTGACTTGAAACTGTTCTATGCATATATACACAGAAAGTTTCCATTAAATCCATGGAGACTAAAGAGAGCCCCTAATGAGGCTCAAAACTTGACTTTTCACCTCTCTGAAAAGCATACCTGCAGTACAGTTAAAGCTGACCACAAAAGCCAACTTCAGCTCCACAGTGCAGCACAACAACCAAAGTGCAGTGGAACAGGATGGTCCCACAGGCACCAGCACTTGTCTGGTTCCATCATAAGCTGCATGGAAAAGCAACACCACCAAACCGTACTTCATTCTGGGAGGAAGTCTGCATTTTTGGCAGCTGAGCTGACTAAAGGCCTGGCCAAACACAAGCTGATACAAAAGTGGAGGTGGGGCTGCCCTCTGCAGCAGCAGCCAACCAGATGTATTGCGCAAATCCATTTTTAGATGCTCTTGCCTGGAGTATTGAGGACCTGAACTCAATAACCTGAATCCCTTCTGTTATGTGCTTCTAGGCTCCACTGTGTGCACAGAGCACAGAGCTGACCCGGCACAGGCTCAAAATGATTGTGGCTGAACAATCCATAGCAATCACCACTTGTTCACTAAAGAATTTACAATTGCAATCAGAACCTCTCTACAACCCCTGGGAAAAACGATCAAGAAACGAAATAGGCTTTGTTATATCCATGAACAATAATGTAAAATAACACCAACTAGAAATAAAGACAAATACTAGGCAGGCTAACAACAAATGGACTTTTCATTTCTCACTGGGGCTATTTTTAGATGCATTCATATTTAAATATGAAGGTAATTTCCCAGTGCAGCTGTTAACAGCTCTTCCTGAGCTTCTCTTGGATTTTGGGTGTTGCATCTGCTGGCATTTGCAAGGCAAACTTCTGGTTTCAGTGCATTATAACTACAAAAGCAGATGTTTCAAGCATCACCTTCAAAAATCATACTTTGCATCTCAGGGGATACTATGGTCAATTTATTTGTAAAAGGTTTGAGGTTTTATGTACAAAACTATGTTGCTATTGCAACAAGCATCTTGCATGGTTTTTAATATACGTGAAGACATGCTGAGGTACATATCAGGTGAACAAAACCTATAAATTATGTGCCAGTTTGGGTTGCTGATGGTTTGAGAAATGCAGGATTTTAAAGAATCATTGAACAGGTCAAGAACTACTCCAGTTTTAATGAGGGACTCTGTCTGCTTCTCTCATTCGAATGAAGATTTTATTTTTTTCTTTGTCAATAAGTGGTAATTAAATAGTTCTGACACATTCTACTGTATCTGAAAGCCTGCTTATGTGGAGAGAGATACAGTAATGCTTTAATTAGGACTACATACATACCATATTTGATTCAGATCATGGGTCCAGCTAGCCCTGTCAATATCAGCACTACGTACTGTGCTTTTACAGCAATGTGCAAAACTGAGTTTTGCATCTCCGAGTTGTTGTCAAAATACCTGAAGATTAGAAAGAGATTTATATTCTGGTTTTAAAACCTATCTAGAGTAGCAAGCAAAGAAATGAAAAGCCAAACCACTCAAGAGTGTATATCACTGATCTCTCTATCCCATGGCATCACTTCCACTGTGATGACTGTGCTACAGACCTTGTGTTTAACCTGCTCTTGGGAGAGCTAGACCTGCCTTCAACGTTTTTTACAGAAGGGAATGGAAATGAAACCTCTGACATCAATGTCACAGACCCTCAGTGAAGACCAGTGGGTTTGGGTGGAGAAGCAGGTGAAAGAGTGATGGTAAAGCAGCTTTGAAAATCCTTTTCCCCACCAATGAATTGGATACAAAGCTACTACAGTGTAGACCATTCTTAGGGGAGACAAAAACATGCTCAGCTGTGTACATGAAAGGCAGGAGTTTGGTTTTCTTATTTGTCAGGTGAGAGGAGAAACAAGGAACTCAAAGAAAGAGTCAGACTCTGCTCTTTACTAACAAAGCTGCTGTTGTCACCTTCTCAGGTAAGTCAACTATCTTACGTGCTGCACATCACACACAGCGACATCCAGGTCAGCTAAATGGCTTTGCTTTCCTGAGTCACAGAGCTGAAGGTCTCTTACAGGTTCCTACAGGTTACTTCTCTTTAAGACTCCCAATATCTCCTCCAAGGCCCTGGGATTGGCAGCAGCAATTAGTGTGTGTTCACCAAAGGCCAAAGAACAAAACCTTTGAGGAAGGAGATTAAATATGAATTAACGAATGGAGAAAAAAAAAACAAAGAAAATTAGGAAGACTGCTCCAGATACGAAGCTTAAAATGAATTTCAGATTCCAATTCCCATGAAAATTCAGCCTCTTACCACTTCAATGAACTTCATCCTCAGTAGCAGCAAGTCATACCCACTAAATAATGCATGTCCATCACTTGCTCAAAGTAATTCCCAGGTCTCAGGCCTTCTCCTCACTTCCCTGCTTACCAGCAAGTTCTAGGCAGACACCTGATCGGGGAGAGCTTCCCTCACCCCTCAGTGTCCCTAGTCATTCTAGGTGTTGGAACTAGTGAAGACTGAAGAGGGATTGCTCTAGGAGTACCTGGGAAACTGTCCAACTTGAATGTGCTTCTGAGACTCCAAGGAAACAGGATGCCCCTGCTGATCATGTCAGTGCTTTAGGAATGAGATCTCTGAATTTGAGGGAAATTCTAAACCAAATTTCATGGGTAAAAAGTAAAATCACCATTAATAATGTATCACTAGGATAGGAAATGTGAAAGAACACACACATATGTCTTACAACTATTTTTTTTTCCTGTTTAGCTTCAAGGATCTTTCCACAGCACATTCAGCCAGCAGATGCTGAAAACACGCCAGCGCCCACACCAATTCATGCAGATGGTACTGGTGGGGTTGAGCCTTGTACAAAACTTACTTGTCTTCTCAACTAAGAAAAAGATTCTGCATGTGTGTCCTTTTCCTGAGTCAGAGTTTCATCACTACATTTCTCATGGCCAGGGAAATTTCAAAATTCCTGTTAACTCACTTTTAATGACCATATCAAGCCATAACTTTCTGCCAGCCCCATTAACTGCTGTACAAAGCCATTCCTGGAACAGCCTCTCTTGCTGAACAGAAGAGGACAGAATAATAACCCCTGCTCACGACTAAATAAATCTGTTCAGACAATGTAAACTTAGTCTTTCCTGAGAATAAACACTTTAGAGTTATTCATATATTCAACACTGGCACAGCCTTTCGTACTTTCAAACCCAGGTATTACACAAGCAAATCAGCAAATGCACAGACTCTGGCTTATTGCTAGATGTTAACACAGACTAGACACAAACAACTAGGGTGGTGCATTTGGCCAAAATGAATGTGCTAATGCTTCGATTTGCCTGCAAAGCAGGGGGTGTACATTTTTGTAGAGATTACAGATCACCACTGAATGCCTTCAGCAGCACTGTATACACTTGCTTTGAGTTTACCAGGAATGCTAAATATTCAAATTGGGGAACTCATACATTATACAAGTGAAGAAAACTTAGCCACTGTAATTTTACCAGATTAGACCTAAGTGAGACTGCTCAGCTAATAGGAGAAGGAAAGAAAATAGGAAACTCTCTAACATGTAAAAGGGGCCAAAGAAGGACAATAAGGGAGAGAAAAAAGCTCAGCAGAAGCAGTTTCTCCCGGCATAAAATCAATGCACAAAAAAATGCACAATGCAAAAAAAGCTGGAATGTGAATGTTTCCATGTGGGTTGACGTGTGGAGAAACAACTGTTGGGCACTGTGGGAGGAGGTGGATAAGAAGCAGGCCATATGCAAAAAGCCTGGCAGAGGGAGGCTAACTACAGTGAAAGGAAAGACAAAGGCAGAAAATCATCTGGGGCTATCAGGAAGTAAAAACAAAGAGAAAAGACCAGAACTATTTTCATGGCCTGCAAATAGAAAGCATGTGACTTTCAAGTTTTCAGAATAAACCTATGAAGAACTCAGATTTATAAAAACTGCATATGAATGTAAAACAAGAAACATGAATTTTGCCCAACTGATTGATCAGTATCTAAACAGGCACCAGCAGGAGAAGCAATGAGTTCCAACATTAACAGGCAAAAAAGGGACATGGACAGAAAGGAGTCAGTCATCTATCCCAAGCCCCTTCTTAGCAAGCCCCAAATCACCCTTGCCTTGCATATCTCTCTATCCTCAAAGGCTGGCTCTGGGCAGCTGTTACATAAGCAGCAAACAAAGCTCCAAGAAAGAGCTCAAGACCAAAATGGCACCAGATTTTTTTTTTCTGCCATTTCAGAAGGTTTCAGGTTGGTATTTTTTCAGGGTTTTGGTTAATGTATTTCTGTACTACTGGAACCCTTTTTATAGAGGCAGGTGTAAAAATGCATTTACCACTTTGTTCAGCTCACTATATGCTTCATCCATAAAAATGTGAATTTGCAAATGCAGAACTCTACCCTGAGGGCAGAACAGCAGTTTTTTTCCTTCACAGGATTCTTCCTCACACACACTAGACATTACTAACAATCTCAGCTAAGGTTTTCAAGGTTGTTTTGGAGGAACATTATTTTTCCTCCCTTTAACACACTTTCAAAGCCACATCAAGCAAAAGGAAAGTCTCTTGTGTTCTGACAGCATTCCTTACTTTGTCAAGTAAGCAAGGAAAAACTCCATGTTCTTCATAGCTGCGAAGGAGTTAGCACTGTTTCTCCTAAAAATGTTGTCATGGTGTTTTCATGGTTTGACATCTAACAAATAGAGGAAATTGCTTTTTAAATACAAATATTCACTTTAAGCATTAGGAGCAAACTTTCCTGGAATGGACTTTACAGAGTCAGCTTTCTTTACCCACTGCAGTATGTCCTGTAAATAATAAAAAATAAATACTGTACTCAAAGGCTTTGCAATTTCAAGTGCCCTATTAAGTTACTTAATTTTGCTATCCATAGCACATGATCTCACAAGCAAAGCTGTTTATTTGCCTTAGGGAAAATACAGATGTGATTGCATCACGAGTGTTTCTGAGTTGACAGGGCTTTTCCCTGAGGTTGTTCAGGAGAGCTGGAAAGAAGCATGAGGAGAAAGCATGGAGAGAAGAGGGAGGAATGGCAGAAAATACAGGTACAGTGGTCTAACCTCCTGGCCTTTACAGACAAACAAAATAGCCATAATTACAACTATTATCTCTTACATTCCTCTGGCAGGGGAAAAGAAAGAAGCACACTTGAGCCCACCTACTTTTAAATGAGTATTTAGTTTTAGACTCTCATTTCTAGCTCTGATGTGGACTGTCTTGCATGATTACACTCCCATTTTTGTCACATTTGATACAGAGCTGCTGCACCAACTTTGACAAGGTACTATATGTACATACACAGTGCTGAAAGATGAATTTGACAAACATTTGTACTTGGAAGGAATATATCCAAAACTGGATTCTAATTCTGAAATTATTCTGATCATTTAAAGACTAAAGTCTAATACAAACTGCAATATGTATTTGCTGAGAAACACTACTTAGTGAATATCAGGAAACCTTACAGAACACGTATCATACTGAAGTTCATACATCATAGTGTCCTCTTCCCTTACATGTCTCCACAAATCAGCCCATGCCTAACTTGGATTTGGGACAGCTTGCTTTGGAAAATCAATATAACCTCATAAAAGTCTGAAGCTAATACCCACTAACATTCATTTCAGCTTATTCCATTGACTATCAAACTATTATTCTCAGTTTTATCTGACAGAAATCTGTCCTTGAGATGCTCAACAAAGCAAGGGGTCAGTTTTGATTCTTGAAGACAGCCAGCCCTCTCCTTCACTGAGGATGAGTGATCTCAGATTCAATTTCACTTTCACAGTCAAGGTGTTTGGTTTCTCAATATTTCATAAATGTCCTGCCCGGAAATGTATATGACTGGAACCTGATCTACAGCAGGACAAAGTATATCCAAAAAAACCTGTCAGGTCACAGGGAGAGTCATTCAGGTCAACCCTTGGCTGAGGGAGTTCCCAGAACTTCAATTTTATCACACCATCATGATGCTTAGGAGGAAAAAAAAAAGAAAGGCATCATCATTACCACATTGACCTAATAGCACCTTACAGGAGCATGTTAGAAACCTGCATAAAATTCTGTGAAACACAGTATGCAGTGTGCGTACTCTGAATTTCCCACCTGACACCTCCTAAACCCTCTCAGCCCATGAAGCATTAACAAGATTACTATGTCTTCCAAAAGGTAATTTCCCTGTAGGTCTGTCAAGAACTTTAATCTCAGTGTCATGAGCATTAATTAATTCTATAAACAAAATACAGGTAAAACATTATTTTAACTTAAAAATTCAATTAAAATATCTCATTATATTCCTAGGCTTTGGCACACCTAGGAATATACACGCCTAGGAATATACACACGCCTATGTGTTAAATATTCATATTTTTATTCTCAACATTTGAGTAACTCCATCCTTGTTAACAGAACTTTTCCATTCTCTTGGAACTGAAGACACCTTGAATTCCTACATTTTAAGAAAAAGATGGAGAACATGGTCAAGATCTCCATGTACAAGATATTTTTTATGGAGAGTATTTTAAAGGCTATCCACCTTCTTAAGAAGTGTATTTATCGAGTTTACATAAAAGAACACAGTCAAAAATATGTTTGCAACAGCACATTAAAGACCTTTCAGTACTCCAGAGCAGCTGTGACCTGGTAAAATAGAATTATTTTTCACATGCCCTTTGGAATGCTCTAGGAATATGTACTGTAATTTCTAACCAGTGCCATAAGCACTGGGCCAGCCTTGTAATTAAGCTGAGAGATAGCTGGATGAGTACCATATACATCTTTTATAAGCATCCCACAGATCTGTGTTAAGGCTTAGCAATATGGCACAACAACATAACCCTAGAATCTGTTACCTAATACAGCTGAGAAATACCAAATACACAACGTTTTTGAAAAATACTACTATAATCTTAAAGGAATCTCAGTCAAAAAAAAAACAAAAAACAAAAAAAAAAACCAAAACAACAACAGGATAGCTGCAGCATTTCCAAACTCTTAGCATTTCCACAGCCCACTATTCTGTCCCACATGATGAGATACAGCCATGCTGTTGTACCAGATGTATCACTGTTCATATAATACATGTACATATGCCTATAATACATGTGTCCATATGCCTATAATGTGCTAGATGTGCATTAAGGTGTATATGCAATACAATTCTGAGCTGGTTAGGGCACAGCTCACTGCCAGGACTATCAATACAAACAATTGCACCTTAACCTGAAGTCAATTTATTATTAGTTTTTACTCTTCTCAGGGAAAGATTAGAATTGAAGTGGCAGCGAAAAAAATCCTTTTCCTTCCCTATAAAGAAAAATCAATCCAGATTTTTTTTTAATTAGCAGAATAAATACAGCATGTACATAACATTTCATATATCTAAGTATCAAATCCATCAAGTGGCATTCAAAAATTGAATAAAATCCTCTTGATAAAGGATGAGGTCTGACACTTCTAAGTTTGTCTGGTTTTGTTTTTGACAAAAGACATCAACAGCAATTGAAGTATTCAAGTTTCACACAGAAGGTGCACCTATGTGGCAGTTTCTATAGGATTTACAGAAGTCGAGCCTTCTTTGAAATCAATGGAGCATGGTCTTGTAGTCTTCTGATACAGCAAAAAGTGCAACTAGAGGATAACTAGCATCAGCAGAGCCAGTTTTCGGGATTCTGCCTTCCCCCAGACATTGGCTCTGTGCTGGAGAACACGCTGGTCAAAACCCTGCATGAGGTGGCCAAGATCATTTGTGCACGCCTAATGAAGAGAACAGGATGCTCATGAATGCAGCAGCTGTCTGCTGGGAAAGATGCCCCATTTAATGGGAAATGTTTAAAAAACCAAAACAGTAGAAACATCTACCTCACCTGCCAAAACTAATGCTACTTGTGCGCTTGTAAGCTACAAGGGTAAAGGAAACTGGGTTTTATGAATAAAACGCTTGGGGAAGATGTCTTCTACTTTGCCCTTTAACAACCATAAATTTCTGGTTGTGTTTGAAGGGCAGAAACTTTAAGAAAAATCCCTAAGGTCTGGCCAGGCCCCAATTCCCCCTCAGTCTCAGTCCTGCCGGGGATGATAAGGTATCTCCCGGTGAGCGGCATCCCGGGTGGAGAAGGAACCATGCAGCTCCTATCCACTCGGTGATTCCTAAAGGAGTCACCTCGGGAAAAACCTCAAACCTTCCAAAGCTGCCGTAGCCTGCAATGCCAGGGAGATGCCAGGGGAG
>QUSF01000008.1:4263786-4445275 GCA_003676055.1 Chloebia gouldiae
CGGGCCCCGCCCCCGCGGCTCCGCCGCTGCCGCCGCGACTTGAGGGGCGCGCGCCGAGCTCCGGCCGCGGCCGCCCCGCTCCGCGCTCCGCTCCGCGCTCCGCTCCGAGCCCGCCGCCACTGCCGCCCGCACCGCCCCTCCCGCGCCTCGCCGCAGGTAAGCGCGGCATAACCGCTTCTTCTCCTCCGCGGGACTTGCGCGGGTCGGGGGCTGCAGAGAAGGAGGAGGATGTGGAGGGAAGTTTGGGCGCGCTCCCTGCAGCACCCCCCCCCGCTTCCCAGCGCCGGAGTGCGGGCACGGCGCTGCGGCGGGGAGAGCCCGCCCGCCCTCCCGGCGGGGTGCGCAGCGCGACGCGCAGGAGCGCAGAGGGCTGAGCGCGCACATCTGGAGCGCACCCGGGGGTTCCCCGAGCTGGGCGTGCGGTGCTTGCGCTCCCAGGAGAAGGGGGCAGCGCAAACCCGCCCTGCGCGGGGGCGGAGAACCGCGCCGGGGGACCCGCAGAGCAGCGCCCGCGCCCCGCGGCGCCGGGACCCCGGCCGCGCGTTTGAACGCGGATGGTGGGGGGTGATGCTGAGCGTAACCCGGATCGCTCCCACGCTTGGGAAACTTCCCCCTCCCTCCTCCATCCCTTCTTGCTGCGTCTATTACCAAAAAAAAAAAAAAAAAAAAAAAAAAAAAAAAAAAAAAAATCGAGGCGATGCGTTCGCGCCCCTGCGCAGCGCTGTCCCCCGCACCACAAAGTCTGCGGGCGAGAAGATGGGCAACAAAATGGTTGCAACAGAAAGAATGCAACAGGCCCAAATTCCCGCCCCGATGCCCCACTTGCTTTGGGAAGAAGAGCTGGCTCATAATCCTCCTGCCCTTCCATAGGTCCTCGCCTAGTTCTAATCAACTTTTCTGCTGTTTTCAGTGTATTAATTGATTGTGTGCCCTCGTACAGGCATAGCTAATTAATTTATAAATGGCTTGCAAATAAATAATTCACTACGTACTTCGTTGCACACCTCATCTCTACGTGATTCTGACCTCAAAAATCGTTTCACACTGCTGGATGTTCCAAAATCTTTTGTTTTTAACCCTCTTCCTCAAATGCAATTAGGAGCTGCAACTTAGTTGATCAGGCAGAGCCCCAGTATTCCTGCATTTCCCAGCGTAGTGGTCCTGCTTCCCAGCATCTGCCATAGCTCACAGCAACCAGGCACAGCTTTCTGGTTTTGGGGTTGGTTGGCTGGTTCTTTTTTTGGATTCCTGCTTAGTTTCCAAGCTCATCCCCTTGGCGAATAAAAGCTCAGCTCTTGCACAGACAGCTGCCTTTCTGGCTCAGTCCTGCTCTTTGAGGTCGCCTCAATTTTAATCTCTCCGACCGCAGAGGGGTTTGAGCTCAACCCTGGCACATCCAGGCAAAGTTGCAAGGAGTGTTGCAAACGCGAGGACGAGTGTATGTAATTAACTAATTCATGGAATGCTGTTACCAACGGGTTATTAATTCAGGCTGAAGGCAAGTCGCTTCCCTTCTGCAAGGGATCAGTTCTGGTCAGTTAACAGAGTACAGTTGAGTATTTTCTACACCAGATTCACACCAAAATGCAGAATTACTTCACAGTTAAATCTTATTCCTGCATATTAGCTGAATGCATTTTCTCTTTGCCTTTTTGAAACAAGAAAATTCACATTTTGCATTTCCATGTACATCTTTTATACAAAGTATACAAAGAGGCTGAAAATGTTCAGACTTAAAGAAACAGTTCATTATACTGACCCCAATTTCCTTGTCTAAAATATACTGCCCAAAAAGATAGAAGCATCAGTTATGCTCACCATCTATTGCCTGGGGATATGGCGCCTTAATGAACATTTCTTTGAATTAGACTGAAAAATGCATTTGTCAATTCAAGTGTATAAAGAAAATAATTATTTGCTATAAAACAGAAAGATCAGTCTGTGTTTTCCTTGTCAATATATGCCATGCATTAGGTCATACTCAAGATCTTTCAGTGCCCTTCCCTCCCTCAAAAGAAAACCCACCTTCAAGTTTCCTTTAATTTATTCCAAAACCATACAATACAGCCCTGTTTAAGATAGGGCTGCAAATATTTCATAAACAAAAGGTATACCTGGGTTTACAGAAAGCCAATTATCTTGAAATACACTGGGTTTATCCTAATCCTACTTCATGCTGCTATCAAGCTTTTTTATTTTTCCATCCACATTTAATCACTTCTAAAAGCTGTATTTTTTCCTGTCTTCTGTGCTCCTCCTGTATACCAGAAACAGTGACAGCCCTTGGAATATATTTAAAATGCTAATTCTCTTTTTTTTTTTTGGTACACTTACACCATTTTAACTGGAGAACAACCAGATAAATAGTGCAAGCAATCAGCATGGGAAATTCTGTAAACTCTCTAGAACAGCGGTTTATTTTATTTTTTTATAACTACCTCCTTTGCAAGCTGCCTCTGTTTTTCTCACCAGGAGACTTTGTTGTAATTAAAGCTTGAGAAGACTGGACAGCAGCAAAAAACATCTGACTTGTGGCTCTTAAAAGCACAGGTTTTGTAGCATGTACCACCCCCCAGTGGGCAAAAAACTCTGTAGTAAACTCACAGCGAGCTTTGATCTCTAGAAATAAAGTGGATACATTTTACAGCAAGAACAAAATAGTTTCTGGGTTGGGGTTTTTGGTGTTTGTTTTGATTTGTTTTTTTCCCCCTCTGTCACCAGTAGCTAAAAGTTGCCTGATATTGTGTAAGGCAATGGTGAGTAATCAAAGCAATTGCTGGAGTTTGCAAACTTTGCAGTTGCAGTTATTTGAAGTGGCTTCAGTTGGGAGATGGCCATCTTTGTCTCCCTGCAGCAGGAAGCATGGATGCTAATGGCTAGTTAGCTCTTCAGGTTTTCCCTTAATCACTTCAAAGCGCAGGAATGCGCGGAAGAATTAATATGTGATTGCTTGCATTTATTTTTAAAAGCAGCCAAATACCACTCAGGGCAGGAATCTTGAAAAGTGTTCAGTACATATCTTATGGCATCACAAACTCTCTTCTGCCTTTCATGAGCTGTAAGAATCCAAACAGTCTTACAGCTTCACATTTTTTCCGAATTTTTTTGAGGAGCAAACTTAGTAATCGGAATATGAGCAAACAACTGCTTTAAAAAGGAAAGAAACAAAACTACTGAAACTTTATCTACTGTTCAAGTAATGTTTTTACATGTTGGAAGTTTGTGCCAGAAATTCCCTATCAGGTATAATTCTACCTAAACTTGTCAAGAGGGGAAAAACGGATTTTTTTTCCTTGAAACAATGGCAGCATTTGTTCTCTATTCTTTTATTTAGTGCCCAGACAAGTTACCTCAGCAGCAGCTCTCAAAAAGAAAACCTAGAAGCCATAATTGGCTAAACTCAAAGAGCACTAAAACACAAACCAAAAATCCATTGCAGAAGACTCCCCCTCAAAGTGTTTTCTTAACGTGCAACCTTTCCTGCAGCAGAGTAGTCAAAACAAGAGAGTGAGAAGGAATAGAGTAATAGTCTGGGTCTTTTCAACCCAGCATCTTCAAAACTAGGAAAGATTTTAGAAGTAAACTTCAGAAGAGAACCACTCATAGTTCATTTCCATCCTCTACAGCAAATACAGGTTTGGCTGATCTTGGGTGTGGAGTCAAGCTTTTACTCAGAATTCATTTCTAAGTCAGCTTTACTTGCATTTGAGGGAAGATCACATAAAAATTTGCATTTTTTAGGACACTTGAGTTAGACTTAATGAGACACAAAGCAGTATTATTCCTACTGCAGAAGAAGTGGGAGCAAATTTTCTGCAAGTAAATGAAATCTCCAAGAAAAAACAACATCAAATTTCACTAACACCGAGTGATACAGCCTGACTGAAGGGCTCACTCTCATTTTAACAAGCTCATTTACATTTTTTACCCCTTGCAAAGACAGCTAGAGGACCTTCTGCTTGCCTAGCGCCAAACAAAAGGCTGGGGCACCTTCCTGAAATACGATGATCGTGGAAATTGCAGCTCCTAGACATGGTGCTTAGAAAGCATTTCGCTGTCTCTGTCAACGAACCCTGAGTAATACACTTAAAGAAAACAAAGTGTGGACGTTGTTTTAAGTCTAGATTAGCACAGTGGAACTTCTTTAAAAAAAAAAAAGTTGGTGAAGCTGTTTAAGCTGCAGCATGACCTTTGTAAGCACAACTGACATTATAAGCAGTAGATGGACTTCACAAGTATTTTAAAAAATAAGCACATTTTGTGTTTCTGATGTTTCCAATTCTACACAAATAGAGAGCTAATTCTGGAATAGAAGTACACTGGTTAAGCAAGTTGGCTTATCAAGTATGTATATTCTGGTGGTAGCTTTGAATAATAGTTATGTCTTTTACAACCTAAAAATACCTAGTAGTTTCCCTTTCCTCTGTTACTTTGATGGTAAGAATGAAGCCACTGAGCTAGCAGAGTTACTGCAGGGAACACAGAGGTAGATTAGAAATTCAAATAAGCATCGTATGACCTCAAGTGAGGCAGGTCTTGATTTTATTCACATTTTATATTAGCTTGGAAAGGAATCTTTGACACTGTTTTTAGAAAAAATCTCAACTTTTCAAATACACCAAAACTATTTCTTTTGTTAAGCCATTGCCTGCCCACAGTACAGTGAGTGCAGCTGGACTCCATATGTTCAGGGTAAATACATTGTTCTTCTTATGTATTATTTTTTTAAATAGCTCAACTTATGTTGAACATTTTAAAATGAGATGCCCCCTTAACTGTACCACAGTGATAAGTCCACATGCAAGGTCCACACTTTCCTGATATCTCTAATAATTCACTAGCTTACATAGTCCCAGGAAAACTAATTTAATCATGTGGTTCAGGAAACTTCATGAAAACATTCAACTTGGAATAAAGAGCAAAAAGGCTGAGATTGTTCAGTTTTTCTAATGTTACTTTTGTTACCAAAAAACAAGGACTGATTTTTGAATTTAAAAATTACTAGCACAGTTTCTAAAATCAGGTCTGCTCAAAAATAATGGCTTCTTTCAAAACCATGTGTCCATGAAGCCTCCCAGTCTGATGCTGCAGAAACCTGGACACAGTGTCTGGACCAGTGGGGGTCACTTTTCTTTTCATCCTGCCGGATCAGCTATAATGACTTGGTGTCAGGGAATATTTAGAGACAGCTCAAGAAGGGGAAAGTTGGAGCATGGCAGCACGATTCCCTTCTTCTCTGTAGACAGATCACTGGAGCCTTTGATATGCAAAAACATTGTTTTCAGCTATAGCTTGAGATATAAAAGGGAAGTGCAAGATATCAAACAATCAAGACCTGAAGAAAACTATTCTAAGTTTAGAAAAGGGAGTGGGGGGTATAGCCTTAATCCACATTTTTGAAACAGTGTCATCTTCTCCAAAGAGACCTTTTCTTTTTCTTGCTCTTGTTTTCATGTAATTTTGAGAGAAAGGATTAAAAAAAAATCCAGGAACTTAATGAGCTTTAGTGCTTTCATTTTAATCCTACACATTACTGCTATTATAATAGTGGCAATAAATGAAGAGATGACTATCAAATAAAGCACAGAGGAAACAGTTTTTGTGCTAGAAAGGTAAAATAAATGAAATTGCTGTGTGCATGTATCTATGAAATGTATGCATACTAGAGTGAACGTTTTGCTTAATACTAACAAGTTTTTTACAGCTCAGAGTTCTAAAGAAAATTTATGATTTTAAGTACTTAAAAGTTATTGTAGCCTTCAAAGGCCTATTAAAGGAATTTATATTCCTATTTCACCATACCCTTCCAGAAAAAAACCTTCTATCATGACTTCACATTAGTTCCTAAGAGACACCATTTTTTTCTACAGCTGTTAAGTTGCTCTTCATTTCAGAGTTTTAGGAATACAGCCTGGGCTTCTTTCCCCAAACACTTCAGTAATACAGAGCAAGAAAACTAGACACTGGAAGAATACAGAGCTTTTCTTGTTCCATTTCATAATGATTATATAATTTACCCAAATTACATAAGTTACCACTAAACATGCATTCCCTTCTATTCTAAAATGTGGCCAGAGAGATTGTGTTTTTTTGCCTTAAGTAAACAATACATAAAAATACTTATTTATGCCACTGTGGGGGTCTCTCATTTTGAGGTTTTGTTTTTTTTTTTTTTCATGGAACAACTGCTGCAAACAAGATGCTGAAAACAAAGCTCAGAGGAGCAGGAAAGCAGCAGTAGGAGAGAAGAGTCTTTTCCACTCCCTCACATGATGGGTAGTCACACCATCTCTCAAATAGGGGGCTTTGTTTTTGTTTTTGTTTTTTAATGGTTAACTTTTTTCTATGAAGAAGAGCAGCAAAATTTGTATCTATTTAAATTTATCACTGCATATTCTGTGTTGCTGTAAGAAGTATGACCAGTCTGTTTCATAACAGACCTGCTACAAAGTGCAAAAGGCATTTTTAAAACAGAGTGTTTGTGTTTAGGTCAAGTACTTTACGGAGGAGCAGAAGATGCTCTAGTTTAGCTCCCAGGAAGGCAGCTAAGCAAGCATTACTCAGCACACTGTTCCTGCCAAGTATTTTGGTTCCAAGGATTGTGCTCAGTCCCTTGGACAAATGTGAAGTCACAAAAGGGGAAAAAACCAAGTACACATTAAGGATTTGTTTCACTTCAGATTTAACCAGTTTTATTTCAAACATGCTACCTACAAACTTGCTGGGGGCTTGGTATCTCACTGGATACTTTACGCAGTAGTGATACGAAGTAGCCCAAGTTAAGAATGCTGATTAAAAAATAATTAGTATTCTGTAAGAAATACAAATGAAAGAATTAATATTTTTCTTCTTTTTAGAAATTTTACAACCTAAACCCACCTATGTATTGCCAAAAAGCAGACACAGATGCCTGGCTAGTCCCTAGCTCAGAATCAACATGCTGCATGTCAGAAATACATTCATACAATGTTTTGACAAAAATGCTTTCCCTTTCACCCAGCAGCTAGTGAAGAGTTATTAGCTCCCTTTACACTCAAACCAAGGAGAAGATCATCTATTTACCAGGAACACAAAGCGAGCAACCATTTTGGCCTCCTCCAAGGAGGTAACACTGGCATTTGACATCAGATGAAAAACATAATTTACAAATATTTTATTACACTCTGCCTTTATTTTTCTACTGAAACAAAGGAAAATAGTTCCAGCAAAACTGCAGTAACATGAAACTACACAGCAAAACATTTTTTGAAAGAGCTCTCTGGATTTTGCTGAAATACCAATGCCTTGGGGAAACAAGGTGTGCTCCTCACGTACAGGGAATGCAACCCTTAAAAGTAGTGTGTACCAGTTGTTATTAATTCCATTTTTTTTGTTTTTACTTTTGCAGGACATTAAGAGTTCAAGGAAAGCTTTCAAAGGGGAGTTTTCTGGGAAGGAAATCATATTTTTGTGGGGGTTTTTTTTATAATGAAGAAAACCGTCTGAATTGCCTGATGTTTCTGTGGTAAAGTAACTTGCATTCTTGCAGCACAGGAGGAATTCTTTCCTGCATTATAAATTTGGAAGAAATGTTAAGAAGTGAGAGTTGGAAAATGGTTCTCTGAAAGAAGTGTGGATGTACCGGGATGTAGCTACTGTACAAAGGTCACACTTGGATAATTCTGGATAGGAAAACGCATCCCTTTCCTGACCTCCTGAAGAGGCTGCAATCCTTCAAGCCTCAGCATAATGAATAGTTTGCATCACGCGGCACTAAAGTTCCCTCCTCTGACTACTACGCTGCACAGAAGAGTTTGTAAGAGTTACAAAGAAAGTAATTCCTGCTAAAGGCATTAAACCAAACAAAAGAGGCTCTTCATTCACAGACTTTACATGAGGACTAAAATAGAAGGAAGCTAAAGCTTTTCTACACTGGGGCCTGGTGTGCTTATGTACCATGATAAATCTTGGTTGGAATGCTCATTGAGTATCGTGCCAGGAGCCAGGAAACACACACCACCACCAAGGACCATCTGAGTAAACACCATCAAGAAAAAACTGCTTCATGGAGTAAACCGTAAGAGTGACTGGGCAGAAAGACATCCCTTTACTGGATATCCTCAAGCACAAAATTTATTCATACCTTTAAATACGGTAGGATCAATATAAATTTATTTTCCTATTCATGCCTCTGAGAATAAAGTTCAATTAATATATGAACCCATAAGAGAAAAGGTCATGACACTGCTTAATGCATAGGTCATCTTGCAGGAGTTCTCACAACCCTAATTACAATGGTAATTGAATTATGTTGTCTTAAAAGCTATAAAAATGGTAATTACCTGAGCTCAGTGTACAAACACACTACCAATGCAAAGGACAATCTCAGCCTCAAGAGTTAATTTATACTATGCTGGTAATAAGATGGGAAAATGTGGTTAAACCTGCCAAATAGACTCTTATGAGTGTGCTACTTAGTAAGACAACTTTTGAGAATGACAAATATTTAAACATTAAATTAAGCATGTAATGAAATATTTCATCCAGTGAACTAGAAAGCCGTAGCTCTACCAGTTGCAACATTCACCTTTCTGAGCAGTCACTTAAGCTTGAAAACCAAGGAAAATAGTCCACAGTGTTTCTAAGTTACACACTGTGAAGTTGGGAAAGACTTGGAAAAATGTTTTCACTGGCTCTCACTCTTGTCTGCATTTTATGCTTTGCTTTTAGGGCTTTTGTTGAACTTCTGAAATAGCTACCACTAGACTTGTAGGTTTGTAAGGGTTTTATAGTTCACTTAAGGGCTCCTGAGGAAGTTAGCTGGCTTAGGAATTACTTCTTATCTTTCAGATATAGAATGATTTACTTGAACTCTGGTGTGACTTCAGTTCTGTACTTACCTGGTATCTGTGAACAAAGATTGTCGGTATACATGAAATGGGAAGGAGTTCTTAGAAAGAGTCTTGTTGCTTAAGCAAAATAATTCACAGATCAGGCATACTTGATTATATTATTTTCAATCACTATGCAGTTAATTAGTACAAGTTGTAGAATTATTGATGTAAGGAAAAGAGAGTAAAATGCATCTACGCACTTGAATTTTGGTTAAATGTGTGTTTCAGATGTCTTCTGTAATGTTGAAGTTGATTTTTTTTTTATTGTGGTTTATTCACTGATGATCTGGATAATTTTGTTTGTTTGGTTTTTTTAGATTGTTGAAGATCAGAACTGTATAGAAATCTCATCATTCCTGACCATGATTAGTGTTACCTGGAGCATCTTCCTAGTTTGGACTAAAATAGGGCTGTTACTTGACATGGCACCTTATTCTGTTAGTGCCAAACCATGCCCTTCAGTATGTCGCTGTGATGTGGGTTTCATATATTGTAATGATCGCGATTTGACGTCTATTCCTACAGGAATCCCAGAGGATGCAACCACCCTCTTCCTTCAGAACAATCAAATAAATAATGCTGGGATTCCTTCAGAACTGAAGAACTTGCTTAGGGTGGAAAGAATATATTTATACCGCAACAGCCTAGATGAATTCCCCACTAACCTCCCTAAGTACATTAAGGAACTGCATTTGCAGGAGAACAATATAAGGACCATTACTTATGATTCACTTTCAAAAATTCCTTATCTGGAAGAACTGCATTTGGATGATAATTCTGTTTCTGCTGTTAGCATTGAGGATGGAGCTTTCCGGGACAACATCTATCTCAGACTTCTTTTTCTCTCTCGAAATCACCTTAGCACCATTCCCTGGGGTTTGCCGAAAACCATAGAAGAGCTACGCTTGGATGATAATCGTATTTCCACAATTTCTGAGCTGTCCCTTCAAGACCTTACAAATCTAAAACGCCTTGTTTTAGATGGAAATCTTCTAAATAATCATGGATTGGGAGACAAAGTCTTCATTAATCTAGTCAATCTTACAGAATTGTCATTGGTCCGCAATTCACTCACAGCTGCGCCGGTGAATTTGCCGGGAACAAACCTAAGAAAGCTTTATCTCCAAGAAAACCATATCAACCGTGTGCCACCCAATGCTTTCTCTTACTTACGGCAATTGTATCGCCTAGATATGTCCAATAACAATCTCAGCAATTTACCTCAGGGTGTCTTTGATGATCTAGACAACATCACTCAACTTTTTCTTCGCAACAACCCTTGGCACTGCGGGTGCAAAATGAAATGGGTACGTGACTGGTTACAGTCATTGCCTTTAAAAGTGAACGTACGTGGACTGATGTGTCAGGCACCAGAAAAGGTACGTGGAATGGCTATCAAAGACCTCAGCGCAGAACTGTTTGACTGTAAGGACGATAGCATGGTAAGCACCATCCAAATCACTACTGCAGTACCAAACACGTTATACCCAGCCCAGGGACACTGGCCTATTTCTGTGACCAAACAACCAGACATCAAGACTCCCAACCTAAATAAAAATTACAGAACCACAGCAAGCCCAGTACGCAAAATCATTACAATATTTGTGAAATCCGTAAGCACGGAGACTATTCACATCTCCTGGAAAGTTGCACTACCAATGACTGCTTTGAGACTGAGCTGGCTCAAGATGGGTCACAGCCCTGCCTTTGGATCTATAACTGAAACTATAGTTACAGGTGACAGAAATGACTATTTGCTCACGGCTCTCGAGCCAGAGTCACCATACCGTGTGTGCATGGTTCCCATGGAAACCAGCAATATCTATCTCTCCGATGAAACACCCGAATGCATCGAGACCGAGACGGCGCCTCTTAAGATGTACAACCCTACCACCACCCTCAATCGGGAGCAGGAGAAAGAACCTTACAAAAACTCCAGCTTGCCCTTGGCCGCCATCATCGGTGGTGTGGTGGCGCTGGTGGCCATAGGGCTGCTGGCCCTGGTCTGCTGGTACGTCCATAGAAACGGGTCCCTGTTCTCCCGGAACTGCACCTACAGCAAGGGACGCCGGAGAAAAGATGACTATGCCGAAGCAGGAACCAAGAAGGATAACTCCATCTTGGAAATCAGGGAGACTTCTTTCCAGATGATACCAATAACCAGTGACCAAGTGTCCAAGGAGGAATTTGTAATACACACCATTTTCCCACCTAATGGCATGAATCTGTACAAGAACAGCCACAGTGAAAGCAGTAGTAACAGGAGCTACAGAGACAGTGGTATTCCAGATTCAGATCATTCACACTCATGATACTGAGGGACGTGAAAGACTGGTTTGGGTTTTGTTGGGTTTTTTGGGTTTGTTCTGTTTTTTAAAGAAAACAAGAAAAGACTGACTTAACAGTCGCTGTTCTACTGCAAAACACTGGATTAAAAGACTGACAAAGCAATGTACTGTACATTTGCCATATAATTTATATTTAAGAACTTTTTATTAAAAGTTTCAAATTTCAGGCTACTGCTGCGATTAATGTAGTGGGGATACCTGACCACAATTCTATATTTTAGTATTTTTTAGTAATTTGTACTGTATTTTCCTTGCTAATATTGAAGTTACAGACCATTTAACTTTTGTGTTCTACTGAGTAAGATGACTTGTTGACTGTGAAAGTGAATTTTCTTGCCGTGTTGAGCAGTCAGAACATTCATCTGAGATCCTTGTAAGTGTAAGCACAGGTCATTTTTCACTTTGGTATCAATAAAATAATGTTGAACCTGGCAAATCAGGAAGATCAAAAAGTGGTTACAAAAACTCACAGAACTTCCAGTGTTGAGTCTATTAAATCTGTAAACCACAACAATACTCAATAAACAAAAATGTGTGTAGTAATGGGCAATATCAGCTGTCTGGATATATCCATTCAACAGTGGTGAAATCCAATTTAAATTAGAAGAATCAAATTGATGATATGTATGACACTGAATCTTTTGACAAGTGTTAAAACTGTTAAAAAAAAAGTGGTAGGCTCTACAAACCAAGGGGGTAGATACAGTTCAGGAATAGTTTTTTGGTCATCAGTATCAGTGGTCTGTATATTACAGACAAAATAGTGGATGCTTATTGAAGCAGTGACCCTTGAAGGGGGAATAATGTGCTCTGACTCAATGTTGCAGAAGGCTGAATAAATTGTTTTATTAAGCTAAATTATATTACATTAATTCTATACTAATACTAAAGAAAAACCTGTAACTATCTCTAGACAGTCACAGCACAGCTTTGACCCAATTGGCCAATCAGTCCAACCTTCACCAGTGTCCAATTAACAAATCACTCTTTGGTAAACAATCTCCATAACACATTCCACATGTGCCAAACAACAGCACAGTGAATAGAGATAAGAATTGTTTCCTTCTTTCTCTGAGCTTTCTTACTGTGTCTCACAACTTCCCAGGAAAAATCCTGGGAGAGAGAATCGTGTCGCTCTCTGTTCAGAGAATGTGAATACCACAGATGCTCACAGGCATTGGGGAGACCAGGGCAGGAAGACAGAGACAACACTTTCAAACTGCTTTGAAAAAAAAAAGGGCTTAAAGTGCAGTTTCACAAGAAAAGAGAGCAGGACAAAACCCAAGGCAATAAAAGCAAGATCTCAAAAACTAAGGTGGTCCCAAAGGTGAGCAGACAAATGGAGAATGCAGCTATTCTGAAGAATATACGAGGCTGTGTTCAGTATAATGCTATTACAGTCAGGAATACTGCCCATTACTGTCACAGTTATCCAGAAATTCCTTGGTAAATCTGTAAGGTAACATGTTTCTTTCTGCCTTCCTGCTGAACTATGAGCTATTTCATGTTTAAACCCCAAGCCACTCTTTGTTGCAATAATCATTCTGTTTCTTCAACTAAAAACCAAAGTGCTTTGTATGCCCTTTGGCCAGTCTTGTGTGTGCCTTGATCCAACGCTACATGTATCAAGCTTTTAAAAACTAAGAAAAAAGGAAATAATAAAATACCCACCTTTTCATACATAACTTAACTATGAAAAATACTGGTCTTATTCATGAATGAAGCTGCAAAAGTACTTCAAAATTATGCTGCACCTCTGCAGTGCTTGGATAAGAAACCCACTTGGAAGCTACTATTTCTCAGGTCATGAGCTTCACCTCACTCTGTGTTCAGGTTAACAGTATTACCCTTGCAGGTTTTCTTCCATTATTAATTGCTTGGGAAAAAAAGTTTTCACAACAGTGAACAATGAAAGGGAGGGAAGGCATGGAGTTACAGCCCTCTGAAACACGAGAGTTTTTTAAAAGAAACAGCAAATGAAAAAATACTTAATATTTCAGACAAGAAGGAATGTATATCAAATGCAGTTTAATTCTATGAGAATTTTAGTGATGCTTGGCCTGCTTCTCTAACAGTAGTAAAGAACAAGAGATGAAGAAAGAGTGACCAGCACTGAGACTAATGGTTTCAGCAATCAAGCCTGCAAATGAATCTCCTACCAGGGATCCATCTAACTGCACAGACACAAAATTTCCAGTGACACACGTTTTTTTTAATCCTCATTTTCCAGATATGCCCAGGGAAGTTCCTCTCCAAACTCCCTGTACCGTGGAATTGTTGATACATCATTTTCAAAAATGTCTCCCGCAGTTTCCTGAGCAGTGGAGGCACACAGCACTGTGCTTCCTTGCTGACCTTGTACAAACCATGTCTCCTGTGCATGGAACATTGAATGGATCCATGGAAAGGGGAGTGTAACGCTCAGCCCAGTGTAATGCACCAAACAAGACAATTTTGCTCTGTTGTCCCATCAGGTGCCAATCTAGGGAAGGGCAAGAAAGCCAAGACTGAGCATATGCAACTTCATTATGTTGATGTGCAAAAAGCTTCCCAGGCAGTGAGCAGGGAAGGAAAACAACACAGAGGGACTGGACAGACCTGTTCTTTGCCAACACTCACACAGGGGCATCCCTGATATCTGAGCCTATGTAGTGGCTGGGTCACTGGCAAGAGAGCCTAGTTCTTTGCCAGCAGTTCTCCAGTAACAAAATCAAACAGGTTTTGTTGGATTTTCAAGCTATTTGAAAACCTATGTCTCAGTTGGCTCCAAATTTATGGTGTGAAAAAGGTAAAACAACACTCAGTGAGTACTTTGCCTTCTGAGGCACCTAAGCCAGAAGTGCCTGGTAACAGTACGTACCAACTCCAGTGATGCCCACAAGGTCATAAGGGTATAAAAAAGTTAACATTTTAAGAGATAATTGTATGACAGTCTTAAGTAAAATTACTTTTTATGTGACGTTTTTGCCTGTGAGGCAGAAGGGTACAAATCCAAAGCAACTTCAGTAAATCAACCCAGTTGTTCCTACTTCACCTTCCACCAGCAAGAGTGAAAATCTGGGCAAGGCTGTCTTCCTCAGGCAATCAGCTCAGGCTTGCAGGAGAGCTGGTGTTCTCTTACCACATGTGATGTCAATGTAAAAAATTGCTCACTGGAATGTATAAGACCTTCCTCAGGTTCTACAGGAACTTTTACTCCACACACATAATGTTAAAATTAATTTGGCAAGTGAAAGATTGCTTTCAAACTAAACTGTGTGTTTTTTCCTTTGCCTATTTATACAAATTTCTATTCCTCTCCATGTCAGGACGGTCTCTTCAAGACTGCTACTTCTCCTAGTGCTGCAGTTGCTGCATGCAATGCTCCCCAGCATCATCAGAAATCCCTTCAAGTTAGACAGGTATATATGCAGGCTAAGTGGATTACTACAGTAGGCACTTTGTTATCAAAATAACATTAATCCACATAAATTTATCTCAGTTTTCAAATTCCATGTTATTTCTGTGCCCTATTCGATATTTAATTGTGGAGCAAGGAGTGAGATTTTTTTCAGTGTTGCCTAAACCTATGTGCAGAATCCACTTGATCAGTAGTCTCCATATTCAAATACTATACTAAGTATCTTTTACATTCTTTATCGTTGTCCCTTTTTTAATTTATAGTGCTATCCTGAATTGCCCACAGTTCTGTTTTAACCTGAAAGCTGTCTCCAAAAACACCCTGGTACTTTGGAAACAGTTAATTTTGTCTCATCTTGGCACCTTCCAGAACTAGGGCCAGGAGCTGGACTCAGTGATCCTGATGGATCCTTTGAACTCAGTATATTCTACAAGAAACTTGCTTCATTTATAAGCAGTTATTTCTTAGCTTTCTACCAGAGCCTGATGTGCAGCAACTGTTGGGATTTTTTGATTTTTTTTTTCTTCTGGCTTTAACAGTACTAAATTCAAAGTATTATGGTCTTGGAACACAGTTTCCATCTCTCCTGCTAATGCAGTAGTGAGCATGCAAGCTTGTGCCAATGCTGTACATATTGAATGTAGAGCAGCAAATGCAATAAAGCAAGAGCAAAAGTAATAAAGGCTTATTTGCTATTAAAATAATTTACTGATGACATAATGCACTAAAGCAAATATAGAGACTTCCCTTCTAAGAAGATAAAATTTTGTACAGTCACCTGCAGCTGAAGTTGGATAAGACCTCCAGAAGTGAACTGGCAGATGCCATCTGCATCAGTTTATCCAAACCACATTTGTTTGATATAGTTTTGGGCAGAACCATAATTCACACGGGTACCCTCCACTTGCAAAATGCCTTAACCTTACTTCCAAATCTGTATATTGTTTCAGCATCACCTAGGGACTGATCTTTGTTTAATTAACTGTTTCTTTACTGATACCAGCACTGCCAGAGCTTCAAGCCACAAGCTAGCATTTAACCACCAGTGATTTTTTTTAAAGCATGAAGTTACTCCATACCTGAGAAGTTTTCATCTTCCAAACTAGCCCAGAGTGTTTCCATTAGAAAGAAAAAGCTCATTGACTGAATTCAGACATTAGAATTTTACTTTTTTTTTTTTTCCCTTTGCAAATTAATTTAATTTTGGGGTGGTGGATAAGAATTCCACCCTTGTGATGAAATTAGAGCCCTTTCAAACACTCTGAAGGTATAGCCATGACACAGGTATTAAATTCTGAATACAATTGCTTTAAAAGTTTTTTCTTTTGGTAAACATGAATGTTTGATTTAATAGTTCTTTCATCAAATCATTGCCTGCTTCTCTCAAAAAACCTAAATAAAAGCAGAATGTAAAAGGGTGGCAAAGGAGATGCTCAAAATAAGCATCACCTTGTTTTCTCAGCACAGGACATCAAGATACTCACAGCATGGTAGTCTTTAAGTGATACCTGAGGAACATTTCTCCCCTGGGGAAAACCAAGATACTTCAAATGGGTATTAAATAAACATTCTCTGGATTTTTGATGGTCTAAGACAAAGGCATACAATAGATATTTTGGCAACCAAGCAAATGTCTATCATGCGTGGACATCATAAATGCCCTGTGCCTGAAAACTGCAAGTCAGGACTGCAGATGTGAATTTCCCAACTTCAACTGATTTTTACAGCCCCCCTTTTTTTCCTTAGGTGAAAATTTAATGGAGTCAGTATAAAACCCCTAAAGATTAACAACATGAGCTGAAAACATCTTTTTGATATCTAAAGCTGGACCTTCTAAGCTTAGCAAGAACACTCATAAATAAGTTATAAAAATAGAAGGATCTTAATAGGGCTAATTAAATAATCTGACTTGTTCAAGCTGGTTGATAGTGTTCATATAGGCTGATACTCTGTCCTGAACAGCCCTCTTAAGTCATCAAAAACAGGGAGCAGATCACAGCCAAGTGCTAGTGCACGCTTCTGTCCCCTTGCTGAGCTTAAGGAATATCTATCTATAGACAGAGCTGTGGAAGGTCTAATTGTTCAAACTCGAGGGGCTGCACCATGTTCTCTAATCACTAACTGTGGGAACATCACTTACAAAAGGATAAAATTATGCACATTATGCATCATTTAATGCCCCTAATTTATGCAAAATATTTAAAAATTTATTTTGCTCAGAACTGCACATCCAATTTATGTAATACCACTTTCCTCCAGTGGCTTTAGTCCTTGATAAATGCCTACTAGGAAACTGACTTCCCACATGAAAACAGATGTTTTTTGTGGATGTGGGGATCAGTTTTGTTTAATATTTTTTCTGTTTTTTTTTCTTTTGTTAGGAACAATTAGGAACAATAAATAATTTCACTGAAAATCTTTCAATTTTTAATCAGATACAAATTCAACTGGTTGATAATTTTAAATTAATACCCTCAGACACAGCAGGTGCTGGTGTGATAAAAGATATCCCCACAAACTCTGCTTTCCCATCTCACCTCACAATAATGCTTTCCGGAGTTTTAACTTGAAGCCTCGCTTTTATTGCAAGGATTGCAAAAAGGTAATGAAATCTGTTTTCACTACTGTAAGATCAAAACTAGGGACTTAAAAATTTTGAAATGCAGATGAGCAGTTGTATTTACATAATGCAGGTGTGGCTTAGAAACAGCACCTTTCAGGCTAGATTACACACAGAAGGCCACAGCAAATCTAAGCCTTTGTCCACCTCTGAGCCTGCTGTATTAACAAAACTTCCAAAATGACTGGACCAAACATCACCAGCTTCAACAGGCAGTACAAGAAGGCCTCCTTACCTCATCCTGAGCTACTGGTTTGTGTGTAAAGTGGAGTTAATTTGGCTTCCTTAAGTGTTTTTATATAGATTCAATGAGGAAGTACAAAAATAACCATTTTTAAAAAGGTAAACCCTGCTACCAAGGAATGCTGACAAAGCAGAGGATTTAAGAAATTATGTTTGAACTGTTATTCCAGAATTATATCCCAAATACAAGCATATGTAAACCCTATGCACTTCCTGATTGTGTGTATAATAATCTCACCCCCTGTTTAAGCTACATTTAATGGACACGAGTAATTTGCATTGCACTCCTCAAACTATTTTCATTTTCTACACAGTTTGAGCATGGATAGGTACAGAATCTGTGGTGTTTTATTTGTTTACCTGGTTTCAGTAATCTTCTCAAGAAACATTAAGACACTTATTTCCTAAGCCTGATGGAATAAATTACTGCCCATGTTCATTAACAGAAAGAAAGCCATATACAGGGAAATGCTAACCCAGTGGGTAAATACAATTTTACAGCATTAGCTGATAACACAGAACCTTCACCTAATGTCTTTAAAGCAATTATTTTACCTTATGAACTCCTTAATGGCAAGTAACCTACTTCATCCTCTAGAAACCTTTTCATTTCTCCCTGATAGAGAAATGACATACAGCATGCTAAACTAAAAATTAAGAAAAATGCCACAGTACTGCCAGATCTTGGAAGTTTTTCTGGTTGTTGAAATTCAGCACTTTGCAGCCAAACAAAGCAGTCAGGAGAATATAACTCAGGGAGCTAAATTGCTGACCTCATGCAATTTCCTTGGATAAAGGAAAAAAAGTAAGTGATGGAACTGCATGTAAGATCTCACCAGCTCAAGCATGGCTGTCTCAGACAGACCCTCACTTCTCCCAGTTACACACCTTGGTGCTTTTGATTACAGGAAATTTGTAAGTACCTTTAAAGGTCAAAAAGGTTCAGCACCAGCAGGACAACTACCTTCTCTAGGCTCTTCTGTCTAATCTTCTTTTTTTTTTTCTTTGTTAATTAAATAAAGCTCATTGAGAGCATTTGTTCAGTAAACAGGACTATTATGCTTGTAAAAACCTCTTCATTGCTAATCACACTTGTTGACACATAATGGAATAGTGCTGAACTCTCCTTAAGGAGTTTGAACTTAAATCCAGGGCAGACACATCACAAAATTTTCCCTGGAAATCTTCACTGTTCCCTGAACTTACAGATACATTATGTTAAGACTGGGGGAAACAAGATAATAATATATTCCTAAGAAGCTGCTCTTACCACTGTTGCTTTCCCATGTCCCATATATGAATTTAAGAAAGTCCAAATAAACAAGATCAACTAAAGAGAATTTTGGAGGGTAAGTGCAATACCACAAAATCACATTTCTACTACTGAGAATTGAATTATGCTAAAAAAAAAAAGAACAACTACTTTGTTTCTCATAACTTATCTGTCTCAGGAAATTCTCAGGTCTTTCATTATTTGCTGGCCAAGGGACAGAGGTGCATTGATCAGTGTTCCTTGGGTAGAGACAGAGGCAATTAAAGGAGCCAAATACACCTGAACAAAACTATAGGGATTGGTTTTGTCAAAAAAAAAAAATTGCCCTAAATTTCTGTGTTTTGTCCAAAACATTTTGCCCCAAACTCTGAAATCTATTACTATCTTATAGTATTCTTTAAAAAAAAAAAAAAAAAAAAAAAAAAAAAAACAAAAAGCTTATCTTTCAAGCATGGAAAATTTGATGTAAAGCCAAGTTTTACCTATAAACAAGTTTTAAAGGTTTGGTTTATATGACTTCATACCCAATGCTATGATGAGCACATATTTATTGAGGATCTCCCAAGTGTTTTTCAATACATGTTTTGCACAGAAGTAAACAGCCGTTTGTGCAGTTCCCACCCATTTTCCCTTCCCATTTCCCCTGTGTTGTCAAATGACTTCTTTAACACTTACATCATTTTAGCTATAAGAAGTGCTAAAAGTGGTTTATCAAAACTTTTTTAAGGTCTTAGAGATGGGAGAGGGAAAGCACATTATACTAGGATGCTAATTACACAGAGAAGGGTGCTACTGTATGCTGCAGGGATATTTCCCTTGTTTCACTGAAAGAAAAAAAAAAAACCAAAAACAAGCTTCCACAAGCTCAGCTATTTTGACAAAAGGACCTATGGAGCTGCTCATGCAAGAAACACATCTTGTTCCCAAAGCAACCACACCACTTTGGGAAGGGAGGAAAAGAGAGCATCTCTCTTTGATATGGATTTGAAGGTGATATCCTGTGTCTCATGAAGGAGCACCCCGCTGGTACAGTCAGCATAAGTTGGGTTCTCTTAATATCCATTTTAATCTCAATGCTGGCATTGCTGCAAAACTCAGGAGCAAAGCAACCGAGTCTCGGGGACTTCAAATAAACCCCCAAACAAATCAAAAAAAAACAACCAACCCTGCAAAATCCTCAAAAAGCACCTATCAAAGTGATTTCAATCCAGTGATCCGGTGCACAGTAGAAGGATGTAAGCTCTTCTAATCCCACTCTTTGAGCTCCTCCAGGCTCCAGCTCCCGTTGCCATGGCCCAGCTGACACCTCCTGCAAAGGACCAGAGCCTCACAGCCCAGCAGTGCCTCCTGCACGGCTGATGGCTGCTGGCTGTGGGTTTGCACACTGCAAAAACAGCCTGGGAGGTGAGGAGCATGAGTGGCACCCATTCCAGTCCAGGAGGTTTTATTACAATGAGTTCAGCTCCAGGCAGGCTGCCGCCATCAGCATATTTCTGACAGGTATTTTATTTTTCCTCCACAGAATACCTAACACTACTGAAAGCACCCACTGCTACATTAGGTACTGCTGGTTTATTTAGATAAAATAAAATAAAATTCAAAATTACCTACTGTTCTCCTTTTTGTGCTAATAAAGACTGACTTTATCCTTCAGTATAATCCTGCCAAATCAATTAAAATGTGTTCAGTGGGTTGAAAGGATACTAGTGAAGTATTAACAAAAGCCTGGTTTGGATTATGCAAAATTTTTGCAGCAATTGACTGATGCAAAGATTCTGTGGCAATACTTTCAGGAAAAGAAAATAAATATAGCTCTTCAAAATGTTTCTTACTCTGTGTTGCTCAGCAGCTCTAGGAAGCTATTAGGTCAAATCCCCACAACAATGACCTTTTTCTGAGGTTTGCAAGTCAATATGTGAGTGATGAGTGAAGTCTCCCATAGTCGTTCATGGAAATCTCTAAAGTGCTGCTATAAACTGGTGCTTAAGGATATTAAATAGGAAAATGTCTTAAAACAGAAGCAGCTCATGTCTGGGTATACTTGGGTGCACCACTGTCAGCTAAGGAACCCATCTAGGACATTCCTGTGCCTTCCTGGGAATGAAGCAGAATTCCTGAGGACAGGGAAATGAACCATGCTAGGTGTCAATGGGGGCTTGGAAACCTGCCAGGGCATGTGCTCCCATGCCTCACAACCAGCTAAAATGCCACCATGGAGGGAAAAAAAACAATTTTTCCCATGCTGAGAAGGAGCTGTTACTTGTGCTAGGTCTGGTCAGCAGACAGTCAATACTGCTTCCATTGCAAAAAAAAAAAAAAAAAAAACAAAACCAAAAAAAAAATCACATTCTGATAAACTTTTATCTGTCAAACAAGCCAGGAATCATGTTTTCTAGTGCTTTCACGTTTGTAGGAAGCTGCCTCTGACATCTTCCCCCAGGGCTTGATCATATAACGAAGGAAAAATAGAGAATTTTAAAGACACTGGCAAGCGTTTGGTCTTTCAAAATGTCATTGCTAATCTCCACATCATCCAGCCTGCTCAGTAATCAAGACAGAGGAACTGTACAAGTGCAAATTAGTGTCACTTATGTCCTGAAAACAAGTAAGAATTAGGATATGGAATAAGTATGCCCAAAAGCAACATCAAATTTATTCCCCATGATCAGATGAGAGATTTACTGAAGTTTACTTCACCTTACACAGAAAAAAAAACCCCACATAAACATGAAGATATCTCTATGACATTTACCATCTGGCTGAGCAGGTTAGTGCTGTATTAAATGGATGCTGTACAGGCTCAATAGCAGTGAGAACAGGAAGGCAAGGAGTGGTCCTGAGCTCCCACAGCCATTTTCAAACACTTCCAAGATAGAAGACCTGTCTTCTGCAAGATTATTTATTCTTTTCTTTTGGGTCTGTTAACAGAAAAATTAACAGGAGCACAAGGGGTTTTTTAGGACATTATGCATCCCAATGGCCTGATATGAGTGAACAGAACAGATTTATGGGGAGTCACCTGTTCAGGTGCAGCACAGACATCTAAAAGCAGATCTGTGGATGTCTCATGCCAGCCTGTAACATCTCTCTCTTTCACAGGAGGGCAGCGGCACTGTGAGCCCACGGACGAGAAACTTCAGCACAGGACTCAGAGAGCACATGAAAAAAGTGCCAATGTTTCCCTGAACCACTGAAGCACAACAGGGAAGCAGCCAAGTCATATGTGGGCACTAGGAAGTTGTCCAAGACCTTTAAACTCTTATTCTCCTGGGAGCTGACCCAGATTTGACTATTACTGTAACAGTAAAAAAGAAAAACCACTCTCTACTTAATACCTGCAGTATCTGATTGTATGCTGATGATGGAGGCTCCTTGAACACTGAGAAGTGTTGGGGGTATTTGTTGTTAAATCAACAGTTTTGCAGGAGTAATCATTGTATCTGCCTAGAAAAAAACCACAGTATTTCCTATATGGGGGAAAGCAACAGTGTTAATTGCAGGTATTTAATATTAGAAGAAAATTAGCAGGAAAAGAAAAACGAACACCACTTCAGCTGACTCCTCCAACCATAGTGATCAACTACACACTCCAACTTTATTTTAAAAAACTGAAAATATTCTGTGTCCAGAACAGTCTTTCTTAAAAATGTGCTTTGTAAGGTCTTTTTTGTAACATTCTTCTCTTACTAATGATTTTTAAATGTTCTTCCAATCAGCTTGAAAGGGACCAGTAATTTTTGGCTCAGCAATAGAAGGAATCAGCACAACATGCCAGAGGAATGTGAAATGTACTAACCAGATATGAAGTCAGCTGCACAATACTGAAATCCATGCAAGTCTGCATGGATTGCATTTTAAATAACAAAAAGTCTCCATCTAACACTGCAGAATTTGTGATATTTACTCTGCCATTCAAGAACTCTCCTTACATGGCACTTACCCTGATATATATTACATACATAGCCATAGTGCAAATGGGAACATCAGTGCTCTAAATCTATTCTCCATTTTCTTTGAAAGCATAAGGTATAATAATAATTTTTATAAACAGTATAATTAATAATTATAATTATAATTATAATTTTATATTATATTAATAAAGATAATTATAAATTTTATGTAATTTTTCCTTTTAAATTACATTTCATTAATCTTTGTCCTTTAAAATAAAGATACAAGCATATGGCCAGATATTTTGCTGTATAAAGCAGCATCATTCCTATGATAAAATTAATAGGTCTTCCAAGCAATTTTTGCTAAGCAGCCAAAAGTAAAGAGTGAGCAAATTACAACACTAATACTAATTTATTAAGCTACTTTCAAATGCCTTCTGCTTCCGTTTTCTTTGTTTGCAGCATTAGAGGACCATTTGATAAAGCAAAACTGCAGATGTTCAGCCCTTTGTTCACTAAGGTAACTGCGACTGAAAACGAAATGGAAGCGACAGCACCAGGGCTACCTCGCCTTGCCAGGAGCAACCATGTCCTGGAGCAGTTGCTGCTGGAGGAAATTAAACTGTAGAAACTCTGAAGGATGACATTACTGGGGAACTCTGCAATTCTGACTGGCAAGGAGGCAGGAGTGGGAGCCTTGGAGAGCTGCCACCACCTCCCTTCTATGAACTATGGTGTCCCTTTCCCACTATGCTGTTTTCTGGGCTGTACAATACGTTTTGCTAGACCTGCCACCCATATGGAGACTTGGACACGTTACACCAAGTCAATCATACCGGCCACTCCTGGTATAAGCCAAGCCTGGCACATTTATACCTCTGTCAGCACTAATTCTGCTGTTTTTTGAGGAGATGACAAAAGTCTGCTGTGTAGCAAGCAGAGGTTCCTCATAGCTAAGTGAATATACTGTGGGTTCACAATACAAATAAAAACTCTCAACTTTTATTTGCAGGTTGCCCTGCAAAATTCTTTTGTTACAGACACATCTATTTCACAGCAAATTTCTATTTTTTTAAACTTTCCTAAAGCAGATGCTTGTCACCACAGGCCCCCAGCCGGGTAGTAATTAGCATTGACTCCATGATTTCAGAAGGCTGATCAATTGCTTTATTATATCATCCTATAATATACTATACTATACTATACTCATTAATAAACTCAGTAACCCTTCCAGCTTTGACCTAACTGGTCAATCAATCCAAGCACCATCCAGTATCCAATTAAGAAATCACTCTTTGATAAACAAATTTCCATGACACCTTCCACATGTGCACTACAGCAGGTGCAACAAGTGGAGATAAGAATTGTTTCTCATTCTTTTCTCTGATCTTCTCACAGCCTTCCCAAGGAAAATGCCTGTGAGAGTCTGCCTGCTCTCTCTGGCCAGAGAGCTGCTGCCACAGATGCTTATGAAGGCAAATGCTACAGTGCTTGGTCCTTAGGATTGCATTTTCTATTTCCCACTCCTACTCTTAGAAACAAGTGTGACATTTATAACCACAGTGTAAAAAGCTCAATAATACTCTACACTGACCTATTAATGAGGGTTATTGGCTAAACACAATACGAGACATTCTTGTGGAAAACAGGCAAGAAAAGGAGAGAACAGCTCAAGATAAGCCACCTCTCCACAAACAGGCTCAAATGATGAGATCATTAAATGACAGTGTTAAAAGCGTCCAACATTTTTCACCTCTTCTCTGCTCATTTCAAAACTAGCTTAAAACCACAGAATAAAAGCCCAGTGAATACCCCAGTACATTTTAAAAGGCAATTCTCTCTCAAAGGGCTGGTAGCAGGAAGGGAGTGGGAGAAAGGTTTATTTTAGTTGAGCTAATCTGACAGACTGGCACCTACTCAGAGGTGTTGGAAGACGTCTGGCGCATCCACACACCCACCAAGAGCAGCACTAAATTCTTAAAGACAAGGCTGTCTATGCATTCAATTCCCTTTTTAAGTACTTCTCCCTAGAAGCTTTGTTCTTTCTTTTCAAAGAAATCATTTAAAGCAATCTCCCAATAAATGTGCTCTGTGGGGGAGACACTTCTAACACTTCACCTTGGAGTTTGCCAAAACTAGCAAATGCTCAAGGCACCCTGCCCATGGAAGCACCAAAAAGGGTGAGAAATCACCTGCCTGCCAGATGAAGTGGGAGTCCATATTAACAGCCCATGCAGCCTTCTAAAGCCATCCTTTAGCTTAAATAATCGTGGTTTGTTTTTTTCCTACCATAAACTTATGGAAAACAATCCTAGTCCCCCTCAGCTTATCTTTTTCTAGGCTGAAGCCAAACTCTTCCAGGCCACTGGTAAAATGCTGGCTGTTCCTTCCACCACTATCCTAATTTCCCTTCCTTGACCTGTGGCTGTTTAAACTCATCTTCCCAAGTACAGACAGGACACCTTCATTCTTTACTGCTCCCAAATGGATGTTGAGCTTACAGAAAGAATTCATATCATCCATCCTTAAGCACACAACATTCTCCTGAAACCAATTAATGGCAGAGGAAAGCAATTCTTCTCACTTAATAATCCAGCCCTCCCCCGCCTTGCAAGTGTCTCTCAGCTTTGGAGTTGGCAAATTTATTTAGCAAGCTTTTAATTCTTCTGTAAAGGCTGCTAATGAAAATATTAAATAAAGCACGATTTGATCTTTGAGGAGCTCCAGCAGTACCTTCGCTCAAACTTGCAGCGATAAAAAGGTTATCAAGAATGACAGCATTGAAAAACTCCAGTCTTTAAAGGTATCTTAACCATCTCAAAAGCCCTTCTTGCAGGAGACAGGATTACCATGATGCAATCAAATTATGTCCAATTATCTCAAGTATTTTGAGCATTTGTGCCAGCCACCCACCCCAAAGAAAAACAAAAACTGAACTAACACTGTTTGACTTGCACAGATGCAGCAAGCCCAGTGACCACTTTTACTCAAACTAACCCAGAAAGGAGGTCATTGTCATCGTCTCCTGATTCCCCCCAAGATGTCCCTCTCATCCACATGAAGATGCTTTCATCATGAAACAGCTTGCAAAGCACAGATCCCCTATGATACTGCAATTAGCTAATTTCCTATACTGATATCTCTTATATAGTGAACAGCATTTTAATTAATTCTTTAAATATATATCCCTGCAATAGGTTGAACCTTAATTAAAATTAGAAGTTCCCGATAGCATCTTCTTATCTGGTTACAGACCCATTTTTTTTAAATTTGTGGTGATGATATCGCAACCACATTAAAAGGAATACATATTAAATTTTATGTTCTTTCAGTTCTACATAACACTAAGAAAATTAATTCAATCTGCATTTACACTCACGGAATCTGTCTCCTGCTTGAGTAATAAATATTTTTGCTTTGTTTCAAACACAAGTTTTACAAAACTGTTTCAAACTTTGCCCTGGGCACGTCTCTGCCCACCAGAGATCTGCTGATGCTTAATCTCATATTTCATTAGTTATTGCTTAATTAGAACCCCATTTGAAAGAAGTTAAATAAAAATGGACCATTTAATTATTGTGAGACATGAAAGAGGCAGAAAGTTCTTTGTAATCCAAGCTGCTCCTCAGCAAATTTTTATCATGTTTATCACAGACATCAGACTTCACTGTCTATCTCTCTCTCAGCTCTGCATCTCCTGATGCAGCTCTTCAGTCAGCACATCTGCCACTACTCCTACATTCATCTTCACACATCTCCCCTAGCATCGGAGAACACCACAATCCTGTGGCTGGGAGACACGTTCTTGCAGCCCAGGATCACCACCACCAAACGCTTCCCAGGCCCCACCCTGTGATTTATCACACTTTAAACCGAAAGACCAGCCCAGCAAGCAGGGGGAAAGCTCCAGCAAAATTGTTCAGCTACGAGAAGCACACAACTAAACAGAAGGTCTTTTCAAATCTAGCAGGGTTTATCACAGCTGTTAAACAAGCAGGGCTTCTTTGATACTAGCACTACCCGTAAATACTGATTAAAAAACTAAAGAAGTTTATCCTGAGCCCCTCTAAACTGCCTTTTCTCTTTATAGCCAACCAATTAACAAAACCAGCAAGTTAACAATGCAAGTACAGAATGACCAAGTTAGTATCTATTACATGCACAACTAAACACCCAATTGTATCAGTGTTTCCCCTTGTTCAGGAAGCATTTACACAGGAACACCAAATTACATTCTGTTTTCAGGCTTGGGCATCTGAGTATAATTTCAGCTTCCCAATATAAACAAAATGTGCTCAAAACCTTCAATTTATTTGAGAAGCATTCCCAAACTTCAGTTGTGTCTGAAACCACTATTTGAAATGCTTATTCATGAATTGTAAATTGAATTGTTACTGCTCTGTATTATGCAAATAGCCAAATTCTAGCATTGTAACAGAAGCAATGAGCTTGTTATCCTGTCAGTCCTGCAAGCAGACAACTTCTTAGAACATCATTCCCAAAACTGCTTGTGTGCTCCCTTAACTGTACTAGTTTTGATACTAACGGAGGATTTACCACCAATTTAAATGAGATGAGTCACCCAACAATGAGCCCTTCTGAAAAGCTGACCATTATCTTTAACTTGGAATGCAAAGAATATCCTCATACTTATCAAAAATTCCTGTAAAAGCATTATGTTTGCTCTAAAAGCAAACACAAGATATCCAGTGGAACTGAGAAACAGAAAACGAAGATGGCAGGTACCGGGATTCTTGTTAAATAAGCACGACATGATGCATTCCATCAATGCAACCATTAGCTTTGCTTGGGTGTTCAACAACTAGTTTTAGTTAGATAAATTATATCACTAAACAGTCGTACGTGAAAAATAAAGAATACATCCAACAGTCTTAAATTGAGATATATATCCCCACAGTCATCCTTTATGGAAAAATTATGCATATGGTGCGTGTGGGTGGACTGAAACCACAACGGGATGAGCGTTACCTCGTTGCATCTCCAAAACGCAGGCCAGGCTGCAGGGCTCAGAGGAGACAGGGTGCCTGTCAGATCCATCAGCACATAAACCAGAGTATTGGTATCAGGGAGTTGAGTCACGTGCATCCCATTAAATCCTGCAACGTTACCTCATCCCTGCAGCGCTCCAGAAAGCCTTGTCAGACAGATGCTGCCTCCCACCCGCTCCCACTCAGGTAACGCCTTGCAGGTGGCAGGTGACACGAGGACAGGCTGTGCCAGGGCATGCTGTCCAGCACACCAAACCACACCAACTGGCAGAGCAGCCATGCTGAGCAGCACACCCTACTGTGCCGTGCCATGCCATGCCATGCCATGCCATGCAGCACATCACACCACACCGACCAGCTGGGACACAGGATCCCCACCTCCTGCAGGCCCCAGAGCGCCCAACAGCCAGTCAGGGATTTGCTCCGGAGAAGATGCAGCCCCAGAGACAGGAGAGATGTGCTTTCCACAACAGACAATGTGATGGCAGACCTCCCACACCACCAGGGAAAAGGGTGCACTCCTAATCCCTCTACAGCACAGAGCCTCCTGGCTGGCTGGACTGCAAGGCAGGAATCAATCCAGGAATAGTGCTGGAAGCAAACAGGATTGTGAAAGCAGGAACGTATCTGAGCCCCCAGTCCATGCTATTTCATTCCAGAGCACTTAGCATCATGTTTGCTTATATTCAATTCTTTTCTTTATCTCATTTAAACTGACTTCATTTTACAGAGGAAAGCTCAATTTTAATGCATTTCTTTATTCCTTCCCACAGCATTATGCTACTTTCTTTACAACTTGTGTTAGAGAGCAGCTTCCCATATCTGTGCATTTTTTTGTTCAAGACAGACGTTTCAAACACATCTTGTTGTTGAATGATAACAGGGAAGCGCTATGCTCTAGTGTCTTTGGATAGGAAAACACTGACAGTGTTTGCATGCTGCAGCTGAAAACAATATACTGATAAAGCATCAAGGGGTGCTTCCCATCAGCAGAAAGGGGCAGGGAGCAGAAATAGGGCTCAGACAGAAAGAAAGGAGTTGATTTGGAACTTGAAGAGTTCTGTTTCCTCTCATTTTTCACAGCTATAAATTAGATATTCATCTCCATAACTGATTCAGGGGGCTGTTTTAAAAGCTGCTAAGAGGGTCTGCACAGCTTGCAGGCTTATGCATGTTATGCATGAATAAAGAGTCGCCACCATCATTAAACCCCCAGCATCATTAGAGGCACCATGCAAATTATGTTGCAAAAAAATGGTATTTGAATATATTTTTCTATCTGAAATATCAACACATGCAGAGCTGGCCTGCAATCTAAATGAAACCAAGGGAGTGCTTCCTCTTAAAATGCATTGATACTGCTTGAGTGAAAAGCTTGCTGCTGATGGGTTTTATGTGCATCTAAGCTGAGCCAAGTGAGCTCAAGACAATCTAGGAATTCTACCATTTACCATGCTGCAGTAAAATAAGGCTTTTTGCTTCTTCCTAATTATATTCTTAGACTGCACAACAGACTTATCTATTCCCACTAGCTATAAATGACAATGCTGTTGTAATATTCTGTAATGATAAAAAAAGGCAACCAGTGAAAAGGAACAGTAAACATAGAATAAGAGGCTACTGTCCATGCTTCCACAAACACTTGAGCCAAGTGTACTTACACACCACCATAAATCAAACAGGCACAATCCAATTTAAATACAAGTCCTGCAAGGCTTTTTCATTAATGTATGGTTTATGCTTTTGTCATCTTTTGACGAATTTTATTACATAATGCTGAGAGATTTACTACATTGCATTACAGTTCAGTTAGTCATAACAGAATTGAAAAAGTTCATTTTGTTTCTCTGTTTCAGAAGCTAGAGTGTATATTATGTCATGCTGGTTTTCAATCAGTACATTTTTCTGAAATTCCTCTTTTGTTTCCTTTTCCCATTTCACATTAAGAAATACACCTCCTGTGTACTATTGCTGTTTTAAAAGGCATACCAAAGAATGCTTCCTACTTGTACGTGCTGCCTCTCAAAAAAAAAAAAATCAGATCTTTAAGGTTTTTAGTTTCTTCTCTATTTTGCTCCATCCCATTTTTTCAGGGTCTCTGGTCAAGCAGTAATAGCTCAGTAGTTCAGCACTGACCTCACAGAAGAAAAGATAAAGGGCCACGCTGCCTTCATATTTCCCTTACTTGAAACAGCACAAGTAATTCCACGTAAATTGGGGAGATACATTTATAGCCCATTTTTGAAGATGGGAATATAATTCTGGTGGGCTTTTACTAGCTTTTTGTCTTTTTTTATTGTCTTCCTTAAACAGCTGCTACTGAACACCATCAGAGGCAGGATGATGCTCTGCCCTGAGATGGCTGCACTTGGGAATGAATCATCACAGGCAGAGCAGCACTACTAGGAATAAACCCAATGCTGAACATCATGTGTGCACTAATCCCATTTCTCTGTTTAAATGGGTTTCTTCTTAGTTTTATTCTTAAGTATCCTGCTCAAAGGTCATACTTCCTCAGTACCAATACACAAGAGGACCCAGCCAGAGTACAGAAAATTGTCCATAGCAAAGGCTCCTGTGTTTACATCACCAAACTAGTATTGCATACAAATTTTAATCTACTGTCCCAGCTGTTAATGAAAAAAGAGGTTTTTGCACAGAACACTCTGTAATGCACAGAAGAACAGAAAAAACTGAATTATAGGAAGACAACCATTATTACAGGATGCTGCACATACAGCATGACACAAGTCAAAAACATATTTTAAAAAATGTAAGTCATGTTACTGATAAAAACACCTTCCACAACACACAACAGATAACACACCTATTGTTAGGGATTTTGTACCTTTTTATTTGCAACTCATTTTAAAAGGACTGCTCAGAGAGTGCTTCTGCTGGTTCCAGACTAATTACCTCCAGATTGTATCGGATTTTCCCACACACAGAAACAAGTGGCATGCTGAATTTGGTCATGTTAAAGAGTTTCCATCAGCTGCTTCATAACCACTTTGAGAAACTCATATGGATGCAATTATGACTTTACTGCAAAGTTTTTGTTGTTTTGGGTTTTTTTTAAACACCGGACCACAAAAACCATGTTCCTCATTCAATTCCCATTGAACTAAATAGGATGGTTTCAATAGACTTTAATGGCTTCTGGATAAGGTTTCATAAAAAGATGAAAAATAAATCTCTTCATCTACCAGAGAGTGAGGTTAATCTCTTATTCTTAAAGTTTGCACATCAAAGAATTCCAGCATTGCACAGGACTGCTGCACACTAAGTCAAATAGATGGCTATATGATAGCCATTGTCTGAAATGAAGAATACTTACATAAAACACAGCTCCAAAAGTAAGGACTTGGATTCAAAAATACCAAGCTCTTCTCTGTGAAGTAGTACTTTATCAATTTAAAGAGATCAATCTTTAAGTTAGAAACAAATACAATGCCACTGATTTCATTCCCCTACAACTAACATATAGAAAACCTCACCTGAGCAGGATGTACTTTTATACCTTTGTCACAGAGCATAGTTAGACATACTTACACATATGTTCTCTCAGATGACACAGCTGAAGGTAAATACCATTTAAACACCACTAGGAATGGGGGAATACTTTAAACCCTTTCCCAAGATGAGAGTTACAGCCACCACACAGATTTTCAGCACAGTGCTCCTCAGGAGATACTACTCCCAAGAAGCACTTGGAAAGAAAACACTTTCTTGCCTGAAAGCCCTTTACAGAAACCTCAGTTCTGAACTCAGGTGGTGCCACATGTGGTGGAGGTGTCTTTGCAGCAGCCAGCTGCAGTAAGCTCATGGACAGAGACCACAGTGTGCACAACAGCCACATGTGCATATTAAATAGTAATTTCTTCTTTACTCAAATATCTACAACCAACAAAGTGAGAAAGTGGTGGGTCGCTAACTAAGGGTCTCAGTAATCTACAGAATTCACAGCTTTGCTTTTGCCTGGAAGCATTTGAAGCTGCTTCTGTTTCTCTGTACAACCATGATTATAGGAAAGCAGTAGCCTTAATGAACCACAAAAAGTGTGCTGAAAAAAGAGGCAGGGGATGAGACCTTGTTCTGCCTTCTAAGAAGTTTCTTGGACACTATTCTTCCTCCTTGTCACATAGTCTCTGAAATAAACACATATTTCACCTATAATACAATTAATTACTTACAATGAAATATATAATGACACTGCATTCTATCTTTTGTTAGCAATGTGCTGATTTTAAGTGTTGATTTTAACTTTAGGTTAAAAATAAGATTAAGTTCAAACAAATATTCTTAGCAAAGAAGTTTTCTTTGAAGTTAAAAAAAAATCCAAGAAGTGAGAGAAGGTCCTTAGGAGCCTTTTATTAAAACTAGAATTCTGCCCGCTTCTTTAATTAGCAATGGACCAATTCCCACCATATTCTCATGCTGAAATACAAACTGCTGGCATTCTTCTCTGGTGTGAAAGCAATGAACCCATTGTTTCATTCCAAATATGACAATTAATGTTTAGCATATACTGAAGAATCCTATACATAATTGCTCAATATTATGTGGCTTGTTTAAATCAGGCCATACCTAGCGGTGACTGAAAGTTATCAGATTATGGAAAATTAAACAATGGTTTCATTCCTTGGTAATAATTATCTTTCTTTTGACTCTTAAAACTTCAAGACTGGTACATGAAACTTCTCCTTTCTACCTGTTCTTCCAACTCTGTGAAAAATTAAAAGCACTTCTGCATGCTGTAAACTCCAGCTACAGCCTAAAAACAGACATGTAACAGCAGAAGAAAGATCAATTAGACTTGCACAGACTGCACTGCAGACTGGGAAGAGAGCAGGGAATGAAGAGCTTTAATTATAAATTCATATAAGCTGCTCTAAGATTTAGGGGAAAAGTCCACCACCAGCAATTATTCACCACCATCTTCAATAGCCATTTATTGGGTATGCTTTAATTTGTGGAACTCAAGACAATTGTTAATCATGTCATACTCTGGAAATAATTGTAGAGATTACAATGTATTGAATGGATTTTTTTTCTGATAGTTGGCAAGATTAATAATGTATTTACAGCATTAAGTAATTTTCTACTTGTATTTCCTAAGACCGTTTCAATTGCTGGGTGGGGTTTCTTCCAGTGGACCAGTCACTCAAGTACAATAAAGTTGGATGTGCAAACATCACAGGCAAATTTGGCAGAAACCATGTTTTAAAATGTATCAAGTCAATAGAATGTCATTAAAACAACAGATTTTAAAGTATGGAAATGAGAAGATGCAAAATTGTTCAATAACCAAGGAAACCATCAGTATAAGGAAAACCTTTAATACATGCAGCCACAACAGGTTTTATTTGCTTGCTTCTCTGTTGGCAGCATTGTAATAACACTGATGTTCAATATGATACCTTTTTTTTTTTTTCCCACCTGTGTCTTATATCTGAAAGAAAACACAAGAAACTGCAGAGGAGGAAAACACATTCCACTGAAATCAAGAGAAGTTTATGTCTGAATTAACGAAAACAGTATTTCACTCCAAGTTGAAGTGATTCGCCCCAAGTGGCACAAGTTAGAGCTGCTGGTTTTAATCCACTCCCTCGACCCCTCTTCTTCTAAGTCACTCCACTAGATCACTTACCTGCCTGTCTCTGCACAGAACAAGACACATGTTACAGTACACACCAGCTCTGCTCCACTGGCAGTCATCTGACCCCCTCTGGATTTAGTCCAATACTCCATGTAACTAGGAAATTACCTCACATTTCATATTTTAAGTGCAGAGCAGGAAATCAATACACACAGCAAAACATGCAGAAAATCCTTCAACCCATGTTTCTCAAACTGAGAATCCTTTCACAGATTTCTGAAGAATTCAAGGCTTCAGTTTTCTCCCAAGCACTGCCATAGCCAACCAGAGCATCACTACAGATTCAGCAGAGTAAGAATCAGCTTCCACAAATGCCACGTAGGAAATGCCTTGACAACACCATGCAAGTATTGTCCTTTTCCCACTCAAATGTGCCCCCAACAGTTTTCCCTGCATTTGTCTACAGAGGACACACATTTTGCTATGACTCAGTTGTTTTACTTTTTAGTGCTTCTCTCCAGATAATCAGCTCCAGTAACCACAAGGAATTACTGATGGCAGAAAGCAAATAGAACTTGCCCCAGTTTCCTTAACAGGCTAGATTGAAAATCTGTCCAATTAATCCTCTTAAAAAAAAAAAAAAAAAAAAGAAAAAGAAAAGCCTACTAATGCACTTAAAGTTATAGCTCCAGGACTGAAAGCATCTTGGCCAAATTCTGCCAAAGATCCTTTAAGAACAGTACTGGAGGACTGGGTTTTACCACTTACTTTGGTCACTCTGGGCAGGCCAATTACTTATAAGTGTGAGGGGTTTTTGGTGTTTCTTTTTTAAGAACATTTGTGAATATTAATAGCTATATACTTTCAAGATAAATAAAAACCTGTTGGAAAAACTCACACCAAAGGATTAAACTTGCTGTTAAAGAATGCAACTCACTGCTAAGCAACAATTTCTCTTCTAAGTTAACTGAACACCAGACAGAAATTGTGCAACACAGAAAGTGTGCAAAACCACAATAACCATCATCTCAAACAATTCATTCCCTGCATGGAATGTGGTAGGGTGTCCAAACATCCTCACTGGCTTGTTTTACATAGAAAAGATTTTGTTTTGTGTCAGCAGGCAGAAGCTACATAACAATTATGCTCCGTTCCCTAATAGCATTTGTTATCCAAATTCTCTGATCTCAGGCACTGCCTGACACTTGATTCGGAAATTTAGTCTTGGCCTTTAAAAAAAAGACAAAGTGGTAAATTAATAAGAAAATCTTAGATAGAGAATGCAAGAAGTCCTGCACATTCATGTATAACATCAACTGAGCTGAGAAAAACCAAGTAGAAGAGGCAGTCGAGGAAACAATAAAAGCTGGTAAGCTGCTCCTCCACTTCAGCTGCCCCTTGGTGACTAGAGAGTGTTTTCATCTTTTCTCAAGACAGCACCAGTTACACATGAATGCTTTTGAGTGCCAGCCTCATTAAAGTCTACACTGGTACCAGCCCCTATACCCAATACAAAATTAATATTCAAACTTCAACTGAGAAGACTGTCACAGTTCCTCCACCAGAGTTTGCATACAAGGAAAACAAGTGTTACAGAACAGGAAAATCATATTAACTGTGTTCTCAAATTGCCGCTCTGAGCATTGCATACTAATGTATTAATATTTGTTTTTAAAATAAGCATCTGCTACTGGAAGAGAACAGAAAATCAGGTGTTACCCAAAGCACCACGACCCTTTAGGAAAAGGAAGGCTGCAGGTCACTCACATCTCCCTGTCCACTGTAAGGGAACAAGGACATGAACACTGAACCTAGTTAAGGCAAGACCAAAGGAGGGACTGGACAGAAACAAAGCCTGGAAACCATTTCATAGCCAAACCTTTGTGCAAGTGTTCAAAATACAGACTGAAGACTTCTCTAGATTTCATAGAGCCAACAGAGTCTGCGTGTACAGGTAGAAAAAAAGAGATTTTCCTTACCACCAATAAAAAGATAGTTGGCCACCTGAAGTCAGGAAGCACCTGATACTGGATCTGAAACAACTGGGAGTTAATTTATATTTTAGGGCCTCCCATTCTCCCTCCTCCCTCATCTCCTTGGGCTTGCTTTTCCTCTAGCCCAGCAGAGAAAGCAGCAACCACATGCACAGAGGCTACATGACTGTAAGCTGGTAAAAAGCTGCTAAGCTAACTGATGGCAAATCTGACCTTCCTCAAATGCTTGACAAGAATTTAAGAAGATAAATATTATTATTTCAAAGGAGCAGGATTTTCATGGATATCCCATTAAACTTCAGGAATAGCAAATAACAACAGGGTGCAGCCTGCACATGGCCAGCAGGAGAGGGATGTGCCTCTGTAAGATCAATGACAGTTATTCAGAGGGAATAGGTACATACAAAATATAAACCAACTTCTCTATTTTTTAATAACATGCTGAATGTTCTCAAGTTCTCCAAGTAAAAAGCATTTAAAGATCATTGTAATTCATTCCTCCTAATGTTTCCCTTAGCTGCATTATTACTTCTTGTGCAAAGACATCTCAGTACCACTTCCATACCTGACACCATCTCCATCATGAAACAAAGTTCAGAAACAATATGAGGAGATAAAAGCAATCTTATTTCCACCTGAGATGATTCTGTTCCACATTGTATTTATTTTAGAAACCTCATTTCTTAAATATGTGAAATTACATAAGCAATACAATAGCTTGCACAGAGTAGTGCTAAATTTTTCTACACCACAATTTTTCTACACTACACCTAAATTTTTCTACACCACCATTTTTCTTAACAGGACTGTAAGTCAGCTGTGATCCAAGTGAAAAATGACCTGATGCAGCTCTACTACAATACAAAGGCTTAGAACTTTTTTTATTTATTAAGTCATTTATGACTAAATGAAACAAGAGATGGCTAATTTGATTGATTCATATATACTAGTGTGCATTATTCAAAACAGTAACATTTCATCTGAAAACAGATTAAAGAATACATTCCAGAATTCTAATCTAAATACTAAAATTTGCTCAATCTCCCCCTTATAAGAAATACAATTAAGCTGCTGCTTCAATTTTATTTAAAATATATATTTAATCTTTAGCAAGCCCTAAAGTAATTTATCACTTAAAGCATCATACTGAGAATTTATCTGTCACCCCTAAAAAAAATTGTTCCAGCATAATAAATTCTGTTATTGATAAAGATTTTTTAAATGACAAGACACAAGGTCAGTAACCCACCACCACAGATTCCACTATTCTCCCCAAGTGCCACTGCAGAGATGTAGAACTCTAATGCAAATTACAACTCTGTGGCCACAGTCCAAGGAATATAGAGTAGCAGTCAAGTTTCACCTTATTCTGGATCAATTCTATTTTTCTTAGGGACAATTTTGTATAAAAATCCAGCAACAGAAAAGCCAGACCTATAATTATGCTCTCCAAGGGAAGGAATGCTCAGTAACAGAGACAGATGGCTTCGGCTCATATGCTGCACTCCCCCTTTTTCAAAAGTTCTGCTGCAATCTTATTGTAAAGGCTTTGTAACTCACTTGTTTGCATCTGTCGTCATATTTCATGAGCTGTGTGCCTTCTGAATATAAAAAAAAATGTTTTGTTTTTGAGATGGGAGCAGATTTTGCTCATTTATCATAATAATTCCCTCAACTGGGATACAGCTATTTTCTCACTAAGAAAAATTCAAAGTGTAACATTATACTATTCCTCTGCTGTCAACAAAAACAAAATGGAGCATATTTTAAAAATGGAATCATGCATCTGGATCAATAAAGACCATGACCACACAGGTTAACTACCTCCAAAATGTGTTAGATGGCCTTTTGTCTCTGACATGTCCACAGCTAATTGGAATAACTTGGTCTTATCCAAATAAACAACCTTTTACCACTGTATAAGAGCTCCAATACCCAAGGTGAACATCAGATTAGTATTTCCATAATGGTCCTGTCATGTATCTCACCTTTATTTGCTTTAAAACAATCACAGTTTATTACATGCCATTATTTACACCACTTGCCTCTCTGTGCCTATAATGCAGTTTTCATTTGCATTATCATCTTCTATTGTCCAAATTTATGTGCTACTTTTCATGATGTTAAAAGACAGAGTATTTTGAAATATGAAATATTCTGTTGGAGTGAGTCCAGAGGAGGACACAAATATGATCAGGGGGCTGGAGCACCTCTCCTCAGGACAGGCTGAGACAGTTGGGGTTGTTCAGCCTGGAGAAGAGGAGGTAAAACTGAGACTTCAGAGCACCTTCCACTATCTGAAAGGGGCTACAAGAGAGCAGGAGAGGGATTTTTGACATGGCACAGAGTGTGATTGGACAAGAGGAAATGGCTTAACCTGCCGGAGGGAAAGGTTAGATTAGACACAGGGAAGGAAGCTTTCCCTGTGACAGTAGTGAGGCACTGCCTGCCCAGGGAAGTTGTGGACATCCCATCTCTGCAAGTGCTCAAGGTCAGCTGATGGGGCACCTGCTCCAGTGGGAGGTGTCCCTGCTCATGGCACATGACCTTTAAGGTCCCTTCCAACCCAACCCATTCTATGGTTCTATGACTAAACACTAGGACATCCCAGAGCGTCCATGTCCCATCATGTCTCAAAATAAGCCCCTTTAATAGTTCCAGCCTGGACATAAACATTTTTTGGCCAGGAGAGGTGTAGAAAACCTGCTGGGTGTAAGATCAGGCAAGAACCACCGTGGTGCAAAAGGAGTGACTCACACAAGTTACAGCAGGGCCTCACCTCTCCAACCAAGAAGAGCAAAAGGAGAGTGACCATGGTGCAGTTTATAAATGGAAATGATACTCAGATATATTAAAAATGTAAAAGACAGGATGATATGCAATGGACATATATCCTTAAGAACTACTAAAGTAAAAACTTAATTTACTGCAAAGAAAGAATAAAATTTTGATGTTACGGCAAGTCCCACAATAACTAGGTGTTAAGGTTACCCAGACTACATTGCAATATTTATCTTTTGTGGTCAGTACTTCAGCTAGCAGGACAAAAATCAACTGTAGGTTGCTAAATCACATGTGTGTCTTTCTCTCTCCACATTTCTATCCATCTATATAAAAATTTGGTGCATCACATAAAGTTGTCAGTAATGCTGAAGTCCCACTTTGACAATTTTATTTTTAATCTTTTTCCATGTTAGTCTCTCAAATTGAATAGAGGACATGTCAACTACCAGGCTTAATTTCTATTCTCATTAGCTTCTTCATTATGCAGATGTCAGGTCAGGAAGAACCATATCAGATAACCAAAAATTAGTAATAATTAACCAATAGCAGTGCAGTTTGCCTGAAGAGACCTATTCTTTCCAAGTGGTAAATTATTTTCTAATTATCCCATTGAGATGGAGACTTCTAATTGCAAATACTCTAAGCAAGGAAAAATATACACTGGGGAAATCCCAGATTATTAGCAACTGTGCAACTTTCTACACAGATTTTGCAAGTAACAATAGACTTTTTCCAGTTAAAATAAATTATTCCTAGAAGACTTCTCTATCGATGCAGATAAACCTGAAACTGAAGTACACAAAGATAATGGAATTGTTAATCCATTTTTTGATGTCCAAACACAATTTTTTAAAGTCAAGAACAGATTGAAATCAGACCTATTTTGAATGTGTAGATATAAGAAAATGAAACGGGTTTTGAGCAGCAAACATATTCTATTAGCCTAAAATTAGATGACATCAATATATACCTATTTATTTGGCACTTGAGAGGCACTTCATTTGTTCCAATACAATTTTACAGATCCAGAATTACCCCTGAGCCCTCTATCCCATCTTTCCTTCAGGGAGAAGAAGAGAGATGTTATTTAATACTTGGGAACTTCAAGATTTTTCCACTATCCATAACCATCAGCTTGAACAGCTTCTCACACAACAAAAGAAAGAAACTAAAGAAGTCCTAAAATCACCACTGGATCTCCACCAGGACCAGAGGAACCAGGATTTTGGAAACCACATGTTTGTGGCCACTGTTGAGCATGGCAGCTTTAAAAATCCACATTGTTCTGCATTCACTGGTCAGCAGAGCACAGTTCAGCCTGTGCTGTCCCCAGACCAAAGGGAAAACACAGAGTTGAAGAAGAGCTCTGACTCTTGTTTTTTTTTTTTTCTGATCCAACCACAGAACTGGGGCTTAGTATCCTCCTCCATGTCCTCACAGTCCTTCAGCTTCACCTTGATACTCCCCACTTTTGTCTCCTAAATACCCAGTTGTATTCTCAGAGATCAAGCCATAACTGTCCCTCAAACTGAGCAAAATTAGAAGTATATATCTATGTTCTGAGCATCCTTTTAAGATGCTGCATGTAATTAGATGATCTTTAATATTTTCTTGCCCCCCTGGGAATAACATTCTCAGGTGGCCCTAGACAGCAGTAACATTACACCCCTAGCACATTGATTTCTGAGGCTCAAACACCCTGCATCAAGCATTTAATAAAAACGTTGGCTATAAAATCCTAATGGCTAATTTGTCACTTCCAGATTTCATAATAAGCATTATCATTGTCTCCCAGGATCACAACAAGCAAGGTTTGTACTAATGTCGTTCAGCCACAAACATTTCTATTAATATGGCTCAGGCACACATTTTCTATCAGCCATATGTCACTCACTGGAGACTTCCCTTGAAGTTTGAAGGGTAGAGGAGAATATTATGCACTAAAGGTAGAAAAACACAAAATCCTCTTTCATGGCTGCGTTTCAGGTTTTTTTAAACCAATGTCTTTGCTGCTGAAAGCTGGCAGTACTACAGGTGCAGAAGGTGCACAGATTTCTGCTCTGTGGGTGCAAAATATAGTTTATAGGCCAAGTGAAATCCATAGTCAGCATCCAGTGAACTGCTGGCCTTGCAAACAGCCGTACTGCAGGAAGGAAAAGTCAAGTGTGCCTCCTGAGAAAGAGCCTTTGGGTGAGGCAGGTTGTGCAATAAATGTGTACAGATTAACAGCTTTAATTTTGGTTTCCAGAGAGTTTGGGAGGACAAGAGTTTGTGAAAAAATGCCAGTAAGATGCAGAAAGCTTTTGAGCCTACATTCTTTACCACCCTCATTCATGTTATTTTAAATTTTCCACACAAACCCAGGCTGAAATAGCTGTCAGTAAATCCCTGGTCTCAAAGAATTTGGGGTTCATCTCTAAATCTGTAGACAACAGTATCAAAGCTCTGCTACTTTTTAGGCTGGAAATAAGCAGGGCAGTAAGACTGCTACACCTACTTGGCAACTCTTGTGCCCAAAACCTATTACAACAAAAACAACTCAAAAAAAGACCAAGTTTTCAGTGAGGGGAAATAATCAGCAATTACCTTTTTCAGGCTTTCTTAAAAACCACTGGAATATGCAGATTTTTACTTATCCTAATTTCTCAATGCTAGCCTACCCTTGCTTTTCAAACCTTTCTGGAGAAGAGAAGCAAGGCCACTGCAAGGAAGCCACCAAAGAGCAAAACACCTCCCACACCAACAACCCCATTTTGATCCAATACTGTAAGCATGACATTTACATCCAGGTCACCTCACCAAATTACCACCCTGTCCCTGGACTCCTTATTTTCCTCATTAGGTTACTAGAGAAGGGGGAAAAAAAAATTATGAGGCATGAGCCACATCTCTCATCTGACCTAAAACTACAAATTGAAACATCTGTAATTAATTGTCTATTTTCTAACACATGAGCAGAAGACAATATGTTAATTGCCAAGGTCCTTTCAAATTCAATTTGTCCAGTTTCTGTGGTTCAAAAAGATCCCTGAAGTCAGAGACATTTTTTAAATTGTCATTACAGTTATTTTAGTTCAAATGTTGCCCCCAGAAAGCCTATAAAATAAAAAGAAAATTTGATTTTTTTCTGCATCTGATTTCTCCTCTTTTATATAAGCTTTAATGCAGCTTATAATTAGGCACTGCTACCTAAGGGAAAATTAATGAAATAAGAACTGGCCTCCTGATGAAGATTTTAAAGCATGTGTCAGTGACACAAAGTTTTTTTGCCATGTTAGCATATTTAATTGAGAGAAGAGAGGCAGAAACTGGCTAGAAACACAGATGACCTCTTGTTCTGTGTCAATGCACCAGTATCTTGTAATCAGACACTGATATACTGAATATGTCACTGTGCTTTTTTCTCCCCTTTCCCAAATACAAATCAGAGAGGAAAAATTGCCTATAGACTGGGGGTTTGTCGCTATTATTTCTTTTAAAGGAAAACTAAGATGCTACCTGTTGTTCTTTCAAAATACAGAATTTTAATTGAAAACATAAAGTCTTCTGTCCAGATACACAGAAGTTTAAAACATGCACGTAAAATGCCAAAGTCAATGAGACCATTTCAGAATAAGAAAGGCTGTACTTGTATTTATAAACAATATGATGTATTTGCCACATAAAAAACAGAGTTATTCTCTCCAAATTTTAAAAAAATAAATAGAAATGTAATCAGAAAAAGACATTGCTTTTTCCTAGCATTTTAAGATTCAAAAATACATTAAGAACCTTTTGATAGAGTTTTAAATTATGTTAATTTAATGAAGTCTTTAGTCAGTACTTCAGTTATCCTTTGAATTCACCAATTCTATGATGAAGCACTTCTCAGACTGCTTTGGACAAAAAGACACATTACAGTATTGTTGCTCCAGTAATTGCAACAAAATAGATTATTTTTTCTGAACACAGTCACAACTGATCTGCAATTGCAAAGCTGCCTTTAAGGCTGCCACTGCACCAAAAAGAAAATGGCTAAACACACAATTTTAATAAGAATAAAATACTCCTATGCAAATAAATGCAGCAGCCTGAATTTGACAGAGAAGGGATCAAGTCTCAGACAAGTTTTGTAATTTTCTATTTGATTTGTGTCACTTTTATTGCTGCTGTTACACCAGATGCTTTTCCTATTTGTAACTATGATTATAAAGAACTATTTACAAAAATAATTATAATTTAATCAATTAGTTTTCATATTTTCTAGTGCTGTCACCCTGTTTTCTCAGTTTACTACTGAAATAGAAAGCTGAGTCAAGGAAGACAAGAAAGTTTCCATTCTCATTTCTTTCTGCCTCAATATATTAAGTTTTCTCAATGTTCAGTTCTTTGACATAACTGTGTTTCCCAATCAAGTCATGGTAACTGCACACTGAAAACAAACCACCTTTCAAAAGCTTAAGAGTTGAGCAAAGAAAGATTGAAGAAAATAAACCAACCCCCAAAGGAATACAGTTAGATATTTTATCCTTTTCCTAGAATAACAAAGTGGCTAAAAAGATGGGCTGGAGACTGAAATACAGAGAATGTGGCCACTTTCAAGGCCAGAGAAGAACCATTGGTGAAACACCCATGGTGTAAGACCTTGCTGCTCATCACCATCACCTGGGGAGGAGACCTGCTGAAGTTCCCTGTTTCCAGCACACAGCACCAGAGACCTTCCCACTGCAAAGGTCAAGGATGTGCAGCTGACAGCCTAGAGGTTAAGCACCTGTATTCAAGCACTCTCTGAGCTACCCATCAGAGGAGGCTGAAAGCACAATTCATTAATGCACTTTCACTGCTCAAATGCCACTGCAGCCAATCCTAGATAGGCCCAGAAAAGCCTTCCCACATCCTTATTAAAAACCAGAACAAAAAACAAGGGAAACGCCGTATCTCAAGGTAAGGATTTGCCACCAGGGTCAGTGGACAACTGAAATCAAGGCTGGGAGAATGAATCCACTCACCAAGACACAACGATCAAGGAAAAACTTCCATGTGAACCTCTTAATTTCTTTTACACCTCCCCATATAATTTGACTTCTACCTAAACAGTCCATTATTCTAGTTTATAGTATAATAAAACCTGTGGTTTTTTCCCCCTGTTTCAAAGCCTTCTAACATTCATTGAAGTCATTGCAGACCCACATTTGAGCTCTGTCTGGCAGCAGGACCCTAAAGCCTGCACCTAAAACCCAACATGCCCACAGCTCATTTAAAAAACAAAACAAGAAACAAAAAAATCCCACAAACAAAACAATAAAAATTTGACATTAATGGGAAGATGTACCTCGATGTATCTCAACTTCCCTTTAATACGTTTTTCAGAAAAATAATGTTAATACAGTTTCTGCCTTATGCAACCTTGTCTGTTCCTCATGCCACTGTCTCCAGAAATGAGCAGCTGATTTTCATGAATGAATCATTATGATGGAACACCAAAAGGAAAGTAAAAAAGTGAAAAAAAATAACTTTATAACTTGATTACTCAGTGATGAATACATAAAACTTATCTGTGTCTGTGAGTACTTCTATCCTATCTTAGAACAAAGGATTGAAAAAAAGTAGTAGGCTTTTTCTCAATTTTTTGTTATACTTCTATGCAAATCATCTAGACCCTACCTTCATATCCCATTGTCTTTGTGGAAAATATATCACATTTTCCTATGCCAAGCATGTTTGGAAAAAGCTTCACCTGAAGACTAAGTGAGGTACAGGGCAAGGTTCTCTATTTGGGGTGTAAGCGAGACCTTCTTAAAAGTCCACAGCATCAGAGGTTCCTAGAGAGACTGGATTCACTTTCTGCTCTTCTTCACTTTTCTTAGGAAGAAACTGGAGAAGGATTGGCTTTCTGTGTGAGTTCCTGAGTAAGACTGGAGGGAATTGGAGTGGAGCAGCAGGGGACCAGAGCAGAACAAGAGTATTTGGAACTAGAAAATCAAAAGCACTATCGATATACATGAGAGGATATAAGTGCATCCAAGACTGGTGAACAGTGAAAGGAGCACAGCCCATGGAAAGAGGTTTAGCAAACACATATTCTGAGAAAGTTGCAGAATGTGAAATATAAATTGTCAGACTATAAGGAAACAGAGATGAAAGTTTGATTACAAAACTTGGAAGGCAGGAAAATTGAAGAAATCACTGATGGAGAAAATGACAGTGAAAGAGAAATAAGCACACAGAAAGAGAGTGGAAGTAGAGACAGAAGATGGTTTAAGATAGAAAAGGAGCACAAAAACAAGGGTTGGATACAAAATTTAGAAGTATGCTTGTTAATGTGCTTATTGTAAAAACTACTGTGCTACAATGGTAGCTCCAAAGACCAGAGTTTATGGCTCCAAAACAGTGCTAGAAGTTGAGAAGATGTGACTTGTGACACAAGCCTCACTCAGAGCAGCCAAAACCCCTGTCCCAGTGGCCTGCCAACTCTCCTCATGCAGCCTACCCAGAGTATTGCGATATAATGGACATAAAAGTAGCACACACACAAAAAAAGAAATCTCTTAAAAGAAAAGGAAAAAAACATGAAATTCTAAAAAAAAAAAAAAAAACAACCTAGTTGTAAGATGGATGTAAACCTGTCCAAAAGCAGGAATGCTTCACACTGAAACAGAACTAATCACTTCAGCCCCAGCTGGCTAACTGGTGTGAATCAGAGACACACTCGCACATGTTGGTCTGCCTTCAGCAGATGGTGGGAAAATGTCCATGAAAGCTTCCTGGCTTTTCCTGTGCACAGAGTAACCCAGTGTCTGATATCTGAGGAATGCAATGCTTGTGTGGCAAAGTTGGGCTGGGGAAAATAAGAGATGCCACATGGTTTAACATCAAACCCAACCATTTCCCTTAATTTTAGGGTTTGGTTTCTTCTTTTTCAAGAACTCTAATGCCACAGGAGACTTTTTTGAGAACAACTCAAGAAACACAAACACACAGTGCCATTATCTTTTCATCATCAGAAATTTCTTGAGAACTTCCATTAAAGGCATTTTTTAATTCTTTACAAATCCATAAAGTAACAGTTCTACAAGGACATTTACTCTCTTAGGTGAAAAGGAATGGTCTGACTCCTTATTTCCTAGCAAACCCTCACTGCAAATGCTGCTCAATTACTGTACCTTACACAGCAAGCTACAATTTAAAAACTATACAGCTGAAAGCATACATTCGTGCATTCACATTAGCAGGATATTGGGAAGCCTGGGACTCTCCAGATTGGAATGGGAAAGGTTAAGGTGAGCAGAAATCCAGGTTTACAAAGCAGCATCCTCTGTGGAGAGGTTGAAAAAAACACATGGAACTGAAAGGTATTTAAAAGTAGGATAAAGTTCATTTAAAAACAGTTAAAATAACTTTCCACCCAGTGGGCAGAGGACCCTGAGAGCTTCCTGGCAGCAGAGGCAGCCTGAGGCATCAGCTCAGAGATGGTCTCAGCCACCTTTGTGCAGTCATCTCTCTTCACTTGCCAAAAATGATGAATTCAAGGTATGAAGCCCTCCCTGGGATGGAGTAGGGTGAGACAAAGCCATCAGAGGTGAGGTTTGCATCCCACCTTGCCCATCCAGAGCTCATCACCTATCCCCAGCCCAGGCACGCAGTCCTGCCAAAGCCATATGTCCTCCCATATGTCCAGAGCAGCGCTGGCACGAGAGACAAACGGACTCGCCTCCCTGCTGCTACATCGCTTTCCTGCTGCTGCACTCGAGGCTTCTGGATCAATGCTCTTGCACTGATCAATCAGGAATACCAGGATTTAGGCTTGAATTCCCTGAGCAGCAATATAATTAGATTACTTTGATTCGATGCAGACTTAGATCCCTACCAGAGTTCTGGCTTGTTGCATTTGTATTTCTTAGATGTTGCCTGGTGAACAAAGAAGCCAGGTTAACAGATGGGAAGGAATAAAATGGAAGATCTTGGATCCATTTCTGCTAAATTGACAAGCACATTTCTATATACCAGGTATTATATATGTCACACAGTGCCAACTAATGAAGTGATTGGCTCCCTGAGATACCTAACGAAGCTACCCAGAGAAATTAAACGTGTCATCTTTGAATGCCCCAGAAGGGGAAATAAAGAGAGGTAAATTCATAAGCTTATTCATAACCACCAATCTTATTCATAACCACCTATTTCACAGCATTACAGACAAAAAAAAACTCAGATTTTTACAGTCTTAGTCAGTACTTCTCATAAGTAGTAATTCAGCTTCAGCAGTTAGGTAAAGCAGTTAATTCATAAAGCCACAAGCTCCCCTAACACATGAACACATTGCAGCTGTTTTGTATTCAGGGTTTGTGTAATGCTATCAATTCTCTTCCACTTTGTTTCTTCTCCTTGCTCCCTCAGAAGAATAAAGTAACTCTAAAGTAAAAAAGAAAGAAATCATTCCTTAACTACCTTGAGAAATATGTTGGCGTGACTGCGAAAGCCAAGTAAGACTGAGGGATACAGGGTCTTGAGATATAAAAGTTCCCACAGTTAGTGAAAAAACCCAGAAATTTTCCTCACAAGCATCTGAGGAAAGAAGATTCAGTGAAATTTAATGGTAACAGAAAAAAACAATCTGCTACAGTACATATACAGAAATTTTTCTAAATAAAACCAGAAAACTTCTGATAAACAAATGATGAACATTTGCAGGGAAATGAAAATTCTTATGCATGAACAGGAATGTGACCCAGGACAGTACCTCCTAGTCCCTTAGGAATTAGAGAACATTTGAAAGAAATGAGAAATTCTGATGTATGATGAAATGAATGAATGAAAGAGCCTGGAAACCAACAGGATGGATCATGAACTTCACAGCATTAATATTTCTTTAAACCTCATCTTCCTGCAAAAAACACATACACAATCAAGTATTCAGCAGATTTTTAATAACACTTATTTGGTTACACATTTGCAACCATCCTGATTTTTCTTTCAGAAATCACTTGCGCAAGCAGCAACTACGTTCTCAAATGCAGAATTATGTTAGCAATAACATAATTTTGCCTTTAACAAGCACAATATGAAATCCATATTATTTTTGCATTTTCTAGAACTCAAGCTATTGGCAGTCTTTGAACCTCATCCTCCAAAGTTTCTCCAAAGTAAAAAAGGGAAGATATCGGCCAAGGCATCTCAGGAGACAAAACCAGCTGGTTTTCATCATGGTCTTGAGAATGGTTGTATTAAGAGATTAGTCAGGCCTAAGAAACAACTTTCTTTATTCTACTCAGTTTGGAAGCAGATACACCTCACAAGAGCAGCAGAAATCAGTATTAGTCCGAACCACAATAAGCCTTCGTATTCAGAAGTTCAGCTGCAACTGGGGTCAAAAAGAGCAGAGAAAGAGTATTGGAATAGTACAGTGGTCCATGAATCAATTCAAGGCAGTAAATAACATCTGAGTGAGCTATAATATTTTATAAAACAATAACACTTCTGATTGATAGGAAAGTTTTATATCATACCATAGGCAAAACTGTTGCCAATGTAATCTTTTCTCCTAGGGAAAGGGGCATTTGTGATCATTCCCTTCTGCATTAACTTTCAGCCTGCCAACTTCAGAGGCAAAGATTAAAGGTATTGTATTTAAGTTATATGTTTGGCAACAAATCAAGACCGTGTGGATTACAGAGGCCTGGTTAACACTTTGTCAGTCTTACAAAGCAGGAATCTGCTAGGGCACACAGACCTCTGTCCCAGCCAGCAGCCAGGTGGGAAAATAAAAAAAATTTTAAAAAATTAAAAACACAAACAAACAAAAAGAAGGAAACACGTAAAGGTAGCATTTGAAGACACAGAGGGAAAGATGCACTCTGACATCTGGGTATAAGAACATATTTACAACAATGCACATGTGCACGGACACTCCAGAGAAAAAAATCATGGGCCTTTTACACCACAAAATTGTTTTCACTCTTGCAGTAATGCATGGACACAGTACTGAGTTTTTACTGAAGATAAATGTTTGGTGTATTACTCTTGGTCAGTGCCCATTAAAGGGATGAAAAGCAGTCAGTAAAAAAAAAAAAAATCTGGTGACCCTCTTGTGCTATATAAAGCATGAAATACCCTCTTGTTCCTCTTTATTCTGACACAATGAAACTGGAAAAAAATACTATTCTTCATGGTTGAGGGATCTTTCCCTCAAGTGAAGACCAGAACAGGTTCAAACAATTTAGCCAAGATCATTACTAAAAGCTTTGTAATCTAATCAAGATCCAGATTTTACAAAATTTTGACTGAGTTTTCATATAGAGTGTCATGAGAATGAATCCATTTCAAGTCTGGCTATCTAAAGCTCAAGTCAAGCTTTGTAACTACAGAAGCAAAACGAAAAACCCCAAATAATCCCTACAATATCTTCTCCTTCCTTCCTCTCAGAAAACAAGCATTTTATATTAACTGTTACACCTTGACTTTACTACTCTCTTGCACATCACAAACAGTTGACTGGCCAGCTTGAAATGTTTCTAGAACAGACTGACTGTGTATATATATAAGCCCTGAAACACTTGAAAACTAAAAGCATACACAAAAACAACATCCCTGACATGCTGAAGAGTGCAGAATACATGAGAATAAACTCCAGGTACTATGCTACTATTCAGGAGGGTGTAAGAGATAAAACGGTAATTCAAATTATATTGCTGAGAAAGTTGAAGTATCACAAGTTTCTAGGATGTTTTTTATAAAAGTAATGTTTTAGCTCATTAGATAACTGATTTTTTCTTCTATTTCTGGTACTACTCCAAGTAGTATTTCCTGTGTAAAGATGCAAAAGCAGTGCTGCAGGAGCAGCACCACATGTGACTACTGTGCACACTTGAAGGTAAGAAACTGACTTCAGGAAATGTATTAATTTAGAGTATTAACAGACATCACAGTAAAAATTAGTTACTGCATTTCACAACACTACATAAGTATTATCAAAATGCCTCACTTGAGATTGTCAGTCCATGCTCTCAAAGAGGCAATGAATTGCTGGTGATGTTGGTACCCTACAGACAGCACAGGCAACAAGTCTGATTGACCACTATTTACTCAATTAATAAACTCCAAAACAAACTTGCATCATCTCTCATTATGAAGTCTAAGAAATGTTTCACATTTCTATCAGAAGAACTCATTCTCATTTATTTTAAGAGACATTGCCACATTTGAAAAACATGCCGACACACAACTATTGTTATTGATAATTAGATATGCAACTCAAGTTACATGTGGTAGAAACAGCTACCTCTCTTCAAATGATCCAAACCCTTGTAGTAATAGTAATTAACAAGAAAACAGCAATTACAGATTTATGTGTTACCTTAAACATGAATACTGACAAAATATAAACAATTCTGTGCAAGTTGCTGTTTTAATTAGTCCTTGTGCACTTTGTGTGAAAATGAACATTCCAGTGACTTACTGTTTAAAGACTAAATTTAGAAATTTATGTTGCAGAAGTGATAAAAATCAAACAAATAACTGAGACTCATACCCAGTCTGCAATTTCTAGCTATTATCTCTACTGGGGTACATATTTTTTTATATACACATGCATGCATATATATGAATAATTAATTCTGATATAATCATTCCATAAGCTGTCATTTGTGTCTTGCAGATTTAGGTTTCCTCTAAGAGTTTGATTTTACTCTGCTCATCCATTTTATATAACTATTTCATGCAAAACTTTTAAACTATTTAAGCACTTGTACTACAAGTGTAACATCCCCTGCTGCACAAGGCATTCAAATTTTTTTTTCTGAATCCATTTCTTTCAGAAATCAACTCTTCCTTATGTATTTTTCAATTCTATCAAGGTAAAAATTCCATTATTTTCAAAGCACTCATTATTGGCTGATGCTTTATGTTAGGCTGCACTTGAACAGCTTCATCATGGCTGGTTTCATAGGGAAGAAGAGTTACAACCTGAAACCTCACGTCCTGGCTTGTTTGCTCCAGCCTTGTGATTTCTTTTCTTGTTTTGAAATCAAGTATCCTAAATTCCAATATACTTTTGAAGCAGCTTGTTGCTTTTAATGCTCATAACCATTTTGAAGCTAAGCTGATTAGTGCCTTCAGGGCATCGTTATTAAGAGAGAAGAAATTCACTGATGCAGACACCAGCGCACGCTGCCTCTCAGGCTCTATTTTTATAGACCATTAGAAATCTGCATGTTTTGTCACATTCCTGCAATGTGGCACTTCAGGGCTTTCATTCTTATGAATACCTTGCTGAGTCTTCAGGGGTTTTGACAAAATTCAATTCCAACTGCAGTTCCTTCCCACCCACCCCCAGCAAAACACCCACTACCTTCAGCCTTCCTTGTACCTGTCTGTAAAAACTCTTAAGAAACTTGAGAGTCAAAGCAACACGTTTCTTCAAAGAGAACAGCAAGTCACATATACCTGTTATAAGTTTGGCATTATGTCCATAAAGCTCAAGCAATTTGGGCAAGGAAAGTCTTATTCCCTTCAGAGACCAGTACTGCACCCACCTGTGCATGGGCATGGAATGGAATGAATTCCCTCGGAGTTCCCAGCAGAAGCTGAAAACCATTAAGGTATTTCACTATATCCCACAGAACATCACTGCCTCAAACAATTTTAGGGGAGCTGTCTTTCCTTTATCTTGGTATTGTAACTTCTTCACTGGTATGAATCACCCTTTCTCTCCACCACTGTTTTTGTTCCATAGGATTTGCTGGAACGTCTCTTTGGCACCAAGCAGTACCAGCTGCTTTTATGCACAAACAATGACTACTTTTCTATTTCCATTAAGGTACAAACCAAACATTTTCATAACAAATATGATCCAGTCACCAATACTTTTTCTTTCAAGAAATAAAAACACTCACTAGTATTCCTTAGACAAAGTTTAAAACATCAGATATCCGGGACGTTCCTCCTCCTTTCTTAGTGAATTCTATCTGAAAAAAGCTCAGCCAAGGGAGCTATTATCATGATTCCCCAGCTGGTAGCAGTACCATTGAGGGCATAAGAATGCACAAAAAAGGGAGGTTTTGCCAAAAAATACACCATATTTAGACATGTAAGTGCCACAATCACCACTGAAAGGCCCCAGCAGCTCCTGATTGCAGTTTCTGCCTGTGCCAACTTTGCTAACTTTTACAGCATAACAAGATACTTAAGAAGAAAACTTGATTTCACTACATCTAAGAAACAAAATAGGCTAACAAACTGGAGTTCATTCCGTGAAAATTATCACAAATAAGTAAAATGTCATTTAAAGTACCAAAATGCAAACGAAGGTTAACAAATTCCTATTTAACATCCAGCACCAAATCCTATGTAAACTAGTGATGGGCACACACACGTGGCAAAGTGTTTCCAACAAAAACGCTCAAGATCTGACTTTTTTTGTGTCTTTTCCTTTGTTACACTGTGTTTGGCAGCTGTTGCAAACAAGCAAAAGTAAGTTAGAGAGAAAGAGCAGGGAAAAAACTATTCATATGTACTTTGAATAGTCAGAACAAATGATGAATTGTGGACTATTTATTGAAAGACTGCATAAGTTTTTTTTTTAATCAGATTTTATTACAAGACCAAAAGCATGGCCATGACAAGGTATGGGAAGGGTTTTACAGTGTCTGGCCTGCTGATACACATACACCACTGGTAGAAAAAATTCATTAACTGAAGCAAGAGGAAGCAGAGATAAGGACACCTGTCCACTTTCTCCATCATCCTGAATTTCTCACCACCACCATCCCCACTCCAAATCCCCAAGTGTGGCCATCCAGCACTGAAAAGCTGTGTTCAGAAAAAAAAGGTAATTCAGCAAGAGAAAATTATTCCCCGAAGTTTCTCATTCCTTTGGATAATCTTTTCCAGTTCCAGGATTTTGAGGTTTTCAGTTCTTTTAACAAGTGTCTCTTACACATATACAGTGAGCATATGGTAGGAGAGAAAAATAAAAAACATACCAAAAACCTCAGTTATTTTCTAATATTGCAGGAAAATTTAAGTTACAAGGAGAATTTATTCACCTTATTTGAGTTTGCAAGCCCCTACATTCGTTTAACAGAGGTAACTGAAAATTTAGAGATTTTTTTTTCCTGCCTTATAACTGACAGCTGCCAATTTAATCCTAACCATTGTAGTTAAGAGTTACAGGTGGATTTTAGCTTTTAATAAAATGGAAGTAGCAATTAAGTCAGGGCTGTCAATTACCATCATATATACATCTGGGTAAACCACTATATGCAGAGCAAGCAAACTCAATTGGTACCAGCTGAAGGTGAAGGATGGAAGGAAATCTGTAGAAGAAACACAAGATCCTATTTTTTCTATGTTGTAACCTTTCCAGAAAATATATTTCCATTTTAACTGCATCAAAAAGTGGTTTTGTTTCTTTTATAGGAAGAAATATAAAAAAAATAAAAAAAAAAAGGAAACATTACTTAAATTGCTCTAAGTGCTTCCCTGCTCTGAACATTTACTCACCCAAGTTTTGGGTTATAAAAGCAAAGATACAAGTTTTTTGTTGCCTTTCCAGAAGTCATTGCAACCTGATCTTTCATTCTCTAAACACATTAGAGACTTGCATTACTGGTCTACTGCTTTTATCCCTTTTAAAAATTTACATGCAAAAAACTGTCTTGAATTATATCATTTGCATGGTAGCACTAAGCATGAAGCATTTTAATGGAAAGAATTTTTACACAGCCATTCACAGCACCAATATACGTGAGTTAAGTCAATGGCAAAAAGGTGTGTAAAGAGCACCCACCAGAAATTATTACTACAGAGCGTTTCTGAGTGAAACTACTGTCCATTGTAAAAGAGTGACTCAGCTGCAAGTTTCATTGAAGAGGGAAGATAAGTTAAAATATCAGAACATATTTCTGACCAGGAAAAAAGAGAGGGAGAGGGATATGCCTGATAACAGACGTGTCATAAATTCAAGTTACTGGAAGATAAAGGAAAAAAGATTTTAACTACCTCTATATGATGTTTAGAAGCCAAAACTTTTAAAATTCAGTGCATGACATTACATTACAGAAATAAAATACAGCAAAATGCAAATCTTGCAAAAGTGAAGTCGGTTACTTCTTTAAGAGTGTATAGCACAGTTCTCAATACCAAGTCCCAAAAGACAGCCCAGGTCCTCTCCTGTCAGCACTGATCATCCTCAGCTGCTGCTTTACAGCTTTAAGGAACATCAATAACAGGAACTCTTGGAATGCAAGGATGACAAATTACAGGGAAGACTTGCCCATAAGCTAAATTAAAGGAATTTTGACTACTCCCACACTTGTGCAGATGCACTGCTTTGCTCACCTGTGTCTGCTGAACCTGAGCCCAGGCCAGGCTGGATGGGGCTCTGAGCACCTGGTCTAGGGGAAGCTGTCCTTGTCCATGGCAGGGGATCAGAACAAGATGGTCTTTAGGGTCTCTCACAACCCAAACCATTCCATGATTCTATGATTTATCAGTTTTGGATCAAAACAAACTCTTACAGGGTCCCCAGGGCAAAAACAACAGCACAGAAGCATCAATCATCCCCTTTCTTCACTACCTTTTTATCTGATCATGAAAAAAAATAAAACCAAACCAACAAAAAAAGAAATTCTGGTGGAAAAAAAACAACTATCAACCTAAGTCTGAAGAGAGATTAAGTGTAGTTATCTTTTGAAGTGTTAGATAATGATTGGAACTATAATGAGTTTCCAAGTAACGCTGCATGTCACAAATTCCACATTAATTCAAACACAGATTCTTAGGGGGGAAAAAAAAAATCATACTACCTTGTTAGCACACATTGTTCAGCCAGAGTTCAAAGTGAGAGAATGTAATTTACTTTTTGCTGTCACAAAGGAGTAGTTTATAATTCCATAGTTAATAGCTGAAAGTATTTTCACCTAGCAATAAACCCAACATTTACTACAGTCATAAGATTGAGATTACAACATTTACTACCATCGTAGAATCGAAATTACAAACGGCTTTTGATCGCTGCGGAGAGGAGGAGTTTCATCACTTGTGCAAGATGAGAAGGTCACCGTCTGCTTCCCAGAGTTGTCACACCCACTCCACAGGCTCAGAGAGCATCAAATGAGGAGCTGCACAGCCTGGCAGCCCTGCACACCAGAATCCAAGGAGCACGCACAGTTACAGCAGATCCCAGCTATGTGTGCATTCCCTCTAGCAAGGTAAGGGAAATACTCATCAGGCTGCAATTACAGCCAAGCATTCAGCGTTAAGATTTGAGTGCTGCAAATGCTGCCGTTCTCCTGACAGCAAACAAGTCGGAATTTTGACCTGCAACTTGACACAGCCACCAAAATCAAACAGATGGTAGACTGCAAATTAACACGTGGAATTCAGTCCCAGGAAGACAGATGCATTGGAGGCATTTTTGCAACAATATGGCAGCAGCGGCATTAGTTCTAATGATGTGAAATACCAGGTACCTATTTGAAGAGTATCTGTCATTTATGTTCTGCTGACTCTTCAAGAAAGTGGGAGGGGAAAAAAGCAAATAAATTATGCTGTTGGTAAAAGCAAGCCTTCCTCAGCTATTAAAAAGACAAGTATAATGGCCAGCTTGCCCTATAGCTTAACAGTTTTACCTCATTCAAGAAGCAATACAATGAGCTGAAAAATTTAAACCTAAAACACTTCCTAAAAAATATGACAAAGGAAGCCATTTTTGCTTTGTTTTACAAAGTATTAATTGGTATTAATTGGTCAATATTTGAAAGAAACCCACTGATGGTCAAGTTATGATTCTAAATCCACTAATTTGGTGACTCTTCCTCTGGCGTAACAGATTCTATGATATTTTAAGTAAAATTAGCTGCTCAATTAATCCTTTTATTTAAAAGTAAATAAAGTAAGATGTTATTGTACAGCATATTTGAGGATTTTTTTACTTCCTGCTTAAAGAAAGGTAACACAAAATATTACTAAATCATTAAGCCTAAGCCAAGCTACAAAATAAAAAATACTTAGCTGAGGCCAACTCTGACCCTTCTGTATCTGCTTATGGAAGTCAAGTCTACATGGCTTACCTGGCTACTTGGAGAATATGTTGGGAAGCACTTTGCTAAGTTGTTTGGTTCAAAGGCTGCCCATGTTCCTGAACAAGAAGCCACTTAGTTTGACAAACAGGTAGAAACATCCACTGAAATCCAATCTAACTAACTGGAAGTAGCAGTCTCAAACAGAGAGCTATTGCAAGCAAACATGTGAAAGATGCTACTTTCAATGCATTATGAGCAAGACAAATGTCTAAATTAGACATTTTTCCTGGGGTAAATACTTCCCATCTCAGTCTATAGGGAATAGAGAGATATCAGTTATTCCAAAAGAATCTACCTCAGCTGTGGAGCACCTCTTTAAGGAAAGGCTGGATTGCCTTTGGAGAGGTGCTCTTGCTCTATTGCCTAAGGAAGAAGCAGAGGGCCAAACTGGACAGTGGAAAGGGAGGCAAATCATCCACATATGGGAAAAAAACACAGAAGATACACAACACTACAAAAACATCATGCCTTTGACTCAAATAAAAGAGAAAATGAAGATGTGAAATGGACAAAGGTTTCTTTCTCACAGACAACTGAAATTCAGCTACTTTGTGTTTAAGATAACAAAGTTTTTCCTCAGAAGTCAGAGTCAGTTGGGATCTAAATGATCTTTAGGGTCCCATTCAACACAAATCATTCTGTGATTCCCAAGGGCAGGCTCGTAAGTGTGGACAAAGCTGACAAGAAGCTACAGGCTCTCACGCTGCTACTAACAATCCAAACACTCCCGACGACTTGCTGAACTGTAGCATTATGCAATTACATGGGTATATTGAATCTGAGAACTACAAGCTCAGAAAAAAATGAATTTGGCTGTTACTTGGTTAGTTATGGCACGGTATAATTAGCCCAGCTCATTAAACATAAGACAGTGAATACAGAGCATCTTGTATAAACTTTATTGACAATATTATATATATAATTTGCATCTTGCTGAAATGAGCAATAACTGCATCAATTTTCTTTTTGAAAGAAGCTTCATATTGCTTAATGCTGAAAGAAATTAACATTTCCACAGAAATCTAAGCTTGTGGTCATTATTCCCTGAAACAGAAGTCATACTAAAAATGGGCTCTTACATCTTTGCCTGGGAGAAAACTATCCTGAAGAATCAAGTAAACACCATCAATTCCTTTTCTTCTCAAAATCTTCATGTCAACATTCACACTTCACTGGCCCCCATCGGTTCTCCTAATTTCCCCCTTAGCCATTTCACCACATCATACACCTACCACCACCTCAACACTTTCTGTGGAGGCTTCTTCCCCTCACTCACATCTCAAAACCAGCTACTCCTTACAAAGAGAAAAAGTAGTAAAAAATTACTCTCTGCTGTCATCACACTACTCTCCTACTACTTAAAATTTTTTCTGTAAAGGTTCCTCCTCTCTGCTATTTAAAATATACTTACGAGAAAGGAGCTGCCTACTACTCCAGCTCTGGGAGAAGCAGATTGCTAAGCACCTCCCCCTCACATGCATTTTCCATTTTTTAATATACTCCTCTGACACTGAAAAAAAGAGTATAGAGTGTAAGTAACTGCCTTAAGTCCCATGCCACTAAAGTGTAAGAGAGAAGGCCTGGGTTTACAATTACTACCAAGATAATTCGGATGGAAGAAGCCTTCCTTTGCTATAGATGATTTACTGAATGATGGCCATAAATATTTTTTTTTTCAATAAACTGCAGCAAAGAAGGTCCTGGTTATTGAGGGAGAACATCAGTCTCAGATTTCCAGGGTGGGGAGTTCAACCAGTAATATAAAGTGTTCCCAAAAGAAATGTGAAGTAACTAATATGACTTCTGAAAAACAAATGAAACAAGCAGCATTCAGAAAAGTGGTTAGAGTTGCAAATGGGAATTGTTACTTTATTACACATAAATTGCATCTTAGACATTAAGAGTTTGTGCGTCCTATCAGGCATAAAATTTCAATCCTGCTTTATTTATCTCCCAGTTATATGAATTGTTTACAATATTCACTGATTAGAGTTATATTAGAAAATAATAAACAAGGAGTAGGAAAAACAAGTCCATTATTTAAATCTAATGTTTAATTTTGCTTTGCATTGATACTCAGCAATATCAATTGGGTGCAAATAGGTTTTGTGCATGCTATTTAAATAGCAACAAAGAAACTTGATCAACAACAGGAAATGCATGAAAGAATGGAAGAATGAAGGGACTACATTAAAAGTCATAAAGCATTTTTTAAAGCTTCATTAGATTTAGAAATGTATCAAAACCCCACATCTTCTGGAAAAAATCTATAACATTACACAATTGAAATTAGAAAGCATGAGATTTCCTGTAACAGGGGAGAAGAATGGAATCTGAAACTTCCCTTTACATTTCAAAACCCAGCCCTTATGGAAGTGCACAGCTGTGCCCAAGTGAAAGAGATAGGCAGCTCAACATCTTGTATCAGTAACATATGGCTTAAGGCAGGTACAAAGAGATTTACTTCCCATGTGAGCCATTAAAATCTCCAGATACGTTTAAAGCTCACGCTGTGGAATTACAGTAATGGAACTGTCCTGGGACCTCAGAGCTCCACCACAAGTGTCTTTTGTTAAGAAAGCTGCAAAGGCTTGAATTTCCATTTAATATCAGTTTTCTACAAAAATATAGATAGCCTATCTAAAACATATGGATAAACATGTGTTTTAACATAAAGCTTTTGGGGATTTTTTTTTTAATGCATTAAACATATCTCTGAGTGTTTCACTTGTCCCTACATTGGGACAGGGCTTCAGGAAAGCATTTCCTACTACTCTTTGGGTTTGGGTACTACCATTCAGAAGTCCTTATATGGATTTTCCTAAAACATGGAAACATTTGGAAATAAAATCACTTTGACATACAAACTAAAGAAACAGCAACTAGACCATCTAGGACTGATAATACTGCTTTTTTAAATAACACTGATTTTTTTTAAGTATTTCCATATGGATAGAAAATGCAGATAACTTGTCCTATAATTCCAACAGTGTACTATAAAAGCAGAAGCTTGCTAAGATATTGAAAGGCAGTCTTTATCTCAATCTTTCCTCTGAGCACAGAAAACACAAGGATTGAAAAGTGGAACATGGGAGTGAGATTAGCTGTATTTAGGGCAAGCTGACGAATCCAAAATAGTGTGTGTGTGTGTATAGGTATAAATGTAATAACATATAAAACCTCTCCAAATCTCAGGACTGCCTTGTGCTCACATGTAAGCTAACATCTAAGGGAATATTGTTTCACTTCCATGCAAGTTTGCCCTAAATGCTCTTCCCAGATGTTAACCTTCCTCATGAGTCTCCGAAAAAACTTTCATTAAAACTTAGCATCTGGAAAAAATTAAATTGGAGACAAGTAGTTAAGATGCTACATGAATTAAGCTATCAGTTGATTATAAACCTATCCCATAAATTACTGCTCAGCACTGCCCTGTTTCAAGACTCATTTAAGAACCTGGAGACTCACGAGAAGCCTGGCAAGCTCCCTGCAAAGGGACACTGCTCCTGTTTACAATGCACAAAATTTATCCTGCTGTTAAGCTTTATGGAGACCTGGCTTGCTGAGCATTTCATCTGCTGAACCCAGAAAGAGCTCAATTCTGCAACAGGTTATTTGATGAAGGAATCTAAGTCTTGCACTAGAAATGCCTTCCTTCACAGCACTTCCTTGCAAATTTTAGTCCAGGAAGCAGTTTTGTCTCCATTGCTATTACACACTTCAAAATTATGAATGTGTGTTGAAAAAACTTGGATTCGGGGCAGAAAATGCAAATGCTCTCAGGCTTCCTGGCTGCTTTAGAGGCACAAGCTGTGCAAAGTCAGGCTATCCCTCATCTTGGAGCTGGTGCAGGCAGCGTGTTGCTTTCACATTAGAGAATTCAGCTGCTGAGACTGTTTTCCACAGGAGAAAACTCCAAAGTCTTTCCTACCACGCAACTGAAATTTCTGCTCTCTCGTATTTATTCCAATTTTCAAACCATAATTTCTCCTTGCAGGCACGTTTGTCAGAAATGAGTGGATGTGCACTCTGCCTTCGTTACCAACACAGTACACCTTCACCCTCCTCCTCTCACCCAGGGGATGCTTCTCCAGGCTGTCACCCAGACAACTGCATATTTTAGGAATATAAATACCACAATGATTTCCAAACACTTTGGAATTCAAAACACAGGTATTTCTAAAGAATTTGGTTACTTGTATGAAACGGCTAAGGAAACAAAGAGGTAAACAGAACCTGACAGAGGGAAATCTGTCACTGCCAAGGCAATGGGGAACCTCACCCTGAGGCTCACTACTGATGCAGCCCACCAGGTGTGAGTCTCAGCTTCCAGCTTGCTGACACACACCTGAAAGCCACAGTTCTGCTGTTATCAGCTAAGCAAACGTTTGTTAACAAAAGCTTTCCAGAAGCCCAGTAGGAAATTTCAAGGAGAATAAAGGAGCACCTTTAGTTTAATTTTAATCAAGTTAAAATGTTAAAGCACAAAGCAGCTACAAGAAAAATTAATGTCATTTAAAAAGACCAGGCTCTACCTCTACTCCCATCTCTCTCCATTACACTGCAATTTCAAAACCTAAATTCAGTTTTAGAGGAATTTGATCCTTTTTATTTACATTCCAAAGCAATGTTAGCTCTTTAAAAACTTATCATTTGGGCAGCAAGGAAAAGAGACCAAGAAAAAACCTCCAGATATATGAATGACAAAAAAAAACTGGTCGGTACAGACCTCAAACAAACTCAACACAATGCTGCTATATCAAAGTATCTATGTTTGAAGTACCAACATATGCTTTTTTAGTGTATTAGGATAAAATCATAGAATCATAGAATGACTTGGACAGGAAGTGATTCCAATCCCCTGCCATGGGCAGAGACACGTTCTAGACCAGGTTGCTCCCCTTGCATGGATTTTGGTATCTTTATAAAAGTGGAAAAAATAAAAAAGAAGGAAAAAGCAAGTGTTCCTGTTAACTGTAAGCTATAAGGCTTTTAAGGAGGCTCACAAAAGAAAAACAAAGATGCCCATATGGCCAAAAGCACAGAGAACACCACATGAACAGATTCGGCGTAACTCAAATCCCACATGTCTGGATGCAGATAATGTACAATGCTTAAAAAGGCTGGGGATAAAAAAAAGTTACAGGGAATTAAAAGCAATTTAAAAGAGTCTGATAAAAAGATAAGATTCAAGAAGTTTTCAATAATGAGGTTAATGAATAAAAATGCATGCCATTTGTTTTCTTGCCTGGCATCTTCATTAGCAATCCAAGGGAAATTATTTATGAATTTCTTATTTCTACATATGGCATAACTGAATTTGCTTGAATTTGTTGATAATTTTGAACATGCTTGAATTTTGAACATGCTTGAATTTGTTGATAATTTTTCCTTCTCAAGGAAAACTGTGTATTCAAAATATCTGGCAATGATATTTCAATGACTAGTTGAGCATTCCTGCTGTGAGTCAAGGAAAAATAATAATTTCCATAGAAAAAATAGGAAACTTTTAACAGTGCCATAACTAACACAATACCCTGTGCTACCTTTCTGTTGCCATATACTATAAATGCATCTTGACATATTACTAAACTCCTGCATTACAGTTCTAAGAGAATGATCTTGCCTTGCCACAGAAATTTTGATAAGTAAATTGTCATAACATACTGCTTTAAAGATGGCATAAAATTATTTAGACATTTTTGTTGTTTTCTCCCAAAAGCACTGAGAAGGCTGAATTTGAAAATATATGACTAAGAGAATCCCAAGCACATATACTCACAAATCTTTTTCTCATTTGGAAATATAAATTCCTAATTAAGTCACGTGAAACTTTTAAGAAAACAAAAAGTCTTAAGTATTATAGTTCCATAAAAATACCTCTGGTTTCACAAAGCTACATTGAATAGACAGAAAACAAATTTTGAGCAGTCCCTCTCCAGAATAAGTAACCAAACCCGACCCCCTCCCTGCTTTTCCTAAGAAGAGGCTGAAAGACAAGGGAAGCTGAGGTTTAAATCATATTTTTTCCTTTGTTTTAGTGCAGCAGCCAGCAGTGGAAGGGAAGCAGAAAGCTGCTCCAGCACAAGGAAAATTTTGAAGAACTTCAGTGATGCTTTTGCAACTTGTCTGTCTCATTAACTTCTTCCCTTCAAAGGATTTCTGCTTCCAAAGCCCTGGCTACATGTCGTATTTCCAGAGAAATACCATTAATTATGACATTTAACAACACCAAGGAATCATTCCAAGGAATTCTGCTGAGCTAAAGCTACCAGCACCAAAAGAGAGGTTATTAGGGACTTTATGAAAACCTGCAGTACTACTTTAGATTTTTATTTTTTAATGAAGCAATAGAAAGAATAAAAGAAAGTGAGAAAGTTAAAGCACACAAATGAATTAATACCTGAATAGATACAATCTTCTCCTTTACTCTTGCTCTTCTTTCCCCCCATGATGAAAGTTAGATACCTAAAAATGGGTGTGACATCTGTCCTGAAGATTGGCACAGGACTGATCAAAAACACAATGCAGCCTGACATGGGTACCCAAACTCTGCAAGGCTGGAAAGACAGGGCACTTAAGGAGGCAGGAGGTACACTGAGCAAACTTTTTTTTTTCCCAAGGGGTAAGTTAAGCTGAAAAGGTAAGAAAGAAATAATGCTCCATAGCAAACACGTCTGTTAAAAAATAGATTAAGCTTGCATTTTCTCAGGTGTCCTTATTACCATAACTATATATAGCCAGCTAATGGCTCTAATACCATTCAACTGTTTATTCTATAGTTTGAGCTGAAAATTTAGCAGCAAAGCCCACTTCTCCTACTGCAAGTATGTACATCCCAGTTCTGTGTACACGTCCATCATCAGGGAGGCAGGAGCAGTTGTGATCCCCTAAGTGCTGTCACAGCAAGCAATTCATCCATCAGATACCATCTGACTGATCTTAGCAAAAACAGAAATATGAAGGAAATCCTTGAGCTGGCAATGCTGCTGTGCAAAGCCCAAATCCAAAATAAGCCCTAAAATAACACTTGCTAGCAGCTGAAACTAAATGAAGGTTGGACTAAATTATCTTAGGTTGAACTAGATGATCTTAAGGGTCTTTTCCAACCTAGTTCATTCTGTGATATTGTGACTCTCATGGCTTCTCGTGGCAAAACCAGAAAAAGTTCAATTTACAAACAAATCAGAAGACAGGTACTATAACCAGATAGATATAAAGGTAGAAAAGCCTCAGTCTAAACTCAGTGCTCACTCTGCCACTCCAGAGTCCAAATTTCACCAGTTAACAAAAAGCAAATGATGGGAACGATGTTAAATCAAAGCCCATCAAAAACTTGCAAGAACCACTTTCTCAACTACACTCACTTCAAAGCTTCCTAAATAACACTTCTTCCCTTTGCAAAGCAACAAACACAATTTGAACCTTGACCGTATTTACTGAAACTCATGTGGCAAACCTACTTTCATTTAAACTTTTTAAATACCCAAAAAATGAGAGGTACCAACTCCATCCTTAAGCCCATATAAGAGATTGCAGAACACTACTGTGAGGAACAAAATCCATGTGGATGGGGGAGGGAGGATGAGATCAAACCTAAAACCCACTAAGCTTTTTTATTTTTAATGTAGTCTCTAAAATGGTATTTCAGCTCTTATCATCATTAAAACAATGCTGGGAGGAATTGTAATGTCAGTACATTAGCAGCTACAATTATGTATTTAAAGAGTTATTGGTTTAATTCAACCACTTGTTTGCTATGTGCTTCTTACTGGTGGTTTATGTATTTAAATTATTTCACAGTCTTCCAAGATCTGTATTTTTAATAATGTTCCATCACATTCTCAGTTATCAAAACATGGAAAACTGTATAGGTTTTGAGCAAATGTAGCATAAAACACAGATAAAGATAATGCAGGAGGTTACTATCCAGCACAAAGACCCTACTGGCAACAGCCAAACAAACATTGCTCAGGTGATTGAAACCATTCCCTGTTTTCTCCCTTCCAACTGTTTTTCTTTCTTAAATCATAAATAAAGATAATGCCATACTTCTGCCCTTATGTTCATTTTTCCTGAAGCACCCAAGACTAGTTTCTTCAGACTTGTGCTTTCATAATCTGTTCTTCAAAATTACAAAAGCTAATAGAATGAAATTATTAAACCAAAAATAAAGTTACATAACTATAAAGATGCACACAGAATAGCTAAAGGGTGTAATAGTACTAGCCAAAATCAGAGACCTCCGCTTAGTTTTCCAGTAGTAATTGTTCAGGTTATAAAAATATATTCTAATCTTTAAGAAAAACAAGCACTGATGTAGATTACTTCCAAGTGTTGTTATTAGTTCTTCTTGATATTGACTTTTCAGATGTGGAATGGTAAAGTAAAATCCATGTACAACACCCATGGAAGTAAACCCATGAATTTACAAGAACACTGGTTTCCTACAGAAAGAAGAGCAGCTTTGGAAAGTACCAGTTCAGGCAAGAGCAGGTATTTGTGAAAGCCAGCTCAAGGCAAATGGTGAGCCTACATTGCTTTCAATACTTCCCAACACTATATTGGTGAAGTTTTATAAAGCAATCATTCATCATTTCATATATGAATAATAAAGAAGATTATTGAACTGTGGAGGAAAGCCACAAGCAAAAAAGCTGGACACCAGGCTTGTCACTGTAAGAAGTATAGATTGTACATTCATACAGAGCATGACTTTGCAAGATAAACTTTTTAAAAAGCACTTTGTCTCTAGCTTTATCCATAATGCATCCAAAGACCTTTTTCAAAAGAATTGAGGGTTGAATACAGATCCTTTTTAACACCTAACACAAGGCAGAAATATAGAGGGACTTGCTGCAGGTTCCCCATAGTTAAACTAGTTTCATATTTAAAATCCAAATGCTACAATAAGCACACAAAATATAAAGATATTCAAGCACAAATCAAGAATTCTATCAAAAATAACTACAAATAAAGTCCCAAATTCCCAGAGATTATGGTGCACAATACATTCAAAAATGCAGAGAGAGGGGAACCAGCTGGCAATTAGGAGAGCACAAACAAGACATAAAGCTAGGTTTAATTCCGTGTTGTATCCAGGAATACTTCAAGTCTCAAAGAAATAATTCTCTGCTTTTCTCATACACTTCCCAAAGTAACCCTCCTCCCTCCCCACTGCTTCACTCAGGGAGGCTGTGACCCTATTCCATGAGTACCAGAGTCACAACTGGAAAGCTGCATGGGCACTTTGCAAAGCATTTTGCAAGTGTGTGTGTGTACCAACCAATCCTCATCATAGGAGCAGCTTCCTGTCAGCATGCAAAAAACATGCCTGGCAAGGAAGATCTAAATGTCTTTTAAAAATTTAGAAAACAAAAAAGTTTCCTTGCAGCATTTCTTCCAAGGTTGTGACTGGCATTACTGTAAAATGTGTAAGTTATTACAGTAGCTTCACATATTATCGAAGAAAAATTAAGGAGATTAATTTTTCAGGCAGTGAAGTATTTTAATCATTAAACTAACTTTTCTGTAAGCACAGCTGCAGTGTGTAGGTACATGGAAGGTATTCCCAACACTGCTTGACAGAGACCTTTGCAGCATCTCTTGCAGTTAAGCTGATAAAGTTTCTCTCACACAACAGAAAAAATTAACTTTGGGAAAATCTTCACTCTGTTTTCTGAAGATACCCAATGCTGCAGCACAGAGTAACCAAGCAATAAGTTCTCAGTGCTTTTATCTGTCAAGAGGCTCTGAAGCACATAGAGGAGAAGGACAAAGGTGGGGGTGGGATTACTGGTTGTTCCTCATGAAAACAAGTAAAGGGGATCTGTGTTTAGCTCGGGCCACACAGCAAACATAACTCAAGGTAACTTTTGTTCCTGTAGGAGTCCAAAAGGTGGCACAGGCAGATCTCATCCACCATCAGCAACTTCAACAATTGAGAAAGAGGACTTTTCTGATGCACAACAAAAGCATCTGCCCCTAACCTTCATTAAAAGTCAATGGGATTTTGGCTCCTGATTCTCATTACTTCTTTTGAAAATCTCCCCTTTTGTCCTTCCACTGCAGACCACAGATGAAAGCAAGAGCTTTTCTGTTTGAGACAGGCAGCAGCCCCTTCAGTTATGGCTGACCAGGAAAAGCAAGTGTTTCACTCCTGCCTGGACTTGGGGTTTTCAATTTGCACAGTATTGACTGGGCAATGGGTAATAACCAAATTACAGCAGAGCCAGCAGGTCCAATCAATCTCTTCTCAGATATAAATGTGACCTCTCTCACCTGCTGTAACCTGGAAGGTTTGGAAGCCTTCCATGATAAAGCATTGGATACTTATTTGTTCAAGCACTGGTATGAAACATGAAGAGCTTATTTACTCTTTACCAGTAGTAACCAAAAAACTGTCATTGTATTTCACTGTGAAATACAGAATATCAGAAATACTCAATACTTACAGCAAAGGACTCTGTGATAAAAACCACTACAGATGTGTACATAGTATCACTCAAATTAGTACAAGTACTGAAAGTTCATGAATTTTACTGACTGAACAAGACACCTAACTGAAACACTACAGTTACTGTTCTGGTGCTGTTTGAAGACACGTCTCCTTTGTAATCATAGTTTAATCCTAAAATTCAAACAAAAAAAATTACAAACCCATGCAGCTTCTGCTTCAAAAGTCCTTTATTTCCTACCTGCACTAGTAGCCCTCAAAAAAAAACTTTAATTAAACCCAGAACAAACAAGAAAGGTATTACAAGCTTTAGTGCCTTCATAAACAGATAGTCACATTCATTTTAATTGTTCCATGATAAACAATGAAGACCTGTTTTAGAAAAGGAGATTTAGTAGCTTTTTCCACCAAATTTCTGTGTTAAAACAGGATAAAATAACCAGTGGGCAGCAGAAAGCAATCCCCATTAGCATACTGAAAAACAAGTCATCCAGGACAGCGTAACAAGCTAATCCATTACTTCTTTGATTTGTTTGCTTGTTCAAGGGCTTGTGGATTTTAGTGATTAATATAAGGTTTCTCAGTATCATTAGCAACTCCAGCAACAAGTGCAATTTACCAAAGTGTAGTTTTCAAAGCAAATTCAAAACAATCTGGTAATCCACTGTGAACTTCACAAGAAAATATCCCAGACCTCTGTGTGCACAGAAACAACAAAATACTTTCCTCTATGTATTCTGTACTTTATTCAAATGCTGCGGTAAGAAACACGTGTGTGTATATGGCTACACATTTCCATTTTAGTGGTTATTGTTTATTAATGCACTCAACAGCAAAACCCAACAGCTATCACATTCCAATCATTCAATTACAGCCACTTAGCTATTCCTGTTTCTAGGAACAGACTGCACCACTTCACGTCACTGCCTTGGTCAGCTTTAACTACTGAAGTGCATATATATGAATATATGTGCCACTCCATGGCATCCCAAATAGCTTCATGGTGCTGAAATAATTGAACTGCCACTCATTACAAGGCAAAAGAATAAAGATTTAGAGAAGGTGGACTTGGCTTATAGCACTTGTTCCTGCAAGGGAAAAATGGCTCCAGGCATCAGTGCTAATGGAAAAAATAAATGCAAAAGCATTTCCTCCATATTTTATGAAAATTTAAACTTATTCCTGCTGACAGGAGCAGTTAGTAGAAATGAGCCTGAGAAACCTGAGCAGCTTGGTTTTTAAGACTGAGAAACACCTACTCCATGATACTATTAAGAAGAAGAAATGCCTTACCACACAAGACTAATAGTCTGTCTAACCAGGATTTTCTCCCTTATGGGAGCAACAGGGGATGATTTTTAGGGAGAACATGTCAGCCTGGAAACTGCAAAGTCCCTTCCCTTTGCATTCCCCCTGTATCCACAACTGATCCATTAAGGATGTTAGAGAATACGTTTATGTCCAGTCCTTTTGCTGTGCACTTATGACCTGCTGAGTATGAATCTGCCTAATCACTTTTACCATAAGAGAAGTTTAACACTGAAGTTACATGTGTTCTGAAAGGTTACTCACATGGGGAGTGAGACAGCCAAAACAGAGGAATTTGGTAAAGAAATCGGTCAAGGAAGTTTACAACAACAGCAGCAAACAATCTAAAATACTTTTTGCCTCAAGAAAGTTGGCATTTAGCAGTTGCTGCTCAAATGTAGAGCTCAAGTTCCCTGCATCCATGAACACAGAACAGCACAATATGATTGAACAGTGCCTTCTTCATACAACAGACATGGAGGAACTGCCATGGCTGAATAACTCTCAGGACAGTAACATCTAAAGAGAGCATCCAGTCTAACATGCTTATTATGTACCTTTTTTTTTTTTCGTTGTTAATAAATAGTTTCAAGATTCTTTACCCAAAAATGAAGCCCAGCAATTGTGCTTCCTTGATTTTCTAAAAGCACTCAGCATAAGTCTATTTTTCCTTTTAATAGAAATGGTTCATTAAGTTTTTAACACTACACATTGATCACTCAAGTCATCTCCACGGAAGTTTCTTAAATTGACATTCTGGTCAGACAGGTTATTTGAGGCAACAAATTGCTAAACCCCAGCTTAGAGAGCACCTGCTCTAAGTACAAGTTATTTCAATCCCACAGGGTTTGTTAGCATCTCTTTGGATTGCCACTCCAGTCAGGTTAAATAGACCTCCTCTGTGTAGTTGCTTTTGAGAGCTTGTTGTGAAGAGCTACAGAGAGAAGAATTTGCCGTAAGGGTAAAGTCTACAACACCAAAAATTCACAGGAAAGGAAACAGTATTATTTCATAATTGCACTTAAACATGACTGATGAAATTATACACAGACGGTATAGATGTAAAGACTCAAAGCAAGTCTTACACAACCAGTTGGACCTTGTATGTTTACAATTTTCATATATGAAAAATACCTTGGCAACATAGTTGTTATAAAACTACCTCTTTGCAACCTGCAATATCCACCAAGCTTTTTTACTTGCTAAGACTAATACTCTAGGTCAATTTAACTCAATATCTTTAAGGAAATATCAGGATTGAGACAACCAAAACCACAGAAAGCCAACAGACATCCAATCCCAACTCATACTTTCAAACTCATCTCCTCAATTCACCTAATTATATTCACACACAAAGGATATCAGTAGTAAAATAAATATATACACACATGGTATACCTGGAAGTACTACTTTGAAGCTGTTCCCTAAATTTAAAAAAAAAAACTTTAAAAATTAAAATTAAAGAAAAAATTGCAAAGCCAAATTATTCAACATTCCAGTTGGAATTTAGCTGGTCAAGTCTAACATAAATTTCATGGTAAGTAGAGCGTGGTGAAATTTTAAATAAAACTTAATTTAGCAGTAGTTGCATATAAAATTGGCATCAGCCTTTTTACTACATGTCTTTTCAGATCTTTTTTCCTCCCAACATACAAACAGATCTCACTAAATTTAATAATAAAACTTAAAATTAGTTTTGAAAATTATCAACATTTTATTGTTATTTTTGGAGGGGAAATGATTGAACTAATGAGCAATGCAAAGAAATTTATTTCTAGACAAGCAAAACCACCACTTCCACTCAGCAACCTGGCCCAGCACCACACCTGAGCCCTATATGATAAAAAAAAAGGCATACAGTGCCTAAGTTTTACAACTCATCCACAAGAAAAGCATGAAGGAAAGGGCTGCTTGGCTAAGTTTTTTAACACATGTCCTTGCACATACACACAGGTGCGTAAGTGAAGCAGTTTCCAAATCTGTGTCAGGCAGCCAGAACTGAGTATGTAAAACATCAAAACACATTTCCAAATTTTCCTCCTACAAACTGCAAAATGCAAGAAATTCAGTTTTAACATACCAAGATCAATCCTTGACTAATATACCTAACACCACATCACAAGAACAAACAACAATCTTCAATTCCATTTTTAGGAATAATTTCTGATTTTTAGGAACATATGGATAGTGTATCCTTGTTACAAATAGTGCTATTCCCTATACAGATTCTTACAAAAACCTACTACTGACCAGAATTATAAACTCCTCCTTCAAAATGTTTTGAGAATATTTTGATTTTACTTGTATATTTTGATGTCAGTGTTTATTGGAAACATTACTAATGATCAACAACTCCTCATTCACTAGAATTTCTGATCAGCTGTATCTGGCACAAGACATTTGAAAAATATCAACTTATAGAATCATAGTTTGCATTTGAAAAGACCCTAATGAATATTTATTTCCATACCCTTGCTGTGGGCAGGGATACTTTCCACTACACCATGTTGCTCAGAGTCCCATCCAGCCTGGCCTTGAACAATTCCAGGGATGGGGCAGCCATAACTTCTCTGGGCACCCTCACAATGAAGAAATTTCTCCTAATATCTGATCTAAACCTATTCTCTTCTAGTTGGAATCCATTCCTCCTTGTCCTGTCACTACATGCTCTCAAAAAAGTAGGCTCCTTGTGGATATTTTAGGAAATCCAATCTTCTATCAGACTTGTCATTCAAAATAAACCATATATGTTCTCCTTAGTCTTGTAGGGCTATTTTAAGTATACAGAATATACAGACACAAAGCAGCTTTCTGAATCAGCAAGAGTTAAAAGTGGCTTCCTGAGGAAGTTTCTTCTATAAGAATTCCTCCTCACAAGTGAAATCAAATCACAAAGGAGAAGGAAGACACACAAAAAGACTCAAAACTCCATATTGTGGCCAGGATATACTATTTGTCATGCTAAGATAGACATGCACAAAGGGAAACATACACACAAGAACTAGAAGGTCCTTGGAGCTTTTTTTTGTGTTACGAGACAGCTGCAAACACATAGCTGTTAGCATTACTGACTGAGGAAAAGATTCATTTATTTCAAGTAGCAGCTAAGCAACCTTTGACCACTGTAAGACCTGACAACTTTAATTAGTTTTAGCTTAAAACGGAACCAAACTTGGCTTTGGCATCTCTCCAAATAATTTTATCCCAGGCTGCTCTCTGTTCCTAGTAGAGCATTGCAGTATAATTACTTTAATCTCTTCATAGGCATGTTCCATTTGCTAGCTTTCCAAGGATATTTACAACTTTAACATATAGCTCAAAAATAATTTTGAAAAAATTCTCTTATTAGCGAAAAAAAAAAATTAACGAGAAGCCTCCATCTCTCACTAGCCTGTAAAGAGAAATTTTATTTTTCAGAAGTTGCTATGCCAAACCAAAGCTCATCACGTTCAATTAAAGACACCGGACACAACAGCTCTGTGCAGTGTATGCACAGTGAAGCTGCTAGACCTGTTTGTATGGTTGGGGTTTGGTTTTTTTCAGGTTTAGCTTTTATCATTCTAGACAAGAAAAATTACTATCTGACACAAATTCCAGACATATTAGGAGCCATAACTATTTCCAGATTAAATAATGTTATCACGTTGCTATAAAACACTAACAGCACTTAGAGATTCAGCTGCTCTCATCTGGCCACTTCACCCACAAGCTCAACAGAGCAAATAGCTGGACAACCCATTTCTGCATAAAGTCAAAGTTATCAGAGAGAACAGGAAAGGGGGCCCTTCAGCAGAATATTTTTCCCTATCTGTCCTAATCCACGCTCATATTTCCCAGAGAGTTCTCTGCTGAATTGCAGAAGATGGTCTGCCTGTTTCTCAGAACAAGTCATGAGATGAATCCTGCAGCATGGAATAGCACACGAGCTGTGAGGGAAACGAAAGAGGGGGCTTTGACAGGAGCCTGAAGCTCATAACTGTGGGTAATCCTGCTGTGTATTGGGTGCTCAGGTGGGCTTTGCACTTGCATTCATTTTCCTTCCAGCTGAGTTTTAAGTAACAAGTTGCAAAACGTGCAGGTAGAGAAATCATGCAGGTAGAGAAATCTACAGGCAATGGGACTTTTTCTTAACAGGCTTTCGTTTTGGAAAATCACAACTTGAAAAATATGTATTTACATGGAACACAGGTTCATCTCATACTTCAGATGGAAGGAAACTGTCCCTTGCTTCTGCATGAAGTCTCACAACTTTAGCCCTGTCCCTATGAAAACTGCTCCCTGCACGGCTGAGCTTCTCTTCTCACGTCAGAAACTCACTGTGCCCGCAGAGGAGAATTGTCAACCGTGATCTTCATCCAAGAAGAAGAGACGACATTATGGATTTCCCACTATAATTCAGAGCGCAATTTTCTTCAGAGGATAAACTTAATTAAAATAAGACAGGACAGCAGAAGTAATAAAAAACCTTTTAATTACATTTCTATGGTTTTGGATTTGTCCTCAAGCTAGACATCCAGACTGCCTCAGCCTTCACCAAAAATATGAAAGGAATTCAACTTACAAAGTTTTCCTGAGCAAGCAAAAAAGCACTGAATGTCAAAAAAATTACTACTTTAAACTTGTGCCTCTCTATCAAAGAATAACTTGCAGGAACATAGAAAGCAGACGATATTTATTCTAAAAAGGCTGAACTAAGACTTTCTGGTAAATAAATGAATACATTTCCAAACGCTATAAACCATGTGTTTTCTTCCATACACAGCCCAGTGCAGGAGGTTTGCAATTTCTTCCCCACATTCACCACTACAAAGCTCCAAATCTGAACTTAATAAATATTACTACAGGGCACCTGTAAATTGTTTAATTAAATGTTGTTGGTACCAATTCTTTATAAGCTATCAGCATGGAAACCTCTCATGGGCTCCTCAGTCAACAAAAATAAAGGCGGCCATAGGGGCAATACAATGCTTAAGAACACGATGCTCTCCTGGGGCACACAGGTACCAAGCTAACGAGCCACCAAGTCATTCACTGCCAGGGAAGCAGGGTGCAACACAAAGAAAACAGCAGGGAAATTCACTTAAGTTGCCCGGGCGACAGCAAAGCAACGCGATGAAGAATTCCCAATCGCCCAATTGCAGGGAAAGGCACTGGGGCAAGCTCGCACCAGCCCAGGACTGGGACTGCAGCACACCCTAGTGACCCAAAGTCTCCACAGTAAAAAGTAAATAAATTCAATGCTGAGCTCCCAAAAAAGCTAAAGAGCAGTGATGAGAACTCTGCCTCCATTTATAAAACATCTGATTCTTGTTAAGAGGCAACGTTGGTCTGGGACCACCAAACCTTTTTCCCCTCTTGCCCTGTGAAGGCAACTGTGGTTATTATCCAGTTTGCCATTTCTTTGGGGCAGATTTAAACATTGATAATTAAGCATTGACGAGCTATGGCTTTGCACTTTGTCTTACTGGTTGAGAACTGACGTGCAGCAGACAACAGCATGGGACCTTATGTGCAGATGCCACAGCAGCACCCCAGCTCCAGCAGGACTGCACCAGGACACTCTTCCCCACAAACCACCAGATTCCAGAAATCTTTGCATACCATGGCTTATTCTTGCAGTTTCTAGGCTACACATACAGTGTGCACTGTAAAATGTAACTGAACATCAGCAGCTTTTCAACAGGTGCTTCAGCTACTGCAACAAACAGTCCATTTGCAATACCAAAAATAACTAAAAACATGGTCTTCTCTCCCTCCCAACACCCTGTAAGCATTTTACAGTTACCTGGCACAACACTCTCAAGAAAACTAGTTTATATATAGTCTCAAAGCACATTGCTTCACTAAGGCTGGAAATGTGGAAGAAATCCAGAAATAAATTATAAAATAAATTCAGCACAGCTGACTTCCACATTTTCATGCACTTGCCCAGAACAGCCCTGGCTTAGCAGGTCCTATAGGAGGAGTTCAAGCACATAGACAGACCCCTCTCATTCAGTGTAAAATATTAGTCATTTTGTTTGCTGACAGGCTTCCAAATTGCCATGTAACTAACTACAGCCCCAACTCACAGCACCTTGGTCAAGTGGCCCTTTCCCACTCACACCTTTAGCCTATCCTTCCTTCATCTTCTCAAATTAAAGCATGACTTTTTTCACATCCTATAGTTTTACTGACCAATCTTCACAATCTGGAGCTGTTGTCTTAGTGACTCCATGGACTCAGTGACAAGATAAGCGTCAATAATTCAAACCCATCAAACCACTAAATTTTTTTCCCCACATGCCCTCCTGCATTTCAGTGTCAAATTTCCTTCTCCCACTCGTTCGCAGCACTTCAATTTTAATTCTCCCCTGTTCTTCCCAGTGTTTCTCTGTGATTTCCAGTGTGCCTTTGTTTCTCCTTCTCTTGCTTCAATTTGTTTAAAAAGTGCTTAAATTAAAGCAGCTTTCCCAATCAGTCTGCCATGTCTACAGTTGTTGCTCCTGTTCTTAGTGCAAGCGTGAATTATTGATTAATCCAAAGCTACATACATATGCACACACACACTACACCAACACACAATGTTTGACATTCTTCTCATAGTGACTTCACAGAACAATCACCATTACACAAGACACATTTGGTACCCATGGTAGCACTACTTCAGTCAGGAATATATACTCAAAAAATAATTTTGGAGAGTTTAAGTTTCAGACTGTTAAGAACATCATGACTACAGCAAGTACTTACAATGGATCATTGTACCTACTAATGAACAAAGCCTGTTGAAACACTAAACTACATGATTATTGCTTAATTTCTAGATGTGGATACACCTCATTGCCTCTCTGTACAGACTACACTTTGAAGCTGAAATAATGAACTACATGATTAGAGAGCAGCTTTAAAAGAGAACAAAACTTAGTGCCTTTTTTTATTAAATACCAGGGGAAAAAAAAAAACTTCAATGAGAAATAGTCCTTTAACACATAATTTTCAAGACTTTTATATGTCCTTAAATTATGTATGAACAATCCTTCCCAAGTGAACGTGACTACGCCTGCACTACATTTAAGAACTTGTGCAGCTTTTTCCAGGTTCAACGCTTAAACTCATATCTTTTGAGTGACACAAATGCCTCATTTAAAATCAGCATTTTCATTAAATTTGCAAGCTATTATATATGTGCTGTAGGTATTAAGCTTCAGAAGCATAATGTGTTGGTACCAAAAAGAGTCATCCATGCACTCTGAAAAGAAAATATTTTGGACAAAAGGAAGAAGAAAAATGCTTTGGTTCTTCCAAGATGGGGATTTCCCATCCTTAAGATGAAATAGTTGACATAAGTTGAGAATAGAAATAATACATCCATTAGCAAATAACAGCTAACACCTTCTCTCAGCAAGGTGTAAAAAAGAAAAAAGTGAGCCTCCAGTTGCACTGGTGTAAAAGAACAGTAATAACAATCCATAAACAATCTCTTCAAATAGCTTTCTTGCCATTCCCTCCTCCCATCAGCTACCTTCATGCAAGCATAAATGGCAAGCAATTAAATTAAACACTCTATAGAAAAAAAAAAGCAGTTAAAAGAAGATATCATTGAAAGAAACTTCTAGAATATATAAACAGTCCTTTCACCAGTGCATCACTCAAATTTCATAAATAGATTTACTGCCATATTGCTAAGAACCAGCCCTCTGGGTTACTTGTACCAAAGTTGTATTAAAGCCTAGGGTTCTTCAGTAACTGATTTTATTTCCAGTTCATATGCATATTTCTTTTTCACCTAATTCACAGATTCATTATGTGCACTGACAAGGGATCAAAATTCAGGATTGTAAGTAAAAACTCTTCAGTCTCACTAATTATATAGGATTTATCTTCTGTATTTGCACAATGCCTCGCAGACTGCTGACAGCTCAGACTATTTGCTTAGCTGGTCTGGAAGAAACACTTAAAACTGCAGCTAATTTTTTTTAATCAAAATACAAAGAGTGCAAACATACACACATATTATATGCTGCAGTACAGATATTGAAAATTAAATACTATACTTGAAGTGTATAAGCGTCATCTAGACAGAGCCCATGTCTAAACAGCATAACAACCCCAAGCAGAAAAGTTAAGCCAATTCATTAACTGATTTCACCACAACCAGAAAGCACCCAAAATTCCACTTCTAATATTAAATCATTCTCTGTCTCACCAGACTAAGTCCACATGTGCAGCACTGTGTTCGTGCCAGAACTGGAAAAAAATTAGACCCAAGACAGAACAACTATAATTTCTAAGTTACATATTTAGGAAGACTTGTAAGATAATGTTGTTTAACAGAGGCAATAAAAACGTTTAAAAAATAAAAAAAAATCAAAGCAATATTTCCAGCAGGAGGAATGTTGCATTTGGACAAGGAACTTAAAAAAAAAATCCTTTGATTCAGACCACACTGAGGAAGAGAGAGACTACTCAGTTTGCACAGATCCAAAGTGCCTATGTCTTTTTCCTAAAACCCTGGATCATCAAACTATGCTCTTGCATCACTGCCACAAACAACTCAAAGCCCATCGGAGTTCCACCGGCCCCAACTCACAGCTGCATCTTTTCTTACTGAGGAGTGATGCTTTACCACCTTCAGCACCAAGAATCAAGGCATGACTGCCTTGAGTCTTCCTCTCATTAAACAAAAACAAAACAAACAAAAAAAAATCATGAGCAAGACATCCAGAGAGGATGACAATACCACTGATAAATCAGATTCACATTCCAAGCCAGGGAGAGGTAACAATGGACTTCAGTTTTCAATTTGATCAAAGCAAAAGAGTGAGCTTTTCACTACATATCTTGGCTAAAAAAGAAACATGTCCTAGCTTAGCTCCATCATGCCTGCACCAGCAAATTGACTTAATTGTCAGCAAGGAATTATGAAATATGAAGTGACTCCAGCAGCGCTCCAGGGAGACTCCTGAGGCACGGTGTCTATAGCAGAGACACCAAAGTGCCATCCATCTCACTCACCCTCAGGCAAAGCAGAACAGCCTTGGCTATATAAAAGAGGCTGCCAAGAAGAACAAAACCCGGTTTTCCTGAATGATTAGCAGTGGCCCAAATAAGAAATTTTAAATACATCAGCACAGCTTCCTTGGCTGCTGAAAGCACAGGCAGGAAGTCATGATTTGAGACAGCAATTTGTAGTTACAAGGCTACATCCAGTTACAGCTCAAAGGGGCCTTTCTAAGGAGAGAGGCAACACCGGGCATGCTTGCCCTCTCACACCCTTCTCCCCAGCTTTTGGGTAGAAAGGGAGGCTACAGTCAACACAAGCTGCTCTGCTTGGTGCTAGCACTACAGGACAGGACAGGACAGGAAGGCAGATATAAGCTATACCTTCTGACTGAAATCCTGGTTTCAATCTGACAATGCCAGCATGACAGAAGAGAAGCCACATGTAACTCAGACCATGGGACATGGGAACTAAGAAAGAAGTAGGGAGCCCAGAATCTTCTGCTGGGTCTTTGATAATAACTATAGAGATAAGTACTCCCACCTAAAAACACCCCTTTGGCCTGTCCATCAGGGATTCACTTCAGATTTAAGACAGTTTCTGTTTTAATCTCATCTGTTACTGGTGGTGGAAACTAGTCTGAACTAGAGTTGCAGCCTCTGAAGCTGTAAACTCCTGACCTAAAGAGCCTTTGGGCTGTAAGCCCTGCCAAAACTCCGGGTTTGGGCCTCCTAAGCAGGTTCTTTTGTATCAGAGGGAGGAGGAAGATAGAGAAATCACTCTTTCTGGTGAAGCAGCCCTGATACTGATCACTCAGCTCCCTGAAATGCTGTGTTTGTTATCTAATGGGGGAGGGGGGCTATAATTAGTTGAACCATGGCCAAGGCTAGAACTGCTGGCAAAACTCTTCTGGGACATCGCAAAAATTGTCTGGCCTCCAGCACTCAGAGATGCCTTCATCCAAAGAATCAAAGAAAACCAACAAGCCTTTGCCCTGATCTACTCTTCCCCCAAGGTTGATTTAGTAGTTTTATTTTTTAAGGTAACAGACAATCTAAAATGAAAATTGTTTCAAAACCTAAGAAATAAGTTGCCATTAATAAATTTTCTCAGCTTTTTCTCTCTCTCAGCTTCCCTGGCTCGGTGAACTCTGCAGGTAATATCCACCATTCTTCACTGATTGACTATTCTGAAAATCATTCTAAAATGTGATTTTCATTTCAGAAAGAGTAATAAAATTACTCAGATTTGTAGAAATTCACAACTAGTCAAGTGAACTTGACCACACTGTTCAACATAATCCCTTCAAAGTGGACTGAAACCGACGGGATGAGAAAAGAGAGTTCCTCTGAAATAGCCTGTACACCACAAATTCTTAGAAATGTAAAGGGAATGGGTTGCCAGTTATTATTATCAGGCATATCAAGTCACAGGGAAGATTTACATCCCTCTATAACCTGCTTTGATAGAGTTGAAAGCAATATCACCTCTTTCTTACATAAAAAGTTATTTCACATGACACAAGAGTACAGTTCACTTGAAAAAGCAATACGGTTCACACTTTAAGTTTAAAAAGCATTTCTAACATGGATTTGCAATGCAAAACATTCTAAATACAAATCAAATATAGCTGACAGAACCATCTTTTTAAGGCAGCCCACAACTAGGCATGCCAGATATTAACTATTTCTATTTATTACTCGACAGAAACCAGCTTTCAAGCATAAAATGAAGGTGCTACAGAGACATATCGAAGTGATTCATGTTGCACACCAGATTAAAGTTACTTTGGCACAAACATGTAAGTGATAAAAAAGAGAAGGAACAATAATCTGAAAATCTCCAAATCAGTGTTTCTCCCACAGGTTTCAACTACTCAGACACAATAGACAATGAAAGCCTCAGGCTCCAAGGCTTCACTGGTGAAACCATCTGAGAACAAGGACCATTACAGCATCGCTCCTACAAGGAGCCAAGTCATCTTTTCTTCCTGACACTGCCGGCCCTGGGGCACAGCTCAGGCAGAGCTGCAGAGCTCCAAATAGCTCCTCTGCAGCCAGGACAGGATACCCCAGGGAGGAAGAACAGGACCACCCACGTCCCCTCTTGGCCACTCACACTGTGCGAGTGACAATCCAGGCAAGAGATACTAAAACGAACCTTGAATGTTCCTGTCACCTCAGAGTGAAGAGAATAAATCTGAGAGCAGCAGCAGATCATCACCCCACTGCTGTGAGGAAAGCACAGGGCCCTTGCAGCATCTTCAATACTGTAATTAAAACAATTCCCAAACACATCCAAACAACTCTGAACAACGGTATATTAACATGCAAGTGGCTACTTATTGCACACGATGCAAACACACTTGCCATTGTGCTTGGATTAACAAGCAAATACCCCTTTCACAACCTTCCACCGACCTTTGATGTATATTTAGCTGCCATTACTAATTTTTATGACTGGAATAGCAGGTCACACAAAGGAATTTGGAGCCCAGATTTTTAAAGCCAAGCTGTACCCTTAATACTAATTTCTAAGAGGCATTCTGAATTCCTAAAGAAATCAACTTGTGCTTTTGCAAACAGAAATGTTTTTCTTTTCTCAGAAAATCGGTTGCTAACAGCCATAGGTCAAAACCAAACCTAAACTGAATTTCACAGTCCATAACTATTTATTTAACAATTAATGGAAGCTGTATTTCAAGGGACTAACATTTCCAAGACCTGCAGCAAATGGCAAAGCACTAGGCAAACCCAAAACCCTAGCAAAGGGTGGAAGACTCAGCAGCTAAGAGAATTAAGCAAAAGCAACTCTTCCTGCTGGAGAAGGCAGGGGAGACAGGGTCAGCCAGCTGCACAACAGCAGTTTTGAACATCAACTCCGACTACTGCTTTTTTATCCCATTTTCTGCATCTAGCAAATTAGATAAGAACCTAAAGCTTACTTGCTCCAATCAAAGTAGACCTTCCCCTGTTCAATACTTAACTGCATATATATAACAAGATTACATTACACATAGAAATGCTAATCCCAATGCTGACCTTACTGTACTACTTACAGTGACTGAGATAGTGTTGAGACAATATGTGTGCAAATCCAGAAAAACCCAAAGTGTTCATGGTTAGAAACAGAAACGGAGGAAAAATCAAATATACATCTGGACAGAGGAGTGGGGTGGTGGAAGGAGGTAATATTAACACTACAGAGATAATGTCAGCCTACCAGCTGCCAATATTTTGTAAGTAGAGAGAGGAGGCCTCAAAGAAGTCTTCGCTTTTGTGTACCAACATTTGGAAATTACTTGACTGGTCTGGGTTTTTTTAAAATGCAAAAGCTTTAAAAAACCCACAGTGTTGGATGCCTATCTTGACTGAGAACACACTGTTGCAACTATCAGCTTAAAAAACCCACAATCCTTTAGATAATCCGCCACAAGTCCTGATTAAAAGTGGATTTAATATTATGAAACGAAGCATAATTGTTCAAGACGACCTTGAGGAGTTGCTTATACCACTCTGTTCCATCAGTGCAGTCAAGATGACAGCTGCACTGTCAAATGTATGATATGACAGGCTGATAGCAAGGTCTCTCCAAAATATTTTCCTCTATGAAGTAAAACAGATGCTTACAGTTATTCCAAACCACGCCTGTCTCCTGTTCTATTTCAAACACACACTGAACACATATAATGAAATGGAGTCGGCATTTAATAAGCATGAGCTGTATCGATGGCCTATCCAACAAGCACGCCTCGAATACATGCATTTTGTTTCCTCTGCTTAAGTCATCACCGATTTTATGTCCAGGAAAATTAAGGTCCGCAAGCCTAAAAGTGGTTTTATTAAAAAAGGGGCACTATTGCCATCTGCTGTCAGAAAGGATTCACAGCAGACCATGGCACCTCGTGCTTCCCAACTGAGGAAAGTCACAGACTTCTGAAAAAATCCAACTTTGCAGATGTTTTGCTTGTTGTACACCACTAGTTTTCAGTAGAAAGAGTACACACAGAAAAGGTCCAGGGTAACCATGGCATGAAGGGTCAATAATTACACTGGGATCAGAGATAATAAATGGAATCAAACAACTGATGCACAAAGAAACAAGGAGAACACACTGGTCTAGGTAAAACAGATACTGTCCTGAAAGCATCAACACTGAAAACAGACAGCAAATAAATCCAGCTACCATAGACCATCAGGTTAGAAAAGGCTACTGAAACATCTACCTTGCCCATTTATTATTAGATTTTCAGAAGACACACTATGCTGAATCCTGTCAGAGGAGAGAGTTGGCCATGAATTTTGTGTCAGGGTATTTCCTAGAATCACAAAATACCTGTTTTGGAAGGAACCATCAAATATCATCTAGTTCAACTCCTCCTCACCATGAGCCATTTCACTAATCCACGTCACTCAACTCTCCCTCCAATCTGACCCCGAATTTTCCAGGGATGGGGCATCCACATCATAAGCCTTGGCCACATGGTTACAGCAAATGGTGTTTGACTGAGGCAGCAGCTACAGGTCCCCACCCAAATTAAACCACACCTATAGCAGTACTTGCCTTCCATTTCATTCTCTTGAACACTAACACTATACACAGCCTTTTCATCCAAATGAATACTACACTACAGGGAAGAAGAGAATTGAAATTAAATTAGACCAAAAGCAGAGGGCAAGTTTAACCACATCTACTGCTCATCAGCCAGGCTTAAAGCATTTTCCACAGAAAGCAGTAATAAACTCACTCACAGATGTCACAATTGAGCATGACCGATTCCCTCAACTATTAACACTGACATTCCTGATGAGTAAGTGAGGACTATATATAAATTAGTCTGGGGTTTTACACACAAGTGTAATTGTACCAACTGTAAAATAACTTGAGAAACCTTTGATTAACACCACAGTCTGCTCACAGTAAAGACGAAAACCAAATTAACAACAATTTGTTAGCAATACTGGTTCTATTCCTAAAGGAAATTACAATAGTGTAAGTTACATAGGCAGATGCCAGATGACTCCATGCAAGAGATTTCAATACAAGTTTTCTGTTTTCCTATATGTGTACTGAGATAAAACGTGTAAAATATATTTACAAAACATTCTAACGGACAGCAAACTTGCTAAGAAGTTCCCAGTATAATCAACCATTTATGTTTAGCTCAACTGAAAAAAAAAAAGTAAAAAACCCACAAAAATCAATACTATAAAATGTAAAAATCTGATGTCAAAATGCCATAAGCAACTCAAGGGCAGATTTTACATTTTGTTTCTTCCATATTCAATGGCAGAAACATTTGAGTGAAGGGACTTATTTTCACAGCAAATTATTGAAGAATAATTTCAAATGAGCTCCAAAGTAAGAATTAAATTACTGGTCACTGTAAAATAAAAAGGGGAATAAATATACCACATCATGCTCAGCAACTGACTCAAATACCTTCATAATGTTCAGACAGGACACTTCTGAAATAATTTCTACTTCAGAAGTTACAAGATGAAACTTCTGTGTGATAAATTAAGTTGCCAAATGAAAGGGATTAGCAATCAGTGAAATTGCCTGATGTCAGATCTGTTCCAGATTAGAATCCATCCTTTTTCCCCACCTGTTCATTAAGCACCAAGTTCAAGGCAACTACAGTGACTGATTGCACATTAACGAGCTGTTTGTGTGGAAAGGCAGAGCTCAGTCCCTATCTATACTTACACACTTGTATAAGCATAATTCACTGATAATATATTCAGTTCCCAGTATCAATACATAGCTCTTCTACCTTGATGTGTAATTTTGAGCTTGAGAAAAAAAGGGACACCTCATTAAGTTAAACAGTCATATTCAAGGTCAAGGCCAGAAAATGATGAATCTGGACGAAAATAATGTGCTATCTCCAGATAAAAAAGCTGGATAAAGATATTGGTGTGACACAAAAATGCTGAAACATGGTTGTGAAATCAGAAGCTTGAGGGAAGAAAGGCATATTTCACTAGGAAAGGTGAGATTCAGTATGAAAATATCTATTTTATCTTATAAATCAAGTCATGTAGTGGCTCCAGTGAAAACCTGTCCTGCAACAAGCAAATCAAGTATAGGGTATTTAAAGCTGAATATTTTTCAGTTCCACATGTGATCAGTACTGGACAGAGCAGGACAAGCATTCCAAACTCTTGCAAATTTGTTTAAAAACTCAGCTGTAATTCTCTCCCTGGAAACATCCCTGCTTCTTAAAGCAAGCAGGAGACCATCACCTCCGTGTGCTGCACCAAGGAAGCTGAGGAGCCTCTGCCTACCAAACCAGCATTCCCAGCTGAGGCCATTCACTGCACACAGGGAGATGAGTGATGCTCTTCTTGAGCAATGTGAGGCTCAGAAACTAAATTCCAGCATCAGGGTTAGTAGAAAAGGAACATAAAGAGTTGTTTATGTTAGTCACCAAGTCTTTTCTCTCTTTATCAGAGGAAGATTTTAAATCACATTTGTTTTCTCACATGGAAAAGATATTAATTTTATAAATTGAGAGTTTCTTCCCCAAATTTATGAGTATTACTAAGTATTCCAGCACTCAAATACAGTAGAAAGGGAGACACCTAGTTTCTATAACTCTAGCAACTCTCTAACTGCAAATTTAGATGCAATACTACAGACTTATTAACAGTAATATCTAATTGAATAGACATGAACATCTTCCTTTTTCCTGAAGAGTAAAGGTTTCTCAGTACCATACTTTTGTACTGATAAAAAGAATATTTTTCTAAGATAAGAAGAAATATTATCTATTCTAGTTCTGCAAGTCATCCTCCTCCTCCCTATCAGATAAAAATTAGCATCCTTTTTTCCCTTAACATAATGGTTTCCCCTTGATCCTCCTCCTAGTAAAAACTCCCTCACAAGCATATTAGTACATGCCTTCTTATCTTATAACTGGGCAGCAAGATTTATGAACAGGTAGGAAGTGAATGAATACGTGAGGTCAGTAGTGATGAACTGCTGCTTAAGGTATATGAGGTACACAGACATCCCTGTCACACCCACTCCCAAAATACCACTCCTGCACCCACTTCAGATAAGTTACTGCATGCTACATAAATAGTAACACAGTTTTCCATATTAAAAATGCAGAGCAGAGGTAGTCCTTTACTGCTCAGTTGATACAATAAATATTGAAGAAATTTTTCAAACCTTACTCAGGCTTTTACTGCTTATTTCTGTATTTGGGATTGCCAGAGGGACTAATGGCCCATCTCTCCCCTCCCTAGACACCACAGACACACCACACCCCCTCCAAGCTCTGTTCTGATGATTTAATCAGATGTTGGCTAATTGTGGTTATCTGGCTTCCAAGTCCTTGAAGCACTTTTGGCATCAGGATGAAGTGACATCCGGGAACATTTAATATGTTAAAAAGGCCAATCAGCACAGATTAATGCAGTAGCACATGCCTCAAGGAGAGCCTGTTTACATTCTTACAGTGTAATAAAAAAGCACAGAGGAGGACAAAGGAGTAAAAGTAAAATTTTCATACAAGTCTTACCTGAATCCTTAAAAAAAAAAAGTGTGAAGGAAATGGCATAACATGACACCTTAAGCAAAACATCAAGTTAAACTAATACTTGTCTGCAATGAAATCGGTAGTAAGGAATTTTTAAGAAACCATTGTGTAAGGAAAAGACATTTACAGGGGTAGATAATTGACATCAATTTTAGCAAAATCACACATCAGCTCCTTTTTTCAGCTCCTTTCTCTCTCACAATGCATCTCAGTTCCTCACTCTAGTCTTGAATGATTTCAAAGAGGCTGTTTTGATGTGGTTCTTTTGAGAATGAGCAAACTATACATAAGGTATTTTTGGAAGGTAAGCAACATTCAGTTTGTCTGCTTAAAGTCTAGGACAAAAAAGGATCCTTTTGCAGCAGTGTTCATCAATGATGTCCTGATATTTAGCTACAGAAGATCACAATTTATTTTAATTCATGTCTCATTTCCTCCTTATATATTTGAGAATGCACTTTTTTTGCCAATAGGTTTGCATCCAAATCTGGAGACAATCTGAACCACCTGGAACCCCTTCCACAGCCCCAGAATTTGTCAGACCATTCCCTTTACTTCAAGCACATTTAGATCTTCGCATAAATCAATATCAACATTCAACCTGTACCTTTCTGTGGCTTTAATTTGGATCTGACTTACTGTATTTTAACTATGTATTACTGGAGACAGTTAATGGAATTTCTAAATTCAGAGAGAAAGTCTCCAGAGGGTCTCTTCCTCCCTTCCTAACCCAGGGCTTGCAACAGGTAGGAGGGAGTCAATCATTAACATCTGGGGTAGTCAAAAGGCATTAAGTACAAAAAGAACTTGCATAGATTTACCTCCAAAAAAACTGTCTCCTATTCCATATTCAACAGGCTGCATTTTATTCAGCTTACTTACAGTAACTGGTACTGTGGCTACTTACTGCTTTATGTCTTTGAGGCTTGGATGAGTTCCATTGCAGAAGAAAAAACAATGGAGTTCTTTGCAAAAGCATCATATGGTGCAGAAACATGGGTTTAGATACCATCTAAGAGACACTACAATTTCACTGTAACTGCTGGATTTAAAAAGAATCCCAGCACAGAAGATGTTTGCATAAATAATATGGATCTTGAACTAAAACACCTTCCTCATGCAGCTTTCCAGCTGTCTTCAGCAAACCAAAGGCTTAGACTTAATTACTGCACTGACACACAGAGAGCATATGTTTTTTCAAAGTAACTGAAGATAAGTATTTTAACCTAAATTTACTAATAACTCATAATAGTTAACACATTATGCCCTTTAGGAACTATAGAAGGTTAATAATGAGTAAGAAGAATCTTAAAAATCCACCTGTACCAATGCTCTGGCCCTAGGATTGCTGTTTTGTGTCCATCTGATACACCAACGTATCACTGTATGTTCCAATCATGTAGTAGCTTTGCCAACATCTAATCTGAATCTCCCTTTAAGCCCAAATTCAATTTACAGAGGACAACAGTACAAAACAACTAAGCTTTCTAAATACTAGAGTGTTTTGTCCCTCTTTAGGTCTTTAAGCCTCAGTCTGTTTTGAGTGGTCTTTAAACCTTTTCTCAAAATTGCATATCAATACATGTTGATTTGATTCTTTTTTTTTCCTTCTCAGAGAGAGGCATTTCTCACCAGGATGGCAGGCAGATAACAGGTTTATAGGCAGATAATGTCATTTGCAGTCTGGGATATAGGCTTTTTGGACCTTTCTGGATAATTAAAGGGGGATTTAAATCAAGAAAAGTGAAGTATTCCTATTCTAAAGCTAATCTGTAACTAGTTCTAGCCTGTAATTCAAGGGAGGCTTATGAACAAAGAGAAGCTAAATATAAAAGGAGGAAAGTATGCTAATATTGACTTATTGTAAAGCAATAAAGTAAGGAAGTCAGCAAAGGCACTACTGGAAAAATATTTTTAGAAATAGAATGAGGAAAAATATTGAAATACTAACATTTCAGAGGCCTTGTCAACACAGTGAGGAGAGGATCATGTTACATAGATGCTCCTGTATGTTTGTTTTTTAGGAAGGCTTTTTTGCATCAGTAAACTAGATAAATTAATTTTTTTTTCAAGGGAATACCAGCCTTAGTCCTTGGAATGCAAAACTTTATTTTGAAATGGCTAAGGATTCCACCTGTACTTCACATAACCCATTAGCAGATGTCCACTGGTAAAGCAGGATGTCATACAATCAAACAGTCGAGGAGAGTCTGTTCAGTACCCTCTACACTGTGTGAGCAAACATTCCTGTGCTCCTTACATCCTTACAAACATGAGCCAGTAACTCCACAGGGCATTTTCCTCTGATAAGCAAACACATCAATTTTAGCTATAACATCCCTGGGAATCTCTGAACTTAATTCCATCACACAGAAGATACTGTAGCACATTTCCTTCCAAAAGATGAATACGACCAAAATTAGTTCTTGAAAATTAATCAGTGCCACTCAAGTACTATGGAAAAAGATTTTTCAGCCTCAGGACACACAAACCACACATTCTTTTTGGAGTGGAGAGTGCAGGCAAGATATGGCTATGAGCATGTGTATAGGGGTAAACCTTCCCATCATTTTTTGCTGAAAAACTGAACTAGTATACTATAATCTAATACACTAATTAATTAGTGCTGCGGTGTTTTCTCTTATTTGTTTTCAATAGTTGGTTTTGTATCCCTCTCCCCTGAGACATTCGTTTAGTCCTTGCTGGCAGACCTGCCTCATACCTACCCCTTATTCCAGAGAGTTCCCTGTCATTTATGTATCCCTCAATGCCCCATTGGTTTAGTTAGACTGTTCCCCACCCCTGGAACTTCCTGTTGGTTTAAATATTGTAATCCCTGCCTTATGTTCCTCCCCTGCTACTTGGTTATTGGTTCCTAGTCCCAAACTCCACCCTGGTCCTGTCCCTTAAAACCCACTGCCCTGCCTGTGTCGTGGACCTTGCCTCTGCTCTATATTTGAGTTATGGACACTTTTGGCCGAATAAATGATCCTGGGATAAGCAAGCAAGGCCCATCTTGTCATTCAGCATTGATCCATCAGTGACTGCTTAGGAAGTTCGGGGTCCTGGGGGAGGTGAGGGCACCATTCTGTTGCTAACACCAAGCACACCGCTGAGCGCTGCTGCAAATTAGTTGCACAGACATTTCCCTCTTTTTGTCACAAGATGCTTTGTCACAAGTTCTTCACCTCACTGCACACATGGAGACACAGTTACTGAGCAAGAAGAGGTACTAAAATACTTAAAACTTTGTGGATCATGGCCAAAAACTTGAAAAATACAATCTCCCAACAAAAAACCACAAACAAAATTCTGTTTTCCTATCACACTATCATTAAAGTTCTCATATTACCTAGCCCACAAGTGGCTTGATTAATAAAAGCAGACTGGAATGTACTGAATTAGCTTAGTAACAAAAATGAGCCTTCTACAGTGCAAAGTATGAAGTCTCAGCTAACCAAGTTAAGTCAAAAGATGGACACAAGATCATTAATTTTTTCATGGTGACCATACTATAAAAGTTTCACAATAATCCCTGCCACAATAAATGCACACAGGATGAACAGATTCAATATGAACAAACTGAGGAAAAAGCCATATTTGCAACAGACTTCCACAGGACACACCAGTTTTAGGCAACTTTTCAGAGTTCACACTTGTACCATGGAGCTATAAAGGATTTTCAAGACACAGATAAATAAAATATTTAGCCACCTACCAGCATTAACGATGGCATCAACCTCAAGCAGCGTAATGTCACCTCTATAGAGAGAAACTTTCTCACTCAGACTTTTCTTCCCTTGCAGATCTTCTTTAGCATTTTCACCTACAAACCAAGAAAGCAGGAAAATCAGGTTATAAGTGTGGGTCCGAGGTCATTTTTAACAAGCCCTGAACAGGCAGCAGTACAGTGACACTACTGCTGTCAGACTGCAGCATCTTTTGGTTTCACCTCGAGAGGGCACCGGTAACCCACAGGACACCAGCACTGCCCTAACATCAGGCTGCTTGCTTGTTACTTGTTTCCAAACAGAAGCTAGCAGGAAGCACTGAATCCTTATCCACATACCGTTTGTTACAAACCTGTAGAAACATACATATTTTTTGAGTGAGATCCATCATGTAATTTGATTTGGTAATCACAAGGGTGTAAATTGCAAAAACAAATTGAGGAATTAAGATTATTCTCCTAGCCAGAGTAATAATTTCTCCAATCTAGAATTATACCAAATGAGTACGAAAATACACAAGCACACCATTTGCCAACAGCTCCAAAATTCAGAATGACTTCTAAAGACATGTAGCCAGATAACAAGACTGGAAAAAAATCCATGCAAATTTTAAACTTGGAGCTTTGTCACCTTAAATTGCTCAGCTAGGAGGAGGCAGGTGGTAAAGACAACATACACTACCTTGCAACAGATTATAGGCAGTGCTGGCACTCAGTTTTGTTTACAACTCCTTCCAGATCACTAGTAAGGAAAAAGGCCTTTACAGTTTACACAAGGGTAGAAAAATGCATTAAATTGAGTCTGCAAAAACTGCACTTAAAAAGAAAATGGGTAAAGTTCATCTGAACCAAGTGAATAAGGGACTGTCAGAACATCTCACTAGAGGGAGCCCCCACCCAGGACATAAATGTATGCAGCCTGTGCAATGAACAAGGATGGCACAAACCTTCCGTATTGGAAAATCAGCCCTGAAACTCAATCACTGCTCAAATAGCTGGAGTTTTAAAGTCTAATACACTTTAAAGTATATTAATTTTTTTTAAACAGGTCTCAAGCATCCAATTACAAAATCCCTAAAGCAATACCAAAGAGCTTACCACTAGAGGGAAGAGAAAAACCTACTGCTTGAAAAGTTTATTACAAAAATCCACTACATTTGCACTTTAAAAAGACTGTTAAAGAAAGATTAGAGCACACACAAAGTAGTAAAAATAGGTACCAAAGCCCCCTAGTATAAAGTAATACTTATGGCAAAGCAAAAATCTCTTGTCAGTCTATGTGCAAAGGCCAATAAAAAATCAAAGAGAGAACAAGGGAGGATTGATGCCAGCGAGGCTCTCAGATGCTCACTCTTATAAGGGAAGTTTGTTAGACAAGTAACATGATACATTTCTCTTCAAGTTCATAAAACCAAGTAGCAGACTGGATTGCAAGTAAAAAAAAAGCTGAAAATAGCTAAGTTCCATCATTTCTAGTCAGCTTTAGAATCCACAGCTGAAAGAAACAAATTAATTCCAAATTCAACAGAAATAAGTCTGCCCACTACCTCATCCCTGCTACAATAGCTACTAGTAGAGATGTATCCCCACAAGGAAGGCTTCTCTAAGAGAATCTGGAAAAAGAACCTGAGCAAGGGACAAGAATTATCCCCAGACAAGAGGCAGCCCCTTGCACTCCTGGAAGAATCCTCAGCAAACACTTGACTGGGAGAGTAAACCATTTTTCTTGAGTTGCTGAAAACACAAAGGAGATAAGCAAGCTTTAGAGAAGCACATCTGACCCTGGCGGAATGTACAGCAAAAATTCTGCTACATACTGTGCTTTTTCCCCTTCAGTGCCTATTTTTTTTTTTTACTTCAGCCTGGGTTTCCACAAGTTTCCTGTATAAACTACAAATGATGAACTATTAGCAATTACTAATATCACATCTAACACGATTTCCATTCCATTTGTTTCTGCATAGGCTTATGGATCATTAAAAAAGACAGATTGTAAAACCTGTAATATTATGCCTCTGCTTCTACTCCTACTAAGCGTGGATGATTGTATAGGAAAGGCAATTGCTTATCTAAATCAAGATAAGCATTATTTCCATATGTTCCATCACCAGGGGAAAAGCATTCACAGATGCACTGTACTACTTCAAATTTGTAGTACAGATTTGCTCTATCACTTCTTGGACTTAAACGAGATCAGAACCTGAGCACAAGGAAGAAACATCTGTTGCAAACAAATCACTTTCTACCCAGACAAAAATGCACACAACATGCAAGTCAAAAGCACTTGGTGATGAACATCAGCATCTTCTCCCTGGCTGCACACTCTGCCAATATGGTCTGTTCCAGTTAATTACCAAGTGGCATAATTGGATTAGCTGAGGACTACAGCCAAGCAGCAAACTCCTGAGGCAAGCAGACACCACGAATCACAGAATGGATGTGGTTGGATGACACCTCTGGTGATCAAGTCCCCAGACTTGATCCCTGTCCCAGTTGAATTTAAACTATCTCCAAAGGCAGAAATTTCACAACCTCTCCAAGTAACCTGTTCCAGTGCTCAGCCACCCTAACAGTATGGTGTGTAGCTTTGTTTTTTAATGCTCAGAAAGAATTTTCTCTTTCAACTTGTGCCTACTACCTCTTGTCCTGTCACTGTGTACCACAGAGATGAGTCTGGAGAGATCTCTTTTACACCCTCCACTTTATGTTTATAAACACTGATCAGATCCCATCTGGGGTATCTCTTCTTCAGTTTAAACTTCAGCTCTCTCACTCTTTCCAGGCACAGGAGATGCTCCAGCCCCCTTATAATGTTTTAATCATCTTTGTGACTCATCTGGTGCATGAACTACACTTCCCAGTTCTGCACCACCGACAAACCGCCTGAGGTCACACTTTGCCCCATCTTCCAGGTCAGGAAGTCATGGTATCTCCAATTCAAGGTTCTACGGGAGGCATGAAATATCCCCCATCTGAGGGGCTATAACTCACCCCTGCACAACTATCACAAAAAGCCCCAAGCTCACTCATGAGGCCAAGTTTAATATAGTGATAGGGCCACCAGCAGCCCTCAAATAAGGTTGTATGTGAGAGCCTTGACTTTTCAGCCACATTTAAATGGGAGCTATTGAAGACATTTACACATGACAGACAGAAAGAGTGGCGTACCATGAGAATTGATCAAAACAGCCAGTCCCTCTGAACAACCCACACAACACTCATGCAAAATGCAATTTTCCTGTTACAAGGTCTTGCATAGTCCTTAAAGAACCTTTTTCTCAGTCTATCCCACACAGCTCTCTATATCCCCAAAATAACAAAGCTGAGAGGCAAAAGAACCCTTCAAGTCTGGGAGAGAAAGAAGTGGAAGGAAAGGAGAAGCCTGCCTTTTTTATTAAGTTTTTGTAAACAGAGAAAAGACTTGGTACGGAAAGCTAAAGTACCAAATAACAAAGTTTGAGAAAGGAGTAACAACAAACGAGGAGAACAAGAATAGGAATACATTCCCAATTCTAATTTGTGATGCACCCTTAGCTGCAGGGACATGCAATTCTCAATTCATAAATCAAGAGTCTTCTCACTTCAGCAGCAAGCACATTGACAGCAAAGACATAAGTAGGCTGAGACCCTTGGGTATTTGTGTGTTTACTTGGAGAGTCAGCATCCAGCTGTTCTGGTTGCTATGCTTGCTGGAGATTTCATGATTTAGGGTCCACAGACAAGGCTGCTGGTTCAGCTGTGCCTGAGAAGGAGATGTGCTTTGTTTGTGTGAAGAAACCCATTCAATCACTGTCTTGTTTGGTTGGTTTTATAACAAAGACCACTAGAGGTATTCCAGACTTCATAATGATACAGTTGAATAAAAATGCCGTTGGATACGGTATTTTGCTAAGTCCTTGCCCAAGCCTGATTATCAGTACCTCACTCCAAGTGATACCAAGAATTTCAATACAGATTCTTCTCGGTGAACAGCAGCCTGAGTTGTATTGAAGTACATCAAATGGTCAGCCAAGGTCACATGGAGGCATGAACTACCCTGCATTGCCTCAAACTCAATTCCTACTTTATAACCTCCCTCTACTACAAAGAGTTCATAATTAACAATGGAAGTTCAAAATTGGAGACACAAACATATGACACTGCTTTAGACCACTGCTCATTGCCCCATGAGTATGTTGATACTTGTCTATAAAACTAGAGGACTGCAGGTGATTCCACTTCACTAGATTCCTTCCAAGACAAAGCAGATTCCTTCACTGCAAGAGATGTATTTTGGCAATATCACAGCATTCATACAACTATTCCTGGTGTGTTCAAATTGATCCAGTACCACTTGGGGTAACTATGAGCCATCATCCAAAACATATCACAAGCAGTGCAGCATTCCCCCACTCACCTTTATAAACTGTCTGGAAAAAAAATTACTTTTCATGACCAGTCAGGTACTTAGTCCTCAGCAGCACCTGTTTTACTTACCAAAATCTGAGAACCCATTTAAATAGGTGAGCACATACAACATGAAGGAGGATTAAAATGAGTTTATAGTGGGGAACCACAAATTCATTACTTACATTCGTTACCTTATTAAGCTGTCAGACAATTTATTCTACATGTTCTGCTTTTTTAATTCTCTGCACCACTGCTGAGCAACAACTTCTCTAGTTGAGTATTACAGGCTTTTGTAGTATTTGAAGTAAAGCTTGGAAATGAAATGTTACTACCAGAAAACTACACAACTTGTGCAAAACCATCAGCAAATATTTCATGGCATTGTCATTCAAAAACCTTTCTGCCTGACACAGAGTGACAGCTTACCAGGTGGGAGTACGAACTTGAGTGAACTTGAGTTTTCTAGTATTGCGACAGGTAGGTAAGGGTTGGGGTTTAGGATTTTTTTCCTTTTGTTCTTTCTCTCAGGAATTTTTGCCTATATGTTGCTAGGAGACAGAAATGACCAGGTACTTGAGAGAGACAAAATAATTTGCCAAGCTCAGGGGAGGGGTGCAGCTGGCTGCTCTCTCTCTTTACTTGGGAGTTCCTGTGGGAAGGGCAGAGGTACCACAAGATTTGGGCTGGGGGAAGGGCTGGGTGCAGCTCCCTAGCTTTCTCTTGTGCTCTTGGCATTTGGAAGTGGAACAGGCTGCAGTCACTGTGGGAGAAATTTGCTCCCACTGCAGGGTTCTGTTTTCTGCCTTCTCCTACCATGAGCGGAGTTGTGCTCACAAGAGGGGCCATTGCCCTGGGACCTCACTAAACAAAGGACCCTTCACCACCTCCCCGGGTGCCTCAGGGGAAATCCTGGGATCTCTGAGCCCTTTCACCTTCCAAGGGAGCCTCTGCCTGCTGTGTTCAGGAGCCAGGCAGCCACTGCCCGGCCCCGCTGTTCTTCTGCCACTGCAGCCACACAGCCCCAGCTGCAGAGTTACTGACACATCTCCTTTACCATTCCAGGATTTCGTTCACCCCTACCCTCCCAGCTTGCTGTTTCCAAGGTTCCTGCCAGAGGTAATCTGGCTGTCAGGAGGGGCACTGGGACCAGCTGCCTGCAGTTTCTAAGGAAATCCCTTTCCCATCTCTTTCGCCGCCCGCCCGCCATTGCCGCGGGAGGGGGCGTGGCCGAGCTCTCTGCGCAGCGCCCCCTGCTGGCGCGGGGAATCGGCGCCCCCGCCTGCCCGGCCGGCAGCCAGCAGCGCCCCTGCTGGCCGTGCTGGGAACTGCGCCCAAGGGGAACGCGCCGGCAGCGCAGCGAGGCTGGGACTGCGCTCGTGCTGCCGGCCTGGCCTGCCTGCCTCCTTACCCCTGCACGTACCAGTAAAGATCTGTCTTTCCTTTCCTATATCTTTGCCTGAAAGCCCTGTAATTTCAAATTTATAACAATTCAGAGGGAAGGGGGTCATGTTCTCCATTCCAAGGAAGATTCCCACCTTCCTTGGCAAACACTCGTCTTTCAAACCAAAACAGTAAGTTCTTATGCAGCTGCAAAAGGTGATGTCTTCTACATAGAGATATTAGGCTTGAGGGTAGCTCTTATCTTGCAGCATTTTCTTTCCCCTACCCCTGAGATACCAATGTCAGTTGCTACACTGAAGAATACTGGAGGTTCAACCCAAACAGCAAGGGACAGAAGGAACTCTGAATACTTGAAGACAACTCTACCACTACTCATTTGTGTTGCAAGTCATGCTTGCTTGATTCAAGGACTTAAAAAACGGAAATTAATACAAACTCCCAAGCAGTTATAAACACACTAGCAGTTAGCAGAAAAATCTAGCTCTATCTCCTTTTACATACCTACCTAGAAATGAAAGACACACCAAATCTCAGAGCCTTTAAGTCAATATAAGAAGGTCTGTGTACATCACCTATTCTCCTGGATTTAGTTATTTGCAGTACATTTACAATCCTTCCCCTCTAAGAACACTGGTGAGAATGCAAAAATATGGGAAAAAACAGGAACTCTATTTTTTCTTTAAATATGGCTGACCCATACTCTCAGTGACAGCTACATGAAGTCTGGGGTTTGTTTTCAGTGGATGTTGATTCACTAGGAAATCCCAACAAAGGACAGCACTACAACACACAATACATTGGTAGGTGAGCAGCAGAGTACCTTACACAGAAAAGGTTGCATTGAGCACATGGGAATAAATCCAGCACAGGCTGAACTTCAACTGCAAGTCATACCTGTGCAGCAAATGGAAAACACAGAACTTGGAGCACCTTTACAGTCTATCCATATCAAGAAGACCATCAAAAAAGCCCATAAATGCATAAACAAGCCTTTGTGAAAGAGCAAAGGGCAAGATAACACATGGAAATGTTTTAAAAAAAGATGGAGGTACAACCAGTTTCTTCGTATCTTACACTTTCTTCATACCTATTCTGTATTAAACATGCAAAAGACTGTATCTTTTGGACAGGAGCCTTTGGATAAACTCTAGAGAAGTCTTTTCCAGCACAACATCTGATGACCAACTCCCAGGGATGCTATTAGTGCAAAGGTGCTTGCAGAGAACTACTTCCACTCTCAGAAATAAATGTATGGGCTACATCAGCACAAGGCTGAGAGGCTTCATTTTCCAACATGTGCATTCTATAGCAGCCCATCCTGAAAAAAATAACTGAAAATGTTGGTGAAGGCCCTTGTGACACATTTCTGCAAACATGCCAAGTCAACATGCAATAGCCTGCAAGTCTCAGGACAACCTCTGTGCACAAACATCATGCTTCTCCCTCACACTGTATATTGAAATAGAAAATACTTTTCAATATCATTTCAATGTTTTTTAAAGGTGTGTGAAATCCAAATTTAACATCTTCCTATTTGATTGTTAAGCCTTCTCTCCAGCACAGAAGAGCATTTTCTGGGCATTAAAAAAATATGCAGCACTTCCTAGAGGGCTGAGAAATTTTCTCTCAACTTGTTTTAAAACAATACACATCAGCTAGATGTCCTCACATGGAGAAAGCCACTTATCACTTCACAGAGAACTACTATCATTTAACAGTTGGACTCAATCAACTTGGAGGTCTTTTGCAACCTTAACAATCCTATGATTCTACACTACAATTATTCAGACTGTCTTGTTAAGAGATATTTCTTCATGTTGAGCACGTAGAAATGAATCAAAAAAGGGAATCTGAATAAAAAAGGGAATATTGAATCAAAAAAGGGAAGCCAGGCTTATGTTATTTCCAGTGACCGGGTTTTTAACATATGTGCAATCAAGTATTCAACTGTGCATGAAGCAAATATAGCTACACATGAAAGTTAGTTAACATTATCCAAACAGAGAGCTTGGTGAGCCTAAACTGCACTAGTGATCCCCCAACACTATCAAGGTAGTTAAAGTAATTATCATTACTTCCCTTGAGTGTGAGGTTAGTTTTCAAACTTGTTGCAAGCCTCTCACACCCAGAGTTGGGTGGCCTATCCTGTGTCATCACTAATTATAAAGAGCCAGGCAGCAAATCCTAATTGAGGCAATAGTTCAGCACCTTCATAAATACGTGTCATATGTAAGCTACATGAAATTAAGCTAAGCCATACCAGTCTCTACCTGTCTAATCAAAAGAAAGCTCCATCTTCTGCAGAAGGACATCAGCTTTTTCCACCTGCATTTGAAAATATCTTAAAGTCACACAGTCAGGCAACAGATCCACATAAGTAAGCCACGACAAGGGTACAATCTAACAGCTTGGTTTTGGCCTCAGTCTAATCATAGGCACATGGCTTCTAATCAGGCTGGCACACTGGCTCACATCTGTCTGCAAACTACTGTGAGGACATATGCCACAATCATCACAAATTATAGATTAGGGCACTAGCCAAGCTACCATGCTGAGAGAAACTAGATGACTTATTGAAATTGTGTTTGTAGAGCAATAGATTAATTTGGGGATTTGATCCTGCAATCCCCCACACTCAAAAGAAGCTCACCTTTTATATATGAAAAGAATGGAAAAAAAATAATAATCAAAGAAAAGACAGAAGCCAAAATATATAACCGTGACTTTTACCCTGCATATGTTAAATTATCTTACTCAAGTCAGCCACCAAAATATTCCAAGCTAGAACCTACAATTTTTCTCAGCAGTGTCTGAGGAACAGCACATCCCAACTTAAAGCATCACTGCTGCTAAAGTCACCCTCCCTCACACCCTGAACGAGCCTGCCAGCTGACAGCACACTGCATCATCTTGACTTCCTAACTTTACTAAGTACTTCCTTAGGGACCTCAAAAAAAAAAGGATTGTTTCTCATATTGCACAGGACAGAAGTTTGAAACTTATTAATCTGCTCAAGATTCATGTCACCAGTAATTAAACATTAAAACTATTCTTTATGGCAAAGATATACCTAACTTCCCTTTGCATCTCCACCTGCTATCCCTCTCTAAAACCCATCAAGAGCTTGCAGAGCCTCAATAAGGACACCAATTTATCAATTTATTGTTGAGGGCAGCATGGTTTCCTATGGTTAATTTTTGCCCCTCAAGGACCTGTCTGACACTGCAGATAAGAGAGCTTTCTCAGCTGCATGCAGAAGAGCCACAAAATAATAACTCTATCCAGGACTTGTATAAGCTTAATGCTGTATGGAAGACACCTTGTTAAAAAGGCACAGAGCAGCAGCTTAAAGAGAAGTCATCATGTTAATTACATCAAAGACAAGTGATTTACTTGCTTAGAGAGAGGATTAGCTACACTGGATTTTGTGTTCTTAATCTATGTAAACAGACCTGAACTTTTTCATAATCATCATCTCATACTTGCCGAAAGAAAGTAACTTTTTTGTTTTTCCCAAAGACACTTTAATGCAAACCATAAAACAAGCGTCATCTCATTGGCAGCTAATCCATCCAATACAGGTTATTCACATGAAGCTCACCAGAGAATTACAAGGTCAACTGAATACATCTTCATTCTTTTTGTTTATTGTTGTTTCCCTCCACCCCTTACACTAAACACACTGATTTCTCTACTTACATCCGGGATATCACTAACTAGAGATTATTCACCTCCAGGAACAAACGAACACACGCACACAGATTATTGCTTAGTTTATGCTCAAGTAAACGTGCACCTCAAGAGTGTAGTGGTTTAGGTTCACCAGTTTGAGTTTCTCAGCCAATGCACCAATTAATGTAGTGCCTCTAGCACTGGCCAAACACCAGTGCACCCACTAGAATTATTTACTCATTTTTTGCTGCAAGGTAAGGATTAGGAGGAGAGCAAAGAAGGCTCAAAACTTTAAAGGGTATAAAGAAAATTTCATTGACAGAATCAAAAGAAATAGTAAGAAATTAGAATAAACATTCAGACCACTTCTCCTCCCTCCAACTTTGTTTTATAAGAGGTAAACTGACTGAAAATAACAAATTTATCTCTTTAGGTTGTCAGTAGGAAAAAAAAAATCTTACTTCAGTTCACTTAGAGGAACTTAAGGGTCTCTCCTGCCATGCCATGGAGACTTTTCCCCAAGAAACAGCTTTCTCATGGTTGTAATTTTCACAAATAGCAGCTGCCCAGAAATCTGCAATTGTGAAGACCCTCCCATGGTTTGTTTGGTAGTCTTCCCATAATTACAACCATGGGTCATCTCAGTTTATTGGGGTTTTAATTTTAAAGATGAGCGGTTCTAGTATAGAAACAGAAGTCCTCTTCTTTTATCTCCAGGAACAGAGGTTTCCTTCTTCTATCCCTGGGGCAAGGTTTCTCATCTCTCTCTGTTCAAGCTCCTCATTAGATCACAGCTACTTCAACATCTGCTTGCTTCAACACTGGTGCTTCTGCTCATGGCTATGGCTAGAATGCTACATCCCCCACCAAAGCATTCCATGAAAAAAAACTCTGGTGTATCAATATTATCTTCACCATAGCCTTACAGAAGAATTCCATTCCAAGACTAAGGCATCTCCTCATTCTCCTCCCATCTGGTATTTAACTCCTTCTTACTGACCTCAGTCTCTCCATGCTGTTTTCTTTATGCGTCTTCAACCTTTCCTTTACACTCACTCAGGAGAGGGCTGACATCTGCAAGTTTCATCTGTGCACTGAAAGGGTTAATGTCTCGCCCAGGCCTGTGGATGGTTATGTGATCTCTGCCACTGCCCGCTTGGGCTGCATGGCTGTTTTCCAGCCCTTGCCACATTCAGTTCCAGTCCCGCATGGGGCTGCGGGGTGGGCTCTGTTCTTAGCAACATGATTTTCCACAGCGCCAGCAGGATGGCTGAGCAGCTCACAGCCAGAGCAGGGCCCGATTCAGCTCCATCCCAAGCCCAGCAGAGCCGGCCTGGCCTGCCAGCCATGGTTGGAACTTGGTGGTGGCAGAATCTCAGCTGAGCCGCGCGCCAGCACTGCAGCAGAGCAGGGCTGGCCAGCCGGCATCCAGTTACCTGTTCAAAGGCCAGAAGCCAGAGAGTTTTTACTGGGACTTGTTTGTCTTTAAATGTGATTTCACAGAGGTGTATTCAGCTCCCTTAAGTGATTTAACAGGGTGTCAATATTTAAAACTAGCCAGTTAATTGGTTCTGTCACTTCCGAAGGAACCTGCCAAGGTCCTTACAAGGAACTACTTCCATAGCTCATGGATTTTTTTTTTTCCTTAACTAAAAACCAAACTACATTAAACCACGACAAAGGGTTATTCTCACCTCTGTACTGTGCAAGTCTGTCTTTGGAAATCAATAGCCAAAGTATGTATTGGGAAAGCCAGAAGGGTGTGTGGGGTCACCAGATCATATGGTCAGATTTGTACCACTCTGCAGCTTTGTGTCTGTTCAGGACACATCCTGAAAGGGCAGCCAAGAGCCTGAGGAAAGCAGAGCACACAGGGCTCTGGTTACACCCTCCTGTTCTGGCAGTCTTTGATATCTGTCACAGCCACATACCAACTCAGCCTTAAAGTTACTCCACATTATGCCATGGGCACACGGACTCCTGGACACCTTCAGCACAGACTAAGAAGATGCAAACATGGCTTGCCCTTCTTACTCCTCTTAATTCCTTTGCTGCTTCCTTAATATGCATATAACATGGACAGAGAGTAGAAATGAGCAAACACTTTCAGCCATGTCCACAAAAAGCATGTTAATTTCACAAGTATTCCAAATACCTAATTACCATAACCCTCACACAATTCACAGAAACCACAATTGTTAGTATTTTCATGGTGCTTCCCCAGCTATTATAAAATTAACAAGCAGTGCTCTCCATGTGCATCTAGGAGACATGGTTTTCTAACCTTAAACACACCAGTCTTGAAGAGACCTTGTGATAAGATGTTTAGCATGAGTAACAGTGATATGCCAATACATGAAAAGTAAGGACAAAAACAAATACAGCATGAGTTTAGGTGAAGCTGGAATTTGTGGCAAGCACATTTCTCTCACTCTCAGGATTTTTCATAGAGGTGCACAGAGAGAAATGGAAGAGAAAACAATTTCTATTTCTGCTCCTTATTTTTCCTATGTGGAATGTGTTTGGAAAATTGTTTACCTGGAGTGAGTGCTTGATTGGATTCTGGTGAGGATTGTTTGAGCCTGATGACCAATCCAATCCACCTGTGCCTGGACTCTCACAAGCAGGGTCACGAGTTAGTTAGATTAAAGATAGAGTAGGAGAAAATAGTATGTAGTTTTTAGTATCCTCCTTTTATATAGTATATTAATGTATTTTACTATAATTATAATAAAGAAGTAATTCAGCCTTCTGAACTGAGTCAGACATCGTCACTTCTTCCCACTGGGTTCGCCTGCATCCACAACAGGAATTCACATTCAGGGCCACAGGTAATAGAGGAGACCCTGAATGGTGACACACAAGTTTTTGTTTTCTCTATGTACTCAGCAGAAAAACTGCTGCACTCTGAACTTCCTCAAAGCAAGAATTTCAGTAACAAAAGCTTTTTTTATTTTTTTTTCACAAGATTGCAAAAATTACACTAAGCTGTCTCAATTTATTTTCATCCTTTCCACTCAGCTAAGAATCTCTTATAAAGACAGTTGCTACAATCATTTTAAGAAAAATCACAATGAAGGCTGATGGACTTGGATTTTTGGTGGGGGAATGGTCTTGAAACACACAGGTTTCATACAGCTCTTACCGACAGATCTTGCAATTGTCAAACTGCTCTAACAATCTCAATGTTGTAGTTGAACATAATTTCTTTTTCTGTATAAATCACTTATAATATTGAATGGTTTAGAGAGATGCCATTTCTTAATTGTAGATATCTGGCTGAATTTCACTGCAGCTTAGTAGTGGTGTCACTTTCCAAAGTCTGATTAATAATAATCATTTTGGCTCCTAGTTCCTGCAGGACAGATATTCATATCAAGCAAGGCTGCATGGAGAAATGGGACAGTTACTTGTGTTAGTTACCCATCTCAAGAAATGCTGGTCAGAGCTCAGTCTTACTACACATTTTCTTTTCACCATGCAACATTTGGACTGGCTCATCTAACATGCTTTGTCTCTGTAATCTTGTGTCAACCCACTGTGAATATTTAGAAAGCTACACATTGATAGTATAACAACGCTTTTATTAAACCAAACCTTATGATTATACGTAAAACCCTCAGATGAATTTGAATAATTTGAGCCATATAATTTTCTTAAAAAATAGCAGATTAAAAAGATTCAGAGACTGCCAAAACATCTAAACATATCTCAGGACTTGTTTAAAAGGACTGCAGACCTTTTGTGTCATTTAACCTCAAATAGAAATAAACTTAGTTATCATATCCTTCCATTTTAACTTCATCCTATGAAAAGCAGTTCTTACCACCAGTAAAGATCTTTAAACCACCACCTGAATTTGCTGTTTTCTTAGCATCACTGTCACACCAATGAATTCCAGGGGCTCTGAGAGTCAGCAGGACTATCAGCTGCCTGGAGTTAAACAATATCAATTATTCAATTTTCCGAATTACCCAATTAATACAAGAAAATGTTTTTCTACCAGTGACACACATAACTCAATGACAACAAAATTACCAAGACCCTAACTTTTAAAAAAGCTTTCCAGAAAAGTTTTCAGAAGTCATCTCTCAAATTCACCACTGCAGAATAAAGATATCTTTGGGAATTAGTGTGTACCCAACAGAAAGCTAATATATGTATTTAACTTCAAAATACACTCTAGTTGTCTACATGGTGGCATTTAATTCACAGAGCAACATTAGCTCCTGTTGCTGTACAAGATGAGTGCCTAACCAAGTGGCATGTAATAAATAGCATTGAAACAAAGGGATATAAATTCCAGAACTTCATAAAACAAGTTCATTATTCACATGTTGTCAGGAAGACTCTGTTTCAAAGTACATGAGAAAACAGATGAGATGTATGTGCTTTTGGTCTATCTGAAGGTTAAAAAGTGGGGAGAATAATGCATTACAGGATATTCACACTATCCAGCCCTCTACAGCAAGCTCATTCTTTGTTTCCAAAGTGGACAGCTCCTCATTTCCTTAATAAATACTTAAATCAGAGAAAGCTTATATGTACAGGACCACTTCAAGAACCAAAGTTTTGTCTTCCTACCATCCCCTCTTGACATTAAAGAGGGCCATTTGTCATTAACATTTGTCCCTTTTCCTTCCACTGCTGAAGCACTTGATCTCTGAGATCCACTTGTGCAGCCTAGCAAGCAGCACACCAAAAATCAGGGGTGTTGACAGCATAGCCCTTCTGCAAATGACTATACCCACATCAGATTGCTTCCCTTGGTGCACAAAAGTGGGCACCAACCTTAGGCTTTGCATTCCACTTTGTGCCACCCCCTTCCCAAAACAAAGACTTAACACAAACATTGACAAAATTCCATGCCAACATGCACCAACCTGATTTCTTATGGCTAGTCATGTCCATATGAGGAGACCCACAAAAATGTAGTTTTTTTGTTTGTTTTTTTTTACTCACAGCAGAGCATTTTAAAAGATACTGCCTCTTTGAACTTCCAAATATTTTTAATAGCTTTGCTGCCACAAAGAGAGAAAGCCCTTGCCAGCTACCATTCAGTATTCAGTAACTTTACTCCTCAGAAGCCTTTACATAGATGTGCATCCCTCATGTTGCTGTATTACAAAGATTTCCATCCTCACCAAAACACTGAACTTCTGCCAAGCTTTGCTGGTTTTCTTCAGAATTTAGTTCTGAACACAACTTCTATCAAAGGGTAGAAGAGGAGTGGGGAAAAACTTTCTTCCACAAACTAAGGTGTTTTTCCAATTTGCCAGTAAAGAGCACCCATGAAGTACCCCAGCAGTGAAACTGGTTCCTTCCCAATATTAACCTCCTTAGGTCATTTCAGTTTTTACAGACTTTTTAATAATCTGCCATTAGACTTCCGCAAAACAAAAATGTATGCCAAACTGGAACTCCCCAACACCTTGTAGTGAGTCATTCACATTTAAAAATGGGCACTGTGAAGGTTTTACATTGTACACTCAATTTTTCCTAATAGCCAGTACAAAACCTTGTGCAGTACTGAACACCCGCAATCTCCAGTTGAGTATTGAGTGTCATGGGGATGGCTGCCAGCTCAGTTGCTCTGCCCTTCTCCTACAGCTTCTTACTCCAGTAGCTGATTGATTGTGCTTGCTTCACTTGATTTGTTCTTGGTTGTTTTCTTGATTTCTCCTCATCACTCTTCCTGAACAGCCACTCTATGCTTTACCAATCAATCTGTCATTTTTTTTTTACTGTCGTAAAATTCAACTCCCAACTCACTGCTGGGAGTGAATTGTAAAGAATTTTTTCCAAATTCCCCATCAGGTGATGTTTTGGCTTGACAAACACACAGAAGATTTTATTTTCACCACCACTCCCCTTCAGATCCCTTCCATTCGTCAGTGCAAGCAGTCACCTTTCACTTGAAGGAAATACCAAAACTTGAACACGGCGTTGTCAGATCATCACCAATTCCATCACACCTGGGGCTTTACTTGTTCTCTCACCAATTCCATCACACCTGGGGCTTCACTTGTTCTCTCACCAATTCCATCACACCTGGGGCTTCACTTGTTCTCTCACCAATTCCATCACACCTGGGGCTTCACTTGATCTCTCCAGAATCTCATTCAGGATGTACCTGTTGCCCTCTGTATGTCCCATCAAACAGAGCAAAAGTTCTCAACAGCAATAAGATTTAAATTCTAGTTTTTCTGTAATTAAGCTCAAAAAGACAACTTTTAGACACACTTGATACCTTCAGAATGGGGTCAACATTTAAGAGAAATAAAGTCTGAAACAGAAGCAGTTAAGAGTCACATTAATACACGTTTCTTTTAATTGTCCTAATCAGTTGGAATGTGGAAGCATTTCAGCAGCCCAACCTTCCAGAAGTTCACTATTGCCCAAGGCTGTCTTACAACAAATACATCAAAGAAAAAGAGTCACTGTGGATTATTTTCTCCTGAACGTATAGTGTAACAAAACCTTCATGCAGCAGAGAAGTGTTGTGCTCCAGCACAACTTTTGCCTTCCAGCATTTTTTGCAGTGTACTGGGTACTAACAAAAAGAATTCAAGAACAGCTACAAGGAAATAAATTCACCACTTCCATGATTCAATACCCACATATTAGACAGTGATATTTTGCTTCTGTGAAGTGTAACAGCAGTCACAACGTAAATCCACACCTTGTCACTTTCAGCAGCCCAAGTAATGAAACATCTGTGAATTTCAGTGCTTTACAGAGAATCTGAGAGTAGCTGGGAAAAAAAAAACATAGTTTGGGCTAGGAGGAATGAAGAGTCTCCCAGTTAAACCATGACATACTGTATATTCCCACATAGCACAGGCCTCCAAGATCAACTTGCAAGAAGTCAGGCATTCTTTTTTATTTTTAGGCAGCCTTTGTTGTCTAGATGGACAGGCTTTCTGATGTTGCAAGATATAAATGACCTACTCAAATGGGAGAAAGATCTATGGGTACTGATGTAATACAGCTACTCAGCAGGGCTGAAGAGCTCAGCAATCTCTTGACATATTTTCACTTTGAAAATTATTCCAGACGCTCTTAGGATAGACAATAGTAATAGCTGCTTTTGACAAGGACATCTGAGAATCTGTGAGCTCCTTCAGATTGTGCTAAAATAAGTGTTACAGCCTTCCAGTTTAAAAACAGCTGATCAGCTCCATGCCTCATTTCACCTGGACTATCACCATAAAGACTATGTTCACCTGCAGCCACGAGGTTACTCTACACACCTCTCCACCCAGGCCAGGATTTGCCTTTAATGATAACAAAAGGGTCAAAAAAAATTAGTCCCATATCTGCAGAGGCAGGAAGCACTTCAGATCTCATAGTTAGATGCTCCTTAAAAAAAAATTAAAAAAAAACCACAGGCTTCAGCTAAGAAGGATAGCAGGATACAGAAAAAAAAAAAAAAAAAAAAAGAAGAGGAGGAGGAGGAGGAAACTAGCTCAGAAGCCATCCCTATTCCTCTGTACCCTTGTGTGAATGAAAGGGAACTAGACAAAGAACAAGGCATTGTAACAGAATTACTTGCAGAGTAGAGAACTCTGTAAGTAAACAGGATTCACATTGTTGGTTAGTTCCCGCTGCAAGTATTTAGAAAACTCTGCTAGTGATCACAACCATGATAAGGGTGCACACACTAAGGAAACTGGAGTTAATCCTGGCCAGAGGAACACCAGTTCCTCAGCCCAAGAAAGCAGGCAGGACCTGTAGGTAAGGGAAGCCCCATCTTCTCCAGTTTCTGGATTCTTAGAAAATAACACAACTTGCACACTTAGCCTCTGCTTTTGGGTCATCTGCAGCATTGTTTTGCCCAGACTCCCCAGATCATTATGCTCAGTAAGTTTAGGCATAGCTGACTGCTGGAGTATCTGGAAAGCAAGACTCCTGCAGAGAAGATCTATTTCACACACTTAAGGGTTAGTGACTCCATCTGGGAATACCAAGAGAGTTCTGGGACACCAGTGAGGTGTCCAGAAATTTAAGAAATCTTGTTGAGTTTTTTTTGTCCCTATCCCAATTTTAGGCTATCACTGTTCAAAACAACATGGGTTCTAAGTCTTGGCCTTCCTAGAAGTAACTTCAGACTGAGAAAACAGAGTGGTCTATATTTCAAAGACTCCCCCACTTCACTTACCATCACTTTCACTCTTACTTTTTAAGTCTTCCATCCACGTTGGAATAGTTTTTAATGCAACATAATCCCCCAAGTACTCTTTGCGTCTTTCTTCCAAGGTCATTTTCAGCAAACGCTCTGTTTAGGGGAAAGAGAAATAAGAAACAAAAGAGATCAGAGCTACAGCAAATGTTTTTCAATTGCTAGGTGTCTGGGGTGGTAAAAAAGGCAAGTTTAGCTTTAGAGATTTTCATGTGAATATTAATAGGACACACCTAGTTACCACACTAAAATACATACGGACAGTTGTTTTTGTTTTCTACTGAGAATGTCACCACCTCTTTTTTCAGATGTTTAGTGAAAAGTAAAGCCTCAAACACCACACAAGTATGACAGCAACTGCCAACTTCACTCTTCTTCTGACCCTGTTATAAAGGGACTTTTAAAATAAAAAAAAAAAAAAAAACATCAAAATGACCCAAAACTGCAAGCAGCCCAAGCACTTTAGCTCATTTCTGCAGTCACATCCTCTTTTCCCTCCCTACCTCATCAGTGCTTAGTATTAGCTCAGCACAAGATGAAGAGCTTTTTCCCTCCCAAAAGAATAGGGGAGAAGAAAAAGACCAGTAGAGAACATCATGACACCCATACTCAAATTTCTTCAGTCTGTTTTTACAGTAGCACTGTGCTACTTTAACCACATTAACAGTTTTTCTTGACATGTTAATCAGTAATTAATGCTTTTCAATGACTTTTAGGGGTGTGGGGAAAGGCTAGACCTGTGTTATTTGCATTTTACATAAAGAACTATGCAGACATAAAAAGAACATTTTCATCTCAAGCTGAAGCAGCAAAAGATGAACATGGAAACTGCTTCTCAGATCAAATCTTAAACCAAGAAAGAAAATCACTGGGGTCTGGTTTGAGGTTCTTCTGTGTCTTTTTCAAAATAGAGTTTCCTAATTATGTAGGCTGCAGTCAGCACAGTCTAATAAGGCAAGTTTTAAGCACAGCTTTCCTTAACAAAATAAGTTTATTTTGGTATTTTTTACACAGTATTACCAATTTCTTCGGTAGACAAAAACATTTCTCTCTCCTTATTCAGCCTGGTATGTCAGTGGGATATTTACATCTGCCATTAGAACTGACTAATGAGGGTCACCATTCTGCACAAGAGCTGTGTACCCACCTCGCCACCCAAGCTCCAGGCATATGAAACTCCAAGTATGTGAAATGCACACTGGAAGTCCTACGGGTGGGCAGACCTGAGAGAGCATGTCAGTTTTGAGGGACTGACAGACAGCTAGTCTAGGTGTTTTTTGCTGAAGAGACAGTCCTGTGCCTTCAAAACACAAGTTCTTCTCTACAGGAAGGTTTTACAGAAGTTTGCTCTTGTGAGTCAGCAGCAAGAACTGAAACTGAGTCTTACAAACCTCCCGGAGGATGCTCCCAACGGCCTTCACCGCAAGCACAATTTTCTGCCTGTGGCAGAAACTTGGGAGAAGTTTGCAGGCAGCCCAGTCCTGTGTCTAAGGCTCTGAAATCACCTCCCCTCCTGCTCCTACTCCGTTTCAGCTGTCCTCACAGAAGATCTCCCCTGAGAGGACGTGGACCAACCCTTAATTACCAAGAAAGTAATTAAGAAAAGCGAGCGTATTGTCAGTGGGTTTGAACTCAATATTTAGCAATCAGTGCTTTTTTCACTTTAAGAAGTGTTTCAGAATATAAAAGGCTGAGAGCAACTGCACTCAGAACTTCATGGGAAGAACAGAGCCAGTGAGCACAGCCAGCTTTGCAGGGGTTCAGGGGTGCTTGTGAAAGATGAAGGCAGACCTGACAAGATTTGATTTCCAAAGTACTGACTAGGTAAGAAGGAAGAAGTTTGGCTTCTGCAGTTTTCCTCTCTACTAAATGAGGTACTTGATAAGAGCAGTCTTACAGAGCTAAAAGCTGAAGGGCAGCAATGAAGAGAGAAGTTTTTTCTGCCCTCCTCACTCAAAGTACTCGGGGCCAACATCAGCATGGTGCTGGAACACTTATTGGAGCAGAAGACTGGCAAATACTCTTCGTTCTCACTGGACAAAAAGACAGGGAGTTGTGGCCAGCTAACACTCAAAAATGCATCCTGGATGGAAAAACTTCAGCAGCACTGATATGCATTCAGTAACATCACCACGCTGATGGAGCCCACCATCCTCATAACATGCTGAGACACCAAAAGCGTGTCAGCAGCTCCAGTTTCCAGACCCTCCACTCTGCCCTCCTTACTAATGGTTTGAATTCACCTGCCAAGCTGTGAATTCACATAGACAGTAACAGAGCTGAAAGAGACAAGTGAGAGTAAGAATAACATCCACTAGAGCCTACCAGTAACTTTTCCCCATCTGCCCCTTTCATTTTTCAAAGGTGAAATATACAGCATTAAGGAAAAAGTCGGTTGTAAGTGACCACACATAAACAATGCTTGAGACAATTTAACTGCACTTTCTTCATTGTAAACAGAAACTTCTGTCAGGTAGAAATTTGTTGCTTCACCTTTACTACAGAAACATGGCTTGTAAGACGGTTTGAAAGAAAAAGACTCACTTCATTTGAGAGGAGTTTGACAGGAGCAACTACCCTACAGAAAATTAAGTTCATTTCTGTTTTAACAATTTTTCCTTAGAAACGTGTACTTAAATCCTGTTCATAGAGCTGGTCTTCTGCCTTCTTAGTTTGAAACATACATAGAGTCACAAGGGTGATGGAAAAAAAAAAGAGAACTTAAAATATGACCTGCTGATAGGTATTTCTTCCTCTCCTCATCTATTACTACATTATTTGGAACACACGGGGCAAGAAGCTTTCATCCTCAAAAATGTAAACGTTGTACTTCCACTTCGTGAATTTTTTTCTTATTTTTATATTGGTCTCTCCGGGATCAATAAAAGTACAAACAAATGCTTGGCCCACAGTTTTCAAGCTCTGGAGTTTGGCTTAGGGGCTTTATAAACTGAGAATACACAGGTCGGGGTCCTTAAAATACACATTAAAATGAATAAATAGTTAAAAGATGGGACGTAGGGGTGCTCTGAGACTCCCACACCCCAAACATTTCACCCCGGCTGAACGACAGTAGAATCCAAACTGACTACAGCAATGATCCCAATAAACCACGCTTCCTCTCAGAAAACAAACGCATAGAAAGGAGAAAAAGCACGTTTTGAGAGCATGTGCCCAACTTTCCGGCCTGAAACACTCCCGCAAGGTGACTTGGGGGCGGAATCCCTCCGGAGAGGGGCTGTTTATCGCTTGCTTCCCTCCGCCGCGGGGCTCCCCGGCTCGCCGAGGTGCGGGCGAACATCGCCGGTTCCGCACGGCCGGGCTGCTCCAGCCGGGAGAGCCCGGGACAAGCGCGGAGAGCGCCGAGTTCCCCCTTCCCCACCCCGTCCCTGCAGCTGCGGCCGGCGGGAAGCGCTGCCGGACTCCCCCTCGGCGCGGCGGCGGCTCCGGGAGCACCGGGACCACCCCCCGGCTCCACGCGGGCTTAAAGGCGAGAGAAGCGGGCCCGGCCAGCGGGAAGGGCGACGATACCTTTCTCCTCCCGCCACAGCTTTTTCCGCTTGTTGCCGGGGTACATGGTGGTGTGGCTGGCGGCGGCTTTGAGCTGCAGGTTCCCCAGGCTCACGAGGGGGTGGAGGAGACGCCGCGCCAGAGCCAGAGCCGAAGCGATTCCGACGCCCCGCGCCGCCGCCGGCACCGCCGATCGCGCCGGGTCCGGCTCCGCGCCCGCCGCACGGTGCCCGTCAGCCGGGTCACGCCTCGCCCTGCCCCGACACCCCCGCAGCGCCCGCCCCGCTCCGCGCCGCCCGTTGGCTCCGGCAGCCGCCGCTCAGCAGCCGCCTCCTCCTCCTCCCGCACCGACCGGGAGGAGCCTGAGCGCGGCGGCGCCGGGCTCGGCGGGGCCGGGGGCAGTGCGTTGTGCGGGGACACGGCGCGCCCGGCGCTCGGGGACGATCCCGTGCGAGCCCTGCGCGGCGCTCGGAGCCCCCGCGGGGCCAGAGGGAGGGACGGAGCGGGCGGACAGCCCAGTCCCGCCCCGGCCGCCTCCTCCGCCCCTCTGCTTCCGGGTTGCGGCGGTGCCGGGCTGTGCCCGGGGCGGCGGGGCTGTTGCCGGGCGACGGCGCCGGGCCGGGCCGGGCCGGGCTCGCCCGCTCGGCTGCGCCTCCCGTGAGCCGACGGCGCCCGGGCGGCCCTGGAGCTCCCGGGGGACGCAGGGAGCTGCCCCGAGCGGCTTAAAAACAGGGGCTGATGGCTCCGGGAGCGGTCCGGAGAAGGGCAGAGCTGGTGGAGGAGGGTCTGGAGCACAGCTGCTGTGAGGAGGAGCTGGGGATGGTCAGCCTGGAGAAAAGGAAGCTCATAGCTGGCCGTATCAATCTCTAGAACTCCTTGAAAGGAGGCTGCAGCCGTGTGGTCCCATGTAACCAGTGTTATAAGTGGAAATTTATTCAGCCAAATTAAAAATAAAAATAGTTTTATTAGCGGTCAAATTCTATCTAGGCAGCCACGGAAAAAACAGTGCCGAGCCCAGGGATCGACCCTGGGTGTGCCACAAGGAGTCAGCCTCAACAGAGATTTTCCCCTATGCCCACACACCTCCATCCTGGCGCAAGGGTTTTTTATGGGGAAATTCCACCTGAGGCCAAGATTTCAGCAATCAGTCTTTTCTTCCATTCAGAGTCCATAGGTTAATAAGATTTTCTTTTTTGGGGATGAGGAAGAACAATTCAGTGTCCGGGAGTTGTTGAATCCCTTGATGAAGTTTACGGAACGCTGCATTCACATGTATCTGCCCGAGGATTTCCATGATATCCATCTCAGGTATCCTTCCAGACATGGCCCATCTCTTGGCCCAGACACATCCTTTTACTTATAAATTGGGTTTCAACACACACCAGGTTTTGCCTGCGAGGGTGGGGGGGGGCTTCTAATACAAACAAGCATAATCTGACAAGTATCCAATATTACATATTTCATACAGGGAATGGCACGAATTATGTTTACTACACATAACACCAGCATGAGGACATTGTCTTTAGCTGGGCCAGGGAGGTTCAGGTTGGACATTTGGAGGAATTTCTTCACAGAAAGGGTGATTAGTTAGCACCCCTGGAGGTGTTTAGGAAAAGGCTGGACATGTCACTCAGTGCCTCTATTGTGGTTGACAATCTGGTGTTCACTCAAAGGTCGATGATCTCGAAGATGGTTTCCAGCCTATTTGATTCTGAGATTCTGTAACTCCTGGGATCCCTACACCACGCCTCCAGCCCCTAGTCCCACCTATTGCAAAAACCACCACTGCCTGCAGCAGAGGCCAAGGTCTGCCTGGGTCCAAGGGTCAAGGAAGGCACCTTGGCCCCTGTGTCACTCAGCCTTCTCTGTAACAAGAGTAATTTTCTCCTTCACACCAACTTCCATGGACTAAATAAATAAATACAAAAGCTTCCCCATAACTTACAAATTCTCTTCCCTTCACTTGTGCCCCCACGGAGGGAAAGTCCCTTCCCCATGCAGGTGAATGGATTTAGCCCTGGAGCATAGCAGGTGCTTGACTTAGAGCAGGAGTGAGGAGGGGCTGGTGTGACAAAGGACACATCACAGCCTCACTGTGCTTATTTGACACAGCTTCACCAAGTTAGAACAGTTCACAGGGGTACAGAGATGTCCAATTGAAGTCAAACACAGAGTCTACACTGCTCATATGGAAAATGGAATTCCAGGTAAATCATACAGAGAATGTCTTGTGTGCAGCCCCTGGTCAAGGACTGGATTTTCTCTTGTGACACACTCTTGTGCTTTACGTGTATCAAAGAAAGGTGAAATACAACTTAGCAACATTTCACTTCTTTTCTCATAGTATTTGCTAAACACAAACGTTAGCATCTCTACTATAACCATTAATCTTGGTACAGTTCCTTACAGTGAAATCATTAATCTTTTCCCACTCCCTGATGCAGGGAAGAGCCCAGTTTACTTTTTAATAAATCAGACTGAGTCCTCTTTACAGAGCATATTTGAGCATTCATATTAGACCACCTGTTAAGGGGTTGTTGTTATCTTTACCTGATTTCTTCACTTTGCCCAGGTGATGTGCCTTGGTAGCCCAAGCACAATTTTCTCATCTTGATAAGGAAAATGAGAGGGAAACCAACAGGTAAATTTTTATTTTCTTCTTTTTACATCTATTATGTGGAGCAAATGTTTGAATGCATATCCTAGATCATTGAATATTTACCAGGCTACTGAATATTCTGGTGTCCTGTGGGATCTGTTCCACATTTTATAAATCAATGTTTATTGGACCAGAATGGGAGAAAGAGAAAACTTAGTTCTCTTCCTATAGAGGCCATCTACATGCATTCTGCAGTTTCATTTGTAAAAGCAGCTACAACAGCCATGATATTAGAAAATATCTAAAGCAAGTATGTGCATATATAAAGCATATATAAAAGGCATATCTAAAGCATATATAAAAGGGCAAAGAAAATTAAGCCTAATGTTTACAACAGCACCAAAATGAAAGACAAGATAAAATACAGGAATAAAACTGGTCTTCAGCTTAAAAATAGAAGTGTCCAAATGTTACAATTCCAGTAGGAAAATTCTTACTGCATTTTACATTTTTTTCTTCAGGTGCTGGTGATACAATTGATCCCATTGAAGAAGCAATAAATTGTGCCACTGACTGATATGAGCGTGATCTGTCTTTTTACACTTGTTGATTCTGGAGGCCTGAAGGCAGAGAAACAATCAGCATTATCATACATGGTGGGAAAATTCACCTAAAAGTTGCATTTCAGTACCTGGATGAAAACCAATCATGCTGCAAACTGGGAGATTATTTTCTGAGAACACTGTAGTGAGCTGGTATACATTGAGGGCTAAAGCAATGCTCAGAAGGGCTTAAAAGAGTTCTGTTGAAAAAACAAGCATGAAAATAGCACCAACAGAAAATTAGTGTTGATCTAATGATTTGTGTGTATTTGGTCCATCCAAGCCCTGGTGAACTAGGTTCAGAATGGTGGCATTCTGCAGAGGAAGACAGGAAAACTGAACAGTGTCCAAAATTAGTATTTAAGAGATATATAGCCTAGATAGAATACTAATAGCTGCAAAATGAACATTTAACATATGGATAAAGTAATTCCTGGTTAGAGAATTCCCATTGGAGATATAATAGAAAATGTAAATTAATATGACAGTGAATACTATGCTATAGAAATGAATAAATGTACCAAAGAAGAGCTAGAGCCTCTATCCAAACTGCTGGATCATCCCACTGAACCAGCATTAAGGCTGCTACGTGCAGCATTTCCATTGCCATGAACCATCCTGACCAAAATAAAGGCAGTGGCACAGCAAATCCTGGGGTGAGCCCACGCAGAGCAAAGCTGAGCAGATCTGGGGCCCTGCAGGAGGCAGTTTGGGGCCACTGGGTGAGCCCTGGGTCCGTGGGGGTCACCTGTGGTGTGGGAGCCATGGCACAGCAGCTGAGTGGGTTGGAGATGCAGATTTTAAAGCAAGGATCAAAATATCAGTTGCTGGAGAAATAGAGAGGATGGGAATGGAAGTTGGCTGTTCCAAGTGTTGAAAGTCTTAAAAACATTTGAAAAATTCTGTGTCAAAGAGGGAAGGGCAAATTAGTGCCACCTTCACAATCACAGCATGGTACAAGGTCAGGGCCTGTGTTTGTGGACATTGAATTATGGGGCAGAAAACTGGGGACTTTTGTGAGAAAAGGTGGGAAGTTTAACAAGAAGAAAATTTGTATGAAAATGGCAGTAAGCAGCTCTTTTCATTGTTTACAGTGGAAACCAGTTCTTTGGTTTTTACACTGTTCATTTTTTCCTTGAATACAGTGAAAAAGGTAAATGTGAAATTAAGATGTCTTAAAAGTTCTTAAATAATTCAAATTTTCATAATTTAAATATCAATTTTACTGATAAAAATTTAAAATGCAGATCTATATTCAGATTATTTCCTCAATTTCTACCTCATAAAAGCAGAAAGCAATAGAACATTGTGGACAGTTTTACATGTTCAGAAAATATTTATTTGTCATGTATATGAAAGTACCTTTCTAAACATGTAATATCTCTAGCTATTAAACAAAATTAATTTATTACACTGATAAGAAAGCAATATAATCATCTAAAATGTGTTTATAAATTATTTCTATTTAATGAAAATTTATTTCAGCCATCATTATTCTTTTCAAAGCTTGCTTCTGTAGCAAACTGTGCACTATACGTGGTCCCGGTAATTTAGATAAACCCTGTGCCATGCACCTTTCCACTGCTGGAAATTCAAATACAAACTTAGAGCCCCTGTACATTAACTATGAAGTCTCTCCTCCTGTCCATTCCTGTCACATGCTGGAAGTGTTCTGAGTCCTTTTCCCAAGGCTCCTGCAATATCTCTGGTAAGATGTCATCTTTTATTAGCACGTCCACTCTGAGGTACACTAACATGCTCTGAAAACATAAAATGCACATCATCCATCTTTCATGAGACAGCTGCATCCCACCTACTGAACTTTCAAGCTCATGGCACACCTGGGTCAAGGTTCTGTTAATAAAATGATGCTGAGTGACAGAAGAGTGGGAGTTTAACTGCCTGAAAGCGTTTGATAAACTGTTACCTGTAATTTCTTTAGTTTGTTGCCTTGGGCAAATGTGCTAAAGAGGAAATAAGTAACTACAAGCCCCATTTGTCCAAGTGGGTGAGTGGAGATGAACATGGAAGGCAATACACTCGTGTTACTCACAGCTTTATGATTTTTGTCCACTTTGTCAAGGAACTGTCTTTTGTTCCATCAAATAATTAGCTAAATACAGTTAAACTATTAGTGATAGCTAAACTATTCAAAGAAAGACAATTGTTTCTGTACTTTTGATGCATCTTTTGATATGATTGCATGATTCTGTTGTTTCATAAGTAATCAAATGCAGTGTTTCAGTTTAACCATTAAAGTTAAACTGATATTGTCACTTTTGATAGTAAATAAATAGCACATTAAACACATAAATATATTGAGATTATTAGTCAAATAATCTAATATATATACATTATTAAGTGACAGTTATGACAAGACTAAATTTTTAGTATTTTGATATCCACGTCTCATTTTTGATTTGTTGCAGTATTACAAACTTTGAGAAGATAATTTTGTAGATCTTTTGAGGTCAGACCTATTTTAAATCAACTATTTTGGAAAACATTGTTCCAATATAGTAGTATTTTAACACAGTTCAGTCTGGTGATGTAAATGAGTGGAGCATTTTCCCAAGACTTAATAAGAGTTCCAAAATACCAGGTGTGATTATGTACACCATGTGGGACTGGTGCATGTTATAATTACTGCATGTTGTTACCATGTTGTAGCTCAGTTCTGCACTGAGGGCTGCTCTTCATTACAGCCATAGGCAAAGGAGGCAAGGGAGAAAGGCAAGAGAGAAAGTGCTTTTCAGAGTTTCCACAATAACCCCACAGACCCGATGTTTTATGTGCAGCAGAAGACCCAGGGAAAAAAAAGCAGGAATGCTCAACTTAGGCTTCTCTCCAGGATCAGAGATAAAAATACAAGCTGAAAAATTCAGCAGTTGATCCAGACTGAAATCATCTTCTGCTCCTGGAACTATTCCTGGCTCAGAGAGGAAAACAGGAAAGTGTCCCAACTCAGAGATGACTCAATGCAGAGTGGAGTGGAATGCCACACTGGCTCCCTGGGAGTTTGCCACAGTTCAGGTGTTTGTAGGTGTGATGCTGGTGGTTGCACAAACCTTTTCAGGTCTCTGCCAGTGGCTGCTGGAAACAGAAGTAACTTTTAATCTCAGTTGTTCTGTATCTGAATGAACCAAGATGTATCTGAATGGAATAAGATGCATTCCACAAAGTACTTGATAGAGAAGAAAACTTTAAGTAGGAAATTACTCTTCTGTGTGCTGCTTGAAAAAGTGGAATTCCTGTTCAGCCTACAATGTCCTCAGTGAAAAATAAAGATTGAAAGCACAAACAGAATGAAAGTCAATGTGACCTCAATAGAGATGAACAGAGTTAAAAAAAAAAAAAAAAAAAAGGAAAGAAAGCAGGGTATAACCATGTGCTCAAACATAAAGCACATAAAAGCAATTCCATTGACTTCACCAGCACCACTGATGTACTCTTTGACTGCTGGGAACTTGACCTCAGCAGGCTGTGTATAACCTTCTTATCATCAAGAGAGTCAAGTGTCTCTGCAAGGACAGAACATAATTAAATGGGATCACATCTAGCAGAGGAAAGCATAATGTTAATCTGCAGTCATAGTAAAAATATTCCCTGGTTATAAAATTCCTTAAATTTTAGCTTCTCTTCTTTCCAGAAAAACAACATCCTGGCATTAGGAACGGGCAAGCCAGGTGACCATAAGGAGAGGCAAATTTGCATTTTCTTGTTTTGGTCCTTCCCCCATGACTGCACACATCTACATCTATACTTGGATTTTTATTTTAAGACTGCAAAGGGCAGAAGGCAAGTGATTTATTCCAACATGCTGTGCCATTATAGAGCTGAACTGGGGCTGGTTGGGCTGGGAAGTAATTGGTTGCTAAAACCAATAAAAGATGGGAGTACCTTTAAAAGACATCTCACATGCTAATTGTTAAATTAGGCTGAAATTACATTATTAAAGAAAGCTTTCAAGTGTCTGAAATGAAAGAATGTCATATATTCTGAGGAAATATAGATCTCACCAGAGGGGACATCCACTGTTATTATTCTGCTATTTGTTCTGTTTTGTCTTTTATAACAACTTTGTCACCAGACAGAGAAAAAAAAAAAGCTAAGAGGTGGTTGAGAGTTGAAAGAATGAACAGACAGATAAATGATGTAAGAATTGGAAAAATAACACAAAATTTTAAAATTACATACAGAGTAAAGCTGGTACAAAACAGTTGATAAAAATTGAGACTATTTTATATTTATATTATAATGTAGATGTTATACATCTTACTATTTTTGTTTCAACAGATAATGTGCATCATCAAAATCAGTGAAATTATACCACTGAAAATATATGCTTATTTAATATATAACAAGAAATAACTGAATTCATTTTCAAGTCTGCTTTTCCATCTCTCTCCTTTTCTTGCTTATTTTGTTTGGTTTAGCTTTATTCCCTCCAAATGATGCCATCTATTCATGGCATCTTCTATTCATGTTGCTATTCTCACAATTTCTGATTGATTTTGTTGTTAAATCTATCCATTCCTACACACCTTTTGGTGCACAGACTGGAAGCAAATACCAAGGCACATTTTGATTATGAAAGTACAGGTGCTAGTGAACATTAGTGAGATTCTGTGTGTGATACAAACAGAATCCCAGCATGTACAAATGAAGGAATTATGGACCACTGTGGCTGGAAGTCCCACAGAAGATCTTAGTCCAAAGCAAGGTTGCACCAGGGTGCTCAGAGATTTGACAGGTTAGGTGCTGAACACCTCCTGGGGTAGTGGATTCACAGCCTCTCCAGGCCACCTGTCCCAGCTTTGGCTGGATTTTCTGGTTTACCACCACCCTTTTAACATTTCCATGTAGAATCCAGCTTTAAAGGAATAGTCCAAGGAATTTCAATTTAATTGACTGGTGTACTACAATACATAGGGCTGCGTGAGCTATCCCCACACTCTGTACTTTCTTGCACTGCATTGCAAGAAAAGATTCTACTGTAGCCTCAGACTCTGCTGGATAATGTGGCTTTTAGGCAAAGAACTGTATCTTTATACTGTATAGAGTCCAACACAAAAGAAAGAGCTGGGGTGGAGGGTGTCTGCTGAAGGAATGGCATGGTTACTATCCAAGTAACTTTTCTTTCTAATTTTACTTTACTCTTTTGTCTTCTCTTGCATTTTGTTTGCTTTGCCTACCATTTTGTCTTCTTTATTGCTTATATTTCCATTAGTAGCACAGTGTATTTTTATCCCCTGTAAATGAAACACATGCTCCTGCTCCTTTTCTTGCAACGCTTCCAGCATTGCACAAGCATATCTACATTTTCCTTTTCTTTTTTTTTTTTCCATCTTAATGCAATATACACCATATCCACTTCACTAGTTTCCTCTCAATCAAATTGTTCTAAATTATTTGTTTGGTATAAAGAGAGAACAGAAATGTCATAAAAATCACTGCTTTACCTTAAATCACCTGGGTATCATAACAGTTTTTGTGTATTGTATTTAGTGCAATTATATCACCTGGCAAAAGTTCATTCAAAATTTGGGAGTTCAGATTTTAAAGGAGATAATTTAAAAAAATTATATTATATATAATAAAACTGAGCCTGAATGGTGTTAATTAAAATGTCTGCCCTATAACTTGAATTTATTGCTTTGTAAATAGAGGTTACTGTATCAGTGATATACAAGAAAAGTAGGAGATTTGCATCACAATTCTTACAAGATGTTTCAATTTTGACTTTCATTTTTTTTTTTATAGTCCTCATCATCATTAACTCTTTTTTTTGCCTTGTTACAGTAGTTTTTGTTGCTGGTATGTTCATAGCTTTTCCCAATATGCCCAAATCAGTGCAAATCTTTTTACAAGTATTTCTTGACCTGTAGTAGGCAGTTTTGTTTATATTCCTCCTCAGGTTGGTCAAGAATTGTATTATGAATTCTGTTCTGCTCCTATTAAACTCCCCATGAAACCCTCCTTTTATTTTGACTGTGAGAAAATTATTTATTGTGGATACAGAATGTTCTTTGCAACAGTGAATCCAAATGCAGGTACTAACCGTGTCAGTGAGAGCAGAGAGTGTAAAACACTTTGCTCCCTCCTGCTGGGAGCTGGGCAGGACTCCAGTGCTCCTCACTCCTCCTCTCCTCCTCGAAGCTCGATCCAGCAACTTTATCCCCATGGCTCTGCAGTGCTGTCTTGCTTCCAGGCTGTTTCCTGACTGCACAGTAACACAGAGGAGTTTGCATTGTGTGTCCTCGTCTGTGGGTTATCTGCAAGCTTGATAAAGGTCCTGACATCCTCTTGGTTGTTAATTCATCTGTACTTATGTACAAGAAGTAGTATAGTTATGGCTGATATATAGCAAATTCTCCAAATAATCCATTCCAGAGAAAATTAAGACCTTCTGCCTGCTCATGCATAGCAGTGTAAGGGATAGCTAGCTGGCTACAACACCACTAAATTTGTGATTATTCATGTAGGTGGCTACAGCTCAGTGCTACTATACTGCCTTTTGTTATAAGCTGGAAAATGCATTTTTCTTTTCTTCTTTTAGCAATGCCTTCCTGAAAACCCTTTCAAGAAGTGGTCTGTAGTGTTCTCATTAGAATTTAATCTCTTATGTTTTAATAACTATCCTACGGAAAAGGAAAAGGAAAAGGAAAAGGAAAAGGAAAAGGAAAAGGGAAAAATAACTATATAATTAGTTAGCAAATTAAGACTATTTGTCTCAGGTACATTCTGTTTGGATAGAAACAAAATTTCATAACAAAATGAACCTGCTTACCAATAGCTTGCATATTCTCGGAAGCAGAAAACAATTTTTTTTAAACCACAGAGAAATAATGTTTCAAAACAAGTAAATGCATTTCAAAGCATAATTATATAATTTATCAGGAAGAACATTTAGTCCCTCCAACACAGCCACAAAATGTGTTACACATAATTTCTTTTAATAAATTTGAAAAATTGACTGAAGTACCAGTATTTTTCACTAGCACCCAAATTGCATCCACACAGTTATTTGAAGGTAGCATGGATAGGCAGCAGTCCCACATGCTCACTGCTAATGGAACCTTTGGAACTGGAGCATTTAGTGCCCACACCTGGGAAGCAGCATTCAGGAGTCTCAAGGCAGGCTGTGGTGGGGTGAACCCAAAGCAGTGCTGGGGAGGCCAGCAGGAGCTGAGACCCTGCTGGGTGCCATGGCAATGAGCTTGGCCAAGCTTGGTAAAAATCAGCATGAACCATTCACTTTGCTGAGGAATAACAGGAAGGGAGGGTCAGTCACTTTGTGTACCCTGAGTTTCCAGGAGGTGAGACCACAGCACCACTGATATTTGTGTGACTTGCAGAACCTCCCAGGACTGGAAGATCACAAAGCAATGACAAAAAGGACTTGTGCTTCTTGTCAAGCCCTCTCTCACAGGGTTGCTGTTCTGTCTGGACACTGAGGTGACACTTGAGAACACAGCAGGCAGGAAGAAGAAAGATCAGATGACATCTCATAGGCACTCACAGCTCTTATAAATGGCTATAATGGGACAATCTAAAACAATTCTCCGGAAGGCAGCTTCCACAGAGAAGAATAAGTCCACGCACTTCAGAGTGCAGCTGCCCACCTTTGCAATTTGGTTGCTGTCTTGGTTTGAAAAGACAGGAGTCTGTGAAGGAAGGCAAGAGCCTCTTGTGAAATGGAAAAGGTAAACCCCCTCCCTCCGAACTACCACAATTTCAAAATTAAAAGGCTCTCAGGCAAAGATATGGGAATAACAGTTCTTTACTAGGAGAAAAACTAAATAAAAATAATAAAAAATGTAATTAGTACAAATAAAACTAGTGATAGAATCAGAAACCTGACACCCTGAGGAGTCAGGGTGTTGGTAGTAGTCCAGTTAAAATGGTGGCTGCTCCTCCTGGAGTGGCAGATGAAATGCTGCTGAAGTGGTGATCTGTAGAAGGGTGTAGTCTTCTCTGAAGGTCTGGTGATAGTTGGGCCAGGGCTACCCTGGTGTCCCAAAAAGTGCTGATTTTATGCAGGTAGGGATGCTTGGCTCCTCCCTCTGGGTGGAGCATCTCACAATGGATGATGTAACTTTACCAGTTAATGACGCTGTGAGTCATTAATGGTCCATTAACAGAAGATATCTCCCTGGAGGGAGACATTGTTCTTGGAAGAGATAAGAAACCTGCCTCACCTCCAACAGATGGCAGATAGAATACGTGCTTATCTCACAAGCCAGGACAGTTGCCCAGCCCTGGCCACCACAGATATTGAGACCATGTGTTCCCAAATGCCACCAATCTTGCTGGAGACCTCAGGTCTGTGCTTCACACAGCAGTAAAGTCCAGCAGCCATGTCCTGTGCTCAGGAGGAGCAGGACCATCAGTTTGATACCTTGCCTGGAATTTGCCACCAGGACCCAGAAATTAATTCAGTAAACAGCTGCCACCTCACAGAAATTGTCCTCCCTCCCCCAACCACACATCTTGCTACAGATGGACTTACTTAATTAGCTGAGGGGCAAGCATCTCATTATCATTCCCTCCCTTTGGTAGTTGGTCACCACTACAGAACTGGCCAGTAAAATACATTTGAGCACAGAAATGGGTAGAGTTAATAAGAGCTCACTTTTTAAGTCCTGAGTCTTAAAGACTGTTTCTTACAGTAAGTGTTTTCTCGAGTGATAGGTAAAAATTGCAATTTTCAATAAAGTCTTACAATGTGCTATCATTACTGTGGTGAAACATATTGTTATTATTGGAAAAATGAAATAGCATTAAGCTACTGCTATATATAGCAATATGTACTATCAATGTCTTGTAGCTTGCTGCTGATAAAGCAGGAACCTGAAAAATGCCTCCAAGACTGATGAATCAGTCTAGATCCTTAAACTAGAAATCAGGTGGAAATGGAAATTCACCACATACAGCTGGAATTGCCCCACATTATTTGAATACAACCACATTTTACAAAGTGGCCATTAATTTTGGTTCTATCAATTTTTAGTATCCAAATCAATACCTCATAGACGTGATTTGTGAAGATGGCACTTATTAAATGAGCTCAATTTCAAGTGCTAAGCTATAGTTGAGACATACATGAGAAATGCTTGTCAAATATTTGCTGCCAGATGCAGTTGTTTTAGTAGTAAGTTTTTGAAATAAAATCTTAGTTTATGCCTAAATCCAGTTGCATTTGAATGCTTTTATTGTAAATAAGCTATACTGGAGACAGTCTTGTCTGTCAACAAGAGAATCACAGGTTGCTCTCCATAAAACCTGTTATTGTTAATTTTTTTCTGCTGGAGACTTGCACATATTTTAGACTGAATTTATTTTGTGTTGATGCTTTGCATGTGGGGTAATAAACAGGTTTCTCAATATACAATCCATTTGAAACCAGTATATTAAATAATTGATTTAGTTCTTTGGGCCTTGCTTCAGTTGCATTTGAAAACAAGGTTAACTTTCCTGGATTCCTAAATAGCACTGTTAACAGTAAGAAAAATGCTGTGTTCATCATAGAGCACTTCTGTGGTTTGTGAAATATTAACAATTTTCTGTTTACAAAATACATATTCCAATTTTTAAAAATATTATTTTAGATTGCCTCTGTAAGGCAGCAAAACTGTTTTCATGATGATTTCCGGATTTGACACTCATTCTTAACTGCTGATCATTTCCCCTATTTAACATCACCCTAAAAATTAAGTATTAAATGTTGCCAAAAAATATTATTAATCATAATGGATGTAAATTTACAAAAAACCCTCCTAGAATATGACTTCTCAGACCTTAATAATAAATTGCCCCTTTTGGCAATCTAATTGGACAATTGAACAAGTTTCCTATACAAGGGAAATCAACTACTCCTTAAAAAAAAAAAAAATATATATATATATATATGAATTAGTGTTTCAAGTTATAGACTCGACTCTGCAAAACTTCAGTCTCATCATACTGCTCTAGTTGTACAAAATGGGGTAGAAATAGCCTCAGGGAAGAATCCAAAAGTAATGAGGTTAGTTCAACTGGAACTGACAGAACAACTCTCTATCAGTCCCCCAACACTAAGCCATATATCCAGATGCAGCAGGTAATAATCACCTTAATTTATCACAAGAACAACAACAATTCTTCTTTGGTTGCTACTGCTGTTTTTCTAGTTAAACACACAACTTAGGATAGAGTTAGAAGGTACAGACCAAAACCTTTATGAGAAGTTAAAAAACAGATTAACAATGTACAAACACATCTGCCTTAGCAGAGCTCTGCAGTAAATGTGCACAGTTTTACCCTTTCTATAATAACAGTATCTGCCTAGCTTTAAAATAGTTTGTGTATGAAAGATGGAATAACAGAATGTATTTTAGTTCACACTGGACATTTGATGGCAATATACCTGCCATACCTACAGTGGCACAAGGATAATTAATTGAGACACTGCCAAAGGGACATAACACTTTTACTGATAAATTCTCTACAATTTTCCAAAGGCTCACAGCCAGCATTTCAGCTTTAGGCTGTTTTATTGCCTAGAACAAATGTGATTTTGATAGACTTACACAAGTTGTGGAAAAGGTGATCTAGAATGGTTATATGTTTCAAATATTGAAAATATTCCAGGGAAAATAGGAAAGCTGCCACACTTGAACTGCTTCATGCAAATAAGGACTTACCTGAATATAAATGATGTGCATTTTTGAACAAGGCTGCCAAGCTGAAAAAACCCAAAGCATATTAATATTATAATAGCAAGATGAGATAATTTGATCTTAGTTTGATAGAGATGATTTAAAATCTAGATTAAGAAGGTCATCACAGTGCAAATCATGGATAGAGGGAAATTAAAAACGAGAAAATAGAAATCCTAGCAGTATTTAGTGAAAAACCAATTTAAACCCAGTCTAAAAAAAGTTCTAAATTAGAAACACCAGTGAATTTTATTTTTGTTTGTTCTCCAATATCCTTCCAGCATAGACACAAGTCTGATATTAAAGTGCTTTTGTTAGTATAGCTGACTTGGCTTGATGAACCAATCCTTGCCAAAATACTCATTTACTGATATAACTCTGCCAGCAGACTTTTTCATGTGTGTTATCCAGCCTCTTAGAAGGTCTGCCTCTGCCTTTCTTTTCATCCTTAATTGGCCATCACCCTCTTTAGGCAGTTTCACACCGTGCTATCTCAATGAAATATTTCAGTGATTCAGCAATGACAGCTAGAGGTTTAAAATGTTCGTACTTTTTTGTATGCTAGTTTAATATAAGTAAAGTTCATAAAACCATCAAAACTGGTCTGATGTCAGAGTCTTGTTGGATTCTCCTGGTATATTCCTGCATCTGAGCAGGGTTAGAGAGAAGACTGAAAAGGCTTTTAGTTCCAAAGGGCAGATGCTGCAGGCAAAAGTGCCCACTAACTTTAATGATGATTGAATTGCATCTGTGGCCACAAATGCCATTTCAGAAGTGATGTCAAGTTTAAGTTGAAAAAGTAACACCCTGATAGAGAAAACTAAAATGGGAACTACCTGAGCACCAGACACTGTGCTCCAGATTCTGAAGAAATATTAATGGGAATGCTAAAATTTTATTTCTTCAAAGACTTATGAGATTCTCCCTTATAGAAATAAGTTGATTATACGAGTTTTCTTCAGGAAGAAAAAGTAGATCAAGGATAGCTCCAAACAGAAAGTAACAGTGAGGGCCATTAACTGAGGGGCATTAACGAGATTTATACAAGTAGCTATGGACAGTATTTTGGTGCACAGACAGGTGTGGGAAACTGTGTATGTGTTTTGTTGGAGTTTGTTTTCTTAGGAAAAATGAGAATTTGGGTTCCTTGGCTTAAGAAACAGCTTTGGCAGGATAAAAATGGAAGCAAGGTTCCTTCTTATAGGTCAAATCCCAGCAATAATAAAACAAGGCTATAGCTGCATTCACTGGATCTGTATATATCCCCAGGCTGTCTGTGGAGGCTACACTGACTCACAGGGAATGAAACGTGGCATTGCCTTTCAGATGTGGGTAAATTAGGTCAGGCCAATGTGAAACACAATCAGGCAAACACTCAGAAAAAAAAAATGTTCAAGTGATTGTGATGGCCATGGCACACTAAATGAAACAATCGTTTTTTGAGAATTTCAGTGAATTTTTATTTTCAGTGAACTTTTATCTCAGTTATTCTGTCAGATACTATACTTGGAAAGGGTCTATCAGATTTACTTACTTATTGAGACAAGTGTTTTTGTTCCAGGTTTGTAAGTTCTAGAAACATGCAGACTAAATGAATCGTGTCTGAGAAAAGATTAGGCTTCTTGAATGAGAACACTTTAAGAAAAAATAAAATAAAATAGAGAAGCACAGTATAAAATTATGAATAGTAACAAATGGAAGATGTTTACTACACAACTATATCTTCTTTTACTTTTGGTTTTCTGCAAAATCTGATAAATATTAAATATCATTAAATATGAGATTTCATTGATAACACTGGAGTTCTGATATCTGTTATTACTAAATTCCTAGTGCTAATAAAGCAGAATCTTTAAATACTTATTGAAGTGTTTTCTAAACAGCGAATGGACCATTAATCCTGCTTTTTAAAAGTCAATACATACAGAGTATATGTTTTCAATGATCACACTGTTTCCAGCTACCAATTACAACTTGCTTTTCTTCAATCTAGGAAGCCCAGACTCCTTCAACTCATCAAATATGTGAACATATTTGTGCCATCTCCAAAGCAGATAAGCTGAATTTTTAGATGTTTTATATATGGGATGTCAGTCTTAACAAATGTTGCAAATACAGCTCAGCAGCATAACAAGACTGTTTAAATTCTATAAATTAAGAATAAAAGTAGAGAACTGAGTGACATTTTATGTCAGTTATTACTAATATGAATGATGAACGATATCTAGAAATACAGATAAATCCGTGTGTATACCTCAAAAATAAAGATTGATTTGAAAGAAATGGTGCATCATTTCTTTTCTTCTCATATCTAGGACACACTGAATGAATTTCAAGGATAAAGAATGGAAGACATCACCTCACTGCAAGTTAACAGCCTTGGCTTTAAGTGTCTGCTTTCCCCACATGCTGCTTGCCCTCTGTAAAGCATGCTGGTGGTGTGAGACAATGGAATTACAAAGCTATTCTAAAGCAGATGTGTCTCAAAAATTTAAAGTGTCATCTTTAACAAAAAATTTCACTGTCTTCGACTTCTACGTGCTACATCATGTCCACTCCAGATGTTGCCCTGCCACACTGTGGGGTCCCTCCCACGGGAGACAGTTCTCCATAAACTTCTCCAGTGTGAGTCCATCTCATGAGCAGCAGCTCTCTGCAAACTGCTGCAGCCTGAGCCCATCCCACGGGAAGAGTCATCCCAAACCTCTGCAGGGTGGGCTCACTCCTGCAGGGGTGCAGCCCTTCAAGGACAGGCTGCTCTAGCGTGGGCTCCTCTCTCCATGGGCCTCCCACAGGGTCACAGCCCCTTCCCAGGCACCCACAGCTCCTGCACGGGCTGTGGGTGGATCTCTGCATCCCCCTGGATCTCCGTGGGCTGCAGGGCACAGCTGCCTCCATGGTCTCACCCCAGCTCCGGAGCCTGGAGCACCTCCTGCTCCTCCTTCTCCACCCACCTTGGTGTTTGCAGAGTTGTTCCTCCCACATGTTCTCACCCCACTCTTCTCTGGCAATTACAACTGCCCCATAGCTTTTTTCCTTTCTTCTAAAATGTGTTTTCACAGAGGCAGCCCAGCCTTGGCCAGCAATATGTCCATCTTTGGAGCCACCAGGGATTGGCTCTGCCAGACATGCTAGAAGCTTCTGGCAGCTCCTTGCAGAAGCCAAACCTGTAGCCCCCCACTACCAACACCAGGCCATGGAAGTTCATACATCCCCAATTTAATCTTCTGCAATATTGCCTTAAAAGAGAACAATGAGTGAGACAATAAATACAAGTGTCACCTTTGATTTCTGGGAGCTGCCTTTCCAGTTCAGCATTTTAATCCCATATGGGATTAATTTTCAATTCACATTCGGAAATGCTTCCACGGGGTAAAATGTCTGAGCATTTGTCTAAACTTTTAATTGAATGTGGGCCGAATTTGTTATTGTTCACTTGATTTGCATTTGGGAGTAGGTTATTATTTTTTGAAAACTATTCTGTAAAATGCGGATTGTAGATTGATGATCCAAGAAAGTGACTCATGGGGAAGGGTGCAGTGAGTATATCAAAATGAAGAAATAGTTGCAGAGGAAAATCATTAAGATTTCTGAAATGTTTGTTGTATTTTAACTGTGAAATATGCAGTCTTTAGATCTATATAGTGGTCAATAACGATTTTCAGTGCTGTGGTAGATGTTGGAGGGATTTGTGAGGCAAAGAAATTTTCTGACCTGGAGCTTTTAAAATGCTAAACCATCTAGACCAAATTTTTTTTATCATTACTCAGAAGGAAAATATATTTAGCAAAGTATATATTATATACAAGCTAATTCTAGTAAGATACTGGTTTTACATAAGCTACAACCAAGGTGAGCAATACAGACAATTTTTTTCTCAGGAAAATAAGTAACAAGTAGCATCTGTAAAACTCAACAGACTAATTTGCAAGAAGTTTTGGAATTAGCTAAATCTATCTAAAGTCATCTGTTGCATTTAAACAGAAACTCATCTGCAGATGAATTCTTGAAAAATGTGAGGTGCAAAAAGATGGGTTTCTACAAGTAGATCAGCAGCAAGAGGAAGTCTAGGGAAATTGTGGGACTACTCTTGAGCACAACAGGGAACTGATCACAGAGGAGAGGGCACAGAAAAGAGCAAAGTACTTGATGCCTTCTTCACTTCAATCTGACCCTCAGTAAAGAAAACTGCCACTCTCTTCTCAGTAGTATCTAAACAGGACAAGAAGCATCTTAAAATACAGGAAAACCCAGCTAAACATAGGAAAGTATTTATTTATGTGAAGGTGATCACTACAATAGGTTGCCCAGGACACCATCCCATCAAGTTTTGAATATCTCCAAGGATGAAGCCTCCACGACCTCTCTGAAGACCATGCCTGACCACAGGCCCTGGACCAGGTCATCTCTAGAAATCCCACCCAATCCCATCCATTCTGTAATGCTGTGAGAAAATTAAGTAAAGAAAGCAAATTTTATTTATTATAAATAAGCTGGAGTCATAGTATTTTTCCCTTAGTGCAATCTAATCTATACTCAATTACTCAAAAATATAATTTCTTATTTAATTTGGCTGCCGGATTTTTCCAAGTAGTGCATTGATAGTAGAATTCTTTTGATTATTATTAATGTTGTCTGATTGGAGATGGGATTACCTTACTTTCATTGTGACTGGCAGTCCTTTTTAAAAAGACATTGAGAAGTGTTTCTGTTAACTGTCTACCACTAAAGCTGTTTCAGTAAGATAACAAATAGGGGAAAAGAAAATATCTCTTAGCTATGCTTGACGCTGTAATTTATTTGGTTGGTTCTTTTTGCCTGCAAAACAACCTGGCAGACCACAGCAAACCCCATCATGATAAGAATTGCTAGCTTGCAAGTAAAAACCTTGCTAGTGATGATAAAGGCATAACAAATGTGAAATTAGACAGCTCCACCATCTATTAATCATGGAGCAAAGCAGAATGCTGCCTACTGTTCTGCACAATGGATGGTGTAGTACTTAAGCAGTGGTGTTTCCTGAAAGCCTTAAAAATGGTTGGTTTTTGTTTTTTTTTCTTGAACTTGTCCAAGAAGTATTTTTTTCTCTAATCTGAAAAAGGAATGACTAAAAAGGGGAATGGCAAAGATATACAAAAGCACAAATTATATGGAGAATTTGGATAGAGACCAAGTTTTCATTGCCTCTTCCAAAACAAAACCTGTAGGGGATCAAATTAGGCTATTAGGAGCGACACTGGAAATAAATGAAAGTTTTCCTCATGTAGCAGAGGGGACATCTAGGGAACTACATGCCTAAAGGTGCAGTGGTGCCAAAAAATTTGCAGGAGCTCTAGGGGACACTGAACAACTTCACAGAAAATAAGACCACTAAGAATTATTAAATTGTCAAGCATTGTATCTAGATCAAGGAGTCTCTGAGCTTCTCAGCAGATGGAGACTAGAAAGTATCCTGTGTACTTACCCCCTTTGTAATTTTTCAGGAACATTCCCATTTGGTCACTCTTCCTTTGAGTCTCCACTTCAGGACAGTCTCAAGTGTTGTCCCCAAGCAATGCAGGAAGAAAGAGAAGGCAGGAAACAGAAAAGGTGGAGGGAAAATCAAAATGAAGCATAATGATAAATAAAATAAGGAAGAGATCCAGACCACCCTTGACAGCACTTACTGCTGTCTTCAAATACACATGACCTGGTGAACACTGGTCAGTGCCTGGGGCCACATGATCTGTGGTCTGAACTGTGTGACCACAGGGAAGGAAATGTGAAACACAGCATAAACATCACAGTTAAAGTAATATGATAATAAGATGTATCATTTTACAATTTTATTGCAGAAAGATTGTGTTACTTTATGCAGTTACATTAATGTGATTACCCACATGATAAATGCTTTGATTAATTTGCCTCATATCCATGTATGACTATTATAAATTAAATAATTCTGTAAAAATAAGGAATTATATATGTAAAAAAAGTTATGCATTGAAATAAAGCTTTTGAAACCACTAACATTCATTTAGAATTCAGCTTAGATAAAAATTAGCACAGCCATACCTGAATTAAACACATTAAAACTTAAAAGATATAGGTACCAAGCTTTCATATAACCTTCTCCATCAAGTAGTTGTATGTTTTAACACAACCAAGCCAAAGGATGAAATATGCAAGATAATGTTAACTTGTAATCCTTAAAAACACACACAAAAACAGGTGAAATCCTCATTTAGAGGTTGAGGATGAGGGAAGATAGATTGAGAAGGAAGTGTGTCCTTTGTGAGGGAGCAGCAATTTGGACTTTCCTAGCAGCCATTCACACAGCACAAAAGTTTACTAAAGAATTCAATTAAAAAATTGTGATGGCATTCCCTCACTCATCTTTATTACAAAAAAATAAGCATCCATAAGCAAAATAAGAAAAATAAGCACGCTACTAAGACTATAAGACATTTTAGCACCTAAGGCACCTTCCTATAAAGGACTGTTGCCTGAAGCACAGGGGTACTACACAGAGAGCACTGGTTATTGCAGCACTCTACTTATCAAATAGTAACAGCAGTGAGATATTTTATTTCAGCCAGTGACAAACATTTGGAACCACCAATTTCAGGGCATGCATTTTTCCTTTTGATGGAAGTATTGCCCCATCTGTACCCCAGCCCAAGTGACTACCCAGGTGCAGAGCAATTGTGTAGCATGCACATGCATGCACAGATGCACCTCTGTTACACGCTCTGTCCCCCTTTTATTCAGAGGAAATCTCTATGGCTCTGGTAGAAACAAGGTTTCCAAAAGCACATACTTTGTACCCAGAAATCAGGCCTCAGAACAATACACTTCCAACCAGAGGAATTAGGTAGAATGGAAGAAAATGTTGTTTCTTTCTCTTCCACTTAATCTTCAAGCAGAATTTCCTTTACACTAAACACAACTATCTTATCTTTTTGCACAAAGTTTAAGTTGGAAGTGCATTGGCACCGAAAGAAATAATCATCAGTTCCTTATTCTTACCTCGTGCCATCCTCCTCTTGCACTGGCACAAGTGTTGATCTGGGTGAAGAAACTGATCTGGCCTATCAGTGACCAGTATTTTACTGGTGGCTTCTTTTGGGTTTCTGTAGCTTCAGGTGCAAATCCAGCCCTGCCACTAATAAATGCAAAGGGATTTAGAAGTCCTTTCTCTCTTACCAGAAGCTTTATGTAAGCCTGAACCAGACTTTTTTCCCTGCAAGTTAACTTCCAGGTCATCTTTTTATTCTTTAATGTTATTAAACCTAACCTCATGTTAATATTAATGTTACCAAGTAACAGCCACATTAAGTTGAAACTAATATTCTGGGAGTGTGGGAGGAGAAAGAGAACTAGAAAGATCTTTGTTTCCAAAAAAATGTGTTGTAGCTAGCTGGCAGACAGAGGAATAGTGCTATTGGTGTTCAGGCCATTGCTCTGTGACTACTCTTAAAGGCTTTAGGAAACACTCAAATTCAATTTGAACCCCTCAGTTCTGAATTAGAGTTCATCAATGCCAGCAAAACAACAGCCAGAGGAAATCTGAATGCAATGGAAAGAACAGCTCCTGCTTTATTCTTCAGACCTCCTGGGCTTCTGCATATGATGCCACTACAGCTGTCTTGCTGTATAATATCTTTGGGAAAAGAAATGAAGATTTATAAAAGCCAAGATAAATGCACTATTTTAAATTTTCTTTGTAAATGTATAAAGGTCTAATTAGCACTACTCAGCTGGAAACTTATAAATATTTGAATAGCAGTAAGATTTAGTTTATTTCTACATATATCTTGGCATAAATTGGGGTCATGTGTAATTATCCAAATGACAGCATCTTCTTTGAGATAGTTTTAGAGGATCACATTTCCTGATCAGTGTTGGAAGTAACTAATATTAATGAGTGATATGAACCTTTAATGTACTTCCTTTTTTATTCTTTAAAAGAATTACTTATGTTCACAGCTTCATTCACACTGGAATAAGCTGTTCCATGTCACTTTTTGTGACAATTACTAAAGTTCTGTTTTATTCTGTGGCTCCAAAGATAATTGGCAATGTTTAACTAAATATTAAATATGAATCCCCAAGAAGGTTTTAAACCTGAATTTTGAGTGAGTGCATAATGTGAGATGTTTTGACTATTTTAATTCACATGTTCTTACACTACCACCAAAAACTATATTTAACTGTCAAAGTTATAGGTTCATCTTTAAATGCTAACAAGGTCAAAATGCTTTTGTGGAGAAACATTAACTATAATTCAAAAATAGAAAATACTTTAACTTCTCACAGTGAAGACTTTCTGATTTGCCTAAGTCTCTTGAACACCGGATGTAATTTTGAAGAATTTTAGTCTGAGTGAAACTCCATTGTGACTACATATGCACTAAGTACATGGGTTCAAGGCCTTCCCTTAAAAATAGTGTTTGTCCCAGTCACTCTTTTCTGATGACTCAAACCAGATTCACTTCCCATTACAACTCCCTATCATTTAATGCACCTTCATTTCCAGAGCCAGCCAGTATTACTACTGTGAGCTCCCCCCTGGGGATGTCACTACAAAATCAGGTACTCCAGATTCTATTAATTTTATTCATAATTATCAGTGGATGAGATCCTCAAAATGTATATCTGTTAAGATGTTTCTCACTGTATTGCTTAGCACAGACTAATTCAGCCAGAGCTAAAGTGCTTTAATTGATGCCTAGTTTCAAGTCAAGGGGGATCTCCAGATGACAAATATTTACTTGTACAAACATGTTTGTTTGGTGAAGTTAAGTAAATTTGACAGAAACCTGTCACTGAAGAGGGTATTTAAATTGATATTACTGTATTCCTGTTATGCCTTGGTATTGCCCTTGCTAAGGTTTTGAATTTTGGTTCTATGAACTTCCTTGGAAAGACTAGTTTTATCATCTGCTTCAGATCCCATGGCACCTATGGCAACAATAGGATGAACAGACTGAGTTTCCACTTTAAACTAAAAGCACCAAACAGAGTCTTGGATTTTATACACCTGGCAGGTAGATATCTGAAACAAATGCTTCTTGTAGGGGAGCTTTATCCTGCATGGGACAACTTCTATTTCTACTGAGGCAACACTTCTGTTCTTTAAAGTATTCTTGACAAAAGTATTCAAGAAACACCAGGCTGATTCCAGCAGGAGTTCACTGTAGAAATGCTCAGATTTTTCAATTGTTGGTCTACAGAATGTTCACTACAGACATTAACATTATTGTGTATCACAGATACCTTCCCCTCCTGCTTCTGTAACACCCTCACACACCCAACACTGCACTAGAAGCCAGTTCAGGTCAGTAACTAAAAACTTACTTCAAATACTCAGGAAAGAATTGCTGAATTGTTAATTAATGATAATTGTTCAAATAAACACCTAGAAACTGCAAACAACTTGATATATTAGAAACCCTTAAAAGCAGCATATGGTAAATACCATACTACAGGACTTGTTCACATCTCTTAGATGAAGAGAGTTGAATATAGCATTAACTTAATACTTTAGCACAAAGACAACATATTTATCAATTTTGACAGCTAGTACTTTGCTTTTTACTCCAGTAGTGCCATAAGACTTTGGTAAGCATTATCTCCTTTTCCTTCTTCTTTTTTTTTCTTTTGTTTGATTGAAATGTAATTTTTTCTGTTTGGGGAAAAAGGAAAGGATTGGCACACATGATGCGCTGCAACTTGTTGCATCTTGAGTTTAGGATGGAGGGTCTTGCCTTGAGGAAGCATCTGTGCTGTGCTCCTTTCTCACGTGGATTTAAACATCATTCTCCTCAGTCTTACCACTGGGTGCCATTTCCTGGGAATTCAAGACAGTTCCCAGTTTCATAATACTTTGCTGTAACTTCTGGTGCTGTCACATACAGATACTCCCATTGCATCCATACCAATACCAATACTTCAGTTACAAACCTCTACACCATGCAGAGTTACAATAATTTATGACAGACACCCCAAACCCCACAACAGAGCTCCTCCTCTTCCAGCAGGCATGGGTTATATTATTGGCCAAAGAGCTGTCACTCTTGACTGTGGGTCCCAATGCTTAAATGAGAGTCTGGATTCCATTAGAATCTTATTCAGCATGGATTAATTTAAAATTATTTCCTGTTTGTTTAATTTTGTGTCACAGTAACCATGGTGATAAGCTGTTCAGGAATTAACAGAATATTTTGAAATATATTCATGCCACCCTTCAGACACTGGGTCACAATACTGTTAGTGTTGAGGTCCAGTAGACTTCTGTAATACTATTAAAGTAATTGATCTAGCTCCCAGTTTTAGCAAGAGGCATTTGCTACCATCTAAAGTACACTACTTCACTTTTCTGGACCAGTTCCAAAGCACAGCATAACACATGGGCAAGTCCTAGAGGTTTCTATTTATTTATTGAAGAGGAGAACTAAACCACAGGACTAGAGCATTATCCATGGTTATTAGCAATGCACTTGTGCTGAAAATGTTATAAGGATTTATACAGCAGCATCAGGAGCAGCCCTGTAGGCTGCTTCTCCATTTTATGTTCTTGTATTATTGTATAGTGTGGGTTTTCTCATAATAGTATTGTGCTACTTGCATTACTCAAGTAGGAGACTGTGGTAAATCTCAAAGATAAAGTACTTCAAGGAACATATATATACCTTTCTATATTTGGAATGAAAATTGAGGGAAAGTCTTTGCAAACAAAATATGCAAGTTAGATATATCATAAACAGAATACAGGAAAAATTATTCTTTAATCACAGGCAGCAAGACATCGTTATCTTGGAGTTAAGGTTGCTAAGCAACTTAGCTGGTACAAAACCTACAGAGCAGAAATCCTACTGTTAATAAACTGTAAGTGTGGTAATGTCCAAAGTAACATGGATTAAACTGATAACATTATATTTCATATACTCTCCTATCTGTACAAACCAGGCAAGTCATAGTCATATTCATTTACATAATTTTTCATTTTGTTGAACCCTTTATCACTTCATAACAATATGGTATAGAAAACATAGTCTAAAAGATAATGCACAAAGGACAGAAGAATAAATATCAAGTGATGGCAGAATTTTCTAGACATTTTCACTTACTACTGAGACTGTGGAAAGTGTCTTACTTCAAGACCTCTTGTGCCTGCTTCTTACTTCATTCATAAAAATCCCATAGCTGTAGAACTTGAACACATTTTAGGAATTTTGGTCCTAAAATGCTACTTGTCAGGCCAGGTTCATCACTTAATTTTTCTTAAAGACACAAAAATTACTCTGGAAACTATGAACAGAATGATAAAGAAAGTAGATAATAGGAAACCCCTTTTAAACACTCTGTGAAGAGTGTTATGTGTCATAATAATTACACATAGTCCTCCAGGTATTTCCTAAATAAGCATTTGATGTGAAAGGAGGCTGAACATGCCAAAGTTATGACTGGAGTTCATCATGTAGCTCTTACACATGAGAAAATAAGTCAGGATTTGTGAATCACAGAACACGGGTTAAGGAGAAAGAAGAATACACTAAAATTTTATTTCTTCCAAGAGAAGTAAAAACTGAAATTCTCATTCCTGTCTGAAAAAAAAAATCCTACAACTTCAGGAACTTCTTCCATGGCTTCTTTCAGCATTTCCCCCATGCTTGTGCACTGAGTTAGTCTGGAGCTGACACTGGTGTCCCCAGAGCTTGAATGTGACTCCTCAGCCACCGAGCTCCTCTCCATGACCAGGACCATTGATCCTGGTGCAGGGCTAGGTGGTCTGTGGCTGGACACAGCCTCTCCTTGTACAACATGCTCCTCCTGCTTCTGTTCCTTGCCTGTATTCCAGGTTGTTATTATAAGTCTTTGTGGGAAAAGAAGGCAAATTCAAGACAGTGTTATCTAATGAAGGTTATGTCTCAAGCAAGGAGTTCCAAAAGTTGAAACAACGGCATTTTCAATTTCAAAATTCAATTGCTTTACCTGATAAAATAAAAGATTATTGAGTCAGTGTTCAGCTTATTGGGCATTCTATTCTATTCTGCACTTCAGACTATGAGGATAAGTGTAATAAAGGTTAGAATAAATGCATTTAAATTTGATTTAGACCTTGAGTTAAACAACCTTATTTCCCATATACCTTTGAAGCATCAAGGCTGCAACAATCCTTACACTAACACTGTTGCTGTAGGGCTACAGTTACCTTTAAAATATAAATTATGTGACCCTTCAGATTGTTTTTGCTGGATCCTTGTTGCCTCAATACTCACCCTAAGAGCTTTTAATTGCAAGCATTTTTCTTCAGCTGCTCCACTGACCATAAAGCATCACAGCAAGACAGGGAGGGGAAGACATTAAACACCCAGTGAAAGATTTCAGCTGACTTCAGTAAACATTAGATCAAGCAAATAACCATGCATCAACCTCTACTTCGATTAATGGGTTTCAGTGAGAACATATTTCATAAGCGAAGCCCACAGAAAAAACACATTCATCCTTGTTTCTCTGAACTTTTAGTGGAAGGAGCATAGAGTCAAAGCACCATGACAGTGATCTTTTCTGTTGGTTACTGTTATAGGTAATAAAATGATAGAGTTGAATTAATAATAATAAAAAATAGGTTTTTATTTCGCGACCAAGATTCAGTCTCTGATAGCCACAATCAAAGGGACAGCGCCAAGTCTGGGATCTGAACTCTACCACTTCAGATCCCCTCTGTTCAGGAATGTTGTCTCTGTCTGGTTAGTTTTATACAGTTTTTTCTGCCTGGGGCAGAGGTTCTCCTATTTTTTTTTGTTGCTTCACATATTCATGGGGTCTCCTTTTCTCTGTGCTGGGCTGGATAAAGCTGTTTCTGGGAAGCGATGAATGCTGATCATCAAGTTAGGGGAACCTGGTACTGGGATGCATGCTCCTGACAACTCTATCTTGATCATGGATACTTCTCGAGTATTCATCACTTGGGTGTCTCCTGGATTGTCCCAGGAAAGGGCCCAGCTCTGCACAAAGCCACGTTTTTTCAGTTTTTTGTTTGTAAATGAGGTCTTTCTCCCTGCTGCTGTCTGTGGTTTCACAATCTTTCCCCGGCTGCAACTTGTGGGTCATCAATTTGATAACTCTGCAGTAATGAATAGTTAGTGCTATCTCCAGACTCCTCAGGTAAATGACCCATCTAGTGATTACCACATCTCTGGAGGGACTGAACCTGCAGCCCCTCTGTGGTCTCCCCTCAAGGGCAGCCATGTAGCTTCCAGGCAGAAGCAGTTATCTTTGTCTGATCAGCCCCTGCTCCTTCACTTCCTCAGCTGGTATTGACCTGAAGCCTCTTGTAAATCATGGTGATCATTCTCCACTCTTCTGAGCGCAATTCAGTAGCTGCAGAAAATGCTCCCCTCAGAAGATAACAGAAAAGCAGCTGATAACTGCCTTACTTCGCAGTGCAAAACAAGTTTAGGACAAAAGCACTTGGAAAAAAGCAGATAAATGACGGCAAATGACTCCTATACATGCTAATCAAACCAAGTTTTGCATCAACTTTACCCAGTTCTGGATTGAGCAAGAATTTCTTTTCCCTCTCCACTTACTTTGCCTTTTTCCCTTCCTAAGATACCAAGGAGGCTGAACTGAATCTGCCCAAGTACTCTGGCAGGATCTCTCTTTGCTCTTCCCCTTGGTATGAACTTCAAAGGAGTGAGATACCACACATGGCACTTTGGTGACTGCAAAGGAGTTGGTAAAAACTGCCATGGAAGGCACCAGCTAGAAAGAAGGAATATGTTGACCCAGCACCATTAATCCCTTCCTTTGTCCCTACAAACCAGATCTGCCCATTCTGCTTCTTGTGTGAAAGTTTTTTCTCAGTAAAACAATTTCACTCACCTGCATTTCATCTGATGCACCCCAGAGACAGACGTGTGGGGCAGTGTCTCTCTGGGGCACATCCTGCAGAGCTCTGACACTTGGATGCCTTTTCCCACTTCACTGTTATGCCTTGTCACACATATTAGGGATTCATGTTAGTTCGTGGCTTCAGTTTCTACAAGAGATCTGTCTTGTTCAGCCAGGAAATAGAAAGCTTATATAACAGTAATTCTCTGTTCCTCAGCTGCGCCATTCTCCCATAGCATCTCAGACAGCAAGTCTGCTTTTGAAATTTCTGCCTGGCAGCCTGCTCTGGTCTCCTGCAGAGAACTTGAAAAATAACATTTATTTTTCCTATAATGTTCCTTTACAATATTTCCTGTAGTTTTACAGTAGACAAGATTAAAAAAAGTGCCATGACCAACAAGGACTTCTGTACTGGGTGACAATTTAAGGTACAATTGTACAATAAGAGATTGTTAGGAGAGCAGTTTATTACAGCTTTACAAGAAACAGTGTGTGATAATGCAGTTATATTTAGAAATTGTCACTCTCACCTGTAAAACCTCCATTGCCTTGGTCATAAGTCACTCCAGTGTTTCAGCATGGTTTTCCTTTAGACTTAACTCACAATTCAGAGGAAATTTTGGAAGTTCTATTTCTTCCTTATTTAACATAATAACAACTTATTTTTAAACTGTACAGGTGATGGTCTTTTTTTTTTCCTCCAGACTTTCCCTCTTGTGCAGAATGGTGGGCTGCAAATGGTCCATGAATTATGCACTTATCTTTCCCATTCATTCATTAAAGGTTCAGAAGAACAGCATATTCTTTACAAAAATACATTATTACATAAAATGGACATTAATTCAATCAAAATAATAAAAATAATTCCTGGTATAATAAGTATGTCTAGAATTATCTCTAAGAATTATTGTCTCTATTTTGACTATACTACAGTGCTATTTCCTTGGGTACACAGAAGGAGCTTCACTAGAATTTATGCAGGATTTCCTGTAGATTTCTATCTTTTCTAATCTCAATTATCATTCATGTTTTTAATTCCAGCTTGCAGCTACCAAAAGTCTTGGAATACACTACAAGAATGGCATACCCAGACTCTACATCTGTTTCCATTGGCTTAATTTGTGGGCTCCAAGCCTTTGTGATTTTGTGATTATCTGCATTTCTGAGCCATTGGGTTCACTGGACTATGTCCAGTTCTCAGTAGCCTACAAAGGAAATATCAAAGATATTGTGATCAAGACGATTTTTATTCTAAATTCCATACAAAATGTTAGATTTTGAGGTGGGTGGGGCTTCTCTAGTTTGGTTGGGTTTGTTTTTTGTTTTTTGTTGATTTTTTTTAAAATTAAAGCCACAAGCTAATGAAATCTCTTCGCATTCTTCATCAGAATTTCCAAAGTGTACCTATGAAAACTTTACTAAACCAAATAGGTATACCTATTTGTGAAAAAATATTTCTAGGTTCAGTTGTTGACATAGTTCCATAAAACGACCCCAAAACAAACATCCAAATAAACAAACAAAAAAAAACACATAAAAACACCTGAAATGAACAAAACAACCCCACCATGCAGAAGTTCCATCAGACATAACTTGCTGCATATTGTACCACTGTAGCTTTACATCTCAAATTTCAGCTGTGCACTAGTGCTTTAAGCCAAGAGATGAAACTGACTGTACAGCTTTGCAGCTTTAATGGCTCCATATTTGATTATATGTATGTCCTATTTAGTCTTGCAGAGCATGAGAGAAATATATTTAAGACTTCTTAGAAATCAAGCTGAGCCAGCAGAGCCATAGCTCACTAAACCTGTGCTGCTTCCCTGACATTACAAGCAAAACCAGCTCAGCCCCATGAGTTACGTGTTCCCCAAATACTTTATTCTTTCAAAATGACTGTACCCTACATTAACTGCAAGAGTAGGTGTTAAGTTTTGTCATACAATTTAAAACCATACTATTGCAATTTATTTAACAGAGCTGACTAAGCTTCCTGTGGGAAATGGTGCCAAGTTCCATTCTGCAGGTGGGTAGGGGTAGGAGCATTTCTGGCCTTCATACTGAAGCACCAGCTAGAAGCTTCCCTAATTCCCAAGATCGTGCTGTACTTTAAAAAAAAAAAAAGTAGCTGTGTGGTACTGTAAGTCATAAATTTTTACTTTTAACTCTGTTTCTGAAGCATAGTGAGCTTCATAAGAAATTCTATTTGTAATGGCTGAAACCATATTTTAGCATTTGAAGTTAATAAAATCAATTTGAGTTTTCTTATATTATTCTGTTTTTGTTAGAGATTATTTTATCCTTAAAGCATCATCAGTAGAACATCCAGTTTACATGAGTAAAGGTAAAATGAAATACCTTATTTTGCAAACCAACAGTCTTGAAATAATGTCCTTAGTGCAGCAATAGCAAATACAGAGCTAACAGAAATCCTATGTTTTGGTAAATAATAAGACCATTATTTCTCATTCTTGGCCTTATGTCTGCAGCCACATGAAGGGTGAATTGTTGATAACTTCCAGTGTAAACCCTGACACTGAATTCTTCCAGCTACTGTTCTTTTTTTACTGAACTGTCCAATATCTACTAAGAAGAGAAATGAATATTGGAAATATTTTCTTGTGCATGTTTATTCTAGTTACCCAACATGTCTATGCAGTTTCACTATGTTCAGCATAAGCTGGCTGCTTTCATATCTCTGGGTCACTCTATACTGCTTTTTTTCATCTCCGCCTTTATTTATTAACTACTGTTGTTGGATTAAAAATATTGAAGATAGACAAAAGTTGAGTGTTTAAGAACTAAACTATGTGTTGATAACAGAAGGTTTGGGAGTGTTCTGGTTTGAAAGAAAAACCAGTGAGAAATACAATTTATTAGGAAAAGGGAAAAAATAATAAAACAAAATACATGCAATAATACAAAAGAAAAACCACAGACAGAGTCAGAATACAACCTGACACCCTGTTGGTCAGGGTGTTGGTAGCAGTCCAGACTGGAATGGCTGCAGTCCTCCTGGATCCTAGAGAGATTTCTTTGAGTAAAACTGTTGCTAATTCTGATTTCAAACTAAGTCAGCAACTGCATGATTCCTAAGAGGTAAATTCTGTTCCCAGGTTGGGCTGTAGTGACAATCAGTGCATTCTGTCACCAGTGCTCAAGTGAAGCTACAGCATTTTCTGCAAAAGAACAAAAAGCAGCTATCATACTAACCTTATGCACCTGAACAGCTGCATTAGACTTAGTCATTATCAATTCCTTAATGATGGCAAATTATCAAATTAGCCTTAAAATAATACATACCTTTTTTTTCCAAATGCTAGACCATTAGCATGCCAAATTTTGACTGTCTTTATCAAATAGTAAAGTTTTCTTTAAAATGATTCTTTTCACTCACCCCCAAAAACGTGAAATGAGTTTGATATAGTCTACATTTTCATTTTGTTTCTTATAAATTGAAAAAATATTTAAATGCACGAAAATGTGTTTCCCTGATTAGCTTTTTAATCTGATTTCTTGCTAAGAGTGATTATTGCAGATGCAGTCCCACTGAGCAGATTTGTCATGCCAAAATAGCCATAGTTTAGCCTGGAAGGTGGAAAGTGGCTGAATTTGAAGAGTTAGATATTTCAGCTGGAAACAATTCTTTCTAAAGAACAAGATCAGGTTAACTCTGCTAGAACCAGACAAACCAGCAATTTGGAATTCTTGTTGCAGTGCATTGGTATATATGGAAGTTGTTACTTTTTGTGAAAACATGAAATGGTGTTTCAAGGTATTTTCACTGCAGATACATTACCTGCTCTGCCCAGCTGATGATAGCATCTCTAAATGTGATCAGCAAAGTACAAAATTAATAAATATATGTTTATGTGTGTATGATTTATATAGATGTCTTTTGAGAAAGCAAGCCTTAGGCACAAGGAGTACTTACATATCTGTTATTTTGCAAAGCCTTGCAGACTATGCTGACCTACTAAGTAAGAATTGTCCATTCTTTTCTGACAGTGGGGTTAGAAAGGGATGACACTAACCTTCTGATTCAATTGCTTTTCTTTACAGCACTGAAGTAGGAAGGAAGTTTCTCCTAGTTTGATGCTGTCTAGCAGCTTCAGTTCCCCTTTTGCTGGAGACCTAGAATCTACTTTGATTCCATATTTGCAGCCTATTATCTTTTTCTCATATTGGTAGGTTTTATAACTATTGCAGTATTGGATCTTAGGATCTAGATTGAAGTCTTATTGTTCTGGGCACAGTGAATACGAGTACAAGAACCAGTTTCCACCCTGAGAAGCCCTAAAACACAGTCTGCTCTTCCACAAGCTTTACAGTTCTCTAGGCTGTGTCTTTGTTAGCAAGTAGTGTGGAGCAGTGGATGTGGATTTGCAGGAGCAAACAGGCTGCAGGTACCCACTCTGTTGGTTTTGAAGGGGTCATGGGTGGCTTTACCTCACACTAGTTAAAATCTCATGCTGCGAACTAATTGCCCATGCATGGTTGATGTGCACTTCCAATTTAGTTGGTCCTTAAACTAATCGAGTCAATGCACATCAAACCTGGTCCACAATGTGAACCAAATCAGGTAAATGAGGACAGCGAGATTTGCTTTGAAAAGTACATTCTTGAGCACAACAAGCAAACCCAGGATTGTTTGTGTAAGACTTGCTGTTGTAGTAGTGGAAACATGGTTGATGTCCAAGACATACACATGCTGAGTGCTTAGGGAATCCATGTATCATCTAAATGGATCCAGTGGACACCAGTGGCTTAATATCTTCTGCTTAGTTTCTGTGATTTTCTGTGCCCAAAACACAGGCCTTAACGACTCTCACACACAACACTCACAAATTTTTTTGTGTGTAACAGTGCCTACCTTGAGCATAACTCAAATCACTGTTGCCTTTTGTGTTGCTTGTAAACCTTAAGCTCTATTATTAAGCTTAGAACTTCTTAATATCTTACCAGATATACTTTTCTGCAACTTAGGGAGTTATTCTACCCAAGCGTTAATACACAGACCATTGTTCTATTAGTTCTTTCTTTCTACTTCTTGTATCTGCTAACAAATCTTATAGCTGCTGCTTAGCTCTAATCACCATCCTGCTGTCTCTGAGGCCTGCCTTTTGCAACGTGTCCAAAACCCTCTGATTTTAAGGATTCCCCTACCAAGTGCCCCGTTAATGCCTAAAGCTGGGGGAATGTAAACTTGTTGCTCCTCACTGAGCTCAGTGAAGCCAAACTGCTCAGTGTAATTTGGTCCTCTGGCTTTGGAGTTAAGCTCTATGTTTGCCTCCTGCTTTTCTTCAAGTTTGTTTCAGGTATGGTTTAAGTATAAATAAGTGTGTGTTGTTTAAAGAATAAGCAGTTCTCAAAACACTTACTTTCTTTTTCATCCAAGTATGTTAAAATATAATTTGATCACCATACACTCTCAGGTATGTTTTTACTCTGAAGGGCTATAGTCTTACATAGCAATCCATAAGCAATGCAACAGCTGCAAGCTCCACATTTAAGGCTGAAATTAAGGTTCACCTTTTTAAAATAGTGAAAAATTAATCATTGCAAATAAGGCCTGTGGTAGCTTCTTTTACATTTGAGCTCCCAAATCAAGATTAAATAATTTCTGAGTCCTTTACTGAAGGCATCAAGGCTTCTTCAGTATTCTGAAGGATGTCCCTGGGATGTGATGCCCCAAAGACAGACACTGAACTCCTGAGGCACAAAAAATTTTACAAATCAGCATGAAAACTCCAAGAGACTTCCAAGCCAGCAGGACTCTACTGGAGCCTTCAAAAATTAATGGACTGTATTGTATGAAGCTGCCAACATAAAACAAATATCCTGAAGTACTTCCTCACCTGTATCCCTAAATCAATCCTACTGATTGACTTAATTTTACTATTGTACTGAGAAGTTTCTATTCAGAAAATGGAAACATACCTTCGCATCTTTCCATTGAAAACGATCAGTACTGTTGATGCCTTCTCAAGTGATTTAATCCCTGTCTGTATTCTTATCTTTCTTTAACAATTTGAATGACTCTTTTCTCATTTGTATGCACTATTATCAAAGCAAGTAATTACTGGGGGGGGGGGGGGGGAGAGAAATATAGATAAGTATAAATAACCTTTTAGACTAATGGGATGGAAAAAGCATAAGAAAGCAAGAAGAGGCAGACTTGCTTGGTCTCAGAGCAGTTGCCATGGCACTTGTCTACAATAGTTGCAGATTTACTCACTCTCTGGCAGGTAGCAGCAGCCACAGGAGTTGGTTTTCATCCTCTCTGGGAGAGGAAATTTATTTTCCCCCCACCTCTTAGGCATTAAAACTCAACCTTGTTCACAGTGCCAAGAAATACTGAGCTGACCATGTATTTCACATAGAGTAGGAGTCAGCCTACATCACTCCCCACACTGTCTCCTCTCATTTTCAGCCTCTCACCTTCATCAATGAATGTTCCAGTCAACCCCTCTTCAAAACCTTTTCAGTGTTTTGTATAGCCAAGTAATTCCTGTTGCTCTACTACTTCTAATCTTTTTCAATCTACATATTTTTTCCTTTCCCTCACTGAAATTTGACATATCTGAGTGACCAGGATGACAAAACCCAAATTTTATCATCATAATAACTTTTTAAATATTTTCAACGACTGCACCTACCAGTCTATATAATGTCAAAGGAGAAAGGAGAAGCAATAACTACTTCTCCTCCTAAAACTTAACCCTATTGAATAAGGTGATAAAAAGACAGATTTCCTTTTCCTGCAGCCTCTTTTCGTGGACTTTCTCTCTTTCACCTAAATGACATCACCTATTCTCAGTACTTCCAAAAGTAATTTCTGCCTTTGAGTGATCTGGCTGTACTGCAGGCTCCCATTTTTAGCACCAGAACTGAAGGTGTGCCCTGTCACCTCCAGCTAACTAGCAAAAAGAAAGTTTCAAGTTTGTCAGATCCCTTTTCCCTCATTCAAAGTCGTTCGTCTCCCTCCATCATTAGAACACGATTTCTCCTTTAGTGAAGCTGTTTCTAAATCCTATCTGCCTTTTCTTATTGTTCTATAAACCTGTTTTTCTCTCTCCCTCTGATCCTGAAAGCATAGTAGATACTTTTGACAGTACCCCTTTTCCTGCTTGTCACCCTAAGTTCCTCAGTGTTTTGGGAATACAGCTGCTGACCACCCCACCCTTGACAGCTGCTTTTATCATTCCTTTACTTTTGACACTTAGGCTTTTCATTTTCAGATTCAAACATCTCTGCCTCTTAATGTGAACTGATATCTCAGGCTCTAGCTTAGGCTGTGGTGCCCTCTGAGCTGTCCTCTCTCAATGTCCCATGTTTCTGAGTCCTTTTCATAGTGTTCCCTGACAATACTCTCTGCAATCACATGGAAGCAATACAGTTTCCCTGGCATAGCTGCAAACATCATTGCTTAATAATGCTTTTTATTTTTGGTAACAAGAAGAGGAAATAAAAATGCTTTCTAAGTCAGGTCTCAAAACAAGGGCTTTGCCCTCAGAAGTCCCTGTATGTTCCAGCTGAACACAGAACTATAACAAATGTGCTGCTCTGTACTGCTTTTATTCCTTTGGGAAAAATAGTCTCAGAATTTTTAAAGCCACTTGGCAACCTTGGCACTTAAGGGTCTGAGCAACAAGGAGCAAACAGAAAGTACAATTAAGGGTTGTTCCTCAATTCTTTGTGCCTTCTGCCTTTCCTTTGCAGACGCTCCCTCATCAGGAGCCTAAACTTCCATCCCTGCAACCATCTGGGACTGCTTAGAACAATGACATTATTTATCTGTTGGCCAGTTTCACTGTAGCTATACCCTTTGCTTCCTTTGAGAACAGCATATGATAATAATCACCAGCTTTAAAAACAAGTGTCTGCAGCAGAGATAAAAAACCAACTGCAGTAAGCTGGCAACCCAGAGGTCAAAGGTCCATACCTGTTCAAGCAAAACTGCTGTGTGCCCTGCTGCCAGATTACACATTATGTAACTGATTTCTGCATAAGCAATAAAAATACCTGAGCTCAAGCAGGCTACAAGGCTCGTCTCCATGCCATATATCATATATCTGACTGCAGCCATATAGCTTCACTTTGCACAAATTTTCCTTCTTACATTTTTCAGTGAATTTGATTTAATGATATCAGGGCACTTTGTGCATTTACTTTCCAGCAGTGCTCAAACAATTGAGTTTTCCTGGTATAAATAGTTGTGGATAAGGAATTAATATCAAGGTCTTAAGCATAAGCATTTGTAGCAACCTAACATATGAAACAAAGCTGAAGTGATGTGCACTGTCATTCAGTAAATGGAAACAAAGATACTATTGTGATATATAACTGAGTGCCTCTAAGTAACATAGCTTGGAAATGAAAAACCAGCAGTTGTCTACAGTATATAAAGGGGAAGGCAGGGCATGAAAAGGTGAAATGGAAGAACACACATGAAATTTAAATTATTAAAGAAGGTTAATGAGAAATATGATACTTTACCTATTAAAATCTTGAGCTGGTAATAACCTGTCTCTCATTAGTTTTGAGTGTGAATTTCAACATTTAGGTTATGGGTGATCTTCCTCTCCTTAGTTTCCTTCGTCTTCACTATTTCAGTTCTCAGTGAAAGAGACATGTCTTCATGGTTACCCCACACATTCCTCTAATAGAGCTGTACCTTTCCAAATTACATTTCCCTTCCACCACAGATTTCATTCTCCTGTGGTTAGTTTCATATTGTGTTGCTGAATAAACTTTGCCAGAACTGGGATTTTCGTAATTTGTTTTATAAATAATTATACTTTTTAATTTAAAAAAGTGTATTACAGCAACATACAGTTAGCTGTATTCCACAGAGCTGGACAAGTTGCAAAACAGCTTAATACAAGTGGCAATAACTGCAACTATAGACAAAAAAGAGTAATCACACTCAGTATTTGTGCAAAGTACATTAGAAAAAAATTAAATGTGCATATTTTACTAAAATACAAACCATATATGAACCACAGAATACTGAATTTCATGTCCTTATTACTATTAAATTATTTGTTTGTCATGGTACCATTTTGCAAGAATAGCCAGTTAGTGGCACCATGTTAGAATTTAAAATACTATTATTTTTTAAATGAAATATGCTCAGAAATTCAGTTCTGCAAGAATACTGCTGAAAGTATGATTACTAGGAGAACGCTAGGAGGAAAGGTGTCTTTCCCAAGCAGCACCTTTCTAACATCACAATCCCATTTTCATTTAAAAGTTAAACCTCTGTATAGGATTTAGTAACTTTTCCCCATTTCAGTTTCAATTTCTGTTACATAAGAGAAGGCTGTACTGACACAGCACAGACCTACTTCAACAGCTAATTATTCATGTCAGAGCACAAGTGCTCTGCTTCCAATAGATGGTAAAAACCTGTGCTGAAAAAAATTCACAGAACAGAAAAATCAACACAATTATTTTTACAAGCACTAATGTTGCTCTACTTACCTGACCTTGCAGCCAACTTCCAAACTTATCCATATCACCATTTTTAACTTCTGAAACTCCTTGGGAAACAGGGCTTTGCTTTGTGCTTTCATCTGGTTCTATTTTGTCAATCACAAAGCATTTGATGGGAGAAATCCATTATCATTTCCACTTTAGTAAGATTGCAGAATCATGGAATGGTTTACGTTTAAAGACCATTTAGTCCAATCCTTAAATCTTTAAAGACCATCTAATCCAACCTCCCTGAAAAGAGCAGGGATAACTTCAACCAGACCAGGTTGCTCACAGTCCCATCCAGCTTGACAATATTTCCAGAGATGGGAACTTGAAAATTTTTTTCCTTTTTTTTTTTTTTTTTGCCTGTAGAAGTGAGGGCAGCCCTGAAGCACAGCTGGGGCTTGTGAACAGCTACCCCTGTGAGCACAGCCACAAAAATCAGCCCCTTCCTGCACTGCCTCTGCCACTGCCTCTACTTTATTCCTATAATCAGGATTAAGTGAGGTGGTTCTCACATTCCAAGTCAAACACACCTAAATGGTGACACAGACCAACAAAATATTTTACTTCTTACAAGTTCTACTGCCAAAACATCCTTTTTATAGAATCACATCTTCAATCTTCAGCTACTAGTGAAGAGAGGTGCACTGATTTACCAGGTAAGATATGAATGCACTCTCCCAAGAGATTTATTTAAAACTTTGATCTATTTTTTTCTACAACTCTCTCAGAACAAAAGACCTCAGAATACTTTTCCTCCATAAGAAGTTCTATTTTAGCAGAGTACAGCTCAGTTTGAGGGAGGCCAGTAATGGACTGCCCCATGCTTTTCTCCCCTTGCTGTGTGCTTCACATTGAATTCAGGAACTTAAAAAAAAAACCCTTTTTAAAATATCTGCTTTAAAATACTATTTCTTTAATAAATCCAAGGTAGTAATCCCATAGGATTAACATTCCTAGGGTTGAACCTGGAACAATTGTTAATTACATGTTAATATATTTTGATAAAATAATTTACATTGCCCTGAGTTAAATCCAAGAAATGTAAAGATACATCTTTTACTGGCCCTACAACCAAGTAAATTGAGCACACTGCCCAATTTGTTTGGCAGGCTGCACAGAGTACACACAGTGGCCCAACATCTCTCCAAAGCAGCCCAGGACCTGCAAACTATTTCATTTGTTCAGTGATAAGGCAAAAGAGGAAGGCAGGCAAGTGCACTCTGAAATTATCAGACAGGGAAAGATGTGGTAGGGCATAAATCCCTAAGAGGGTTGCTGTTCTAATGCACAAGAAATAACTTGCTATTTTCACAGTCACAGCTATAATTTTATTAATTGTATTTAACAGAATAATGCAATAAAAGTAACTTTAAAATGGATACACTGTTGAAGAAATTAAGGAATCTTCATGATTGGTGAATTTGTTATAGCGAATTTTACATTTATCTCTCTTTCCAGTAATGTCAGCTTGCACTAGGGTAAAATCAAAAACCCATCATGAAAACATACTTTGAAGAACTTGGTCCTAATCTTCAAGCCTCAGGGTTGGATATTTTGTTTATTCACTCTCTAGGGAACAGACAAAGCAGAAGAAATTTCATATTCTTCTAAGTATGTGTTCTCTCTCACAGCATTAATTTTCACTTTAGTCCCAGCAGGTCACCACAACTTTGCTATGTCTGAGTTTACAGTACTAGATGAAAACACATTTACATGGAGAATTCCCTGTCATAAACAAATCACCTGTAGAAGGGAGGGAAAATTATCCTTTGAATTCCATCATCTAGAACTTCTGAAATGTTCCACAGCTGGTTACATCCAACCAACTGCAAAAGAGCTGGCAGCAGACTGAAATCGTGATTTGAGAACCTCTGCATCAGGTGTGGGACTCCAGCACCCCTTCCACTTCCAAGAGTAAATAAATATTATTTTATTATCTTTATTGTCAGCTGTGTGTATAATCTACTTTTGGAACAACTGATCCAGCTATTGCTATGAGGCTACACACAGAACTAGCCACATCCTCACATATGCTACAAGTTTGAACTCATAGTCAGAAAACCATCTTTAAAAGGTAAAAAACCCTACTGCCAACACAGCCAAAAAAATTCTCTGATTGAAGGAACTTTCAAACCTACAGGCATGCCTGTTTGAACCAATACCTTAAAAACTCCATGTGCAGAACAGATTTGATTGATATTTTACAGTAATGCCTTCTGTCAAGGAAGCATCTAATGGGAACAAGTTACTATATGGACTTTAATATAGCTTGCCACATTTTTACTAATGTTTTCAATGTCCACACAAGAAATTGCCCATTAAATTTATAGACCAATTTAATGCTAATTACACTCATTACACTCTGTGAGAAAACTAGGTAATTGGGTTGTTGTACTTCTATCTTTAGAAATAAATTAGAATTCCTGCTTAGTTAGAATAATTTAAAATGTCTGACTGTGCCTGTTCAAAGCATCCATTAACAAATGCTGGCTTCTACTCGACTTCCCACTGCATTAAACAGGCCATTTCTACACACAAGACAAAGCAGCTAATCAACTGGAAGTTGAAAATAAATATGCAGGGAGCTGGCATACAAACCACAGCGTTAAAATGCATTTGCCTTATGCCAAGATTCATTTGTAAATTCATCAAGTGTTATACTAAGTCATGTTGATGTGTTTTCAAGATGGTTAACTGCTTGAAAACAAATAATATTTACACTGTAGTTCAATGGAGTTATTCAGCAATACTCAAAAGCAGACCCTGAACAGGCAGGTGCACAGAACCATTCGTATTGCTGCAGTGCTCAGGGCAGTGCTCTGCTGACAGGTGCCTCTGCCCATGGCAGGGGGGTTGGATCTAGATGAGCTTTACAGTCCCTTCCAACCCAAGCCATTCTGTGATCTAACTCTCAGATCATTTTTACAGCTAAGGGGCTCCAATTTCCATTTTCAAGACTTCTAAAATTATGCACAGTCTCTGTGACAATTCAGAGATCTATGACTGTGAGTATAACAAAGCCAAGCCATCCAGCAGAAAATGCCAGAAAGTAGTGCAGGGACTGAGTAACTATATTTGTGAAGATTTACTAACTCTTTGCAGGGAAACACTTCCCTGAGCTTTGGAAGCCTTTGTGTTTGTAAACCTGAATTCCTTTCCAAAGCACAGCAACTGAGTCTGCTCCAAACATAGGCTATTAAATAATCATACTATTATCTTAATGCCATATGTTTGGGATAGAATTTAATTTAACACTCTGTGCTTAGCTATGTTCTAAGGGATACTAAACTTTTAGGTACAAAAAAATAGCAGCCACCACACTGTAAACCAACCTGAATAGAGATGCAATCACCCAATTCAAAGCTCAGAGTTTTACTTTCCATACAATGAAGATTCAGTGAGTCAGGAGGGAAAAAGAACACACACAACAAAAATAAACAAAATTGTACACATCTACTTGGAAAGCTCACATATAAATAAAAGAACAGATGTTTTCATTTGTTTTGTGAAAAGTGGTAATCGAAGATCAGTCATCCATGTATCAAACAAGTGCTTTACCTCTGTTGATTCAACAGTGCTGTGACAACACCACAGCTTCTCCTGAGAATGCCTTCGAAGTTGAAGCCTGGAGGCAAAATCATCTGAGGAATGTTTTGTTTGAGATGTGATTTAAAAAATCTCTTTGCAGTAGCTCCAGCTCAGCTATTCTTTTAGAATTTCAGAAACAATTATAGGTAAAAAAAAATTCACAGACAAAAAGTCAGGCCTGGACAAGATATGCAAATTTCTGTTAAGTGGATACTGAGTTCTGACTGGCTTATATTCTGAATTTAGCTACCTATGAAGTTCAGCATGAGTTTACCAAGTAAAGCTCATTACACCTGCTGCCTCAGAACTGCAATATTACTCTAAGATTGGGCATCCTGCTTTTGAGTCAGAAAAGAAATTGACTGGGAATATAATCACCAAATCTGAAGTGGTACTTGATGGGAATTACATTTTTGATTCCAGAAGTGAACAAAACTTACATTAGAAAGTAACATGGAGAGTCCTGTAACAAATATTTGTTCTGCATCAAATTAAAGCAATCAATAGTTCTAGAATTAGAAAAAAGTAATAGATCTTCATAAAACTGAAAACAGAATACATGGTTGATAGGTTTCTCCTCAAACCAGGTCTTATGAGCTCCCAGAGAACCTATCACACCTGAGATAGCCCAGTTACCTTGAATACATAAAATTAGCAGGATGGCTTCTGAGGTAGTGGTTTCTGAGGAAACAGAAAAAGGTTTATTAAAAAACAAAATAACAAAGCTGTTACAGAGAAAAACCAAGCCAGGGGCGAGAGGTCCCTGCTCCTGCTAAAATACCCCACAAAAGCAATTATTTCCTTTGTTCTCCTCCTTTTCTAGTGAATTACCTAGGCGGGACCTCTTGGCCTCTGTCCAGTCAGACAGCCCCAGGTCTGAGGTGAAGTCCAAAAGGTCCTATGAGGTGTCATTTCAGCAAATTGGGAGAGAAACTTCTGGGCTTTTTGCCCTTTTAAGCAGACAAAGAATAAGTTAGTCACTCCGTCAACAGGGGGCATATTCCTATACACGGCAGAAAAATAAATGGGAAACTTCAAAACATTCCATATGTCATTTTTGGTAAGAAGTGATGGCTCTGGCACCTGAATGGTACAGCAATACACACTTTGTGAAGACAAGATGATAGTACAGCTAAAAATATGGGCATCACATACAACCATCTGTGGCTCAGTTTAGGGAGAAAACAATTCCAGGAGGAAAAAATTCCAGGGAGAAAAAACCCTCAGGGAGTACAATGATTCCACTATCAACAAAAGCTTCAAGTTACTACTTCTTATACCTCTTATACCAGTAAATTCCCTCAGTAAATTGTTCATTTTGGCTAGTATTTCCACAGAATAAGTGATATTTTAATATTAGGGTGCCTTACTTGCGATGTAAAAAATTCAAGGTTAGAGATTTAAACCATTTAAACCAATGCAGGGAGCAAGTAAAACAATAACTTCTTTTATGTTGTAATTTGGCTAAAAGGTGCTATTTTATACAAACTATCAAAGAATGGCTTGGGTTGAGAGAAATGTTAAAAGTTGCCTTGCTCCAACCCCCTGCCACTGGCAGGGAGACCTGCTAGACTAAGTTACTGCAAGCCCCACCCAACTTGGCCTGGAACATTTCTCCAGGGATGGGACATCCACAGCTCCCCTGGGCAACCTGTTCAAGGGCCTCACCAACCTCACAGGGAGTAATTTCTTCCTATTATTTAATCTAAACCCACCCCCTGTCACTTTAAAGCCATCACCCCACACACCATTAAAAAGTCCCTCACCAACTCATTTGCAGCCCCTTTAGTACTGGAAGGTTGTTGAAATGTATCCAGTGTATTTCCATAGTTTTGGCATCTATGAAACCAGAAATTACATCTATGTTATACAGATTGTATTTGAATAATGAAACCTCCTTATTTTGCAATTATTAGAAAACTTGCAAATTTTCATATATTCTGGCCTATCATGAGTTTGAGGCCAAATAGAATTCCCCAGTATTCATTGTTCTCTGCTTCAAAATAAGGCTCCAAACAGGAACACTTTTTCTATGGAATTTGTCTTTTCCTTTATCAACATACCTTGTACCCCAAGACACAGCTCCAAATAAGAGTACAAGGTGGCAAAAAATCCTGGACATCATCAGCTGTTATGATAGAAACACATGTGCAATGTGTGCAAGCAAAACATCCAGTACTGAGAGGGTGTTTGCTTAAAATCTGCCGAGATTGTCTGAAAATGAAGATAACCATCAGCCACATGAAACAGTAATCAGGCAGTTATCAAGAGACCTCAGATGGGAAACAAAAATCGGCTAAAAAAATAAAATAAAAAAAGTCCTAACATTTCTAACAGGGAGAAAAAAGCAGTGAAAACCTGGTTTGATGCCAAAAAGGTACCCCTAGCATCTCAAGCTCTATGGGGCCTGAGGGAACAGCCTCCCCTGGCAGTGGGCTGAGAACACAGAGCTCAACAAGCACGGGACACTCCTGGGGTGTCACCTTTGGGGTCCTGCCTCACCTGCTGGGTGGATTAGCAGCTGACAGGAACAGCCCAGATGAGAATGCAGCCACAGCATCCACACCTCCTCGGGTGATGGATGCACACAGGAATATATTTTGAGAAGGGTAGGCTCATACCACTGAAACCTCCTGGTAAAGGGACAGGGGTGAGTATTTACCTGCAAATTTGACAGTGTATGTGTGGGGGCTGTAGGGGTTGCTATAGGAGTATGTTTAGGTATGTGGAGGTTTTTACTAAGGTTTTGTAAGGGTCTAGTAGTCATTTATCTGTTATATTGCTGCTATTAATCCTGCATGCATAGTTCATGGACTAACAGTCAATTACAAACTAGCAATACATCAACAAATCACTTCAATTTTAACTTGATTTAAGTAAGGCATGAGCTGTTTTTCCCTTACAAACAGCAAATGCACTCCCTCAGTGTCTTCTGCTTCACTCTTATATATAGCCTTCAACTGAACTTACCTATCTCAGGTTTTTATTTTTCTTTTCCTTTTCTTCTTCTGAAAGCATCCAAGATATTCAGGAAATCACACTGGCTTCAGTACTCAGACTGATTCCAATCAAAGGACTAAAGGACTACAATAATTGCACTTCTCCAAAGTAATGGCTCCAAATCCTGGGCAAAAATGGACCACATCTTTGAAAAGTGCATATTAAATCTCTGGGTTAGAAAAATGAAAACCTAAGAGGTTTAACATACATGCTAGCCTTCTAAAAAGTGGCTTCTTAAACAAGATGCTCTAATGAATTTAATCCCGGAGATCAGGTTTTTGCTTCAGAAAATTCCAATTAAACACCACATGAAAGCTTGGTGTGTCTCTCCCCCTGCAACTGAAAGCTCTGTTAGCTCCTAGGTTTTCCAGAAAACATCAAAAAGAGTGTCACTCATATTTTTTCTTTTTTAAACAGTGTAAAGAAATACAGCTAAATTTAATTTTGTATGGTTCACTTTTGTACTTCTGCTGATGTCATTTTTATAAATTAGAGGTAATGAAGAATCCTCTCATGTTTTAACTTCACAGATTCTTAGTCTTGAAAGTACAGAATCTCATTCCTTTAGCCTAAACAGACTTGAATAAAACCATACATTGACAGATCTTGTAACCAAAGACCCAGACCAAGCATACTCACTGATCTGTGACTCAAACCCTCATGCTCATTAAATGCAACCACGCTTCTTCTAAACTTGTTTTTATTTTATTTATGGGCTCCTAACTTTTGATTAATCATATAATTATCTCCTTGATTTTTTTCTCATTCTGTATTCAGGAGAAAACTATTCTGTATTATGCATAAAGCTTTTTAAGTTAACTAAGCTTACAAGAGACATTACATCACCTTCACAAGTACTTTTTAGAAGTTACTCACTCTGAAAAAGCTGTCAGCATACAAAGTACTAGGCTAGCAACTGGCAACTATGTTCTTCTTCATTACAATTTTAGAAAGCCATAGACTTAAATCTGAAAAATAATTAAACAGAATCTTGTGACAAAAACATTTCTTCATAGTAATCTAAGTCTTTTCAAAGTTACTTATTCAAGCAAACCAGGAGTAACCTAGAACTCCAAGTACTACAGAAGAAATTGCAGTTGAAAGCCCCCACAAAATGCAGGTATTCAAACATAGACAGGGAAATTAACACCTTACCTACCTGTTACATGTTCCCTAATTCTAACCCACACTGCTCCAATGCCATTTCTACTACTCCTTACTTCTATTACTCCCCAGCTCTTTTTTGAATTAATAGACTATCTACACCTTTTTTCCCTCCAAGGGCTAGGAGGAAAGCTGTGTATCTTTTCTCTCTGTTCAGAAGATGTTTCCCCACTATCAAAACACTTTACTATTTATGTATGCCATCTATGAAATATGAAATCAAAGAACTGGAAAGCCTTCCTTTTCACCACAACTTGAATACTTCAAAGGAGCACAGCAGGAGCACTTCTCCAATTAACATTTACCCAGCACATTCCACCTCCTCATTCACTTAACACGTCTGAGTCACAGCCACCAGCTCAAGTGATTGGAAATTAACCTACTAAACCAATGATTTATAAAGTTACATTAATTTGACATATAACTTCACGGAAACCTACATCTGGGAAACCAGAGATTCCTCCAGAAACAAGGGAATTTTATTTAAGCCAGAGAAGACCTGTAGAGTGATGCACTATTTTGTACCAAGTCCACTGATGGAGTATTAAAAAAACAGAAGCTTTCAGAGAAACAAGCTCTTGTTTTAGTCTTTAGAGAGTTTTAAAGGTTGTCAGACCATTTAGAGTCTCTCCCCCTTTTTCCAGCAGAATTACTGCTCTTTTCTAGGAAAACAAAAAAAATCAACTAATTTCTCACAAATAATTATGGGTTAGGCTTGTAAGCAAAAACAGGACAAAATATTCTTGCCCTCCTCATGATTTCTACGTTCTCTGCCCATTTCTTATTCAAAGTCAAAGCCTGGTCAATAAAATAACCCCCCAAATCACGACCTTACAAATGGGAAGACTTCTGCCCACCTGGCCTGTTGGGTTTGTGCTATGCACAAGTTCTGTCAAACTCCACCTGGTGGTTAATATTAAAAAGCCTAGGAAATAAACTAAAAGGCTTTAGCTCCACCAGCATTGATATACCATTCAGATACTAGGATAAAAATTATGGAACTGAATATTTGGTTGTATAGACTTAATCCTTTCTGTTTCTCCCCACCTCTATGAGTGCTACAATCAGGCAAAATCTCTGGGCAGGTATTTTTTCTAAGCCTCTCGTATTAATGGGTCATAATTGCAATTAATATAAATTTCTGGTAATGCTGTTATAGATAGGAAAAATCATAGCTCCATGGCACAGCTAAAGAAAAAATTACTCTTCTTGCTCTTTAGCCTCTGACATAGAAAAGTGGAAAGTAATGTGTAATTTTCAACTAACATTTAGATAAAGTATCACTTAATTATTCAAATCTCTTACATGAACTTTTTACCCATACTTCCCAACTCTTTATAAAAACCATAATAATTTATATCTTTGTATTTTCTGATAGTTTCTCTTATAGGCTGTCTCATAAATACACCTGACACCACTCTTTACTTTTGTAATACACTGTTATTTATTATGATCTACTAGCCTTGAGAAAGAATTTAAAAATGCATTCAAGACACATAAACCATACCTGGAGAAGCCTGAGATACTGAAATGCTGAAGAAGGCATTATTTTTAAAAATAGTAAATTTAATAAAAAGTTGAAAGTTGAATTTTTCTCTCAAAGACTTGAGAGAGCAAACTGCTCAAATATTTATCTAGAAAGAAAAAAATTAACACCCAACATTTCACGCAGATAATGCTGGCACAGTACAAAATCTCAACTGTGCATACTTTATTATCATTTCAGGATGTCATCACTAAATAAGCACAAGTGAAGACAGTCTGCAATTAAAACTTTGATACAAGTTTCAAGACAATTATTATTTCTGAAGAACAACTATTTTTTTCCTGTTTTAAGAAGTCCTTCTATTTTTGCCAGATCTCCAAATGAAACTGTTGCAGAACCTCGCTGGGCTGGTTTCGCCTAAGAAAGAAAAAAAAACAAACCATATAGAGCTAATTTTAAATAAAAAAGTTTTATAAAAAGCTTTTTAAACATCACTTACTTAAATAGCACCTTCAAAGAGAAAATAACAGCTTCACATTACCTGAGACTCATGGTACTTCCAGCCAATCATGTAGTAGATCTGAAAGGTGGCCGGTACCGAGCCATTGCTGTTTCCATACATCTCTGTTGGGGCAGGAAGGGAGAGAGGGAAGGGACAGGCTGTCAGCTCTAGGAAACATTCAGTTCTCAGAACATCAGAACTGAGCATGACATATTCATCAGAATGACTCCTGCTGAAGGATTTGGGACAATAAAAATATCTCATACTGCTGCATCAATATAGTTCAAATCCTGGAATTATAATTGAGGTCAAAAATAGCTTATGATAATGGCATTTTGTTCTGGAGTATTTGGGGGTTTTGGTTTTGCTTTGTGTTTGTTTAGGTTTTTGGAGTTTTTTTTACACAAAAGTCATAAAAAAAGACACAGAAAAATATTCTCGAAGTCATTTTAGATGAACTCATTACTCTCAAAGACTGACCTTGGTATATTGCAGCAGCTGCCAGCATTGTCTCCCTGTGCAGCAGAGGTTTTCTATTCCAGGAGCAATTACTCTCCCCCATACCTAAAAATATGTTTTAGCTTTAAGAAAAAGAAGATATTGTACATGCCATGAGTTAAGTGTCATGCACTAAGGACAGATTCTTACAAAACTGAAGTACAGAATTCTCCATTATGCAATGGGAGAGAGAACATACCACAGATCATTAGGTGAGTTTCTTATGTGTAGGAATCCAAAACTTTCAATTCCTATGCTTTGCAATTTACAGTTTGCATTGCTAGGAATAATTTCAAATTATTACTTCTTCAGCCTGAGTCTTCAAACATTTAGGCTTTTAAGAATAACTAATTTTAAGAATGAGTACAAAGGGTTTATTCAGACACATGACGGTATTGGTTTAACATATAATCATTAAAATTACTAGTCCAAGAGATTTAAAATACAAAATAAAGTAACCACAATTCTAATCTTTTTAATCACTTACTGCATCTGAATGTTTCTGCTCAGAATAAAAGTTGCCTTTCCATTAAGGAATTACTCCACACAGCAGTCGATCCAGATAAGAAATGCCCTGAGTTGCTGTCAGTAACAACAGACTGCATGTGAATGACTGCTTTACAATCCATGACAAATGCAATCAGAGTATTAACAAAATCGTTACTCAATTGTTTGCTGTTCCTCAGCAAATTCCAAATTAAAGACGTATTTACTCTCATTTCAAAGCAGTTTGCTGATTGCCCTGGTAATTAGAAAGGCTCAGAGGAAAAGTCAGTGTGTGGGATATGGACTGCTGTCTCCCTTTAAGGGCTTTTCTGCACCTTACAGTGAACAGGCTCACGCAGAACAGGAACCCCAGGGAAGCAGAACATTCACAGCAGACCATGAAGTAGTAAGTCTTTGTCTTGTGCTTCCCAACACAAATCTTCTGACAGGCATAATCTCCTGACTCACTAGAAAGCAGGAAAAATCCTAATGCTTCCCCTGTTGCAATAAGATTTGTATTTTTTTAAGAAAGAAATTCTTTGTGATGAATATGGTGAAACCCTGGCTCAGGTTGCTAAGAGAGGTAGTGGATGACCCACACCTGGAAACATCCAAGACCAGGTTGGGCAGAGCTCTGAGCAACCTGATCTAGTCCAAGATGTCTTTGCTCACTGCAGAGAGTTGGACTAGATGGCCTTTAAAGGATCTTTCCAACCCACACTAGTCTATGATTTAGAATTAAGAAACACACAGTAAAACAGTTCAGTGTCTGGTCCACTGATACAGAAAACATTTATGTTCCCACAAAGAATATACTTGCCTTGTAAGTCTTCCATAACCTCAAATAATCCTGGGTAGTTCACTTGGATTTCATCAGTATCCTAGAAGAATTGAGAAGTTCAATTTTAGAGCATACCAAACTAAACCAATAGCATTATTTCATCCTTGCTGTACTACCAAACTATTCCCTGCCTGTGGCAGGACAGTTGGAACTAGATGATTTCTGAAGTCCCTTCCAACCCAAACCATTCTATAATTCTATTCCTCTGTCTCTTCTGTTCAAATCATGTCTTTCTAGGAAGCATGAACTATTTTAACATTTCTAAGAAGTTTTGCTTAGTAGCCCAAATGCAATAGAATTTTAATTTACATGCCATTATCCTCTTGCTTTTAGAAGAAAGAGCAAGTGTCTATAATTTTTTCATGCAGGTCTAACATTCTTTGACATTTCTCCAAGAAAACCATCCAAATTCTACCGGGCCATGAGCCAAAGATACACTTCAGCTGGTTCCATTATCACCACAAAACCAAAACAGTGGCAATGCAGGCTATTTCTGCAGCCCGTTCAGCGAGGTGCACCATATGGAGAAGGAAGCAGTATGTTATTACTACATTAGCAAAGAAGTGATTTCCATATTCCAGCAGCTCTGATTGCTCTCCCTGATGGCTCTCTTACTTATAATTACCACAGTGAGGGTGTTAAAGCCAGCCCTGGAGAGCAGATGTCCCAGATCGGCGACGGCGGTGAAGGGCGACACGTGAGGAGAGAAGCCCCCCTCCCTCTCCAGCTCGGCCAGCTGCAGGGAGCAGCGCAGCTCGTACAGGGTGTCCCCCCCGAACATGGCTCCGATGAACACCCCGTTGGGCCTCAGCACCTGGTGGATCTGCAACACACAGACACACAGGTCAAGGCTTTGCTGCCTGGAGCCTACATAACTGAGTGGTTTTTAAGGCTTTTTATCTTAAAGAACTCGGAAGTAATCGTTGTAAGAGCTGTGACGGACTTTTTATATTGACTGTATTCTGCAGGGCAAGCCGTGACGCAGCTTCTGGTCACACGGCAAACAAATATTCTTGTTGAAGAGAGATTATTTCCTATTCTTAAGAGTAAATCCTCAGAAATTACACTTACATTCAGGAAACATGGAACAAACTGTGGAAATTGAGGGTAAAACTATTTTCAGCACAATACTCCTAAAATAATATTCTAAATTAATTTACTTCTAAAAGGAGGATAGATTAAGGCAAGTATGCTATTTACTTTTACTCTCTGAGAGCAGCAAAAGCACTTTCTAATGTCTTTATTTAAGAGAAGTTAAGACTTTAGTTTCCAGTACTGATCTCTGCACTTCTGAGACAATAGAGTAATGCCATTTTTATTATGTCTACAATTACTTATTATTAACTTGACAAAACAGCAATATCATAATTCGAACACCAAGGCTGACAAGATGCTTTCTGGTCTCCTAAGTTCTAGCCCTCTTCCTAGGGAGAAGGCAAATAAATTAATGCTTTCTCATTTCTTTAATAGCTGGAAATTACCTCTGGTTTAGACATCCAGAAGAGCCTGATTATATAGCCAGGCTAACAAGACAGCAAGCATTTCCAATGCCTTTGAAAAAATGTTTTCCACAGTTTTTAAATGAAGTATTAATCAAGCTACCTTTTCTGTGTTAGTAAAAACACCTCTGACAGGTAAGAAAATTAGGCAGTTAAAGGCAGTTTCCATTAGTTAAAGACAACACAGGAAATCATGAAAGCTGGACAAGAAGCCCAGTTCCCTCACTACTGTGAGACAGTGTCAGTTATATTTACTGTGGGAGAAAATATTTGGCCCTCCATAGAATATTTAACTTCCAGTGAAAATGCTGTATTTCTTTCAAACTTTTTTTTATAAGTACTGAATGCATTTCAATTGATTTTTATTATTTCAGTGACAGTAGGGTAGATAGTCCTATTCCTACCAATACGTGATAGGACAGCACTGCAATGACTGATCATTGCACTGACCATTTGAAATAAATGAAAAACCAGCAAACTGGTTAACATGTTCCTTGTTCTTGCACCATGTTTTTTGATTTGACTAAAGTTTACACCTGCAGGAAAGAGATGAAGTAATCCAAAATAACCAAAATTGTAAGTGAAAAAACATATTCTTCTGTCTTCAACAAGTATTTGCTTTATTCCAATATCAAAAAGCCTTGGTCAAAGCTGTATTTCAAAATAAACAGCTGAAAAATAACTCAAACTCCACAAAGCAGCTCTGGAGAAGTGTAGTTTTTTACTACAAATAGTAAGAACTAACAATAAAAATCAATAGCACCATCCCAGGTGACATTAGTTACCATGATCTCAGCTGTGGAGAATCCAAATATTGTACAAGTATGTTGTTGTTATTTTTTCCAAATTGGTCTGAGGGAGCAAATGAGTAGCAGTATCAGCTAGTGCTCCTCAAACTGTGAAAAGTATTGCAAAAAATACTTGTGTGCAACGTTGAGTTGTATGCCTCTTATTTAAAGAAGACCTGGAAATAGAGAGTGCTCTCAATGCAAGTAATGGCAAGTACTAACTTATGAGTATTAAAAAACAATTTCTTACCTCTTTGAAAGCTTTAGGAAGGTCATTCACCCAATGTAAACTGAAATAACAGAAGTGTACATCTTATAATTTCAGATTAAATCCAATGCCAGTAACTACCTAATTAGCTAAGTAAGTTTCAGGAGCCAAAGCCACAAACTGATTTCTGAAGGTGAAACATCTGCTTGAAACTGCTACCAAACAACAACAGAAGTTTATCCACAAGGAGCTTCTTTTTGGTGAGGAAACACAAATCCTGGAGACTAGTATATCAAAATGCAGGATTGAGAGAAGTTCCAAGTGTTTTGAAGGAAATTAAACAAAACAGGAAGAATCACCAGGACAGCAGTTTTTCCTAATACATGATCATATTAACTATACAAGTACTTTTCTTATTGCTTTTTAATGGGACTAATAATCTTTGTTGGATTTATTTTCTTAAAGCTACTCTGAAAAGAACATTATTAACAACTTAAACAAAACAAATAAATTATGAATACATACCTTAAGCTGCTGACAACAAGATCAAATGTATCTTCTTTGAAAGGAAGGAATTCCTCATCAGCTACGACCCTGACCGTCGGGATTTCAGATTCTACAGCATTTTTCTAATGTTGGGTTGGAAGAAAAACAGCTCATCAAAACCTCACTTCTTTTGCTTTCCTGTATTACAGAACAGAAGCACTTTAGCATTCAAAAATCTACTTACTAAAGCATTCTCTGCGATATCAACTTGAACAAGTTTTTCCACTGTTTCCTGAAATAAAATTTTAAAAGTCTATTAAATATGTGAATTATTTTGTAAATGGACACGTGTAACTTTTTGGCACTTACACCTATAATAAATTAGAAAGAATCTTTTCCATGCTTGATAGAAGCTTTATATAAAGCACTTTTCCCCACACAATGTGGCACCTGCTCCCAGAGAGAACAGCTGAGACAGAAGTGGTAACAAAAAACACATTCTGTAATTTTAGGCATAAGTTTAGTTAAACATAAACCATGGATTAACAGCCAAGGAAGAACCTTTATTCACAGAGTGGTTCATGAATGGTGAACTGTTAATGGTTTCAAAGCCTCCATAATGACACTTCTCTTTAAGAACTAACTCTTCTCTTTAAGAACTAACTAAGCCAATAGATTCACCAAAAAAACAGGCATATTCATACCAAAAGTTAACTGTATCATAATAGATAACTTCCCTTGCACATTTGTCAAGTTTTCAGTGGCAATAAATGAAGAACAGCCTGCACAACACGGAGCTTTGAACTATAACTACTGGCATAGGTGTACGGGGGGGAAGATTTACCTCATCAAGACTCAGATGATTGTCTTTAAGTTGTAACAGAGCCTGTTTGAAAGGGAGGTAAACTTATGACCTTCCTTTAAACACTTTTAGGTATGAACAGTACCTTGGTTAAGTGCTGAGCTATGTAACCTCTTCCAGAGCCAACATCCAAAGCGAGAGGAAACGTTCTAAAGGATAAGATCAGCAATACAGAACATAACCAAGTCTCACAATATTTTTAATTTTAGACCCGCTAATCTCTAAGGGCCTTATTGAACTCAGCCCACCGAGCATCCTTTTGTGGTACCTCGGGGAAAGTCACTCCGCATCCAGCGAACCCCCAGGGCTCCCATCCCTGGGGATGCGGGCCTTACCTGGTGATGTCAAACACGCGGTCCGCGATCCTGCCGCCCACCTGGGGGGAGAGCCGGCGGTCAGAATCACAGCATCAGGGAGGCTGGAAAAGACCTCTGGGATCATCAAGTACAACCTATTAGTAAGTAGCACCTTGTCACCTAAACCGTGGTCAACTAAACTGGGTGCCACGTCCTGTCTTTCATTAAACACCTCCAGGGACGGTGACTCCACCACCTCCCTGGGCAGCCCATTGCAATGTCTGATGACTCTTTTCTGTGAAGAAATTCCTGATGTCCAACCCAAACTTCCCCTGGCAAAGCTTGAGACGATGTCATCTTATCTGGCTGCCTAAGAAAAGAGACCGACCTCCACCTGCCTACAACCTCCATATCCAGAGAGTTATGGAGTGATAAGGCGACCCCTAAGCCTTCTTTTCTCCAGGCTGAACAGCCCAGCTCTCGCAGAGGCCTTGTGCTCCAGCCCCGCTGCCCTCCTCTGGACCCGCTCCAGCTTCTCAGCATCGCCCCGGAGCCGCGGGGCCCAGGAGTGGCCGCAGCGCCGCCGGCCCCGCACCTCCTCCCTCAGGTAATCGCACTTGGCGGGCTCGGCCTGCAGCGCCGCCCAGTTCTTCTGCTTCCGCTTCAGCCGCCGGTCGAACGGGTTCAGCGCGCCCTGCGAGGCTCCGGCAGGAGAAGGAGGAGGAGGCGAAGCGGCGGCAGCCCTGGCCGGCAGCGCCCAGAAGGAGCGGCACCACCGCGCCCTCAGCGCGCAGAACGAGCGGCAGCGCCGCGGCACCATCGCGGCACCAGCGCGCGCCTCTGCGCCTGCGCCGTGCGGGCGGGCGGGCGGGCGGGGAGCCGTGTCCCGCCGCGGCCGCCGTAGCGCCGCCGGAAGTGGCTGCGCTGTGAGGGAGCGGCGGCGCGCGCCTCTGCGCCTGCGCGGGGAGCCGTGTCCCGCCGCGGCCGCCGTAGCGCCGCCGGAAGTGGCGGCGCCGTGAGGGAGCGGCGGGCGCTGGGCACGGTCGGTGTGAGCGGAGCGGCCTCGGGGCTCCGCACTGCGGCCGCCTCCGCCGCTGGGGTCCGGGCACGGAGCGGGTGTGGGGGCTGAAGTCGTCTTGGTGCACCTGGTGCTGCTGGTGGGCTGTAGCTGGGTGAATCTCGTTGAAGGTCCCATGCGTGGGTCTGGTGAGGAGTCACGGAGGGATGTGTCTGCGAGCCAGGTGTATCCGTAGTCAGAGAATCAGAGGATGGCCTGGGTTGAAAGAGGCCTTAAACACAGGCTAGGAGCACGTTCCGCCAGACCAGTTTGCTCAGAGCCCCATCCAACGTGGCCTTGAGCACTTGCAGGGATGAAGCATCCACAGCTTCTCCGGGCAACCTGTACCAGTGCCTCACCACTCTCTTCCTTAGATAGGAAAAATTTTTTCTTCCTATCTAATCTAAACCTACCTTCTAATAGGTTGAAGCCATTTCCCTTCCTGCTGCTACTCCTGCTGCAATTAGTCTTTCTCCATCTTTCTTGTAGGCTCCCTTCCGATGGAAGGCCACAGTTAGGTCTCCTGAAGCCTTCTCCAGGTTGAACAATTTAAATTCTCTCTGTCTTTTCTCATAGGAAAGGAACTCCTCTTATCTTGGTGGTCTCTGGACTTGCTCCAATAGCTCCATGTTCCTCCTGTGTTGGAACCCCACATCTGGACAGAGCGCTTTAGGTGGGCTCTCACCAGAGCAGAGGGGCACAATTCCCTTCCTCACCTGCTGTCCATGGAGCTTTGGATGCAGCCCAGGGCACAGGGGATTTTTGGGCTGCCGGTGCAGCTGACAAAGCAAAGATTTGTGGCTGAGACTGTGGTAGGCACAGGACTGTTTGTGACTTATTTAAATCTGATCAAAGCTTATTTAAATCTGATTAAAGCTACTGCATCAAAGCCAACAGGCTGCTAGGTTCCATCAACCAGCAGGGATAAAGAAGTCATTAGGCCACATGGTGCCTGTCAGGTCACATCTGTGCTCAGTTTTGGTCTCTGCCCTACAAAAAAGATGTGGACAGGTTGGAGAGGGCCCAGAAAAGGACCACAAGGATGGCCAAAGGACTGGCAAGCTGCCATGTGAGGAAAGGCAGAGAGGATTGGATTTGTTCCACCTTGAGGAAAGAAGGTTCAGGGGAGACCTTATCCTCAGGTTCCAGTGTTTAAAAAGTGGCTACAGAGAAGTTAGAGACTATGTTTTTACAAGAAGTCACAAGCAAAAGACAAGGGGTTATAGGTACAAGTTATTCCTGGAGAGATTCCATTTAGATACAAAAGGAAAATTTTCCTCAGTGAGAATATTCCACCGCTGAAAGACTCTCCCCAGGGAAGTGGTGGATTCCCACTTACAAGATTTGGCTGTGTTGGGCCAGGGAGTCTTTGAGGTCCCTTCCAACCAGGTGGCTTGTGATGCTATGAAATTGCCATCTATTGCTTTTGAAATAACTTCTTCGGTATAGGTTAAAAATCCAACTTTGTTTAATCCTCGTTTTTTGTTTTTAAATTATGTATCTAAATCTATGTTAATTGGTTAAGGTTTTTTTTAATCAGAAATATTTGGGTTTTTTCCCATATTGTAGATGTCCAAGTCTTCAATGGCATCAAAAATGTCAGCCCAGGAGGAAATACTGAGCGATGGCCGGTTCAGCTGCATTGCGAGGGATCCCAGGTTTTGGGAGATGCCTGAAAAGGAACGTAAAGTCAAGATTGACAAGCGATTCCGAGGCATGTTCCATGACAAGAAGTTCAAGCTGAGGTACACAGTGGATAAAAGAGGTCGCCCTGTTAACTACACCTCTACAGAGAACCTCAGGAAGTTTTATGCCTTGTCGGAATCTGACTCTGATCTTTCGGGAAGTGATAGTAAAGAACGCGTGGTAAAGAAAAAAAAGAAAAAGAAAGTTCAAGGTAAAGGAGAAGGAGATTCTGCAAAGGCTCTTGCTGGTGGCCTCACAAAGAAGAAGAGCAAAAAAGCCCAACAAGGGGTGGACCAAGTGGTGACTAAACTAAATGACCTTAAAAAAGAAGGACAAAAAAGTAAATCTAAGTTCAGCTTGAAAGAGGACTCGCAGAAACCTGCGGTGGAAGTTGATCACTCTCAGAAAATCACAGGCCTTTTACCCAAAGGGGAAAACCAGCAAGGAGGAGTGTCAGGGGGAAGATCCATTTCCGTTCAAATCAAGGAAAAGTCTTCACAAGGAAGTGCTACTAAGTCAGTCAAAGCTTCCAGCAGGGACCACTCCCTAGGAGGGAAAATAAAAGAATCAGGTTAGTTGTTCAAATAACAAGGAGAATTCAGCTGTGTTCATTTGGATGTCGATGCTTTTGTTTTATTCTGCAAGATTAGTTATAAAATAGCTAACTGACTCAGATTCAGTGCTGCTGAAGGGTTGGAGTTGGTCAGCTCTCTGTAGAATTCTTCTATATCAGTTCTGATTCTTCAGTAAGATTGTGAACATCCCTGTTGTTTTAATTCTTGGTGCTGAAATTGTCTGTTAGTTAGGAAAGTAAAATTTATAACAGCATATATGTTGCTGTATTTATCAAACTGAACAGCACATATATGAACTGATACCATGAAGGCACGTCACAACTTGTGGACTGAAATTGTAAACATGGCAGCATCGAGCCATTAATATTAGGGGGGATTAGAAAGAACAGGCAACTTGAAGAAAAACTTTATTTATATTGGTTGTGCATGTGTATAGCCTCCAGTATTAAATAGATTTCTACCTCTTCATTCTGTAATATAGATAAAATAGCTGAATATTTAATTACATTTGGGATTGATAGTACAATTTTGAGCCTAAAGAGTAAATAAGTTAGATTAGACCAGACAAACAAGAGAGGAAATGCTGATGTTTTCTGTTACTTTGTCTTGCATCGTTACACTTTTCAGGAGTTCTGTAAATAGGTATGAAAAAGCCCTGAAGTTTCCCTTTTTGTAAAGGGTCATGTGTAATTCTAACATAAAAATGCATCTAATGTTTATCTTTCTGTGCTCAGACATCTGTGACCAAAGTGTCAAAGGTAAAAGCCAGTTAGAGGAAGAAACCTCTTCAAGTGAAGATGCAGCATTGGAAGAAGAGGAATCAGAAGATGGTGGAGAAACAAGCAAGGAAGAGGAAGCAGAAGATGATGAGGAAATGGGTGAAGATGACAGTGATTCAGAAGATGATGAAGAAAGTGATGATGGGCCTGATCTAGCCAGAGGCATAGGGAACATTGACACGAGCTCAGAGGATGATGAGGATTTAAACGAGCTGTTTCCAAAGGAGCCAGAAATTGAGCACTCATGGCGTGAGCTAGATAAAGATGCCCCTCGTGGAGATGAGGTAACAATACTTTGCATGTGAAAAGTTGCTGCATGACAAACTCAGAAATGTTATGGGTTCATTATAGACCATCATCTATGGAACAGTTTGTGGAAGTATTTTTCATAAAGGTTTTTCAGCCTTTTTGTGACAGAATGGAAATGGTAATGAAATTGTCTGACAATGAGAGACTTGCAGTTTTCACTGGTATCTCCTCTTCCCCTAAGCACACTTACCTATACCTATGAATAAGCTGTCTGCAGGTGAAAGAACAAACAAAATCCAGCCTCTCAGTAATTCCAGAATTTAAGTAGTACTGCTTTTGTTCATTACTGATTTTTTTCACTTTTCAAAAATGTAGTTATTTAACTCACACTTTAAGAAATTAAGGCATCATGAAACAGTGAAATAGGACTTTACAACTAGCACAATCAATGTGTATAGAAATCACAGTACTCTAGTGCTGTCACAATAGTGGTAGTGGTTGCTCCTGAGACTAACAATGTTTGATGATAACAAAATCCTAAGCAATTATATTGTTGCTGGAATTCTAAATCTGTGATTGGTGCAGTCCATTCTGTGATGCTTCACTATTTCTCTCCTTTTTATATCCTCTGGTAATCGATGCTTCTCATCTTTGCTACTTTAAGTGGTAAAAAGTCACAATGATGCTTCTCATCTTTGCTACTTTAAGTGGTAAAAAATCACAATGATGCTTCTCATCTTTGCTACTTTAAGTGATAAAAAGTCAAAGTGATAATGCTGCTTTTATTTTTTTCACCAAAGTTTATTGCTGACTTTGATTTTTACCACTGAGTTCTGCTGATGTATTGTGAATTGTGTATTCCCCACGACAGTTAACAATTAAACCTATGAATTTTATGTTCTTTCAGGTTACAAGTAGATTGGCTGTTTGTAATATGGATTGGGATAGGTTGAAGGCTAAGGATTTATTGGCTCTATTTAATTCTTTCACACCCAAAGGAGGAACAGTGTTTTCTGTTAAGGTAAGAACTGGTTTCTAAAAGGAGTACTGACTTTCACTGTTAAAAAAAATAGACTAGAAAATAAGAAGCAAGTCAGTACTGTGGAGAGCCAAAAGAAATATTAATGTGTTTAAAGAGAAACTATATTGCATTTTAACTTGGTGTAACAGGCATGTATTTGGCAGAGTTAGAGGCCAAAGCCATTAACTTCTTTTGTTTATGAGGTTGGCCCTCAGTGCAGGTTTTCTCTAGTAGAAGACATTTCCTTGATTAGTTTAATATTCAGTGGTCTGTATGGCAGATAACCCAACCTTAGACTGAAGACCCAGCCTTAGACCTTTACTAATAAATGGCTGTATTCTGGCCAGTTTAGTTATATTTTTCCATTAGTAGTGTCTACCTTAGCTCTCTGAGAAATTTTAATCAGATACCTCTTTCTGAAAAGGGCCACAATGTACAATGAACAAAGTCAAGGTTCCTGTTCTTCATCTGCTTCAAAAGTCCTAGCAGGCAGTTTGGTTATTATACTGTTTTTTCCATATATTAGCATTAGGAAGCTATTAAAGTTTCTGGAATTGATCCCTTTACTGATCCTAAATAAAAACTGTGAAGTGTAAAAGCCCAGAGATATTTTTTTTTCCTAAGTGTACATTACACTGCAGTTAAAAACTTAGTTTTGTGTTGTTGTATTTGTAGATTTATCCTTCAGAGTTTGGAAAAGAGAGATTGAAAGAGGAAGAACAAAAAGGACCTGTGGAACTGTTCGATCTTCCAGAGAATACCACAGAGGATGATGGGTATTAATTTTAATTTTGTCTTCAAATGACAGATATAATATGTTTAATTCTTAGTAGAATTCCAAATCAACTCCTGTTTCCAGGAGTTCATATGTGGAAGTGTCCTGTGGGTACCTTAATTTTCTAGTTTTGTTCAAAGGCTGTTTTACAACAGGCACTTGTTCATTATCAGAGGATTTAATAAATGCATGATGATGAAACATGAGAAGATTTGCTTTCTGATATGAGTTCAGAATTTTATGATGTAGCTCATTGGAATAATCAATGGAACAAATGCGTGGTTAGCTTAAAAACCAACATTTCTCCTCTACAAATTGCCATTTTTGCAGTAAGCTCCCTTTAGTGCTCACTCTCAAAATCCTTACCTGTGAATCAACAGGGACCTTAGTCCAAGAATTCCCATACTGAGATTTCTTGAGTGTCACCAGCAACAGCCCTGGCCTCCTAGGCTGAGTTCCTCAGTTCTGCCATTGTCCTGGCTTCTTCAGGCATGTCTTTTTTGCCTTTTTTTTTTAGCTTTCGTTCAAGGTTTTGCTTTGATATTTTTCCAGAATTTCCAGATGTTTGGCAGCCTGACTGGGGCCATATTTGTATAATGCATCCTGCTGGACTGCCCTGTATTTAGAAAATCTAGATGCTTCTAAAATAAGGGCAGATCCCTTTGAAGATATTCTCTGGTGCATCAGGAGATTGTAAGGTGGATGTAGAGCATGTTCTGAGGTCACCTGCATTGTGTTCATCAAGGTGCATCCTTAAGTGTTGGATTTACTGCTCAGTGGGCTTGAGAGCATCAGGAATCCAACACACAGAAATCCAGATATCCCAGAGGTACCTCAGTGATACCTGTGCCCTTCTGATTCACTGAACCTCATCCCTGTGACCTCTCAGTGGAGTCATGTGCAAATTTTACACTTAATAAAACTGTCTGACATAGTCTTTTTACTTGAAGAAAACTCAATTCTGATGGAACTTTGTGCTGTTCAACATTTAATCTAATGAGGAGAGTGGCTGATTGGTGCATGTTTTTAATGAGTTGAATTAAAAGATATTGGGAATAAAAAGCTATTAAAGCCAGCTCACCTGACTGGTCTTTTCTCCACTTTTGCAGGATTTATAGGGAAAAACTGCGGGAGTACCAGTTTAAGCGACTGAAATACTTCTATGCAGTCGTAGAATGTGATTCTCCTGAAACAGCCAATAAAATTTATGAGGAATGTGATGGACTGGAATTTGAAAGTAGCTGTTCCTTCATAGACCTGAGGTAACTCCACTGGTGATATTTTTGCACTTTGGGCCAGGGAGGGTGAATTAAAGGCACTTCATAATAATTCGGAGTAAACTATATTACTGTATTCTGTAACCAAAGTGAAATATGAAGATAAATTTGGCATCCAGTGAGTTGTTATGTTTCCCTTTGGTTTCTCTTCTTTTTAACCATTTTTATTGTAATATGGGAAGTTCAAGAGGATCTCTGCATAGAGTCTATTTTCAGAGAAGCCAGATAAAAAGTTCTGATTACATCTTCAAGCTTTTGGTACAATTAAGTAAAGTGATAGGATTCAGAAAACAAAACTTTTTTCTTTTCTCTTCCCAAGGATCCAGAAGTGGATCTTTTTTGTGATTCCTTACCACAGGGCAAGATTATTGCTGCTGTTGTCACAAAGCTGCAATAAATATGTTAGTCCTTGTGAATGAGCTGGATGCTCTGATAGTTCAAAAGTCATGTTTAGGAAAGAAAGGATTTAAAATTATGGTTTGGTTTATTGTTAGTATTTCCTTTTGTTTCAAAAGCCCCCTTTTGTTCGAAGCAGAAAAGTTACTAAATCACAAAAAGTTGTGACAAAAGCCCTGTTTGTCTGCTGGAGCCTCTGTTATGGGCACCCTTGGAAGTCAGTGAAAGTTAAGGGTTTTTTGCTTTGAATCATATTCTAGAGAAACTCAGTTAATTTGCTTTGAACCATTTTGGAGAAGACATCTTTGCTAAGGGAACATGTAACTTTTCATCATTTTGACCACTGATAATGTTATACAACAAACATAGTTGTTCGAAAATCTCCAGTGATTTTCCTAATCTTCTGCTTTGTTAAATTTTAATATTGAATACTATTTATCAGATTACATTTGCAAAGATTTAAAAAAATCACAAGTAATTTCTCAAGTAGTATATCAAAGTTTTTGGTTTTTTTTTTAACTAAGTTCTTCAATTGTTACTTTTTTTTCAACTTTTTTTTTCCTTACTAATTATAATTTTCAAGATGTGCCAAACTTTCCTAAAAGGTTTGGAATTTCTTATTCATCTGTTTCCAAATCTTATTTTATTCACTTTTTTCTTTTTTAATGTTTATTATTAAACTTTCTGAAAAGATTGTTCTTAAAACAAAGAAAACCACCAAAAAAACCACCTGTGACCCTATTAATACCAGACTGAAAACTGAAGTACTTCCCAAAGGGCATGTTGTTATACACTGAAAACTTGTGGAACAGATCTGCAGAAGCCAGACAATAAATCTTACATGTGTGAAGTACTTGTCCATATCTTTTGTTCCTTTTTCAGACTTACCCCCTTTTTATTTTAGCTAATTCTTTCATGCTGACGTACCATAGTCAGGAAAGCTTAGGCTGTTTATACTATGAAATTTCCTGGTGTATTTGAAGAATAACATGTTTTATTTGCCTTTAAGATTTATTCCAGATAATGTTACATTTGATGATAAGCCAAAAGATGTAGCCTCAGAAGTGAACATAGCTGCTTATAAGCCAAAGTACTTCACATCTGCTGCTATGGGAACATCAAAGGTATCTTTACAGTGTTTTTGTAATGCTTTTCTTATTTGTTTAGTTTTGCTGTCAGCTTATGAATGATATATGTACTAGGGAAAAGATTCCTGATTATCTCCACCATTTCAAAATAAAGACATCAAACATATTGAAAGATTTAAGCATGCTATGGACCTACAAGTTGCAACCCTGGTTTGGTTTTTAAAGGAGATTGTGCTTCTCTTTTACAAATTAAATACTGAATTTTGACCTCATTATATCTCTGTGACAAGTTGCACATAAAATTACTTTGTAATTTACAGTTAAATCCTTTAATTTGCCTAAAATGGATGTTAGTGTATAAATCAGTAAGAGCTTTTCTGGTAATAATGCCAGGCTTCAACAGTTGCTTTCCCTCCTTGTAGCAATTAATTCCTACTCTGTCCTACTGAGAGCCAAAATTTCCATCTGGCCATGAAGTGAACCAGATTGGAGAAGTGATTAGTTGAGAAATAAGAACTTTCTGTTAGATGGTTTTTCGGTCAGATCTGTTTCACGTTCTGGTTGTGGGTGCAGTTGCACAAACACTTCTATTGTCTCCACTGCAGTCCCTGTGTGATTCTGGCAGTGAATTGCTGCTGGAAGAGCAAAAGAGAGGGGTTAGTGGCTGCTTCAACTCCAGTATCTGTTGCCACAAAGGAAATTTGCCTTACAGAGGTTTTGTGTTGTGGGACCTGCTGTTACAGAACCATTTCAGTGCATGAGATTTCTTCAGTTCTTCTTGTAGCTCAAACTCCTTAAAAGTGTAGAATAAATTCCAAAATGTTATCATTAAATTCATGTAACTAAATGATTATTATAGTGAGTTATTGTAGAGAGCATTACTAACAGGTAATTGAATGGAAAGTATAAAATAATCTTCCCTAAAAAGACACTGTTATAGTCTTCAGTTTTAATGTTCCAGCTTCTACAACTGGCATTCTTTCTTTTAAGGTAGATATCACATGGGATGAGACTGATCATGAGCGAGTAACGTCACTCAGCAGAACTTTTAACAAAGAGGAGCTTCTTGACATGGATTTTCAAGCTTATTTGGCTTCGTCAAGTGAAGAAGAGGAGGAACAGCAGCCAGGTACTTTGGTAATAAATATTGTACACAAAGTGATTAGCTGAAAGGTTCTGAATACAAATTATTTACATATTTAAATGTCATATCTATAGAAAATGCTTTGAACATCATCTTTTACGAGGACAGTAGTATATTTGTTGTACAATGATTGTACCCCTGAGCAGAATCTTTAAGTAGTCCAGACTGGAAAGGGCCTTAAAGACCAACTAGCTCCAAGACCCTGCCATTGTCAGGGACACCTTCCACTGGACTACAGTAGCTGCTTTCTGAATAGGAGCTAGCACCTCTGAGTGGAAAATAATTTTCTTGCATTTTGTTTCTCCTCCTACTCCTTTTTTTTTTCCTCTTTTTTTCAGGGTATCTTGACATCTCTTTGTCAAGTTTGTAAATATCTCCTTTTAATCTGTTAATTTCTGAGATAAATTATAGGCCCATAGAACTTGAAGTGTTTCAGAGGAAAAGTCCTAGTTTGAAATGCAAGGTGGATAATGACTAAATGAACAGGAACATATTTCACATGCTTTTTGATTCATATACTTCTTAAGAATATAAAGAGAATTTCATCTAACTTTGTAAGGTACATGAGTTTTCTGTGTATGGTGCAGCAGTGTTTAAATTCCTGATTTAAATTGCTTGTTTTCATTCTAAAATTCATCCTGCTCTTAATATATACAGCCTAGATTACAAGGCAAATAAAATTTCATTAAGCCTTAATTAGGTCTTTCAAACAGATGTTAAAATTTATTTATACCACATTAAAGCAGGTTGCTGCAATCAGAGATGAGCTTGGAGCATGCAAAAAAACATTACAGATTCTTCTGGTTTTAGAGTTGGGAAATCTTTTGGCAGAAAACTCATCTTGGCATTATCTTGGCAGCAATAATGTCCACTTGTGTCTTATCTTACATAAAAACTGCACTGTAATGCACTTTATTTTCTCTAGCAATACTTAGTGGAGTCTATAACGGGGACCAGGGGATGCAGAGTAAAGGACTTCTCTCAGGTACAAGGCTACCAAGGTGCTAAAGATAAGCATCTGTGATAGGGTAGTGATGAAAGCAAATATTCATGTGAACAACACTTCAGGAATTTTAAAGAGTCAAATTCCATTGCTGGGAAGGAAAGAAAAAAGACCTTAAATAATCTTACCACACTAATAAATTTTAAATCTGGAAATATCTAGATTCAAATGATGTTTTGAAAAGTAAGTTGCTAATAGAGGAATTATGTTGTCATGTCTTTAATATGTTCCTGACATTTCATCCATTCAGTTATGTGATACAAAACAGGATTCCATCTGTCAGGGTTCCATTCAGCAGAATTATGTGGTGCTATGCACAAATGGGAAAAATCAATGTCAGCTGCCTGAATGGAAATGTAGGAGTCTGATAAGGAGGAAAAAGTGTCCTGGACTTCTATTCGTATTTTTCAAACTTATTAAAATGTTTTATTTTTAAAAGGGTTTTTGTTGGCCTGTTCTAACATGTTTTTTTCATTGAATTTTTCATCTTAAAATATGTGCATCATGTGAATGTTAATATTACTGTTAAACAACAGTTCTGTAAGGATTTCATTGACCTGGAATGTTGTGGTTCATAGCACAAAATTTCTCCTTTACGTTGCTTCTGAATTTTCTGTTACTTGGGTACATTTATCCCAGTTAGGAAGTGTTTGTGGCATTCATCAAATCCAGCCCATAATTGCTATTCTGACAATGTGGACCAGTGACTTAGTGTATGGCATTTTGAATATGCTTCAAATTAAGCATTATGAGGTTTATGTCTAACCTTTTAATCTGGGTTTTTTTTTTTTTTAGTCTTCACACGAGCAACATATTTTCTGCTGTTCTTCTTTGCACAGCACACAAATAGTGAAACAGACTCTATGACAAATGCTTCTTAGGACTTATTTTAAATTAGCTGGTCTTTATAGAATCATGGAATCACTGAATATCCTGTGTTGAAAGGGACCTGTGAGGATCACTGGGTTCAAGCTGTGACTCCACAAAGGGAAACCTCGAAGTTAAACCTAAGAGTTGTCCAAACACTGAACATCACCAGGCTTGTAGGAGCTTCATGTAGATCCCTGCTCTCCTCAGTAGGAATCTGAGCAGGAAATCCAGTCTCCTGTGGTATTTTTCTTCCAGTATAAGGCTCCACAAAGCCAGTAGGTCTTTTGTTTTGTACTGCCCTCCTGATCCCAGAGATACACAAGTGCAGTGAAAGGAAATGTAATGGTCAGGAGGGAGGAATTTTTGTTTAAATAATAATTAAGGTTAGATAGAATCAGATAAGTTATTAAATTTTTTTACAACTCTGAAATCTATTTGTTGCAATAACTCATGACTACATATATAAATTTAAATGCATGTATAGCATTTTATTAGATAAGGTACAGCCTTTTTCTCTTAAAAATGAACGGTATCTGTATGTATTTATATTTGCTAAAGGTATTAGAGAAGGCTGAGAAATGAAGGATGACAGAAGTAGAACATGTGGTTATTTTTTATTGTCTGTGGAAAGAAGAAGCAAGAGGGTTTAGCAGTTTATGAGTTGGCCAAGCCTGGGTGGAATTTAATGGGAATTTCAGAATGCAAATACCACAACCTGATTATTTTGTTTCTGTGAAGCATCAGAAACTTGATTCAACTGATGCAGATATTGGATACTTTTCCAAAGCGTGTTTGCAGGAACTCTTGGGTTGGGTTTGTTTTGTAATTAAAGGTGCTTATAAGGCCAAGAAGGGTCATGTCAGCATTCCTCCTGGTAAGTTCATATAAACTGTTGGAGGTGTCCAGTAGCATGAGGAACACATCCCTGTGCTTTTGCAGGCCAGTGAGTCCCTACCCAGGACTGACTCTGATTGCCAGAGCGTTAACCTTGCCTTAGGTCTGGCTCAGAGGCTTGTCTCTAGTGGTGCCAGCTCACCACAGACAGGTGCTTGAAGGCTGCAGCTACAAAACTCACCTGGTTTGCAAGAGGAGGTTTAAAAACTGCACCCAGTGCACACCCTTCAATAGTTAGACTACACAGATCTGAAGGAAAATGCAAAAAATCTAAGAAAATGCCATAATTAAATGTTTACCATTCATTTACTGTTATCTGTCTGTTTGCATTCTCTTCTTTCAGTATCTTTTCTCCCCTGAAAAATCTTACAAAAAGGCATCAACTCTGATAGGCTTTGAATAAACTTCTTGTATTCTAAATTTTTCCATTTTTTATTATCACTGGGATGAGCTAACAGGATTTGCACAAATCCTTCTTCAGGAAGTGCTTAGAATCTGGGGAAAAGGGGTTAAACCCCAGTGTTTTCTTTGACATTATTTTCTGGCTCACAACTGACATCAACATATTTAATTTTTCATAGCATGCTGTAGTGCAAAAACCTGTACCTCAGACTTGATTCTTGAGCGCTGGAGTGTAAAGCTTTTTGGTTTTAATTCTCTGGATCTACATGCATTGTCCATATTTTGGTTTTTATTTTTTATCTATCTGAATTTGAGTAACTACTCTGAATAAAATTGAGATATTTAGGGCCATTTTTATGGTAGGGCCATCAGCATCCAAATCAGTAGCTGAGTTTTCTGCTTTGCTATTACATCATGGAAAGAAAATTTCCCCCACCTTTAAAACAATTCAGCTTTGTAGCAGACCTCTTGTCTGATGTTATATCTGCTAAAAGTTTTCTACTGTTTTTAGTTTCTAAGGTTGAGTTTTTAAAAAAAGGGTATCATCTACTCAGCTATTGCAAGCTAATCTTAAAATAAGAACACGATCTCTTCACAGCCCTATGATTACAAGAACAAGAAGATGATCTCAGCTAACTCAGTTGCCAGTCACTGATTGAATATATTGAACCTCTGCATTTGGTTATATTTGGTATTAATGTCACCTTCTAAAAACAAATTGTTGTATTTGAATGTTTCTGACCAGCCTCACTATTTGAACTTTCTTCTTTTAAAATCTTTTAGCACTTCTATTACTACTTTCTTTTGAAAACAGTAAGAATATGCTTGTATTTTATACTCTAAATTTCATCAGTTTTTGCCTTTTTCTTCTTCCCAGGTTGATTGTATTTCTCTTGCAGTGCAGCAGTTAATGCCCCAGAACTTTTTGGTTTGTGTGTTTTGTTCAAAAAGCCTTTGAACAAGCTGTTGGCAGAAAGCATTGCTGCCTTAATATCCATCAGGAAGTGGTTCCTGATGTTGTGCAATACAGCTTGATACTTGAAAGCTACTGACAAGGTTATTTGAACTCTGAACAAAATTTGAGAACAAATTCAGCTCACTTTCCTTTCTTGCAGCTGTGGTCAAATGTGCTTTATTTGCTTACAGAATTAAAAGCTCCTACAGTTCATTTGAAGGCAATGTTGAACATTTGTTTTAAAACTGTTAGTTTTGACAGAACAAATACAAATTCTGTCTAAATGAGAAAGAATGACAGTATGCATTGCCACTTAAATTTCTCCTAGCAAAACAAGTGATAAATACAAACTGGTAGCCCCCTTGCCTATCCAGGTTGTAGGGATCCTCTTTTAGCTTAAGGATGTTTTCAGCTCCCATGCAGTTCAACCTCTTCTTTCTCAGGACACAAGGAATAAGAAACAACCAAATGTCTTCTTTTTCTACTTGTCTTCAAAACAGAGTTGCCTTTTGCTTTCTGGATGAGCAGATGCTTCCCTCTTAGATCTCAGCTTCTGATGAGGAAAGTAGAAAAGCAGCTGCAGCTGACTTGTCCCCATGTGCTGTGCAAAAGATGAGCTGGCAGGGAACGAGCCCAGCCTGGCTGAACAGAGAGCTTTGGCTGGAACTTAGGAAAGAAAAGAGGGTTTATAAACTTTGGAAGAAGGGACAGGCAATTCAGGGGGACTGCAAGAGTGTTGGGAGGTTATGCAGGGAGAAAATAAGGGTGACAGCCAGGCTAGAACTTAACCTGATTACTGCCGTGGAAGACAAAAATTGTATATATAATTACATTTGCAATAAGAGGAGAGCTGAGGAGGATCTCCATCCTTCACTGGATGTAGAGGGAAGCACCGTGACAAAGAATGAGTGAAAGACTGCAGTAGTAATGCCTCCTTTGCCTCTGTCTTTAATAGCAATGCCAGTTCCCTGGGTACCTGAACTGGGAGACAGGAACAGGGAGCAGAAAGAAGCCCCCTTAATCCAAAGGGAAATGGTCAGTGATCTGCTACACCACGTAGAAACACAAAGTCTGTGGGGCCAGATGGGATCCACCCAAGGGTACTGAGGGAGTTGGCAGATATCTTATGCTCTTAGCCACTTTCCATCATTTTTGAGCAGTCCTGGATAATCAAGGAGGTCCCAGTTGATTGGAAGTTAGCAGGTGTAATGCCCATCTACACAAAGGCCTGGAAGGGCTGGTTTTGGAGATCTGCATTCTACTCTGCTGGAAGGGACTGGAAAAGTAGTAATTGTAAAATATGGTGAAGGATGTGTGTCCAGTGAGTGATTTCCTTTACAGGGACTTCTTAAACTGGCTGTTCTGTGGGGTAATAATAGATGAAAATATTTTACATTATCTTCTGGAAATAATGTGTATGTCTTAGGTTTATTTTGTAAAGATTAACTTCAGTTGCTCATTTTCATGAAGCTCTCTGTGATAACTTTGCTCTCTCCTCCTAGATGGTGATGTAGCTCATGAAATGGAAGATGACAAACCAAGGAAAAGCCAAAAAGATGATGAAGAGCAAATTGCCAAGTACAGAGAACTTTTGCAAAGTATCCAAGAAAAAGAGAAAAAACAGGAAGAAAAGGATATAGGAATGGAGATTAAGTGGGTTCCAGGTAGGGTTTTTTTTTCCTGCCTTGGCAGGTATGCAGTATTGGTTTGCTGACAGGGATTTAGTGTAAGGTGCTGAATTTATAGTAGGAAAAACAAACCATTTGTTTTCCCATAAATTGAAATCCAGATTGTTTACAGTGAGGGAAATAGAAGAAATAACATGACTGAACTCAGTTCCTCAGCTCTAAGTTTTTCTTCATAGATCATTTTTGCCAAGTTTTTTTGTACCTGCTTTTTTAATAGTCACTTTATAGACATTTTTAAAGTAGAATTCATGTGTTTGCTATAGAGTCATAAAACATGCTGACAGTTTTAAAAATGGAAATCAGTATGATTTGGAAACCTAGTATATAATTAGAGGAGAGTGGTTTGGAAGTGTTGCTTGCATAATGCTAAAGATGTGGGGAAGAAAAGAAGAAGAAGACCTTCCAGTGAAACTGCTCTGGGAGAAAAAGCAAGGTACCAGGAATGGCTGGGGAACAGTGACATCCAGATTGACATCTGGAAATCAGTGAAAGGTAACTTCACCATGTAGCATCCCAGCATGACTCATCTGGAGAGCCAAACATGAGTGTCCAGTTCTCTTTTTCCTTTGTGACAAAAAACCACTCAGACTGAATGCTTTCTGTGAGGTGCAATGAACCATTTTAACAACTCACTACATCCACAAAGGGAAAGGTTTGCACTGTGGCATCACCTTAATCCTGGCCCAGAGCTCATCCTGACTGTCTATACCAGCCCTGGCACTTGGTAGGTCTCTACAAGTTTAATTTTGTTTGCTAAAATAACAGAACTACTCTGGTAAAGAAAAGATCCAGATCTTTTCTATTGAGTTAGCATGTCAGATAGACAGATGTTCAGAGGGGTACATGTCCATCTGAAAGACTAGGGAAATATGATATTCCCTTCTTGGGAGCAGCAAGGTGCAACAGCTGTGGGACTGCAGCCTATGTCAGGACACAGCCCCGTTCTGTTACTGCATATAGCAAGACCAGACGCATGCCAAAATCCAGGGCCTTCACCACTGATGGATTAATCCCAGCTAACAATGCATACCTAATGATATGATTTATACAATTATTATTCTTGAGTTGTAACTCAGGTAACTTCTGCTGAATAGAAGTTCTGCTTGGTTTGAAATATTCTGGTCTGTAGCAGTTCAGTCCACTAAAATGGACTAAACTGAAAGGAACAATTTTATTCCCATTTCTTCATTAGACATATATTCAAAAGGATACATGGGCATTAAAAATTATGTGCTTTCAATCACGCTTTTATGATTCCAATAATTTCTGACATTAATTCTGTCCAAACCTTTTTGAAAAAGCATGTATCGTGCAGTCAGGACAAGTGATCACTAACAGTGTCGTACTCCATCTGTCCACAGCATGTCAGTACTTCCATTCATGAAGTTGCTTACTGAGCAGTTGATTCATTGTGTCACTGAATATTCAAGGCCAAGGAGTTTTCATAGATAGGTAGCTTTATAAGACTTCCACAGAGATTAGTTGTTGCCACCTTTCAGAGTGAAGGTGGAAACCACAGGTGAATCAATTGCTGATACGAGTGTGTTTTGTATTTATATATGTCTGTATTTAGATGTTGTTAAAGTAACTATTTTTTGTGTTGGTTTTGGAAAACACGTTTGGAGGGTTTTTTGTTTATTATGCATTCTGTTTGTCTAAGAATTCTGCAAATTATATGAAAGAAGTCCTGTAAATTTTTAAAAAAAATGAGCAACTTAATGTGGTAACATATTCAAGAATTCAGAGCAAACCATTCATTTTAGGAGATGGCAAATTGTTTTAAGGGACACCAAAGGAAACTCTTTAGCCTTGCTTGCCCTGAGAGAGCAAGAAGTTTTCTAAGAGGCTGTCATTAAGACTGTACCTGGCATGTTATGAGTAAATTACATGCACATTTAGTAGCAATGGAGTACTAGCTGTAGTAGAGATGGAATCCAGTTCCGTGATGCATGGGCTCTCTGTTTCTTTCCAATGGAACTTTAGAAAATTGGATTAGTTACATGCTTACACCTAGTCCAACCCCTTCCCTACTGCACCTCCTTGTAGGACTCCTAGGACTCTTGAGGGAAGGATGGTAAAAAAACCCAAACAACTAAACAAAAAACATAAATTTGACTGATTTTGTCTAAATATAGCTGGATGTCCATGCACAGGGTCAGGTTTGTTAATATAATTTTACGTTCAATGTGCGTGTGCACACAATGGATTTTACATGGATAGTTTATAGTATTTGATGTTAATTTAGCAGCTATGATTTTACAGTATATCTTAGCATTTCCTCATTTCTTACCCTGAATAATGAGAGGTTTATTGAAGGGCAGAGGTTCTGGAAATCATAGAAGTGTTCATTTGCCTTTGTTAGAGACTGTTCCCCTTCACAAGGTCAGCAGTGCCACTGCTGGCTAGTGACCCCTGCAATATAATTTTGTCCAAAACACAAGTCGTAAAAGTGAAATTCAGTGTCTAAAGTTTGCTTTTGACTCAAAAATTCAGCCATTACTTACTCTGGGCAGCATTTGGAGAAGAGGTCCTGCACACCTGAAGAGGATACTCTTTATATATGGTTTTTGTATTATGGAGCATAAGCAGCACATGTTGTACAGTAGTTTATAGCTCTGGCAATTTATACATGCTTGAGGCTATGCTTCCTTATGGGAGGGAGACAACGTTAGTTGTTACATTATTTTTTCTTGAACAAATGTGCTCTTTTAAATTTCACAATAATTTATGTTTAGTTGGAGCATTCTAGGCATTCAAAAATAGTTTTTGTTGTATTCTCTGAAGCCTCCATAATTTTTTTCAGAAAACTAATTTATGTCTGTTGAAATATTTTTATTATCAAGTTCTGCCTTATTGTGCTTGACTTATTGCAAAATCTTTTTCCTGCCCAAATGTTTAATACATGGAAGAATTACAACAGTTAAATCTAGGAAGTTTTTCAATTGAGAGGCAGATATTTGAATTAATTTAAAATTTTGAGTTTTGGCACAGTTATTTACACATGGTCGTAGAAAGCATACTTTGTCAATGATTCAGTTATTCTTGAATCATAATAGTTTTAAATAAACCACAGTGCCAGCAAAAATAAATTAGATGTAGTTCCAGCTCTCTTTGGCCTGTTTCTTCTAGGCACAAAATCAGTGTTATATTCAAGCATCCATCTGTTTTCTTAATCATATCTGATTTAAGCAACAATTAGTATGAATCCTTATCCAGCTCCCAAAGCTCCCCTTAGAAAGGGAAGAGAAGACCACAGCTGCATTTCTTGATGATACTCAGACAAGTTTTTGGGGGCATTTTTTGAACTTAACAACTTTTCCTTTGGGAAGAATGAGATGTAAATATTGAGCTAGGCTTAGAGCAAAATTTCAAATTTGTTTTGCTGAGTAGCATAGAAGGCTGTGGTGTCTGTAAAGTGCATTGTAAAGCCCAACTGTAGTTAGAGATGACGTTGGGCACAGAAATGCTTATATGAAGTATTTCTCTCCATCTGGGTCATTGCTGAGTGTGTCCACTTCTGGAGTGGCCTCAGCTCCTGCAGCAGGGCTCACACCTGACAGCTGCTACGTGTGGTGGCTTCTCACAGGCACTTTTTCTGCTTAGGAAAGCTCAAACAAATTCTAATGTTATCAGAGTGCTTCTATTTGCTGTTCCTTTCAGCTACCTGCTGAAAAGTGTTGCATTTTTCTAGTGAGGTATTACACGCAAAAGAAACTTGCTTGTTTAGGTTTCCTGAGTACAGAAATGTATCTTCCTAGCCTCTAATAACAGTGACAGTTGCAGGCTGTTATACTTCCATTAGTTTTCAGAATGAAGTGTTTGGAGAAGTAAAAATTCTGCCTGCACCCATCCCTTGCTGTCCCACCAGTGTGAACAGCAGTGTATTTAGGTTTGCTGTTGTATTTACAACACATTGCATGCTAATATAGATGACCTTTTTCCTCTCTTTTCTTGCTCTCTTTTGTGAAGATTCAATAAAACTATTGATTCATTAAATCTTAAAAAAAAATTATATCAATTAGGGTATGTATAAGTTAGACCTTTCTATGGCCAACTAATATTGCTACCTAAAGTAGACAGTTCCTTTCCCCTTCTGGAATCAAAATCCTTCTGACCACTTAAATACACTCTTATTCTCGGGAAGTGGTCTGGACAGTAGTTTCTAAGCATTCTAATCTGTGGAGAAACTCTAATGCCTTTCATGAGACTGCCAAATACCACAAGAAAGGGCTGGATTTTCCTCCAAGTTCTTTAGTGCCAGATGGATCAAATGATTCAATTTTCCAGGCAAATAAATCAGAAATATTGTAACTTCCTTTCAGATTTTGGGTCTCTCTTTTGCTGGAGATGTGACATGTATTTTTTTTAATTCTGTATTTACT
>QUSF01000008.1:4445285-4460218 GCA_003676055.1 Chloebia gouldiae
AGTAAATATTTATTCTTGTTCTATGAGAGTTTCTTAATGGCATGTTTTTAGTTAATCTATGCAAAATCCTTCCTTTATCATGGCTCTGATTTGTTTGCTGGTTAAGTACCAGCCAATTTTTGTGGCTGTAACAGTTTGCCACTTACTGTTCATTCTGGCACCTTTCCAGAGTAGTAGAAGGATCCTTTATCTTGTTTTTGCTCCATTATTTTCCTCCTATGATTCTGTGGTTTAATATGATTTTATATCTTGTCCACACTTCGTATTTCAGATAATTTGTAACCAGCTCCCCAGCCTTGGAATAATTTTTGGAGTGTCAATGGAATGCAAAAACAGGGATTAGTGTTTGCAGTTTTTCAGAAAAATGTTCTGCCTGCTCTTCTGAGGATGGCTAGAACTGTCCATGAAAGCTGCCCTGTTATTCCATCATGATCACTGTTTTCAGTTCCTCCATGCTGAGGAGAGCTAGAAGGAATGATGAAGAATGGGGACTTGGCAACTGAGAAATCTGGGTAACAGAATGGGATCTAGTCTAGGACAGCTGGAGAGGTCTGAGTATGCTTTCTAAGCAATAAAACTGGGATGAGGGGGGGGAGAGTAGGGTCTAGTTAGCTCGGGGCTGGACTGGTGTGGCAGGAGAGAATGTTGAAGAGAGATCAGTAGGAAGAAACAATAAATATCAGACTTGGAGAGTGGAGCAGAAACAGGATTCCTACAAATTCCCAAGCAAATTCAGTCACTTTGTGGGAGACAGGGTTACGTGTAGGATATCTGACTAATTTGTTACCAAAGTTAAAAAAAAAAAGGTTTAGTGAATGAAGCAAGGAATTGCAGGTAGGAGCAAAATACTTCATTGCCCAGGCTGTTACCTCCTACCAGGGAAGCTGATTCCATTTCTTCCAATGGATTGTGCTCTAGTGTATTGCAAGACAAGTCACTTAATCTTCTTAGGTCATGAAATTTTGTTTTTGCAAGCACCCATCTTCTGAAGAGTGGGCTGAACGTTTATGAGGTGCATCTGAAATCAGTTTCCATCCTCATAACATCCCAGTGCTCTGTGATGCAATGAATTTTAGGACAGTATTCTTGATGTATATGGAACTTTTTACTAAAATTAGAAGATTGCTTTTAAATGAAGTGCATATTCTGGATTTAAGTATTTTACATGTAAAATGGGAATGCTTCAGTTATTTAATGGATTTGTTTTTAAGGTGATGTTCTTACATCATTGAATACTCTAATGATGCATATTTATAGAAACCTTCATTCCGTTCTATTTACAAAAAGCTTAAAAGTTAGGACACACTTGTCAATGCAGATCAAGTGCTGGGCACTTGCTGGGCAATTTAGCACAGTAGATATCTGTGCTAAATTATGGAATTTAATGTAAACCTAATTTACACATCCAAACTTAACTGTCCTAATTCACACATCCAAACTTAACTGTTTGATCCTCTTAGGCCAAAATTATTGAGAGCCAGATGTGTTGCACTTCTATGGAGTTTACTTTTCTAGAATGAAAAATACAGTGTTCAGCAGAGATCCTACAGCATTTTCAGAGTATTGCCACAAAGGCAAACTTTCAGCAATGTAACTAATTCAGAATCTTAACTAATGATAGTGTGGTACATTAAACATAAGGGCTCTGTGTATGTCTGTTGGTTCTGTTGTGTTACTCATTCTGGCATCTGTAGACTGCACAATTGAATGTCTGGAGAAGAGACCTTTCTGAGGAACAGCAGGAATGTTGGGGATCAGATACCACATAGCAAACACTTCTTCTGACTCTTATATAGTTTTTACTGAAGGAATGTTTTATTTGGAAAAACACATACTGTAAAGCAGTCTTTATAAAGATGGGTTTTTAAGCAATATTTATGTTGTTTCCACAGACTTGTTGAATAAAAGCTAGATAGCTCTTTTGCAAAGGAGAAAACAGTTTATTAAAAAAAAATTCAGATTAGTCACATATTTTAAATTTACTTTGGCTTTTTTCCTAGGCCTCAAAGAAACTGCTGAAGAAATGGTCAAAAACAGGTTGGAGGGAAAGGATAACCTGACTCCATGGCAAAAATATCTAGAGAAGAAGAAAGAAAAAAGAATTCTTAAGAAAAAGAGAAAGGTAATGTTTATATTGGCCATTTGAGGGGGAGTTGTTTGTTTTCTTACTTGTTGATAAGCTTTGTTTCAGATAAACAAAATAAATTGTCCAGCTGCCAGTGCTGTTTTAAGGTTAGAATATGCAATGGTCACTCATGTGGAATTACTGGGAGTAGTTCATCAAACTTACAGAGGAAAAGGATATTCAGCATACTGGTGACCATACATATGCTTCCACAAAGCATCTTTTATCCACTTGTGCTGCTGTACAGATAAATTAGTCATAATAATAATTGACTGTAATTTGCATTTTTAATGCATTAGAAGCAGTCTTTTTGCTACTGTGTGCATATCAAGTCAAAGTTGTTATGACAACGATAATTGTAGTTGCTATGACAATGATAATTTGGAGATTTTGAGGCTAAAATAATACAGACTTGTTTACCAAACCTGTAATTTCAAAGAATTAATAGCTGCAAAGAACTATTCAAATTTCAAATTGCAAGATAAAAAATAAAAAGCATGTTACATGCAGAATCTAGATTCTCTAAAGTCTTACTCTTAGTGTAACTCACATTGCTGAATTACACTTCTAAGAGTAAGCTCTACACCTTGAGTTACTCTTTGCCTGGCACTTGACAAGTAATTCTTTAAGTTGATAAGTGCTTAAGATGGAGTAGGCAGCAGTGTTCAGTAGAAGAGCAACTTTGTCTAGCTTAACAGGCTTGTCCAGTTTGATAAATTAAGTCAAGGAGCAAGGTGTATGACACACTACTACCAGTAAGAAATTTTGTTCTTTTAAATCTGAACTCCAGCTTTTTGAAATCTGCAGCACAAAGTGAACTTTTTTACTCAAATTTGTCCCCAAGCATAACTTTTGTGGAACATAAAGTGAGGACATAACAGTACTGATCCTGTAATTTTGTTGGAGTGGTTGTCTGATGCATCACAGTTTGGGGGTATGCCTGATAAAATGTATGAGAGAGGGTTGAAATTGTTGATTTGTCTTTACTATCAACTTTTACTGTGCTCTGGTTTTTTTGATGTTCCATGTACAGTATTTCAATTTTCATCTTCTTAGCTACTAACAGAACATCTCATTCCAGTGAAACTTAAATCGTTGATTGATTGAAATAGGGTTGAAATAATCAAGTGTTGATTGAAATAATGTTTGTGCTTTGTTACAGGCTGCTGCTGAGAGAGAAGAGAGTGAAGATGAACTTCCACCTGATGTTGATCTCAATGACCCCTATTTTGCTGAAGAATTTGAGAAAACAGGTCAGTCAAGACAGGCAACTTCTAGAGTAAATCTGCCCTTCTGTTAAATACTGAGTTTCCAAAACAAAGCCAGGCTGGACTGAACACAGTGATAATTTAATTCTGAACATTCTAAGTAGGTGTTATTTGCCTAAAATTGCTATTCCTGTAAAATTATGTGTATTGTAATACATGGAATGGTATGGAATATTCTCTTGGCTTTCACCAGAGATCATTAGTTATCCAGTTTCTAGGGATGGCTGTTAATAACAAGCTGCTCCCCTAAGTATTCCAGAGAAAAAAAACTCCACTGCTTTTGAAGTCTTTTTATATAAGAAGAGCCAAATCTATATGGGTGCCTTTGAAGCTTGAGTCAATTACAAAAATGTCAAATGTTTTTGCATGATAAACAAAGTTGTCTTTGAGAAGAAATCACTTTTCTCTTAGTCTGATACATGTTTTTACTGGAGTACTCTTGGCTGCTTGGAAACCCCAATAGAGAAATGTAATATTTTAGAAAATAACTTGTCCAGTTTAGATTTTTAGGATACCTTTTTTACAAACTTTTTATTCTGATGTTTAAATTAGCTTTTGCCATGGTAACAGCAAATTTATTTTTGAGTGATTTTGCTGAGTAAAATTAATGCAGGTAATTTGCTGATGTTCCGTACTTTTGGGAGGCAGATCCTGAGGGTGACTCATATTGCTGTATATTAAAAGAAGAAAAATGACATAAGAACAAAAGAAGAAAACAAACATAAAAAAGTTAGCAACTGATTTACTCATATTGCCAGTCTGTTGTTTGGTTGGGGATTTTTTGAGCATAGTAGTGCAGATCCAAATTCCATTTAAAAAGGGTAAGTTACTTTTAATTTTATACTCACCAGCACAGGCTTCTGCCCTGAATGTTAAAATCTATCCTAGGATAAAATAAATAACTAACCCCCCCAAATCTGGATGATTTTGTGTCCATGTTTTATTAAAAATACCACAGTTCAAATTGTCATGCAGTGCTGTTTTCTGCCATGCTTTCTGGGTGGCTTGTGTATGGGTTGAAGTAATTAATTGTAAAGATAACCATTCCTTTCACCAAATTGTTTCATTTTTTCTTTAATAGCGAGATTACCTATGTACTCTCATATGATTTGTGATGTTCTCTGTGAAATCTCTGAAAAAATGTTTTCTTCTGTATTATGTGACAAGTTGTGTCCTAAAGGGACTCGGCAGAGAATGAGCTTATCTGTACATTTTTAAACCTTGTCCATAACATAGAGAATAGACTTGTGTGTGGAGTCTTTGAGGATAAATACACATAGAAGTTAAGAAAGTGAAGTTTTTGTCTTCACAATTACTGATAATTACTGAGATACAGGAGAAAACCAAGACGTGGTTAGCCCTGGAGAAGTTCTAAAGGGACAGTACAGTGGCTGGCTATGAACCAGTTTACATTTTAATGGTAATTACGCAGCACAACTTTGGCATTCACCAAGTTTACCCTCTCTCTCATAGTTGGGGTTGCTTTTAAGCACAGCTTATCCAGTGAGGGAGAATAGGTTGCAGTCATCTTTGAACTTGGCTGTAATCCTGCCAACTTTGTATTTAGGGTACAGGCAACTTAAATGACCATCATTCTTCACAAGCCTTCCACAATTCCCCTGGAAGATTGAAATTTCACCCTTAAATTGACTGTCAGATTATTTTAGATTATGCTGAAGAAGCATATGACAGTGTTTATTTGCAGACTTATGTGGACCAGTGCAGAAGCTGAGGATGCAGTCGTGCTGGATTCATTTGTTGGCTATAACATGCATGGGTCTTGTGTAGCTTGGTTTCTGTCAAGCTGAGGCAATTAAAGGGGAGCAAGAGTGAAAGGAGATGCTAGACCAAGGGCCTAAAAACTCTGAGTGCTGTGAAAGGAAATCTGGAATTTATGGGAAGTCCACTGAAGCATATGTTGCTTAGGTATGTCTTTGTTCCTGATAAGCAGGCAATGATTCTCAGATTGTGGATGCTTCACCTTGGCAGAGGCAAGGTAGAACAAATTCTTTGTGCCTGCTGTGGCCAAAAGCTGTGTAGGGTTCATGGCAGTACTTGCTTTGCAGTTTTCATGTGACTTTTTAATAGTACCACAGACTAAAATGTCAGATGCTTGCAGATACATAGCCTTGATGATCCATTCTAGAAGCTTGACTCTAGTTTCATATTGTCAAGAAAACAAAAAAATTGTCACTTTCATTTTACACTGATGCCCATACTGTTTCAAAAAGCCTTGTAAGATTTGGGTTTGGGTTTCTCAGTTTCACTGTTACTGCATCAGCTTCTGTGGGGTCTTAGAAAAGGGAGACAAAATGACTCTTGTAGCTTAAACTGTTGAAAAATTAATGTCTAAATAGTGTAATTGCTTATTAACATGAAACCAAGGTCCTGTTTTTGGGGATCACTGAACAGTTTCAGAACACATTAGACTATTAAGCACAGTTTCTGTTGAACCATTGAGGAATTCTCCACACATTATTGTAACTCCTGTTAGTTCCAAACCATTAGTTGCCTTCTTGTGATCTAATTTATGATATAGGTAGGAACTGATGGCTCTTTAAAGCTGGAAGGGAGCAGTATGAGTGCAAGGACCTAAGAGCTTAACAACAAACTCAGAGTGTAGTTGTAGAACCTGTACTTGAAAGATAAAGTAGTTGAAAAGATTCATCTACCACCTGTCTTTGCAAGGGTTTTGAGACTGACTGAAGTTTCTGAATAAGGCAGAGGCCTTGTGAGAGGAGTTTTTGATTTGGGGTCTGTTTCTGTATCTGAAGTCCCAAAGGTATGATTAGCTTTTACTGTCAGCTGGAAAGATGTTGATGTGCAAAGTTAATGTTGCAAACAAAATCCTTGAGCTGAGAAAGAGTAGAATGGCAGCTTGAGTGGGAATTAGAGCAGAAACTGGACACTTGTACTGGCTGGCAGCAGCTACCAATTAGTTCTGTGGCACACTGAAGCATCTTCTGCTGTAGGTGGGACAAATCTGATTGAAGGATGGCAGTGGGGATGAAGTGCTAGGAGAAGTCTGACAGATTGCAATCAGTTTGCCATAAGTGTGCAACAAGTGTGTGTGGTGGGGCTAGCAGAATGTGGGAAGAGGGACTGTAGCAGGAGTATGCTAATAATACAGAAAATTATGCATTTGTGAATTTTCAAGCAGAACCATTTTCAATTTTATACAAATTTTGGAGTCCCAAGGGTGATTTTTAAGTCCTGAGCTGGTTTTACTAGCTGCATAGTATCAAAGTAAGAAGGAAAGGGTTTACTAATTTATTTCTTTTCATGGAGAAGAGCTCAGTTTGATACCAACTCCTTGTTCAGCCCCATCTGCATCCACAGAGTACTCTGAAGGCATAAGGGTCACTGCTGTGATTCCCCATAGAGGGAAAGAGAAAGGAAGGTGACTTGAATGACTTTCCTTTGGGAAATGTGTAGAAAGAAAATAAATGTATTAATCTAACTTCTCATATAACTGTCTCCAAGTTTATCTCTGTGCTCCTTTTCTGTAGTTTAGCCACTTCTGAAAGATAAAAAGATTCCATAGTTGTTGAAGGCCTACAGAAGACATTTATTTCTCCCTTCTACACATTAACTTAAATTGTGTCATTTAGATAACAATATCATATCTGAATCTGCTTTTTCTGACATTTTCTGGAACTACTAAATTAATAGTTTAGTTTTTCAGCTGATGACATTGTGCATCAGGATAGTTTATATTTTCACAGTGGTAGTTTGTTTCTTCTGGAAATCCATTTCCAGTTTGGAATCCATGTAGAAATAGTCAAGGGAATAGTCAAGGCAGGAAAAAACCTTTCTCAAGAAATACCTCCTGTTCCAGAGTATCCTTAGTGATATAACTTGACATGTGTCTGGCATGTCTGTATTTCTAGTCTGAGTACAAACCTGTCCTAACAAAATGAAGCCAAATATCTTCCTTAAGAGTACCCCCAGTGGACTGCAGTAAATTGCCTGGGAATGTAATTCTAAGCTCAAAGGTCAGAGTGTGTGGTTTGGGTCAGGAAACCCTCTGCTTTTCCTGCTTTTTCTTGATCAAGATCTACAGGCATTCCAAGAAGAATAATTTGATTTAGTGGGATTTATAAACAGGTCTGTTTTCATTAGACGTTAGATTTGACTAATGTCTTATGCTGTTACTGTTCATTATATCTCATTATCAGCACTGTATCTGAATGCTAGGGGAGTAGGGGAGCTTCCTCAGAACAATATTCAGTCTGAGCAGAGTCAATCATATTTTAATTTCCACTAGCAAATGCCCTGGGAGTGGTGTGATGTCATGGGTTTGCCTGCACTATTGTGATACTTCTTTTTACTACTCTATGAAAAATACAGTAAAACCATGATTTTGACCTATTAATGCCATTTGAATGTTGCTGCCTCCTTAAACTGAACAACTATTCAGTGGATTTTTATTGCTTTAAATTTTCCTGTTTTTTCTTAACCTTGCAGCCTTTTTTCCACATCCAACATTCAAATACTAAGTGCAAGAAAATGAGATCTACTTAGAAGTTTTAGCTATAGATAAATTATGCCTTCATGCATAAGCTTCGATAAATATGTTCATGCCCTGTATTTGCACTTAGGTTTAAAGAAGAAGCCAGAATCAGTAGAAAGTACCTCAGAAGATGAGGATGAAGTTGAAAAACAGAAGGTAAAGTGATGTAAGATATTGCATTGCAGGAATTCTGCAAGTATCTGGTATGTGTTTGTGAGTGGAACTGCAGAATTTCATAGGATAGCTTTAGAATAAAACTATACAATTTTATTAGTGAGAGCTTTTAGAACACAAACTACCAAGAAGAAGTTTTTATTGTTTTAACATCAGTATTGTTTGAAACATTTGTGAGTTCAAACCCTATCCTGTATATTTTTGTCCTTGAAGAGTGAATTATTTGCTATTTTGTGTTTTCTTTTCATCCTTTCTCAGAGCAAGTTAACTAAATGAATTACTTAAATGAAGATATTTTCATTTTTATTTTGCTATATGAATATCAGTATTAAATTGTATCCATTAGTTATTTCTAAGCTGTGGTGTAAAATTTTCAAATGAGATTATTACTGTGTTTGAAAATGGAATGTGCATATTTGCATTCATTTTACATCTAATAAGAAGGAAATCAATTTGTATTAATACTACGCCTCAAAATGTTAAAAGAATGTTTTTATGGATGAAATAATACTGCCCTGATGACCCTATTTCAATTTATTTAAACAAATGTAGACTCATACAGGCTTTATTAATGAGATGCTGAATTTTTTCATGGAAAACTTTCATTGTGTACATGGACTTTCTTATTTTGTAACAGGCTGAAATGGCCCTACTGATGATGGATGATGAGGATGACACCAGAAAACATTTTAATTATAAAAAGATTGTAGAACAACAGAATTTGAGCAAGAAGAAAAAGAAACTTCTTATGAAAAAGAAAGAATTACTAGAAGATGACTTCCAGGTAATTGTGTATTTCTTGATTTTGTGACTGGAGCAGTTCCAGGAATCTCATGAACCATGACTTCTGGAGCAGTTCATGTTTTATTAGGCTTAAAAGCTTTGTTGTCATGGGAAAAGTTTACCTAAAATAAATACTTCTTTTCTCACTTCAGGTAAATGTTGCTGATTCGAGATTCCAAGCCATGTTTACTTCTCCTCTGTTTAATTTGGATCCTTCAGATCCAAATTTCAAAAAGACAAAAGCAGTAGAAAAGATCCTGGAAGAGAAAGCTCGCCGAAGAGAAGAAAAGGAGCAAGATCTCAAGGAGGCAAACAAGGTCCTGGAGAACAAGATGGCAAATAAAGGAGAGGTTGCCAAGAAAGCCATAAATCCTGCCCTGTCAATGCTAATAAAGTCAGTCAAACATAAAACCGAAGAGTTTCAGGCACGGAAAAAGCAGAAATTCAAATAACTGAACTTTGATTTTACTCAGCCTTTACTTTAGTCCAAGCCCTGCTAACTGGAGACATCTGTTAAAGTTACTGTGGCCTGCTCTAATTCCTGTCCACCTAAAATGTCTTGAAAATTCATTTAACTTCGTTGGTGAATTGTGAAGTGTTCAGAGTAATAGTCACTCTTTTCTTATGGCACAACAAATACTGTTTTGCATATATGTAAGGAAATGATGGTTTTGGGGTGATTTGTTTTGTATCATGTCATCTCCTAAAAATAATAGAAGGGCTGAAGATAGCTAAAAACATAATAATTATGGGTTTATTTATCAATAATAAAAACCGTTCTGCAGAGGTTTATTGCTGAAACTAAGAGGTTTTAAAGTTTTTAATCCCACAGAAGTCTGTAGAACATACCTGTCCTGATAAAGAAGGTAATAATATAACTACAAATGGAAGAAATTTTGTATACAGGTTTTTCATAGATTTTTAAAAGATTGCATAAATGCTTTATACATGTCTCCTTTAAATACTTGAAGGCAATAGAAGTACTTAGTGGAAATATTGCCATTTAGAAGAGTTTCATTAACATACTTTGGAAATAAATATTTTAAATCGGCCCAAAAGAATTTGGGGTACTAGCTGTGTTTTTTTATTTCACGCCTAAATGAAATTACATCAAAATAAACTTACTAGTATTACATTTCCATGAATATGATACTTATGCAGTCTTCCAGCATTGCAAGTGGTAAAAAAAAAGAGGGGGATGAGAAGGGGAAAGTGAAAAAAATCAAAGGCAGATCTAGATGATACAATTTTAGAAAACATCTTGTTTGGCCATGTTAGTGTTGGTGGTGAAGGTATCAAAGGTGCAGGGAAAATACAGAAAGTAGAAAATGGTCCCTCTTCCCTGGAGTGTGGCCATTGATTAAGGTTGGGTGAGTTGGGGTGCTGGGATTTTTTTAAAGGTTTGCTGTATCAGCTATAATGGAAATACAACATGGCATTACAAGAAACACTGAAAAATTTAGAAACCAGCAGCTGAAAGGTAATTTTCCATTTTAAAGACGTTTTTAATTTCTAAAATGTTCTACTAATCTAAACAAAGACTTCTATGAATCAGAGATTAAAACTATTGATAATCAAAACTTGTTTATAGCAAGTAAATTTATCTCAGTATGTAAAGGAGATAAGAGAGCTGGATTAATACCTGGGAGGCTGTAGAATGATCAAAACAACCAAAGGTATTAAGGAACATAATACACAAATACAGGTGGAGATGGATTTTACAAGAGTGCTTTGCAATGATGTGCCTATGGAATTCTTGGAGACTGAGAGTGTTTTAAATGTAATTACTCTTCATAAACATTTTAACATCTTCAGAGTTACTTTGTTTTAATACTGCATCCATTGAAAGTCTCCCATAATTTTGTTTAGTAATTTGTATGGAAAACAGATTTGTTGGGAAATGAAAGGCAACAACAAACTGCTCTTTCTCTTCAATCTTCTAACCCTGCTGAGTTGGTATAAATTATGTTGTGTCTTCACATGGCTACTTTCTCCTGTTAGGAAGCCTTGCCTCTACTTGGATGTCATAGACAAAATGCATGGAAAGGTAAATGCAGACTTCATAATGATTTAAAATATTGATTTAAATAATTATTTTGTTGTACGGTAATGTGTATTGGGTATCCTGTAAATTCTTAATGTATTATCATTTTAGTAATCAGAAGTTTTTGTTGGTTTTGTTCTCAAGTTACTGAGTGCTGAGGGGGCATCTTAGTTGGGAAGAACTGGAGAACTTCAGGATCTGTCCTAGCATGCCCCTTAGGTGAGATTTTTTTTGATTGTTTATAAAATGATTAGCTCTAAAATCGTTTTTTTCCCCTTAAAAACAAGGTTTAATTGCTAATTAGTAATTCAAATCACATCATCTAATCTCTATGATTGCAGATCAATGTGAGCAAAATCTGACATGCTCTCTGTGTCTCCAGCAGAAGCATATATTGAAAATCTGGTAAGAATGTAGAATTCCCTGCAATCCATATGCCTGGGTGTAAACAAAACAAATGATGGTTTTGACCATCTAATTATTTTAAACATGAAAATAGGATCTAGAAGTTTCAACCTCAGATTTAAGATATGATTTTACTTTTCACTTTCACTAGATGTCATGTAACCAGCAAAAGTGAAGGCAGTGAAGTAAAATAACACACTAAAAACTGGGACTTTTATGTAAAAGAGACAAATAATTCTTCTAGCAACTTATGGAGGTCTGTTATAAAGTAATTTGTCTCCAAGTTGGCAGCCAGCAGAGCTCATGCTGAATGTAAGCCAGGCCTTTAAAGCTCTAATATTACAAGTGGAAATCACAAGAGGGTTCGATTCATTTAAAAACTGAGAAAGATTAGACAAGAGATGAAGAGCCATATATGTTTTCAATCATTCCTTCAGTCTAAAAATCAAATGTATTATTTCCAATTAATAGCAAGTTGGCTTTTTGTTCTTTTCATATTTTGATAATATCCAAAAGTAACAGTAAGTTTTGCTATCACATACTTTTTTAGCAAATAAAGCAAACAACCAAAATAATTGGTTTCAGTTTTATTCTCCTCTTATAGGAGAAAGCTCTTATTAGAAGCTTTCAGTTTCTATTCTCCTCTTTCATGCCATCATCCAGATAATAGTTCCTGTTTGTATTTACTGGTGCATTCAGCTTCTTTTTCTGTTGACTGTGGAAGTGAGTTGCAAAGCTCCTAATTAAAGCTAGAATGGTTAATATAGGGCTGTATTTCTACATGCTCGGCTTTCTGGTTTTTTTTTTTCCTCTATTCCTCGTGGCAAATTTCCAGGCAAATTCATCATTAAAGCATTAAAGTTGTCTTTAATTCATTTTTTTTAAGGGTGTCCTCTTACCTGGGTTAAAAGAGATAGAAAAGGGATGTGTCTTTTCTCCTCTTCTACTGCCCTTTCCCAGCATCTTTGTCCTTAACAGGTGTCCGAAAGCACTGAAAACTCCCAAACCAAAGGTTCAGGTATTTCTTGCCTAGAACATATTTTGTGAAACCTCACTGAAGTTTAAGGACTACAATAGACAATTTCACCCAGAATAAATTAAAGGAGCAGATAAGCTCTTTATCATATTAGGAAGTAAAATCAGGAGAGTGTGCTTCAAAATACAAAGTGCAAGAAGAAATCTAAAATAATCAACAAGAAATAGAAAAAAAACCAAAACAATCCACAGACTTTAAAACACAGCTGGAATCTTTGTAAAAGGAATAAAGAAAACCTTTCATTTCAAACCTGGATGCTGAGGAACGATTTACAGAATGAGATCACCTTTTTATTGGAGTAGCAACGCAAATCTACATAAAAGCAAGGACCAGAAAATAGGAAAAAACCCCAAGAAATATTTGGTCAGTTTGAAAACTGTCACCAGCAGCAGAGGCATCAAAAAACAAGTGAATACAGACATTTGGATTTGAAATCCAGTTCTGGAAAATGGTATAGGACCAAATATTGACATGGCTTTAGCCTCCCCTCTAAAGAACGAAGGGCTCTGTGATATTGTCCATCTATCACTATGACAGCCCTACCTCTGTAATTTCAATTTACTGCCAACTTCAAGGAGATTTGACAGTCAGATCAAGTCAAAATACAGAGAGTCAGGCACAAGTTGCCTCTTTCTTAGATGTAACAACTGGGCACAGAAAGGCAAAATGGGAGGCAGAGGGTGCACAGGACCTTAGACAGGACAGAGAGGTGAACAGACAAGGTAAAATCAAAGCTGTCTTGATGGTGGCCAATGCTGTGCATTGAAGAAGGGCTGCAGCCAGAAGGCAAGTGCATTGCAACACTTCCACAGCACTGTGAAAAACAGAGTTCAAGATGAAGAATTTCTGTAAAGTTTAATAAAGGCTAAAATAAGAGACAAAAGTCCAGCTCTGGAGTGCTCCTGGTGGGCAGCCAAAGAACACAGGGGTATATCCCAACAGTTATATTTATACAGTTACATTGCTGAGGTACATGCATATTCATGTGTTTCATACATTATTTAAACATTTTTGTGAACTTTCTGATGTTTTAGGAACTCCTTTGTTTGGCTTCTTCACACTTTGGCTTATCTGCATGATATCCTGGCTCAATATATTTAATTTCTTCTTATGTCTCCATCCTGCTGTTTCACATCCTCTGACAAGGATTTAGTATGTCCTCCTTAAATTTAACATGGTATTCTCTAATTGTCCTCCAGTGCTCTGGTTTGTGTCATGGTTATCACTTGAAGGATTCAGTCAAGGAAAGGGGATCACTTTACACCATTTGTTTGGTTAGATAGAGGTATTTTAAAATCTAGTGTTCAGCTAAGGCCTGTAAGATAGTATATTCACCCCACTACTATTTCTATAAACTATGCAGTACATACTTAAACTTATTGTTATACTGACAAACAACTAAACAAAAGTATACATGATATTATATCTGAAAATTATCATCAGTGCAAAAACTAATATGTATAATGTGAAAGCCAATATCATATTGCAGTCCTCTTTTTTTTTAACAAGACCTTCCTTTTCTCTCAAATCACTCTGTCCTACCTTAAATATACCTATTGCCATCTAAGAAGAAAAAAAGTACTTTGAGGAATTTCCTTGGTTCAGTTCAGCACTGTCAAGAATAACAAGGGCTTGAAATAAAACAAAAAAAAAAAAAAGGAACAAAGCAATTTGCAACTTGGATTTGGACCTCAGGTTAAAATCTGTGAAAGAAAGCCAAAGATTTCCTGAGGGTTTGCGGAGTGCATGTTATTTCCTTGTAGTTTTGTCCAGCAGAATAAGAAGCACCTGGTAATGTGGAAGACAAAAGCTGCTCTCCAAAAGCCACATAGTTTTGTGTGCCAAAAACTTGTGTTGAAAAAGACTTGCATTTGTTCCTGACATATTTTACATTGTTAAAAAATGTAAGGCTGGTCTTTGAAAAAAGAAGTCAATGATACAAAAGTGGAAGCACATTTTTATTGGGAAAAAAGCTACAGAAAGGTTTTCTGTGACTATTAGGCAGGCCAGGAAGGAGCCTTCCGAATTCCTGGGGGAGATCCTGTGTAGGGCAATTAGGATCTGGTGGAGATGGAATAAAGTCTGCGGGTGAAAAAGTTAGTTTCCAGATGTCCCTATCCACAGCAGGGGGGTTTGGATTAGATATTCTTTAAAAGCTCCATCCAGCCCAAACCATTCTATGGTTGTACAATTCTTTGTGTGGTTCTCAACAATTCAGTGCAAGTTCCTGCTAATGTTTAATACACAGAATAACCTGTGTTCACCACAAACATGAAAGCAAATGACACTTCTCTTGATGACAGCAAAAAGCATAAGCAATCTGTTACTAGTTATTCTTTGCTATGAAGTTTTGGATAGTATATTATAAGCATATTGCATGATATATATCTACATTGTTTGCTGGTATATAGTTGTATTGCATGTTGGATGGTATGTCTGTATATTGATAAACTATACCTGCATATTGACAGAAAAATGTATATTGATATATGGGTATGTAGCATACTGATATATTTGTACACTGCGTAATGTATGATATATATGATATATATGTATATTGCATAGATATAGAGATACATTACATA
>QUSF01000008.1:4465218-4806262 GCA_003676055.1 Chloebia gouldiae
TAAGCTCCCACTGGGCGAGCCGCTCTTGCTGTGCGCTCAGGGCGTTCCTTGGCTGTTTCGGTGAAAATCCTTGTGGTTCCTGTTCCTGTTGTGTGTTCTTCCACCGCGCCTGCCGCTGTACGGGAAATGTGTAGCGAGGAGGAATCGAGTCAAGAGTGGTGGAAGCATGACAGCCCAGGAGGGAGAAGTGATAAATCCTAAAAGAGGATTGAAAGGGAAAAGTTGGGTCCAGTGGGAGCTTAACAAGTGGAAGCAGCAGGTTTGTGAATGAAATGTAAAAGGACTTGAAGAACAGTTTGAGATGGGAGGTGGTTGAGAAAATTGAGTTGATGTGGAGGAAGTGTTACAAATGGAAGCAAACGAGAGATAGGTTGCCTGCATGTTTCCTGTAGAAATAAACACATCCTTAGACCCACCTCTATGCAAAGGCCTAATTAGGATTTCCAGCCTGCAGTTACACCGTTAGTAAATCTTCAAGTGACATCTCTATCTTAATTTTCAAAAGCCATTTTATCATCATTATTGCTTTTCCTACTACCTCACCATTTCTTCCATTCCTATGGGAGTTTCAATTCCTTACTTGCTCCTCTGTTTCTTTGCCGTGCCCTTGTTGTAGGAGTGACTTTCTGTAGGGTGTAGCAAGATGCAGCAAAGAGGATCCGTGGTTGCTGGAGCCATCTTTACTCTTGGTAAAAAGGAATTAAATGCAGTGATGAATACTTTAATCTTAGCTCTGAAATTTTTTCAAGTGACCATTACAATTGGATATGATCCATAAACACTTTCTCTCTGTAGAGCCTATGTATTTTAGTGGCCTTTCATTTTGTATTGGGACATATATACTCACAACAACAAGTTCATATTTAATTTTGAAAAGTAAATTTAAAAGTGTATGATGATTACTAGGTATTTTTAGTATTTAGGAAGAAATTATGGTAAATAAATACCTTCCTCCAGAGCTGTGCGGATTCTTCTTATCAAAAAAATAGTTGTGGCAAACCAGCTGGTTTGTTCTGTGGCACTGCTGAATCTTGCTTGACATAGTTCACATAGTTTGGACCATTTAAATGGAGTGGTATTTAATTGCTGGTGTAAGCCATATGGCATTTGAAGAGTCAGTGGTTTAAGTCTTATGCATTAAACATCTCATTTTTCTGTTCACTTTCCAGTGTTCTTGGGTTACAAAGTCCTATTTGAGATGGTAGAAGTGATAGATGTTATACTGGAATATAGAGGTGTAGAGTCAGAGAATGGTTTGGATTGGAAGAGATCTTCATCTAGTTCTTAATATAAAAATTATCTTAATGTATTACAGAGGTTTTCTCCATTTCTGCATTAACACTACATGCTTTTCACTTCCTTAAGTAATTCAGTGTGTGGAATGTCTCTGTTTTACCTTCTGAACTAGACAAATGGTTCTGTCAGGATTAATATGTAGTAAGCTGTGGATAAGAGCAGCAGTAAATACAGACACTTTGGCAACTCCTGATAAATACATCATTATGTATTGTTATTTTTTTGTTTCATGTACTAGATAATACTGACAATATTTCCATTAGCTTTCTATAAGCATTAATTTCCTTAGCATCTTAAGGGTAACCATCAAAGCCAATAGAGTTACTGAATTATTTGAGCTTGACTTAAGATTGTTGAGGTTCACTAATAATCATGGTAGCTCTTCTTACCCAAACAAACATTGTTTGACTGTTTTAGGCTTACTTGGTTTTGTTTTAGAAATAATTTGTCATTACAAAAAAAAAGTTAATTTATTTTTTCTTTTCCTGCTGCAAATTAGTGGGGAATTATAAGGAGATGGGATGAAACAGTGTAGAAGAATAGGAATTCATTATAGGATCTTAAACAGGCATTTCCTTCATAGAAAGGAAAATGTGTGGTGTTTTAAAGGGTTAGTCATGTGCCAGTTAGATGTGATGAGTAGAGCAATTAGTTGTATTGTTGGAAAACAGGACACCATGGAAAACAAAACTTATATTAACAGTTCCTTCCAGTGCATGTCAAGATCATTAGGTTCAAGTTATATTGTAGTGAAAAGGCTGCTTTCAGCTTGCAGCATGGATTTTGATGATTTCAGGTCTTATTAGTGCTGTTGGCTAGGGAAGAGGCAGAACTTGGAAACCCTGCTTTGGAGAGGTGTCTTCTCCTTGGTTTAAACTTCTCTCCTAAAAGTTCTTTCTGAGATTATTTGTGTGAAATTCATCTCTTGAAGTCAGTGTCTAACATATATATATATATATGATCTGGTTTTTAGGATGATTTCTCTCCAGAGTTTATTTTTGAATGGAAGTGTGCTCCTTCCCAGTAGAAGATGGTGATCCTAATGTATGATCATGGAGAAGGGGATAAGTTCAGTAGAAGTGTTACCTTCCAAATCATCTCAGGTTACAGCTGTAAAAGTGGTCGTCAAAGAGCCCGAAACAAAGCAAACCCAAAGAGGGAAACGAGTGGGATTTGTGCTTGTCCATGCAGGTAAGATGTGGAAGCAGAACAACTGGAATGGAAATAATGCATTTTTTGATATCAAACTAGTTACCAACAAAAATTTTATAGTGGCTTTGGGCTTCTAATGTGCTAATAAAGTGACATTAACTCTGTGCTCAAGTCTCGGAATGAGGAATTTGATTGGAAGTTGCACTGGGAAGTCTTAATCATAATGTGGTTATTTGGATGTTCTGGATGATATTTTTCTTCTCCTTCCTAAATGTAAATGATTATAAAGTGTAAAATTCTGTAGTTGTCTGCTAAGCTTGGCAAACCTGCCAAATGAGGGAGATATTTCAGTCTGTTTCTTTTCTATGGAAGGATCAAATACAGTCCTTTCTTTGATTGCTGATGGTTTCTTGTCTAGCTTGTCCATGAGCACAGTCCAGCTCAGACCTTCTGAAATCTGCTTGGGCTGTTTGTTGCAGAACTCTTTTTACCCTTCTTTTTTTTTTTTCTGAATCTGTTTTTTTGATCTTGTTCATGTTTAAGTGAGTTACTATTTATTCTTTTCACATGTAATGAAGGCCTCCTCTACTCAGATCTGATACAGAAATTATGTATTATGTGTATCTTGCTCATAAATTCTTATTAAATAAAAGTTCTTTATTAAATATTATGAGTCATTAAGTTAACAATGCTTATATCTGGGTGTATATTGATCATCTGTGTGAGTACATGGGGTGAAACAGAGGAAAGTGGCCTGGTCATGCCTAAAATATTTGAAAAGCCAACATGTTACTTGGTTCATAAAATCATTAAGATTAAAAAAACAGCCCTAAACCTTAAACAATTTATTCTGGGTTGATGTTTGATGACCCTGGTATTCTATTTTAAGGGCAAATGAAATTGCTTAATATAGTGTCCTTTGCTGGGTCATTTTGGTATTAGTGTTAAAGCTTATTTTATTAGACTTTCTCAAAAATAATATTTCTAAAGGTAAGCGAAGGGAAGTTGAGGTAAATACAAGCAAGTTTTTAGGTGCAAAACCTGGTAAAACAGAAGTAGATTTTAAATATGTGTGCCACTCTTGTTTTCCTGAGGCTGCATTTAGTTAAATGGTGGCATTGATAAACTTTTCAGGTGTGGAAGTAGGGGCAGTGGCTTCAAAATAGGGCAGAATGGTTCACTACAGCAGGATATATATAAAGACTGAGAATAAGAAAAAAGGTGAAAAATCTGTATGAGCTTCATTTGAAGGAACTCCTTCTTCTAAATCAGGAGTAACAAGTTTTAAAAACGTAGCATAAACATGGGAAAGTGAGCAGAATTGTGGAAAAAAGAAAACCAGAGTTTGATTTAAAACTGAGAGTTTTGCCCAATAATGGACAGTATAGAAAAAGCTATTCTGGAAATCCTCCAAGAATGAGTGAAACTGGAATCTCTTGGAACGTTTTTATAAAAAGAGATTGATGCTGCTATTTATACCTGCATGCTGCTGGATATATGATCTGTATCCTGTATTTTACTGAGTGTGTTTGAATCTGTGTTTGAATGCATAAAGTTGTCAATCATTGATAGAAAAAGGAAATGCCAATGTAATCCAGAATAAGGAACACTGTATCTGCCTGTGTCTTAAATCTCAATGTGAACTACAGGCTGTAGTTTGCCAGGTACTATAATCTATTTTCCTTCTGTTTCAATTGCAGGTGCAGGTTATCATTCTGAATCCAAAGCTAAAGAGTACAAGCATGTGTGCAAAAGAGCCTGCCAGAAGGTACGTGTCACCAGCTCCACAGTCCTGTTCTGGGTGCACAAGAAATATCTGGACTTAGCTGCTTGGGCTGTATGTATTTATAGAAGGAAATGAGGGAAACCAGAGCAGAAACAGTTAAGGTGATGCAGAGACAGAACAGTGTGTGGCCATGAGATGCAGCAACATTCTCATCAGTGCTGGCAAATAGCAGACACCAAGTGAACAGTGGGAGAACAAGAGAAGGTCACAGTGGTACCTTCAAGGAGTATTCCTACAGCTTCCTGCACTTCTCCAGGCTTTCTGGGGCTAGGCATGGTATCTGTATATTGATTTCTTCCACATCCACTCTTTGGAGTTTATTTAAACTCTAGCATCCAGGTTGCTCTATGAATGCAGGGATTTCTGTAATTATTATATTCTTGATAGCTCTTACCCTCTTACTAGGAAGGGAGGTAGGAACAGGAAAAACAAAACCAAAAAAATCAAAGTTGGAAATGGAGAAATGGCAAGACTTTAATTTCCATTGAAATTAATATGTTTTCCTCTCTTCCAAGAACTTTGCTTTGGAACTGGGAAGTCCTGTCTTTGAAGTGTTGAATGAGTAGCTGGAAGACCTCTCTCTAAAATGTTTAATGCAGGGAGAAGGAGCTTAGGAGCTTGGCAGGATTTTTAGAGGAGTCTCAGAGTTGGTTTCTGATAATTATAACTTTGTGTTACAGTTTGTTGCTCAATCCTAATACCAATCTAATTTTGTAATGAGAGGCCTCGCAAATCATCCAAACTTAACTCTGGCTTTTTTAGCCTTGGTGAAAGTAATTTTCCAGCTGGTCATGTGAGATCTGCTGTTGAAATCAAGTCCAATTTGAGATTCTGTGTAGCTATTCTTGAGCTGAGTAGCCAACATCAATAACTTCTGTGAAGAACAAACAGTTTCAGGTTTGTCTTGCAGCCAGAGTTGTTTTCTGGGGTTCCCTGAGAAAGCAGAAAGCTTGACTGTAAGATCTCAGTCAGTATGGATCTAATAAATACTGTTAGGCTCTACAATTTCATTGTTGTGTGTGTATGCTATTTGAAGGTAATTTTAGGTGATTTGTATTGGTTTTTAGATGAGGTTGAGAAGTTCTCTTTAATTTTATGGTAATTGCTATATGTGGTACTAGAAATTTTTATTGCATCTTGGAAGGAAAAGTTGAAACTTGTTGACTAACATTTGGTGTTTGAGGACATGAAGTATAAGAAGTTATTTTGATAGAAATTTGACTGCAGAAATCTGCTACTAAATTCAGTGTCACAGTGTCATAATAGTAAAATCATACCTTCAGATCTGCCCTTGTATAATTCATACTGACTTTTTCCAGTGCCTCTTGTTCTTATACCCTCTTACATTTTAAACTAATTTGGTGAAGATTTTATTCTGTACAGGGACAGAAAAATGTAGAATAATGGACTTTCCTAATCATCAGCTACAACTTGTGTTTTACAGGCAATTGAAAAGCTACAGGCTGGTGCTCTTGCAACAGATGCAGTGACTGCAGCACTTATAGAGTTAGAGGTATGAATTTCTGACTAGTAGTAAATATATGTCTTGGGTAAATCTTGCCAGGCCTTTCTGTAGGGGGTATTAAATGGACAATCTCAGTGGATTTTTGGTTTTGTGCTACACTAATTTTATCTTTTGCTTTTCCACTATATTTTGATGTAAACCTGTTTAAGTACTTTTTAAAAATGCAATCTGAATGAAAGTTTTCTAGTTGGTGCAATTTGGTTGTCATTTGAGGTGTGCCTTATCAGATAGTCTTTACCCTTTAAGAATAAACACAGTGATTAAAGATTTACTGAACACTTTGTAAGGAACTTAATTTCTGGCTTGCTGAGCTACAGATAGGTTGTTCTGGCTCTGCTTTTTAGAGAGAGGAAATATATCCTACTGGTTTTGATTATTATGACAAAATACATGTAGAGGAATTGGGCAAGTAATGTTTTTATTTCAAAACAGTACTTGTTAATTAAGCTAGAACATCCTGATGAGCAGCTGCTGGTGAGGTTTTTGGAAAAGTGTCTTTTTGGACTGATGAGGTTTTTATAGCATCTGCCTTCAGTGTAGAAGTGAGTAAAGCTAAACATTTCTGGGTGGTAAATGAAGCAGTTTGGTCATTGTCCCAGATCCACTAATCCTTCATGACAGTAATGATGGAAACAGGTACTCTTCTTCTGTAAGTAGTAATTGCTTCTTCCTCTCCAACTTTTTTAGTAAAAAAAAAAGGAAAGCAAGGTAAGTGTTGTGCTGTAAAAATAATTTCCTGCACTTGGAATTTATGGTAGTATTCCAAGAGGATTAGCAGTGGATTTGCTTATCCAGATGTTGGGAAAGTGTTCATTAATGTACTTGATGGGGATAGTGTAAGGCAGGCAGTAAGTGCATACTTCAGTATGTGTTAGACATGCTGACTGGTAGCCTTCAGTCACACTGTGAACTTGGCAAGTGCCTTGGCTTTTAGCACTCCTGTGGGTCTCAGTGAGCTGTTCAAATATGCTTTCATGTTATCTTACACATGAGAGTACAGCTCACAGAAAGCAGCGGGTGTCTCTCTCATGGAATTATTTACAATGCCCTTCCCTAAGCTCACTGAGGCTGCTCTCACTCCATGAGACTGGTTTGTGTGTCAGCTCCCTCCTCAGTGGAAAACAAAAATAAAAATCTACTTTGGGTTGTGATTTTTATCGTGTTCCTGAGCGACAGAGAAAAACATATTTTGAGAAGCTTGACCGAACAGTTGTAGATCTCTTTGCAGCTGTGTCTGGGGTAAATAGTTTATATGTTTGAGTTATCCCCAAGAGACTTTTACTTTAGTAGATTTAAATACTCTGAAATAGCTTCTGTAGAACAAGTTATGGCTCTAAGATTAAAAAGTTTTTTTCTAATTGCTCCAATCAGAATCCTTTTTCTCCTTATCTGTCTTGCTACTATTCTACTAATGCCTGCCATCATTCCACTTTCTGTTTTGGCAATTGATTTAGGTAGTGTTTTTATGTGTTCTGTTGCACAAAACCTTTTTTTCCTTTTTCCTGTTTTTAAGATAAAAATGTTATTTTGTTCAGGTTATAGTGCAGTCATTAATGTAATTATTTACTTTGATTTATTCATTAAGTGATTTATATAATCTCTTAATTGAAGGTTCTGTCTGTTACTGGAATAGGGAGTACTGGGTTTGGGATTTGGCCTTCTTTAGATTAAAGTACTTAGTTATGCAATTACATTGAGGGAAAGTCAAATTTGTACCCAAACCAGAAAATGATGTGGTTTGCAGTGGCAGATTTTTGGATCTGGTGTGAGAAACTCCCAAGTGTTGGACTGTCAGCTTCCAAAATATGGAACAGTTTGTATCTACTCATACCTCATTTTGAGCACCACCTCCAGACATCTGTCATTTCTGGACCTGCATCTTCTCGTTTAGTACTGGTGTTTTTTCTGTTGCTCTATGGGAAACAAACTACACATGGTAAGTCAACAAAGCAATTAGAATAGTTTTTCTCATTAATTGCAAGATTTTATGGGTAAAAATACAGATTTGTGTTGACAGTCTTTCTAGTGAGCTGTCACTCCCTTTTGTGTATGCTTTAGCATAACAATGTGTTTTAGTAGTTGAAGTTGACAAATAAATAACAAAAATCTGTGTGAAACTGTGTTCTTGTCTCCCTGTAACACAAATGAAGATGCAGAACAACAGAATATTGTATTAAATGATAAAAAATTTCATTACAAAGTATACTGACTGTAACTTCTTGATATTTTGGTTTTTATAGGGTACATTGAAATATTTAATCACTTTTACAGTTCTCTCACACTTCTAATGCTGTATTTTAAAATTTATAATCTTTGCAAGGCAAAATATCTTTTCATGGCAACCTCACAAGAGATGAATGTTTTTCCTCAGTTCCGCTCAATTAGAGAACTCCTGTTACACAGGATTGCAGCTCATCCAAAAGGCATCACTTCAAAGAGTTGTTGAGGCACAAGAGTTGCTCTTGATCTTTTATGATCAAGCAGACAGTTTGCTTGTGGTATGCTGTCTGTGTTTTGTTTTTTCAGGCTCTAAGTGCAGAAAGAATAGCCTTTCTTTGTTGGACTGTGTGGCTCTCAAGTGAAATGGTGTTCTGTGAATACAATAATAGTAATAATTAACTAGAGGAAAAGGTGGATTTCTTTTGCAAAGGAACAAAACTGACACCGAATATTGTTAAAACAACCATGCTGGTCTTCATAAGCATCAGCTGTATTTGATAAGGTCATTAAGGCAGGTATGTTTTGTGGTTTGAGAACTTTGGTATTGCAAATAAACAAATGCACATGTTACCTCTGTCAGCCTTTGGTAATAAAGTGGTCTGGACAAAGTATTTCACGAGACTCATTGTTTACTTCCACAAAGACATTATTGCAGTACTGTTAATTTTTGCACCCTTGCTATCAGCCACCATATGATGCCTGGATTTTTCTTGAAACACCATGAAATTATTAAACAGTTTTTTTTTTTTGTTGGGGGAGGAGACCACATACAACCCACTTAAAATGTGCTGTTTTCAGCAAAACCACAGGTTGATTTGCATTTCTGTCTGGCTGTGAGAAAATTATGCAATTTCAAGCTTTTCTTTAACTATAGAGCACTTAGTGAAGTCTACTGATCAAGCACTTGGAACAGACAGTGGTTGTAAAAAGTGATGAAGATTTCAAATTGTTTCTAAGTTTAGTGTAATCCTTTACTAATATGTATGTAGATTACTTGTTTATTTATCTGACTTTAATAGAACATTCTTTATGAACATAATTTAAATTGCAAGTTAATATAATTGATGGGGAAGTGGATGTCACATTTTGAGTTCCAATCTCCTTGCTACTGAAATTGCTCAGTTTATTTTGCATGTTGTTATTGTGGATCCATGCAAAGAATGTTTTGGATCTGTTATACTCAAGCAGGGTGTTTCTATGGTTGCCAGTAAAATTTTACAGTGAAAAACCCTTTTTCTTGAGGAATTGTTTTTTCCTGTTTTTTTAAATTATTATTATTTTCCTAATGGTTAAGTCTTTTGAATATACAGTCTTAGTCCCAAGGATTTCTCTTTCAAGGAGAAGCATCCTTGTTGTATTAAGGCAGTCACCATAGATGAACATTACTATGATGCTTTGCTGCAGAGTGACTGACAGTAATTTGTGACAAAAGTGTTGTCTAAAAACATTTTTGCTTGTGTAATTGAAAGGGATGTGACTGATCCTCGTAGACTATAGATTGTCATTAAACTCTCACAGAAAAATAACTTCAAAAATGACAGTGTGTGGAAAGAAATGGCTGTAGACTTTGAGTTTTCTTTAAAAGGTACAAATCAGCCATGGCCAAAGCTGTATCAAAGATGGATGGAATGTTCTTTCATGTTCACTGAAATCTGAGCATTTTAGCTGTTTGCCTAGATGTGTTACAGAGCTGAGTAACATCTTCAAGCATTCCAGCTTTGACCATAGCTGGAAATTCCAGGATGCCTGTATTTGCTGCCAGAACAATTAGAAATACATTTTGAAGTAAAAAGGATTATTTACATAAAAATGGTGCCCTCAGACGCTTGAGAGTTTTTGCAAGATGGGTAACTTGGGAAAACAAAACTCTTATTTCACGTCTTGAAGCTTTCTCTTACCTCCTTTGCTACAGGTTTACATGGTAAGTTAGAGACCCTTTGTGGAGTCATTGCCAGGAACTCCAGTGTTTTTCACATAACTGAAGAGTTACATTTTGTTAAATGCTTTGAATAGCCTTTTGTTTGTCTTTTCTCTCTTCTTAGTGTTCTATGGTGGCAAGGCTCGCTGTTAATGTGCAAAGCTCAGGCTTGGTTTGCTTACTTGTCTTTTTCACTTTCCTTAGAAACACAAAAGCTGATTGCTGCTGTGGTTTTAAATAAAAGTATATTCCTGAAGATACCTTTTTTCTCTTTTCCTGTCCTCCATTTTCCTGGACACGTGCTTTGGTTGGATTCTTCCCCACTTTGTGGTAGTCAGATCTTGCAGTGCTGCACTTTTCTGTCTCAGGGTATAAAAAGACTTTCACTTAGGTCAGTTTGTTTCTTGCCTCTTTAAAGGCATTCATGCTTCTGTTTAAATGTTTCTGCATTTCTTGTATGTTTTGAATTTTCATTTCAAAGTACACCTCTGTGTTTATAAATTATATTCTTCCACTTGTATATCATACTCTTAAAATCTTTTGGTCAAACTCGCAGAGATTCATGTTTTCAAGTAGAGATTGTATTTGTGTAGTTGTATTTCATGTCTTTGCCTATTCAGAGAAGTAGGTGTGAATGTCTTGTTTCCATTTTTTTATAAAGGTTTTTCCCTACCTTGTTTCAAAGGCATTTATGTCACCTCAGAGAAGCTCAGGTAGATATCAAAAATTCCATAGGTTCACACCCAGTCTCTCTAAAGTTGTTTTCAGATTGCCTTTCAGATGTGTGAAGTTAAATCATCTTCTTCTTAGGAATTCTAAGCCTTTTTTCTTAATTGAATCCAATCTGATTCTAAAGCTAATTGAAACTCCATAGAAAATTTGAACAGATGATTGGAATTTTATCTTTATTTCTTTTTACTGGAGAAGCTACTTATGTTGTTACTGATAAGATTCTGAGTCTTAATATGAGAGTTACCCCACCAAAGAGACATCTGCAATTTGGTGTGGAGTTCTTATTATCAAAAATTCTGTAGAATTCTAGTAAGTATTCTATAGGGAGAAGTAGGTGATGTTCCCTTTGTTCTTATAGCCTCTGAGTAAATTATGTCTAGGTGCATCCTTGAGCTTGTGCCAGTGAAGGTGCTATACCAAAGCATGTAGCACGTATAGATCCTTAGAAATAAAGTGAGCTCTGTATCCTGTATTTTTTCCTTGGCCTCTTTTGATTATTGCCTTTACCAGCTGGTAGAGACCTTTGTGCCTTGAGTGCAGAGGAATTCTGGACAGTGTTACCAGGACTTCTCCTGGTAGGTGCTTCTTACTCCCTTTATTTGGCCAGGACATTTTCTCTTAGGATAAAAGCTGTCTCTGCTTTGTGGCAGCAAAAAATCTGTGGAGCACAACATTTTTCCTCTTTGCTGATTCTTTTAAGTATAATGCACTGAGTGAATATATTTGGAACAGAGGATTAGAGATTTCTCTCCAGACTCACAGGTCTTTGCACTCTGATTATCCAGGGGGAGAGGACTTGGACAGCACTAGGAGCAAGCATTGGTCATCCTAAGCATTCCTGGTTTTACTGTATCTTCCAAGTACCTGTCACTGTTTGCTTTCAATTCCTTCCACCACTTCTCTGCTCCCTTTTTTCCTAAAGTTCACTGACTTAATTTTCTTCATATTTGTAGAGCCTGAGGAGCAATGAATCAAGTTAAACCAGCAGCTACTCTGAATCTTCTGCCTTTTCAACGCCATCAGCTGTTTCTAAACATATTTTCCCCCACCCATCCCCTTTCTACAAAAAATTGTTTGTGCACTCTAAACTGTAAATGTTTCATTATCCTAAAATATTTTCAAATTTACTTATGTGCTGTGAGGTGTTGCTGTCAAAATAAAGAACAAAATGAATATGCACAGTGAATTGGAAGAAGTGTTGTGGTATGGGATAAAATAGGATAAAATCTTGTGCTGCTTCAGAAGGAAAAAGCAGAAAATAAAGGCCAGTTTCATGATTATGTATTAGTCAGGGATCTTGTATTCATGATTCTTCAGAAAGATAGTGTTTTGGTGACTCAAACACTGAGAACTCCTTACATGTCTCTGTAAATTTGAATCAACATCTTGCAGAACAGATTTTGAATTTACTCACTACTTGCTGATTTGAAAGTTAATAAAAGCTAACTGACATCAGATTTATTTTTCATTTCTATGTGCTCACCTCTCTTATTTCTTTAAAGTCATTGCAGATTAGAATGTTCAAAACCCATCCAGTTAATTTTAAATGTATGACAGAACTTTGAGCTGTTTCCAGTAATTTGTTTACTGGTTCAGCTTTTATTACTCATCAGTGAAATGAGATGTCATACTTTTACAGTGCACACTGGTGGGATTCTTTAAAATTAGAGGGTTTTGGGCACCTTGTGAAAGACACACTGGTCTAGACAAACATTGTTCCTTGTTGCATCAGGTTGTTACACTGCTGTTCTTTAAAAATAGGAAACTCTGAAAGCTTGCAGCATCTCTCTGAAATTTGATTTAGCTGTTATTTCTTTGTCATATATGCCTTATGTATAGAAGAGGGAAATTTACTGAACTGGCAGTGAGACGGCTGAACTGTGCTACTTTGAAATTTTGTGGTTTTAATGTTAGGGAGATGCTCTGATGAAATGGAAGGATAAAAATGGGGTTTAGTTCTAGCATGCAGAGCTTGCTCTTTGACAACCTTGGGTTTGTTAAAAGCAACAGAAGGTGTTAACAAAGAATTAGCTTTGTGATGTTGTTAAAATGTTATTCCATAGTTCCTATGAAATAGGAATTGGTTTTTAGTCAAGAAGCTTCCAGACCACAGTCCCTGTGCTAGTGGTCAAGTAGGAATTTTACAAAGTGGATTTTCAGTGATGCCAGTTCATCATTTCTGCATGTGGAGCTGCACTCAAGGGCTTAGAATGTTCAGAAAAAGGAGTTTTGTTTTGCTGTAGTGTCATCCTTAGGAGTTGCAAAGGTAGACTGGTCTGTGCAGTGATTATAAGATGTTGCTTAAATGTTACTTCATGGGTTAAAGACCAAGAAAGTGTGTACTTTGGGGGAGGGAGAGATTTTAACTGTATTGCAAGTCTTTTGCTTGCATAGAAATTACCTTTAATTGTTAGGCAATTGGTTTTTATATTAGTGCATTATTACATTTGAGATATATCCCACCCTACAGAGGTGAAAGCTGCCCATTGTAGTAATTTTAGATGCTCTGTTCAAATTGCCCTTGTTTTTGTTGTGTGAGATTAAACTACTAAAATAAGAAATTGCATTGCACCAAGATCAGTGCCATCAGATCAGTTATACAGAGGTTTGATCCATCTGTTACGGATGTGGCCTTATAGTGTTCTATTCTTATTTTTAGGATTCTCCTTTTACAAATGCAGGATTGGGATCTAACCTAAACCTACTGGGTGAGATAGAATGTGATGCCAGTATAATGGATGGAAAGTCTTTGAATTTTGGAGCTGTTGGAGCACTGAGTGGTATGTTAATTATAAAGCTAACTGCTGATTTAAGTGCAAAGATCAATTTTGGGGCTTTCATTACTGATTTGAAGGGGAACTTACTGTAAATTCTGCTGTGTTTAAATAGATTCTGCTCCTTTAAAAAATGAGGAGGCAGTCCTGCTCCCTGAAATGCTGGTTTGTGTTAATTTCTTTGTGTAATATGTTGTCTTATTAGTTCACTGATAATCCTTTGACGTAGCACACAGTATTTGCAGTGGGACTCAGTTTGCTGAGATGAATTTGAGGAATGATAATGTAATAACATTCAGTTGTTAAAAAATATTACAAGTATTTAAATTAGTCTTTTTCTTTGTTTTTGTGCTCTGGCAATTTATTTGCATATGGGACTTATTTATTATGAGAACTAATGTGTTTATCTCTTTTTTTTTCTAGTTTTAGCTTTCAGTATAAAACAAATATAGGTATAAAGTCCCAAACAGGGATTGTTAAGGTTTCTTTCTAAGTATATGAACTGCCTTAGCTGTAACTATTGAATAGCTTTTCTGACAAGATTTCAAGCTTTGTTCTTTATCCTAGAATAGTTCTAAACTGTGGCAATAGCTTCCTCATGTAGACGTAAATCTAAAATAATTAGTAAAATTAAGTGTTTCAAGCCTTATTTGTTATAAAGTGTATCCTTCCAAGCATGGGGAAGGAGGAAATTAAAAGTGTGAGACAGCTAAGTCTGAGTCCTGTAATTTCTGTTCTGGCCAGATAGATCCAAATGAAAATTCCACCCAGAAAAATTAATGCTTATAAACATCTTTGACCCTTACATACAATAGATTTTACATGAGATTTCTGTGGTAGGAGGTCACTCTTCCTATTTCAATATGGCTTTTAAAAAAAAGTGGGGGAGATGTTGACTGGAAGGCTTTGTCACTACCAACAGCATGTGAAGGGAAAACTGAAGGTGTTGTTACTACACTGAAACATAAGGTGTCTCTTAATTACTTGACAAACTCTTGGAAATTAAAGGAATCCGAGTTCCACTGCCAAAATGAACACTATAGTGCTATGAGGGGAAAACATTTTATTATTTACGAGGGGAAAACATTTTTTAACATTTTTCTGTTCCTTTTTTTTTGCTAATTTTTCTTTTTTTAGGAATCAAGAATCCAGTTTCGGTTGCAAATAGATTGTTGTGTGAAGGGCAGAAGGGGAAACTCTCTGCTGGCAGAATTCCACCCTGGTAATTGCTTTGTTCTGCTTGACTTTCCTTCAGTCTCTACTGCATGGATGCAATATTTGAAGGTTTTATCTCACCCAGGAAGGCTGGTGCTGTTTTACATACCAGTGATAGTGTGTCTTTAAAAACAAGATAAACTTTGTTCACTGATTCTTGAAACTTCTTAGGCACTCAGTGGAAGGAAGTATTAGATATAGATGGCAGCATCATTTTGTGATAGTTTCTGTCTGTCTGATTATTTCCAGTTGTCATACTAATTCTTGTGTTTGTTACTGTAGCCTTTTGATAAATCAAAAAAACTCATCTAGATTACGTGGAAATTCTACTGTCTTTGCCTCTGTCTACCTTTAACAAAAAGCAACAAGCAGTTTTTAATAAGTATAGAAAAAAACCATATTTTAGTGCCTTTGTGGCTTTGTGGAAATGTGCAGCATTTAGTAACTTCCTCTTATTTTAAAGCTAAATTTAATAATATTTACAACAAAAATGAGAACAAGCAGTCCCTCATTAAGATGGATATAAAACTTAAATGGAAGAGGTAAGTATTAAACACAGAATAACTCGAAATGTTATTGCCTTACTTTGGAAAGAATCCAAGAACTGTGTCAGAATTGATTGCTCTTAAAACTGCCTTATTTTCATTAGCAGTTTAAATTGACAGGAAGAGAACTTGAATAATTTATTCATATTAATTGACTGCTATCATCAATTATCATACCTGTGGCAGAATTTGCTGCCCTTTGCCAACTAGTGGTCAGTATTTGCAAAAGTATTAAACCAGCATTTATGTAGTTTAAAAAAATGTGAGTATTAAATTTACAACTTTCCTTACTGTAGTGTTCTCTGAAATTAGCCAAGTAGCCTATAGCTGCATGGTGCAGTATTCATATTTAAATGGTGAGGATTTCAGTGTTCTGTCATGTGCAAAAAAATTTCATAGATCAAAAAAAGCCACCTTGAAATCAAACCATCAACAGGCAAATTTTGCATTTTAAACACTTTAATGGATAAAGAACAGAGTAATTGTGGGGAGGTTTACTAAGGAATAGGAACTTTATGTTCAATAGCTGTTAGTTGCTCATTTCTTTAGCTGTCAGGAGAAAATGAGGCTTTGCTGAGGTACATTGAAATGTATAATGAGTGTGAAATGTGGTTTTTTGGCGTTCCAGAAGTATTATGGAAGTCAGCTACAGGAGCAAGCACTTGAGATTGTTTTACTTGTATCATCAGTGTCCTAGAATTATTGTAAGGAAGAGCACTTCAATATTATGCTGTGACTTTATGACCTACTTTATGATGCTATTTTAAAAATACTGAGTGGAAAAGGAACTATATGATCTTGCCCTCCAAGGGCAAGACTAAATCTTTTGAGGACAGGGCAAGACTAGCAGATGCTTTTTAAGGCAGAATAGCTCAAATCTTGAGATGAGCTGTCTTTGGAACCAAGGCATGCAGTTTATTGTGCAAATGCTGTGCACTTGGATTACCTGATAAATATTTTCATTTCCTCTTTTCCCCCTTCTGGATTTTGGATGCATATCTTAATTTTAAGGCAAATTTTTTATCCTGGAAACAGTCTATCCTAGTGGGATATGATGGGTTGTGCTTTGGGCTTGCTGTGGTGGCTGTTTCTATGCCAAGGTCAGAGTGATGGAGTTCATGTACATTGAAGGTGGTGCTATGGAGGATTTCATGTCTTGCCTTTCTGACTGGGGTTGGCATGACACATTTGGGACTGCAAAAATATTCCTGCCAAAGCTGGGAATACTTAGAATCAAATGACAAGAGATTAGCCATATTTTGGCATTTCTAGGAAGTGTCAGGATTCTAGTAAGTGATTTTTAATTGTAAAGATACACGATTTTCATCTTGGTTCTCATTGGCACATAGTGTATTGGGGAATCTTCCAGATACTGCTTAGCCTAAGAACCTGCTTAAAGAAACCTATGGTAGAGACTCTTTCTGTAGATGGTCTAAACTAGCTTAATGTTTTCTGCCAAAAATGTTTGGTCCATGACCAAACAGATAAAAATCAGGAGCTGTGAGGTTAGTAAAAGTGGCATTAGGGATTTTTTTGCTGTAAAAGAACAGTGGTGATAGTTTGCTTGGGCTGTTTATCCCTATGCAGCATACATTTTCATAGTGGCAGTTCAAAACCAATTCAAAGTGGTATATTTCTGATTTTCCATAGAAGAAATTCAAATGAGTTTGAATTAAGTTATTCAGAGATGGTAAGCTTACTGGGATTGAGAAATCCTGTTCTGTCAGGATTTTATCTGATGAAGGAACAGAAAATACTTAACTTGTAAATATTGCATTATGTCATGTAAAATATTCCTGTTCCTTGTAGAACTTTTACAAAAGAAAGTACTTTTGTAATTGTATGATTACAAACTGGATGAACCTTTGGAAGTGGTCTTTGATCACAGAGTAATGGATTAGATGTGTTGTGGTAATAAGCTTGAAGATTTTCTATTTCCTGCTGTGAAACTTTGATCTAAGGAAAGAGGCTTCTTTATATCTGTCTGCTCCTAAATGTATGTTGGTAAGATTTGCAGGACAGCACAAATGCACCTAAATGTTTCCTTTCATAGAACTCTGTAGTAGTGCTGCCATTAAGTCCATGTCCATTTCCCTTTCTCAATAATAACTATATGGGAAAGAATTCCTTCCTAGGTTCTTGGGATGTACAGACATTTATAATTACTTCACAGCTTTACACCATTATGTGCAGGATACACACATTGTGTAATTAGTAGGGCAGTGCAAAGTGTGAATGGACACACACCACCTTTTATCTCGGCTCTGTATTTCTTCAGAACAATTTCTTCTTTGTAACATTGATTTCAGAGTGATTGCTACAATTTCTGATAAAGTGTTACAAAGTGTGTTTACTATAATGTGGATCACATTATGAACCAAACCTTCTGATTCTTCTGTTTAGCTTGGAGCAGCCTGTTTCCCTACAGCCCATATTAAATGGCCCTGTTTGGAGTATTCAGCACAGCATAATCATGTTCTTGGAGAAAATTGCCTAAAAAGATCATTTTAGAGGCCTTTACTTATATTTTCTATTAATATGGCTTAGTGTGCCTGGAACTGGAAAGCACATCTGAGCACCACCTCCTTGCTGGGAGGATGTTTTCATCTTCTGTGTTCTGAGCCTGTGAGAGCTACACAGTACACTGATTTATTTGCAAGAAAGATCTTTATGTCCAGTTTGTGCAGGGCTTTCAGAGTAGCAGAGAATAAACTCATTAATCCTTTGTTTGTTTTAATAAACTCATTAATCCTTTGTATTTGTTTTTCCCCTCCATTTGGAAAATTGTATGTTGAATTAGCCTGAAGGCTTTTGAAACTTGGGGTTGTTTTGACTGCTTTCTATAGTGCACTGGCTTTATTTCTTCTTCCCTCTCCCCCAGTAAATCAAGCTTGGTGGTAGTTTTGTTTTTATATGCAGACAACAAAGCATTGAGGTCCTGATGCTATTTGTCTTGTACACAGTTTATTTTAACTTTTCTGTGATTATGGTGTCCTTTAAAGATCTGAATGGAACAGTTTTAAAAAGGTGGATGACCTCTGTGGTGATATGGAGCCTCAATTAGTTTTCTGCTCTGATTTAAATACTTTGGAACTAAAATAGTGTTTTAGTGGAACTAAAATAAAAGTATGTGTTCTAGGAGGGAAAGGAATCTAAGGATTAAGGACAGAAACATGAATAAACTAAAAGTCACATCACATAAGTTAGGAGACACTCTTGGGTGCTTTTTTCCATTCTTCATAAAATACTAGTGACATTTTCTGGTTTTAAGTATTAAAAAGGCAACTGTGAAACTGCTTGTAAAACACAGTATTTCTGACTGACTTGTGCTTTAGTTACCGTGTATTGAACTCCCAATGTTGAGTTTAATGCTTTTCCCACATAACCTTTCTCTCTGTAAATTATTTTAAAGGAAAGGAAGTGTTTATTTACTCCCCAAAAATGTATTGTTTGATAAAGACCAAAACTACCTTCTTTTAGACAATGAAGAATACTACTAAATTAGGTTTGGCTACAGTTTGCATATCTTTATGTTAATATGAAAAGTTTTTTTATGTTATTTGTCAGTGTCAGGTTATTTCTTGAGCTAACAGTAGATGCTTGAGTTCTGCCAAAGTACCCAATAACTTATCCTACAGTATCTTGCAACAAGAATAATTCTTAGCTGAAGCTGCACTAACAATGGTAAGAAATGTGCATTGAACAACTCAAATTCTCATTTAGATCAACCTTTCATGAGACTTTAATAATGAAAGACTGGGCATACCTCTTGGATTGGTTAAATCATATAGAAGATAGAAAATACCATCACAAAATACTGTATAATGAAAGCTGCAGATGTTGGATGTAGCACTGTCAAGAAAACTTTCAGCAGCATTAATGCTAACAAATCTGCTATATCAACAGTGTTCTCAGAAACTGAGAACTGCATGGCCCAAGGGACTACTTTGTAGCTGGCATAACTTCTTCAGACTCATCTTCTTAACTCTGGTATTTCAGTGAAACTTTTTCCAATTTGCTGGAAATTCTTTGTCTTTGCTTCTTGTGTCCATTAGGCATTTGTGTTTTTCTTAACTTCATTGTCCACTTTTGAAATAAGATTGGAAGTAGTTGTCCTTTATTGTGTTGCACAGCAGCTTTATGAAAGTGTCCCATTTCCAGCTACTTCATACCCTTTTTTTGGCAGTAAAATTAATTTCTCTAAGGGGAAACAACATGAGGTTTGCTTTTTCTTCTATCCCTCGAAGTTCCATGTGTGTGTATATTTTTTGCTCTTGTTTGTTGTCACAGCAGTATGTACTGTCTCACTGTGGTAAAGTGTTCAGTACTGACTAGAGAACAGCTTCTTAGAGGGCTGGAGTGTTTTTACAAGTATATTTAAATTTTAATGGGCTAGTCTCATTTGCAAATGATAAAACTCCATGAAATAGACCTTAATCATTCTAAATAAAGTTAATTTTTAGCTTGTGTTGTACTTTTCCAAGTAGTGCTTGGTATTCCTTTGACACTGGCTGGCTTTACTGGAAATACCTTGCCATTCCCACCTTTCTCATCCCATATTTTTAGTCTTCAGGATCTTGCTAAGTTGATGTAGAGAGCAAGATTTGAGACAGCTCTGTCCTGTTTTAGCTGCAGTTGAAAGCTGATGCTGATTTTTGTATTGAATTTCAAACGTGGTTTTGTCCAGTAATAAATTTAATGTCAGAGCTGCATAATCTTTTAATGAAACTACGTAAGGTTGCCAAATGTAATTAATAGCAGACGGTCCTGTGAAATATAGACAGTTTATGATTTAAAATTGACCAAACCAAATAGAAAAAAATAATTGCAAGCAAAGGGGGATTTGTTATATGGTTTTGTTTAAACTCCCTCTTCTGTGTCTCCTAGCTTTTTAGTTGGTGAAGGAGCTTACAGATGGGCAGTTGATCACGGGATACCAGCATGTCCTCCAGGTATCATGGCTACAAGTGAGTAAACTGGTGGTGTCAGTAGGAAGAACAGGACAGAGTAACTTTAAATGGTGCCTCATCTTTTGAGGTGTTCATCACTTCATTGTTCTTAACGTTCAACTAGCTTATGGTGTTATGGTCTATAAGGGTTGCTTAAGTTTACTAATTTTCTAATAAGTTTCTAAATAGAAAAAATTGTAAACTCTTAACTTTAGCTGCATTTTAGCAACACCTAATTTAAGTGATTCTGTGGTTCTAGGACTGAATCCAATGATAGACTTCTTTTTAACAAAATATAGGTTCTTTAACAGCTCAGTCCTACAATTCTCCAATTGTGATCCGTCTTGGACCCTAACAGCACCAGCTAGCCATATATCAAAATTCAGCAGGTGCCAGTTTGTCTCTGAGATTGTGTAGTTACACCCATCTCGAGGTCTTTGTCCAGAACTGCTCTTGTCTAAACAAACTGTCAAAGTAATTTGCCTTATTTTTTTTTTTTTTCAACCTAAGGCTTCACTTCACCTAATCTGATAGAATAACCCAATCTGGAAAACAGACTTGGATTATACTGTATATTAATCCTGTCTAATATAAAAGCTTATTCTCTTAAAATAAAAAAATAGTGATTATGTTATTTTGAAACATCTATGAACTAGGCTAAAAAACAGTGCACTTACCCATTGAAAGGAAGATGTGGGTCTCTTCCTTCTCTTCTTCAGCTCCCCTCCCTTTTGGAAAGTGCCATAACTACCATCTGTAGTTTGTTTTAGGTGAGAACACGCCCTGTGCTGCCTGTTGAGGTTATGCAGGACAAAAATCAGAAGTTGTTACCCAAAGAAGGAGAACACAGAAGATTAGGAATGTTTATTTTACAGTAAATACTCCTACAAATATCTCACTCACCCCTAGATCAGAGGTTGAAACCCAGGGCTCCCGTTAAGCCTTTTATTTGGTCTAATTTTAAATGTAGATAAATATCTAGAAACTGCAGCTCAGAATTGTTGATACTCAGTGCTGAAGTGTGACCCCTGAAACAGTGGCACTGTTTTCTTTGATTGCACCAATTTTCATACATATTCACGACACATTTCATTCTGAACAGAAAGTTTTGATCTCTATCTCTTCATGGCTGAAACTTTTGCCCTATCTTCTGTCCAAAACAGCATTTGCAGGATGCTGAGTTGAGCAGAACACCTTTATTTCTGTGGCTCTAGAAAGAGTAAAAACACTTAATGCTTTGAAGTTTCTTGGGGGGGAAGGAGGGTTGCCTTCTTTTTTTTTTTTTTTCTTCTTTTTAGGAAGGTGGTTGCTGCTTACATGTAGGAAATACTTCATAAATAAGGTGCCCTGACAAATTTTGTTTGCATGCACAGATTTCAACTGTTTCTAGTACCAGTGTGTTTCAGTTGTGACATTAATTGCCCGATGATAGATTTGCTGGCTACAGCGTACCCAAGTCAGAATAAATATGCACACTAGCAGGGATGGCCAACTGTTAGTTTGGTTTGCCTAATCCATACTATAAACTTATATTGGAGAAACATCAGAAGAATAATCCCAGCCAATGTATTTTCACAATCCTGCTCCAACAGACCACTACTTGCCTTTTGTCTCCACAGTACATTCAGCATACTTCTAGTTAGCAAAACAATTTGCATTAAAACAGTTGAAACTGTCCTGCAAATCCAGGACTGACAGTTAATTTTGCAGTATAGTTATTAATGGTAGTATATCTGAGGGTTTTTTTTCTTAAAAAAAAAAAAAAAACCAAAACCAAAAACCAACAATGCAAGAGTAAACACGAACTTGAAGAATCAGTTCCAGGAAATGTTATACTGATTCCTGTCCCAGTCCTTAGCAAAGTAAATCTTGTACTTCATTGACCTCTGGTCAGTGGGATTGGAAAATTACCATTAACAACATGTGTGATGGGATTGTTACAAGTGAAAAGAAATTGGAAACTCTCTCACAGATAGCAAAGAAAAAGCCAAAATAAATTTATCCAATGTTACCATGGAAAGGAAAGTTAGATATGCTTAAGAAACAATGAAATAGAATTTGTTTCCAAGCAACCACAAAGAGATTTCATCTGAAGTCAGCTGTTTTGTTAAAAAATGTACCAATCTTCAAAAAAAGGGAGATTTTTTTTGATTGTGCTTGCTATTATTGCTGTGGTAAAGTTTGCATGGAGAACTGGTGGTAAATTAAGTAGACATCATGTATCTTCTGAATAGCTCTGTAAAACAAAGAACTGAACAAATTGCCAAACATCAGGAAAATATGTTTAGTAACTTATTACAAAAAACCAAACCAAAATCCCCTCCAAAAACCTCCAATCCAAATTTAGATGTGTACATGCAATAAATATTGGCAGGGAGAACTATGAATGGTCTCCATATGCACCAAAACAGGTGCATGTTTTGGCTTCTCTGTGCTGCACATGGAAAATACCTTCTTGAAGTTGTCTTATTCTGTCTCCTTTTTCTTGGACCTGGGATGAGAAGAGTGATGTTGCAGGTGCTGTCAGGAGGGCTGGGGGATTGGGTGGTTGGTTTGCACGGCTGGAGCATCCCTGTGATCAGTGTCAAAGGAAGGGTCACCATCTCCTTTGTGGTCACACTCCATGGTTCTCCCAGAACTATCAAAGTATGGAAGCACCAAACTGGAAGCCTGTTTTAAACCATGTTAAGTGTTGAATTACATCAAGGTTTATCATGTGCTTCATCTTTGGTTTGTCAAGTGTGTGAGGAAATGGGATTTCTACCATTTGTAGAAACCTGGTGACTTTCCAGTGTACAGAGTGGGACATTAAAAAAAAAATAGCCCAGACACCTGAAATGTGATCTGTCTGTATTGCCACAGTCTGCAAGGAAGCTGAATTTATTAATCCCTGCCCAGACTAGAGGCTGCCAGTACAGAGCCCGTACTGGTTTATCCCAGTGCTTTGTTGCTCTGTGCTAGAGAGACAGCTTTGACAGTGTAATCCAGGTGTTAAGGTGTAATTACAATTTAGAACTGCTGAATTACTGTACATTGCAGTCTCTTAAAAATGTTAAAAGGACACTTTAAATATGCAGCGTAAATTTGAGGTACATCCTCAGCTGCCACTATCAGTGCCTGCACTAAATAATAACCAAAACACTTCTATCTGAGATTATCAACTCAGCCTATAATAGATATAAATTATCTTTGACAGAGATAACATGTTGTAAGGCAGCATTTTGCATTTGCTTACAATGTTAAATTTTCAAAGGGAAAGAGAAGGAAGGCACCTACTCATGCAGCAAACTTGTAACTCTGCCAATGTGGAAGTGACTGTAAGCACCTTAGTGAATGATGTTATATAAGAACAAAAATAGTGGCAGTGGATCCACATGTGAGTGTGAACTGCAGTTCAAGAATAGCCATAAATAAGATGCTTAAGGAAGGATGTAAAAACACAGCAAGTATTTCCTTCCCTTTCTCTTTCCCTTATATTATTCCAGACTCTACATTCTGGACTTGTTAGTGACTCCTGCATACCTGGGAAGTAAACAGAGCAGTAAACCTTTACAACTATGAGTTACCTCACTGTCATTTTGAGACTTGCTGATTAAAAGCTGCCACTTCATTGTCAGAATCCTACTCAGAATCCTTCTTCAGTCAAATTCTCGAATTACCTTGAATAACTTTGTGTAATCAGTAAAATCACATCTTGTTCAACAGACTCGGGGCTGCTATGGGTTGGTTTGAAATTCTATTTGTAACAGACCATTTCTTTACTTGTACTTTTACTTTTTTTTAAATTAACTGTGTGCATGTGAGGAAATTCTTGTTTATCTTATGGCTGCTTGGATTTTTTAATGAGGGAGAGTCTTTTTTGGATGAGTTTAGTGCAGACTGTGCTATTTCTAGTAACACTATATGTCTCCCTGTATTTCCTGCCTGTCCTCCAAAACCCCAAATCTCACCTCACTCACAGTTCTCTCATTACTTAATTATTATTGTATTACAAAAAACCATTTGCTGTATTGCTGGAACTCTGCTGTGAGTTTCAGGCAGTGGCTCAGGCCATGTTTCCTTTATTTTTAAGGGGGAGATAAAAGATTTGGAGAGAAACTCAAGGATCCTGAGGATTTGGTTAGGAAGCTTGATTAATCTGAATATATGATGCAAATCTTCCCTGCATTTGGAAACAGTATTGTAGAATCACTTGATGTTCTGAAATCTGAACAGCTGAGTGCAGCCAGAAGAATGGCTGTAAGTTACCCAGGAAAAAGGCTGAGCCAAAGTGCCCAGCAGATACTTTGAATGAAAATCTTCCAGGCTCAGGGAAGGCTGCTTGATGAAAAACAAGATTTCTTGCAGGAAGGAGTAAGAAATGCAGTGTCCAGCAGCAGTTTGCCCTGAGTTTGTGTTGTAAAGAACACATCTATGGAGTAGTGCTCTGAGAGATAGGCTATTTTTTTAATATGCTTTTGCCAAGTGCTATTTCCTCCCTGTTCATTTTGCTGTTTCTGTCAAAGTATGGCAACATGGAAGCAATCTCTGTTAGTCTTTTAGTCCCAACATAAGCCTAAGTGGTGTTAATCTGTCATTTAAAATAGCTTTGTTAAAAAGAAATGTAGTTTTGTCTTTCTGTTTTAATTTGTGTCATTTATTTTAGCAACTGCTCAATAGAATTCTTCACAAGATCATTTGAATTCCTGTGGGTTAACTAATTTGTTAGTATATCCCTTTTTAATTCTCTTCTCCAATAGTTGCATTCTACTTTCATATGGAATAGAAAGATAAAGTGCAGAAAGCTTCTGCCAGCTGACTCTAAGCACAGTCTGCCAGGGGGTGCTGTGTGATTGGTCAGAGCTCTAGCTCTGCTTCAAAGATTTTTAAATATTCTTGGAGTTTTTCTAGTATTTTCAATTTATAGTTTGATTTTAAACAAGGACTGCTGAACACTTATAGGTTGCATAATATTTAGTTGCATAGTAATTCATAATGTGTCTGATTGAAAATTAGTATTTGGGGTTTGTGTTCCCAGCTTGCTGTTCCACCACTGTAATCAGGAGGGTTTGAATATTGTCCTGAACTTGATTTGTCATTTAGTGGTGCTAAAAATTTATATTTCCTTCCTCTATTTGAAAATAAAGTTGTTCACATAGCCATTATCTAAATTTTCAACCTTACTGAAAATAAATAAGGGAATACATGTGGCTTATAAAAGCATGGGGATTTTAAGGAAACATGGACTTTGTAGTAAAAATGTTTTGCATTAACTTCGGGCAAGAAATTAACAGTGTATTCTAATAAACAGCCTGTCTTCTGCAGGCCTGTTTAAGGTACATAGGGCTAGAATTAACAAATAGATATGTATCAATTGTACCATTATTTAACAAATGAAAAGGTGTCTTAGTGTTGTATTTAAGTCTGTATGAACAATTTAGTAGTTTCAAGGACTCCATGTACAGGACAAATCTGCTTTTAATAAGCCTGTGCTCTGAATAATTTCTAATGGGCTATGAAAGGTGACTGAGAAAAACTTCTAAAGAGCAATGTAGAATGGGGAATACAGTTGTGTTTCATTTACTTAGTCATTGTATCATTATCTAATAGAACTGTCAAGATTTTTGATTAAATTTTTACTTGTATGTAGTATAATGGTTAAAGGAGTTAAGGGAATGATCAGAGTACAGGAGGTGAGTAGAGGATGTGGAAGTTTTATGGCAAACAAGTGGCACAAATGAATCTCTTCATCATTAGTCAGAGGCTAATGATCTCTTCCACTGACCTGCTTGCTGAAAATTACTTTCTCATCTCCTTGTTAGGAGGTAATAATGATGAAAAAAACGTGTAAAAAGGTGTATTTATTGGCTAGCAGTAATAGTTTAGGAGATGAATCTTGGGCTAATTAATTAGGTAATGGAGATCTTGTGGCCTTTTCTCAGCAGGGTATCCAGGAACATCAGAACCTTTTGAACATCTACATCAGTCTTAGCTTTGAACAAGATGGGCCTGTGAGACTTTTCATCTGCATTTAGAGATAAATATTCTCAAGTGCATGTTCTGATACCACATCCACTGATGCCAACCTCTCCTGCAGGCGAGTGGTGTTGAGCAGGAGCTGCTTCTGCTGTTCTGTGCTCAGCCACTGAACCTTCTCCCAGGCAAACTTGTCTCACCTCTGCTGTGACCACCAGAGCTTCCCCTGTCTGGCACAGTTGCACCCAAATTGCAGAATACATGTGGGCTGCTCATGTTGGTACCTTGGGGGCTGAAGGAAGAATGTGGATGATTAGGAAGGTGTTTCCAGGTCTTTGAAGATTATTTTTTCCAGAAGAGGCACCCCATGCTGCAAGGCAGGGATGTGTGATAAATACTGTGAATGATGTTGGATTGATTTGTAATACTTTGGTTCTCATGTGCTGTCACTCGTTGAGTCTTTAGTCTGGATGAGGCCTGAGAAAATGATGTTTAAACAAGAACAGTAATTTTGTAAAGCTCTGGGACTTTTTTTCTTTTTTCCCTTCCTCTCCCAGCAGCTTGGAGGTGGATTTATTTATGCCACTAGGTGCATAAATGAGGGAACAGAACAACAGGTCTGGTTGCACTCTGTGGCTCCCAAGACTCAATTCTCAGTTCTTCTAAGCATGATGTGGAGTGCCCATGCTGTTACTGGGTTGGATGGTAATTACCAGGGATTTTATCTGAAAGTACTTGTTTGAATTATATCTAAACTTTTAAGTTCTTGAGCAAAATCAAAGGAGATTTTACTAAATGCCTTTCCATACATTTCAACAACAGTACCACTGAGCTGTGATCCTAAACTTTTTCAAGATAAAATTCCATCAGCTCCCATAGCCCTCTTCCTAGCTTTCTTCCCAGTCAGTAAGCTTTGCTTCTCTTGCTCTTCTCTTCCTCCTCGATCCAGGCAACATCAGGCTGATGTAGCTATATTGCATTTATTTTAGGAAAACATGCCTGTCTTCATCACTGTGTTGTGACCCTTTCCTTTTCTCAAGCTTGGAATGCACTGTCTGGTTGGAGAAGGTGAGAGTGGTTTTTATACTGTCATTAAGGACAAATGAAATTTTGTAGTGTCCTTGCTCCACAGAGTCGAGGTTTTGTTTTAGATTTAATGTGAACTATGAACTCAAATTGTGTATAGGTGTTTTCTTTCTGTCTGTGGTGCGTATTCACAAAATAAACTTGCTGTGGGTTGTTCTTCCATGTTGTGTGTGTGTTGTTAACCAAGCATGTTTGAATCCTAGGCTGTATTTTAGTTCATGGAATGTTTTAGTATGTTCTTTGTCAAGGCCCAAACTTGGAGGGTGCTTTCAGAAAACTTTCAGAAAACCCATCTTTCATGTGTGCAGTTTGGAGCTCGCTTGTGTTCCTCAGTTTCTTTTGTCAGTAGCAGACCAAGAGGAAGCAATGAGAGTACTGTTCATTTTAATGGCATTTATAGTGGTTTTACATAAATAGAACATCACAAAGGCAGGAATAAACTGAGGGCAGGCAGCCTGTCACTTGCTTTAGTCTTTATTCCCTTACTCTGGGGAGAAAAAAAAACTAATTTAAGATTCAACTAAGAATCACGACTTTTTTTTAAACTGAAGTTGGACATAAAACTATTAGGAGAAAAAATTGCCAGGTTTTAAGTTGTAACCTGGTCCTTTATTTCATGGTTATTTGGTCAGTTTGAAGGTATTAGCTGGCTTATCTTGCTAATAGGAATTGATAATTACTGCTAGTAATTATTTTCCTTAAATAACTAAAGGCTGTTATTCATAAGTCCTTGCTAAAACAAAATCTTCACCTTTCATGTAAAAGTTAATCCTAATAACTATTTTGAAGTTCAATGTAGCCTGAGCACAAGAATTTCCCTTCTAGGGGATATCTGACTAGACTGACGTTCCCTCACAGGTATGAAAGGTATGAGGTTTTGTGGTAAACTGAACAAAACTGAAGAGTATGAATTCATTAATACCTTATTTATTTAAACCTGAGCTTGATCAGATACTGATGCAGAAGCCGAGAGGAGCTGTGAAATATCCATTGTTGGAAGTACTCAGAATCTAACAAATCCTTTTAAATTGGATTTGGGTTTTTTTGGAGGTTGGACTCCACAACCTCCTAATATCCCTTCCAACCTACATCATTAAATGCTGCTAGAAAGGTGTCTTCATCTGTCTGTCTGGCATGGCCCCAGAGATGTGCACTTCTTTGCTCATAATGATGTTTTTTTCTGCCCTGTATTTCTCAATTTATCGATAGCACCTTGAATTAACAATGCAAATAAGAAGGTACCGTTAGCAGATAATTCAGATTAAGTCTGGAGGCTGTTCAGGTTTGCATGTGTGGGCTCCTGCACCCTTTTGCCTCTCTAGGTCCACATTTTTTCCAGCTTGGCAGCAGCAGGTAACAGGCTTAGGTATATTTATCCCTGTGTAATGTCTGCTCTTGAGGAACACCAAGGCTGTGCACCATTCTTACTCATCCCTTATAGCTCTGCCCACATTTGCTGTGTCAACTTACAAGTTCTCCTGTTTAAAAATTCTCTTTAAAACAATGTGCTGGCTTACTTTTATTTTGGGGCACTTCTGTTTACAAAGATCTTGATCTGTGAGAGATTTTTAGTTTGTTTCTCCCCACTGCCAGTTAGTACTTGACTAAAATGATTCTTTGTCTCTCCTTCTTATCAAGTATTCAGGTTTTACCTCTTCATCCTCATTTCAAATATAGAAATGTGTTGTCCAAAGTAGCTGCATTAATCAGCTCTATATAGTAGAATGAATTCCTTTCTTGGTGATGGCTGATTAATATGGGTTTACATTTTTAAAGAACTGGTATTCATTAGGTTTTTTGGAGAGAAATGCCAGGTTTCTCACTACTTTCTGAGTTATATACTTGAATAACCAGCTGTGTGGACATTAAGGTCCAGTTTTATATACTTAAAAACATGATTAAAAGAGAGTTTGCTAGGTGAATTTGGCACCTGTGTGGAGAAGTTTCAAAGTAAAATGCTCACTGTCTGTGTAATTTGTGAGAATTGTAAATGAAACCTCTGGGTTCCACTGGCTCTGCAACACTGAGTTTATTACTAGACTTCATGTAGCTGTTCCAGTCTTCTGAATAATAGTGATGTAACTGTGTTCAGAATTTCATTTAAAATGACATTTTTTGAAGTTTATAGAAAAACCTGTGCTTTTTAGTTTCCATTGAATTTGTGACTTACTTCTGTAAGTAAAAGATTCAAATTGCTGTGTTCTCCCAATAGCTTGATTTAGTGTGGTTAAACAAGTGACAAAAGACATTTTCTCTCCACCTCTTTACATTTTACAGAGGATGTTAAAACAGCCTGGGGATGATATTGAGTCAAAACTAAGTTAAACTAAATATGTCAATATCTGCAATTTGTTCATGAACTGAAACTTCTAAAATGGGAACGTGTCATTTTAGTCTCTTAAGCATAACAATTTTAGTTTTTAGAGAGCACTTCCTTTCTGAATGTAGGGCTTAGATATAGAAAGTAGGTGTTTGTCTTCTTGAGACCTAGGTGGTCTTTAGGCTGTGTTGGATTATGGAGCATAAACTACTGCTAGACTTGTGTGTGGCTTTAAATATATGGGTAAACATACAGATATGTGATTAAGGTAATAAAATAGTAACCTAATTTTATGGCTATCAGAATGAGCTCACGTGGTATCTATTTTCTTGTCAGCAGTCAAAAACAATTTTAACACAAGCCACTTATTCTGCTTTCTTCTGTGCAGTGCTGCTTCATTGCCAAAGATATTTAGACCAGCTTCCATGTGTTCATGCTGTGTTTCTAGCAGATATTTTACTCTTCAGATTGCTGAACAATACTAGAACTTTTAAACATAAGAAAAGATGTGAACAACTTGTACTGAGACTTGAATTCTTAGTTTTTGGCTTTTTATTGATGCTTTTTGCATCAGTAAAGAAGTGGGGGATGTGTCCTTCAAAATGTAGACTTATCAATATTTGCTTAAAATAAGTAAATTTTACTTAGTTACATGCTTTTGAACTATTTTTATAGGGTTTAGTTTAGCAGCTTTTAAGAGGAACAAGAGGAAGCTGGAGTTGGCCGAAAAGGTGGAAACAGATCTCATTCAACTAAAGAAAAGAAGACAATCAAATGAAAAGGTTAGCTCTTGTTTCAAATTCTTGTGTCATCCTAAACTTACAGCTGATTGCTAATAAACTTCATGTCATATGTGATAAGATGATGTAGCCTCAGAAGCCTGTTCTCCTTGCCCATCCTAATGTTTAGATGATATAATAAAAACTTAGTGTAGTTAAAACCTTCTGCCTTGCTATTTGAAAACCAAACCATCACTTTATATCTTGTTTGTGCTAAGAAAAATATTTTGCTCATTTTGAGCTGGAAATATGACAAATGTAAATACAAACAGATTTACCAAAACGTTTTCTGCTATTTATTCTATTTACCAAAACATTTTCTTTAGCTTGGGATCTCTGTCACTGATTCCCACTTTTTAATGTATCTTGAGCACTTTGCATTATGGAACTGGAATTGGTGAAATTTGAAATACCAGGTAGGTAAACATGTGCATCTGTGCATGTATCTGGCATTGACTTGGCCCATATTATTTATGCTACAAAACTACCAGGGATTCCCTCTGTTCCCCTCATTTTTAGTTTAAATGTAGAGCTTTGGTAACCTGTGAGAATGTCATTCACAGTATTTGTGTTTAATGTTGAATATCAAAGTATGGCTCATTAAATTAAATTCCTGTGCTTTATTTGGGGCCTGTGGGCCTTTGGATTGGCCATTTCTCTTTGCTTTGCTGAGCTGTCTGACCAGTGCATAGTAACACATATTGATATAAATAAGGTATAAATCCCAGAGAATTGTTAGCAGAAGTGTATTCTGTATCTCTGTAGTCTGCAAAGGCAAACAGTGATAAATTAGGTAATTTACGTCTGTGTTCTTAGATAAGATGTTTCTCTAACAGGGTACTAATTTTTATTTTTTCAAGGAACTAAGACTTGTGAAGAAATTAAGGATGGGGGAGCCATGGAAGTTAATTGTTCATTTTGGAACTTTTCCTGTTCCCAGAATTTCAGTTACCTCCTTGTGAAACTGGGAGTGTAGCTGGGGGAGGAGGGCTCCCTGTGCACTGCTGCTATTCATGTCATAATGGGCAAGTCAGTGCTTGAAACATGAGCCATGCATGAGCTTACCAAGCTGCAGTTGGAAATTTCAAACTCCAGAGTCCTGTGCAGCACCTGTGGGAGATTCCCAAAGGCCAGTGGTGGTAGGTAAAGGAGATGATCAGGTAGAACTCTTCTCCCTGCTGAGTAATCAGTAACAACACGCTGGGCACGTCCTGTCCATGGAGCAGGGATGAAAACCAGCCCATGTTCTCAATGTGGAATTCTTGTGCTATCCACAGAGTGTAGGATAATTGCAGCTTTGCAGGAAGTAAGGTTTTCAAAGTAGTTTTTCAAAATTAAATAGGAATGAAAAATCAAATTCTAAAAGAAAAAAAAAGTCCTTGCTAAATGACCCTTTTCTACTAAAGGGTCAGTAGAAAAGGGTCATTTAGCAAGGACATTTTCATGTGGCATGTGATTTGTTGCCCTAAAACTCACACTGTCAAAGCTGTGCTCTCATAAAAGGTTTTAAAATAACTGGTTTAAAACCATTTAAATACTTGAATAATTAGAAATTAATCATCTTGTCAAAGTTATTTTAATTGATAAATGCTCACATAACTTTTTTTATCAGCTGTGCTTCTCTGGAGCTGCAGACCATTCCTTTCAGCAGCACTTCAGAGATGTTTTATTATCTGGTTTGACTCACCCACGTGTGCCTCTGCTGTCAGTGCTGCAGGCTGTGGGGAGAGCAAGGTAGAAAGGATGTTAACAAAAGTGGAGTTGAATGGGATCAGAGGTAATAGGCCAGTGTGAAGAGACAGTATTGCTACCAAAACAGACTGAAATTACTTGGAAGTTTGAGCTACTGATAAATATCACCAGCTAAAAAGAAAAATACAGGTTTAAAAATTAATTTTCAATAAAAATGTGATTATACCAACCTTAAAAAGAATGAGGCTGTTTAAATTTGTCAAAGTTTGTATGGAAAAACATGGCAGTGTAACTTACTAAAGGAATTTTATTTTCTGATAAATGGAGTTTTTTCTGTATTTTTCTTTGTTCACCCCATGTAGCATTTGCAGAGGGTTATGCATTTGCTTACAGGAAGATCCATTAATAACTTCACCAAATTTTGAAGGTGTAAAAATTTAGTCTTTTTTTAGTTGCAGAGTTTTACTGATTTACATAGCTAAGAAATAATTCACACACAAACAAAAATTAATGAAACATTCTCATGGGGGGGTGTCTGTGATGTGTTCATTCAGCCAGATGCCATTCTCAAATTCTCCCCTCAAGCACCAGTAAATATCAGAAGTAAATATTTGTCTGCTTACTGTTAGTCTGTCTTTTACCAGAGGAAATTGTCTTTGAAAATAGCTTAACAGAGTTTGGCTTGAAGCCCTGATTTTACTTTGCCTTTTGCTATTACAAACTTTTACAAGTGACCTCAGCATATCTATAAAAAATTGTCCTCTTCTTGGTTTAAATAAGTGACACTAAGATCCCCTAGTACACAAGATTTTTTTTGGGACACATTAGTGTTTCTAAGTTAGTATTTTATAGCCTAGTTATTTAGCTCTATAAATAACATTATTTAGGTTAAGTTTTATTAAAACTGACTTGGTTTTTATCTAGTTCAATATAGGTACTGACATATGTATGCACCAGTTGGAATTATATGCATGGAATCAACACTTCCATGTGCTTCTGTTACTGTATTAAGACTGAACATATTTATAAAATATTTTTGTCTATGTAAAGGTAATTTTAAGGCTAGCAGTCAACTATGGCAATCCTAGTGTCTGTCTTATTTAGTGTTGCAGTTTGGAAATTTCCTTAAAAAAGAAATAAATATTCCATCTCACATTTGTGTGCAAATGGTCTTTGATAATAGAAGCTTACAGTTTTCAAAAATATGCTTCAAAATCCATTTAGTATGGGAAAATAAATCTAAATAATTTTCACCATTCTAGTTGTGTTTTGTTGTATTGTTTTGGCTTTATCTGTGGACATACAGTATGGAATAATTTCCTGATCTTGCACATGAAACTCAAGCAAAATGTTCTTTTTTACATACCAAACAACCGTTGAACTGGGAAGGCTGGGATTGTTCATCAAGCTTTGTATAATTGGATAGTTGGGTAATAGCATAGAAATGTTAGTAGCTTCAATCTGATTGATTTTGTATTTTGTCAGTTGTACTCAGAGATGAGATTTAGTGGTAGTTACCTTCCATGGCATTTCAGAACCATCTCAAGTGGAGAGGGAAAAGGCCCTGTGTGTAGAATCTTTCAGTGGGCACTGAGGAGAGCTCTCCTAAGCTGCTAATTGCTTCCTTAGGGGCTTGTAGTGATGAATATTTACAATTTTTTTATGTGCAGGAGGGAAGGAGGGTTTTAAAAAATGCTTGATAGAACTCTGCATTTGTGCAGGTGAGCATCTTTCAGTTTTGTATACATGTTCTTAGCAAATATCTGAGTATTTGGACCAGGGTTTAATAAATTAATTTCCTTTCCTGCTGCAAGGTGCAAATGAAGTAATGTGAGGTCTGAGTTATAACACTGACTTTCAATTTCTTCCTTGCAAAATATTAACTAATAGATATTTAGGTTGCAATACTGCATTATTAAAATCCCCAAACTGCTTTTGCAGTGGACAAGTATCATTTAGTAGCTGAACTCAGATACAGAATTTGGTAACAGATTTCATCAAGCTTCCTTTGGAACCTGCAAAATTTTAAAATTTAAGTAGCTAAATAAATCAATCAGTAGAAAGGTAAGGACAAGCAAACAGGATCTTGATTAGTCCCTATTGGACCTGTATAGTTTGGTCTTATTTTAGAGTTTTTGAATTGTAGTATTTATCATACTTATCATTTATCATATTGATCATACTTATTTAGCATAGTCCTGACACTGGCTTGATAGGATTCTGTGCTTTTCAACATGCATGTGATTTGTAGAGATGAAATGTGTGACACTGAAAGGCTTCTCAGCAGGTGCAGTCTTGCAGTGACTCCTCAGGCACACGATGCTTTCCTACAGGGAGATGTAAAGAAAGTTCTTTTGTTAAATTGTGATGAGCTCTTTAAATACTGGTCCAGAAATCAGGGTTGCCAATACTGTTCACGTATGTAGAAGATACTGACAATGTGTTTTTCCCCTTGGATGTGGAATAGAACATCACTGGTTTTCAGTTTGCTGAATAAGGATAAATACAGCATCAGCTCTATATCAATGTCTTTTTTTTTGATCACAAACCAGTTCATCCCCCCCAAACCTATATTACTGAGAAGAAAAATACAGAATTCCTTTGCTTCAGAGATACAGATTTCCTTCAGAAGGTTGTGTGGGCCACCTCAATCTTCCTTTAGAAATGCTTCCCTTAGAAAAAAATGTCTAGCCTCGAAGTTGCCTCATTTAAATTAACTTTGATAAGATTTTCTTGGACTAGATTTTTATATCTGTAGTTGTTTATATTAATTTTTTTGTTGTGGGTATAATTTCCTTTGATAAAAGGGGGCAGGGGGTAGACAGCAGCACCTGTATCATAGTAGTTCTTCTCTACAGAGAAATCTTAAGAGAATTAATGCTGGGAAGAGCTTTGTGCAGTCTGGTCTTGGAAACCTCCAAGGATGGGAATCTCCACATCCCATGAGCAGCCTGCTCTGCTGGTTAAGGTCTTTTCACTCCACTGGGCAGTGTTTGAACTGGGTTAGTATTAGCTCAGGGTGTGTCTGGGAGTCCTGGCAGTTGGGAAATACATTTGCACGTGAGATGTTAATAAAAGGTTCCTTCATTTTCTTTCATCTTTAGAACTTGGAATGGAGATGGCTCTTTTCTTATCCCCTTTGCTCCCAGCAACAAAACTCCTTTTGTTTCTACTTTTCCTACCTTCCCTGATCCTTCCTTCCTCTGTTTTTCAGCTTACCCTTCTTCCCAGTACCAGTTGAAACTGTGGATCTCTAGCTTCTCACCCCTCTCTGTCTTTATGCAGTTATTCTGCTTTATTGTTAGGACATCCATCCATTTGTTTTAATATTGAATATGGTCAGTGCCAGCATCTGAGTGCAGAACTTGCCAGGGAAGATCTAGGTGTAGGTGCAGAGAAGAAATTACTGTTTCTCTGGGTGAAAGCCAAGGATGAACCTCCTGCCTAGAACTTCCAGTTGCTTGAGAAGTATTGTGGCACATGGTAGTGTTGTACTGCATATTTTTCCTTTTGAGACTGACCCAGAATAAACCCAAGTGTTTTCTCTTAAATTAATTGTGGCCAGAGTATCATCAAGAGTTACAGTACTAGAAACCATGCTTGATAAGTGACATAGTATTTATATAGGGAATTTAATTGATAATGGGAACTTGATAATTTCAAGTTGAATAGTTAGGTTTTTTTTTTTTTCTCCTTAATTCCTCCCTCTGAATTCTAGTCCAGAAAATTCACATTTATATGAAAAACTTAATAAACTTTGGCATTATTTCACTGGATAAGTCCATGTAAGAGGCTTGAGGCTTGTGCAGCAGCAGTGTGCATCTCTGGAGTACATGATGGGTGATGGATCAATTTTGTTTATTGGTTTTATTCTCTGTACACTGCATGCTGTGTGTGTGGTGGAGCATGAAGTCTGAGTGCCTTGCCCTGAGTTCTGCAGAGGGGAATCTAGGCTGAGCCTAGGCAGAGAGGGGAAAACTGTTTTGTTCCTTCTCTAAGAGAGACTTAGTGTAGTGCATTAAGGAATGGGGGAAGGATATAAAGAAAGACCCCTGTTCCTGGGCAGAGTAAATCTACCTTAGAAATCATGGAAGTAAGGACACTTTTCTAGTTACCCTCTAGTTACAGAAACAAAGGGTAAAACTGCTTTACTCATTAAAGATTCCTGAGTTGAGAACAAGTCTGGCAGAAAGAAGCTGTCCTAGGTGAGATTTTTTTTCTTGAGGCTTCTATTTATTGTCTTGCTCAGAATATAAGTATTTTCTTGCTCAGAATATCAGTGTTTTCTCTTTATATGGTAAAGAGCTGCTTGGTTTTTATTTGAGGTGCTTTGTTTTTTTGGGGGGTGCTTTGGTTTTTTTTGGAGGGGTGGTTGGTTTTTGTTGTTGTTTTGATTTTTATTTTAATTTCATTTTTTTAAAATCACACATCTTCAAAGATCAGAGTCTCTGAAAATGCTTTTTCGGGCCTTTTAGGAAAGGCCTTTTGATGTGGCATCAGTTACTGAATCATTTCTTAGTGGACAAGTGGCAACCACTAAGAAAAAAATGACTTCTGGCACTTCTGTGAGTAAAAGCAGGTGATCTAAGGATTGGATTAGTTCTGAGATGTTTATTGCCTTCTTGTTACTGGAGAAGTTTTATTAAGGTCCTGTCTGAGGCAAAGCAGCATTTTGGGAAGATTTATGGCAGTGGGTACAAGTGCGTGATAACAAATCCATTTGGTTGCTAGGCCTCTCATTTGCACACTCCTTAGGAGAATGATCTGACTTTAATATACTCTTTTTGCTAGGATTTTTTTCTATTTGTGTATCCTGCAGGAGAATGACTCAGGAACCTTGGATACAGTTGGTGCAGTTGTTGTTGACCAGGAAGGAAATGTTGCTGCTGCTGTCTCCAGTGGAGGTTTAGCACTGAAGCATCCTGGAAGAGTTGGTCAGGTGATTATTGTACTTTTTTTTTTTTTTGTGAGAATAATTGTTCAGTGTCACAAACAGGTGTGGTGTCAAGCAAAAGCTGTGACAGCAAACTTCTGTTCTCCCTTCCTGTTAAATGCTGAAGGCATTTTCATTGGATTGATATGCAAGTGTTTTTAGTGTCCTCCATCAATGTAATAAAACAGTGATATGTAAGATGTTCTGTAGTTGGTTACTTTTTGACAGAGATATCAGTAAGTTAATTTCTTGGGCTTAAATATGTCCTTAAATGGTCTCTTAAATGCTTAGAGTCTTAAAATAAGATTCTCAATATTTAGGGAAGCTGTCCTAATTAAATTTTAAATGATTTGTGAATTGGAGAAAGTAACAAAAGTAATAAAAGAACTTACCAGGTATTTACGATGTGTTATATATAATTGTGATTATGTTTATAAATTATGTATAGTTCTATTTATTATTAATATTAATAATAACAATATATTTATGATGTGGCACCATATTTTTAGGGAATTTTGAGGTGCATCAGAAATGTTGTACTCCATTGCTGTCCAGCTGTGTTTTTGGTTGACATTTTCCACTGTCCAAAAAGCAGTTCTCTTTTGAAATGTAGTTAAGATTTTTTTTGTTTGTTTTTTGAATAGCAGAGTGAAAGGGACTTTAAATGAACAGGGTTATATCTTCACCCTCATTTTCTGTTAAGCTAGGCTAGAATACTGTGTCTATGACAAACACTCAGATCTCCAGAATAGTAAAAAGCTGTAGCAAAATGGAGTGGAATTGCAATATGGTTTTGATATTCTTATTCATCTTTTGTATTAATATTTGGATTTTTCTTGTGTTTCTTTTTTTGTTATTGTTGTTGGTTTGAGGTTGTTATTGTATTTTCATTTTTTTTTAAGGAAAAAGAATAAAGCAAAGATCTCATACACTTAACATTTATGAACAGCGTGCTTCTTTCCTTAGGCAGCTCTTTATGGTTGTGGCTGCTGGGCTGAAAATACAGGAGCTCATAATCCTTATTCCACTGCTGTGAGTACTTCAGGTATTTATTACTTTTATAAATATTTAATGAAGTTACTGTCTTCCTCTCTAATTAGTTTGCAAATTTAAAATGCCAACATAATTTCCAGACTATATTCTAAATTTGTATCGTTTATTAGTATAATTTAATTTTTATGATTTATTAGTGTCAGTATTGTATTTAAATCCATGAATTGATTTCTTGTTGGTTGCTTATATTGCCCTTTTTAGTTAATTAGCAACCATGGGAATTTTTATCCTGTTTTGTATTGCACTGAGAAGATATGCTGTATTTGTTAAGTATTAGGGAACCTGTCCTCCTGTGAAGAAGTGCTAATTAGGCAAGTATTGTATTAAATGCAGAATACCTCTGGGAATGGAAGCCTTGTGTAAAGGACTGAGATAATCAGAGGGTCCTTTGGATACAAAAATACTACATGCAGCATTTTTTCCACAAAAGTATTTAATTACTCTTTCAGATGAGTAATTAAGTGAATTTTTTCTTCATCTCTTTTCCTTCTGAAAGGAAAGGGAAAAGGCAAAACCAAAATACTGGAATAAGTGTATCAGGAAATATTTATTTAGCAATTGTGAAAGTGATGTAAGAATTAGGACTGCTTCTGTTCTCTTTGGAAGGCTTAGGGTCCTCGACACACCAATGTATTGTGTTCATTTGATGCCTTACAGAACACAAAAGTCTTAAGGTGAAATTATGTAGGAGTTGCTTTTACTTTTTTTTCCCTCCCCCTAGTTGTATGAACAACCCTAATTGGAAAAACTACTTGTAGCACTTTTTCATAAGTGCTTATTTCAGGTTGTAAAATGTATGGTATTGCCCACTGCTCAGGGGTCAGAGTTATCAGCATTCAGTGTAGGGAGAGGTGAAGAAAATCTGCAGAGTTCAGATTTAGGGAATGTCAGCTGTACCCCATGGGCAGTGCAGAGTTGGAGTCCTGCTGCAGAAATAGGAGGGGGAGCAAGGTGACAGGTTGCAGAGTTAAAATCTGATAGAGGCTGAAGAGCATCAGGAATATCCTACATTGCTTTTATTTCTCCTATATCCACGTCTGTCGTGCACTGTTGAAAATTTAGGTAGATGTTCACCCTTAAGTTGAATGTCAGGAAAAGCAGATGTCCTTTTTGGTACTTACTCAGGGGATGGTTCTACTGAATGCAGGAGTGTCAGAAGACATTTTTACTCAAGGGACACCGCATTGATTTTAGTTTAATAAATGCATACTGACGTAACCAAATATATTTAAGTATTTGGGACTGTGTTGCAATTAATTAATTGAGCACAAGTCCAATATTAGAGATTGTTTGTGGAAGAGCTGAAGTGGACAACTTCATTTACTTCTTTAAAGCTGTTCTTTGCAAAGTCAGCTGGATTTGAAGTCTCTGTGAGTACTGACAAGCATCCTGGTGCACTCAGAGGGGATGGCTAGATTTAATGATGGCCTGAAATAGTAGCCTCCTCTCTTTTTGCTGGTACCACTTTTGTACAGCGCTAAATACTTCAGTGTTACAGTATTTATAACTGTCACAAATACACATATATGGATATTTGGTTCAGAACTTGTAGCTTCCATGACATTACCCTGATCCCAGTCCCAGTTAATTGGAGTGGCTGCTGGCGGACTCTGAAGCGTGGCCATCTGTTCATTCATGGATTTGAAATTCAGACTAGTGGTGTTTAATTAAACTCTTGTTTCTGGTTTTCCTTTAAAGTATGTGTATGTCTGTGAGAGGGAGTGAGATAGAAATGTTTACAGGAAGTGAGAACTCCTCTGTAATCAATACCATTCTTTTTTCCATTTCAGAAGCTCATAATGTTTTATTTTATAATGCACTTTATGTTTAGCGCAGTTCTAAAATATATTGATGCCTGACTCTTATTTAAAATATGAACATCCAATGATTTGAACCATGAATTTAATTAAGGAGTAAAGGGTTGGAAAATTAAGTTGTAGGAAAAGTTGAAAGAATGAAACTTACAGCTTGTCTGGATCACAACAAGAGATGGGAATTGGGGCATAAACATCTGCAAATATTCAGGTGAAACTGCCATCTCCAAGGAAGATAATAATGCATTAAGAGATATCATTATTAAATATTTAGAAAATAAATGTACTGTGTAAATTCTAGAAGATGCCTTGATTTAAAAAGCTCCAAGATGAACAGTGCTTCTTAAGAGAATGTCACTACTGTCCCTTGATGTAACTAAACCCAGACTGTATTTGTAATAGTGATTATACCCTCTTCTTGTAGGTTTCCAAACGGGTTTTGTGTTAACTTTTTTTTTTTTAAATCAGCAACAAATGCAACTTGCACGTTATGTATAAATAAAATCTGTGTGCATGCACATTTCATTTTACATTCAGGCATTTACACCTGTGTGTAAATGTATTTAAAAGATGTACATAAAAGAAGCCTACAATCAGTTTAAATTTCTGTGGTTTTCACAATATAGCATTTTGTTGTTTTAATTTCAGATATCTATTTATTTTAATTTTTCTTTGAGTCATAAATTTGGCACAAATATAATAGTTTCTACAGGGAATTTTTTCCATTTTGTGGGGAGAAGAAAAAAAAGAATAAAATTAGACAGTGGTTGCTGTGGGCATTGAGTAATATTTAATGTTTATTGTTACATGACTTCAGAGAATAGCTGACTCATCAAATCACATTTGGGATTAAAAAAAATCTTGAATAAAAAGTTAAACTCTTATTCCCCATAAACTTTATCAAAAGTGTCCTCAAAATTATTTTGTATTGGTGTGTATTAAACCAAAAAATTTTAGTTGAATATTTCTTTGGGAAATAAAAGGTTTCTCTTTTGTGCTGATTTACACTTTTAAACTTCTTTTTAGTGATCACTGAGACTAGAAATTTAAACCTTGAGAGTTTGTTATATCTATATAACAGAGAGTCTGTATTCAAGCATGAAAAAGGATATTCTTTGGCATCAGTTTTGTACAAGCAATTTGGGTGGGTCAGGTGCTGTAAACTCTTTGTACTCCCTATTTAAAAAATTGTTCATGTCTTTGGGTCTTGGAAGAGTTGATTGACTGGAGATTGAATAGGTTAGGGAAAACCTGTGTGTGAGGGATGTAGAGTTGGGAACAGTAATTCAAAGTGGGCAGAGTACAAACTCAGCACATTGAAATCCACATGGAATGGCCACATTGGGTTGAACCAGAGCTCCAGACAGCCTCAGAGGGTTTTTGAAGATCTCCAAGGAAAGTACAGGACTGGGAAAAGCACCTCCACTGCATTATCCAGGCTTCTGGCAATTTGGGATATTGGGACTGTATAAACTAGAGATACATTTGTTCTAATAGGTCAGGGTGACTTCTCAAGATTTCTCATTTCTTCTTGTTCTTCAAAGAACAACAAGATAATTCAATTCAAAGAAGAACAAATATTTCAATTTTGCTGGAAACAGTTTTATTCTGTGAATATTATTACCTTTGTAGAAACTTCTTTGGAAAAGGAAGTTTTAATATAAATGCCACAGTTAATAATTAAGTAGGCTTTATTCTTGAATTTTTATTCGTTTTGTTCTAAAATCCTCCAATTGAAGCTTCAATATCTTTCAGTACCTGCCTTATTAAAAAAAGGGCAGGCTGGGGGAAGATGACATTACACAAGTACATAAAAATAATTCCAAGTTCCTGTAGCTTTCTTTCAATGGTTGTGTATTATTTGAAGACATCCTGGATCTTCTGTTGGCCCTGTAGCTGCTAGGAGGCTTCCTGCTTTTGCCTGTTCAGGAAAGGATTTGGTATTAGCTCTTATGCCTTTTAGCAAATTGTTTCTTAAATAGTTTTGGCTATTTTTATCATGTTTTTGTGTTGAATGTGCCAGAGGTGGTGGTTCTGTACTTGTTTGGGCATGACTTCAACTTTTTTGCATGGTAATTTCATACCTCTAACAGTCACTTGACCATGTTGTTTGAACACAGTGTCTTTGGTGGTTTTGGTTTTTTTTTGTTTGTTTTTGTTTGGTTTTTTTTTGTGTTTTTTTTTTTTTCCCTGGCTTTTCAAAAATTACTTCAAGATTTACAAAATACAGCATATTGTAAAACTCATATTTTATGTTTGTAGTTTGACAGGGCCCAGGACAAGTGAAATCAAAAGATGGAGACTTTCTAAAAACACAGTGGGGGACATGGTGAATGACTGTGAGGAATTTCTGTGAATTTAAGGGGCCCTAAATCCAAGGTTTATTCTGTAACTCTGTCTAAAACTGTGTAAACACGTAAAGCCTTTCTGATTTTTTTCCCATCAACTTTTTGAGACATTTTGATGTATAAACTCTGAACTATATTAAAATTAATATTTTGGTTGGGAAAAAATGATTATGGGACTTTATTGGCAGCTGAAGGATAAACATTATAGGAATGTAAGTATGTCCAAACCAGTATTAAAATTCAAGAAACTCGAAGAATGTTGCACTTTTGTTGGGGACACACCCAAGGTGCCTGGGCAACTTAAATAATAACAATGCAAGGGCCATTCTGTGCAGGAATGATGTGGAGACAGAGTGAAAGCTTGATAAATGAGATGAGAATGATCAATGGCCTTTATTTAATATAAATGTAATTAACAGATAAACTGTGTTTTGGATCAACTAAGTAGAAGCCAAATCTGTGGTATTTAAAAGCTTTTCCAAGCATGTGTGCACACAGACATAAACAAAACAGGCTCCCCTTTAAGCACCCCCACCATCTCTCCACAAAAAGAGGCCAGAACACTTGTTAGGCTGCTTGGAACTCTTTAGTGGGTGTTTTTTTTGCTGGTATACAAATGTAAAAACAGGAAGATGGGTATTATTTGGAGGGAGAACATTTGTGAACAAAACCCAGCCACAGGAGAAGCAATAGTTCATTTTTGGCTGTACTTTAAGAAGAAATTTCCTGTTTTTTCCTGAGCATAATAAGAATCAAAGACTTTGTGCATATTCTTCTCATTCAAAATAATATCAAGTGTGACACTGAATCTCCTACTCAGTTGGAATATCCGTGATGATTGTGAATATTCATTCACTAACTGTGCCAAAAGTAATACTGCTGGTGTAAGAGGCAGGCTGTATCTTTCCCAGGAGATAAATTGAGAAATACTAATTCTCTTTGCATATGCAGAATCTTAGCAAGAAATATAAAGATAAATATAAAATTACAGTAACAGCTAATGCAGGACATTTTGAAAATTAAACCCAAGTGGAATTTTTGAGTGGAAATGTAGAGACTGAAAATGATATCTTGCATTTCTTTCATCTTAACAACAGCAGGAAATGGAAAGCATACAAAGGATGGGTGTGTTTTGTGTCTAGGTACCAGCCATTGAAGCCAGCAGACCTTTAATAGTGCATTTCTGAAGATAGAAAGTCTTGCATTATTTACAAAACGCAGAAATTCTGTGACACAAAGCTGCAAAATCTCCAGCTTCTACTAAAATTTACTCGAAGAGAGTATTTGATACAAGAAAGGCACATCCTAGGGAATCCTAGGGAAATTTAAATATGACCTAATTTATGATCCTAAAGAAGGAGTAGAAGCTTGACATATGTTGAAGTCATTCAGAAAAATTAAGGATGGTATCAAACATCATTTGGTTTCAGGACTGAGCCAGAGTTGCATTTCATTGAGAAGGTACAAGGGATGCCAGATTTCTGGAAATACCAGATTTATTTACAAGGTGTAGTTGAGGATTCTGTCTGGGAGAAGTCTCTTAATGATGTCTTGCTCTTCTCTCCTGCACAGAATCTTTTCTGGAATGGAATGAAAATCAGACAGAGAAAACAGCAGTGTTTTAGGAATATGTGTACAAAATGTATTTATTCTGTGTAAACTTCCTTGCCAGTTTCTTCTGTTGGTGAATTCACCAAGATCCTAGAAAACTGTTAAGGTCTCATGACAAAAGCAGTGGCCTCTGTTCTCATAAAGGCATTTTAGAGATTAGATCACAATACTTTAAAAGCTACGTTGGATATACATTTGTATACACAATGCATCATTTCATGAAGGAAAATAGCACACTTTGTGTTTTGAAGAATCACAGAATTGTTTAGTTGGAAGGGAACATCTGGAGGTCTAGTCCAACCCCCTGCTCAAGGAGGTTTCTCTTGTTTTGGAATTTGACATCAGTAAGGGAGTAGATATACTTAATTTTTTTTGCCTCACCTTTTCCTGCTCAAATTGTGTTCACATTTGTCATTCTTTTCAGTCCATTGTGTGTCTTAGGGGTGCTTTTGCAGGCCATGTGGGATGGGTAATGTGGAATAGGATGGGATAGGAATGACACCTGTGCAGAAATGGGCTGTGGTTGTTAATTGTTTGTTGGTCTCCTTATGGAAGCCACTGATCTGTAGATTCCTACTTGAAGACTCCTTTTGCAAACAAACCATAGTGATGTACAAATCTACAAAGTAAATACTTTTCAGGGAAGCTTTAATGCAAATAAATGGACTTGTAATGCATAACTTTGGCTTTGTGATTCCTTTTTGTTGAGGGCAGTAGTGGCTGTGTTAGGATCCTTTGAATGAATACCTGGCCAGTGCTGTTTTGTAGAATCATGGAATAGTTTGGATTGGAAGGACCTGAATGGATGGAACCCCTCTGCCCTGGGCAGGGATTCCTTCTTCTATAGACCAGGTTGCTCAAAGCTTCATTGAGCCTGGCCTGGAACACTTCCAGCAGTGGGGCATCCACAGTTTCTTCAAGTGATGATAAAGCTTGCTTCAAACTTGAAGGTGTTGTTAGCCCTTCTGTAACACACAAGTGCAGCATTGTCTGTCTGGCCTGTCCTTCTGAATCCAATGCCCAGAGGAATTTCATATGCAAATCTTGTATCCTGTATAGATTATTTGAGCTACACTATGTGAGACAGGTATTATGATACAATTAATCTCTTTGTAGACACATTATTTCTGAAAATCAGTCTGGTCCTGTAAGATTTGGGGAATAAGAGGTAATTTCATGAAGCAAATGGAGAAGAGTTATGTCATTGTTAGTGTCAACCAGAGGGTAGGGTGGAGGAAGGGGAGGTCTATCTCCAGGCAGATCAGTATTTACCTATGAAGTGAATGTTTCTGTCAAGAGTTCATTCAGCCCATGTGTCCAGATGCAGTTGGGAGGATGCAGTGCTGTAGCCCGTGGGGTGTGAGCTAACTCAGCACCACCAGAAGTCTGGGAGAAGAGAGAGGAAGCTTGAGGCAGAAATTATTTGTAGGAATGGTAGCATTGAGAAGCTAATGAGTTGAACACAGTACTGCAGCGTTCACAGCCGAGTGTCTTAAACACTTTTCTGGGATTTGAGAGTAAGTGGTTTTATACCTTTAGTTAGCAAGCACATAAGTTACTGTCATACTTTCTTCCCTGTAAGTTTAATATGACAGAAGTGATGGAATTTGGAGAAGGTATAGTGTGTTTTTACAGAGATCAGTAGCAGCAAAGATTCTGAGGAAGGCCTAGGCAATAGTGTTTGTTTCTTTCTTTACAGCCTAACTGACATTAATCTTTCAAAATGTATTAAATGTAATGAAGACTGTAAGAAGTACATCCTCTTTAAGGGACCCACATTTTTTTTCTTCATTCTAACCTCTCTTGGAGATACATCTGAAGTTCTTTTTGTTCATAGTAACTCAAACAAAACGCTTTTAAAATAAGTTATTTGCCATTTACCAATATTTAGAATGTACAATGCCAAATGAATGAATCCTTATCTCTCTAACCATTTTTTTTTCCTTAATGTAAAATTGTAGAAAAGCTGAATGAGTTGTTTTATGGAGTGATTTTAGTCTATTTTTCCCATATTAAAAACCTAGAGACATGTTTTCCTTCCTTTCCTTAGAGAAGGTGCTTTAGATATGAGTGTGTCTGCATGTTGAATTTCTTTTGTTATCTTTGAAACCTGCCCAAATTTACTAAAGGTTCAACCTTTTGGAAAATTTCCATTGCATTTTCTTAGTTGATAAATCATCTAAGGATATTCTGTCTGCAGCAGGAATGTGCTCCACTGAGTCCTCTAGGATCAATGCTTTAGGAATTGGACAAGACTTTGTTTGCAGGTGTTTTTTCTGGCAGTAGGTCAGTAATTTAAAAATTCCCCCTGCTAGTATGAAGACAAGATACAGCAGCTGATAGGAGAAAAAAAACTCTAAAATTGTTACTTTAATATAACATTGTGGTGCATTCTGCTAGACTGCAGCATTTTGTCTTTTGAGAGTTATGCATTAAATTTTTTTCACTATGTACTTACTTGTATCAGTGTCTTGCCAACTAAATATTTTTATTGTACTGTATTTTGTTTTTTTAAATCACTGACGTGCAAGGTTTTAGTCAGATCTTTCTAGAGATGCTGGAAATGAAGAGCAGAGCTTACTGAAATACAGGTTTCACAGTGTTTCACAGTGTTTCCATTAGGCATAACCAGGAGTTATCCAGGAAATAGAGCAGAAATAGTTCTTTAACCTGTAAGCTGATACTTTAGGGACTAATACTGAACTGAAAATAACATCAAAGCTTAACAGGACAGAAACAACAGGGCCAGGTTCAGACTCTGCTGCGTAGAATAAATGATAAAATGCAGATAACCTGTAACTTCTGTCTTTGGCTTCTGTAAAGCAAAGAGTCATACTTTGGCAGTGGAGTAAACTAGATGAATTTTTCCATTCTTGACTGTATATGAGTAATGCAAGTTTCCATTCTGTACTCTTTTAAAACAAGTTCCAACTCAACAACTTTGTGTTGAGGTACTGTGTGTTTCATAGCTAGACAGGCTCCTGCAGCCTGTCAAAGCTCCATAAGCTCTCTGCTTGTGGCTTGCAGAAAGCAAACTCGATTTTCATTTCTCCTTCCATTCAACAGGAGCCGCTTTCATGTCTGAAAATTGAAAACGCGTGTTTTTCAGTGTGGTGCATGGATGTGTGTGTGCCCTCTGGCACACCTGTTTCTAATTTCCTGACTTGAAAGCATCTCCCATCAAAAGAAGCAGAAAAACAATTTCTCTCTGACAGGCTGCTCGGAGGCCCTCGCTTTGCACAAGGCCTTCCTTTCGTTTGCCATCTTGGTTCCATCGGAGGAGCATTATAAGATGCAGAGCACGCATTGTAGGGGATGTTCAGCTTATATTGTGCTGTGTTCTTTCTCCTCTTGTGGTTATTTCAAGCATTAGAAATCTTCTTGAGAAGTCACTATGCTGGGGAAAAACCCAGTGATTTAATACTCAGTTTCTTGCATGAAGCTCAAATGAAAGATCCAAGTATGTAGCAAGTTAAGGTTTGTGTAACCTGTGACTTGATTATTAGTTGCTGTTTGGTACAGGAAGATTAACATTTAAAAATTATAGCTCAGATTTCTTACCTTATTTCAGAATTAGATGCAATGTAAGATAGTATCTAATATAGTACCTAAAAGTTGAAGATGTTAACAATCTTAAAAAATAAAAACAAAAACATCACAACCCCTCCTTCCCCCTAGTAACATGGATGGTATGGAAGTTGTGCATAGGCTAACTAGCAAATTACTGCTGAAGTAGTAGCTTGAGGGGACTACTAATACATCCACAACAGCTACATTATAGTAGGATAACATAAGAAAAAGAGACTATGAAAAGAAAGGTTGTAGATTCCTAGACTGTTCTTGTGCAATTCTTGTAGTAATCAATGAGGAGCATTTGAATTGGAGGTAAATGTATATTATTATCAGAAATTACACTTTTCAATACCCACAGAAAAAGGAAGTTCTGTTTCACTGTTGGTCTGCCTGGCACTTTAAAAGAAACACTGCAGCAAAACTGTATTGTGGCATGATCCAAGAGATGTGTCTCTGAAGATGAGTGTTGGTGTTTCTGTGTGATCTTAAGTGATTTTGTATATGATCTTCAAGTCTTTTCAGACAGGAATAGAAGTTTCTGGTTGAAGATGGTTTTCCTGGGATCCCTTAGAATTTCATTTGGGTTTGTAGTTCGTTTACAAAGTGAGGGTGTTGTGGCTATTAAGCCTCATTCTTCCCTCCTTCCCTTGTCATAGGAATCTGATGCTATCAATGCCTGGAGCCTTTAGGAGTCTGTATATTCTCTCCCCTTAATCTAGGAGGCTAGAAATTTGCATCAAAATATGTCTGTTTCTGTTTATTTTTCATAGGATCTTCAAGTGGCTTGGGTTGGGAGGGACCTTAAAAATCAGACTTTCAAGTTCCTGCCATGGGCAGGAACACCTTCCACTAAAACTAGTGGCTCAGAGCTTCATCGAGCTTGGCCATGAACACTTCCAGGGATAGCACATTCAGAACTACCCTGGGCAACCAGTTCCAGTATCTCATGACCTTCATAGTAAAGAATTTCTTCCTGATATTTAATCTAAATCTAAATCTTCTCGTTGTGAAGACATTCCCCCTTGTCCTGTTACTACAGGCTCTTGTCTTGGATGCAGCACTGCAGGTGGGCTCGCACTTAAGATGGGCAGTGGGGCAGAATCCCCTCCCTCCTCTGCTGCCCATGGGGCTTTGGATGCAGCCTGGGATGTGGTTGGTTCTGGGCTGTGAACACACACTGTCAGGTCATGTTGAGCATCTTGTCCACCAAAAACCCAAAGTCCTCCTCAGGGCTGCTCTCAGTCTGTTCTCCTCCAGCCTTTCCTTGTGATTGGGCTTACCCTGGCCCGGATGCAGCCCCTTGTTCTTGGCCTTGCTGAACTCCATGAGCTGATACTAACCCAGCTCTCCAGCCTGCCCAGGTCCCTCTGGATGACATCCCTTCCCTCATCCACACACTTGCCAAGGGTGCTCTCAGTCCCACCGCCCCTGGTGCTGACAGAGATTGAGCAGCGCCAGCCCCTGCGGAGCGCCGCTCGTCGCCGGTGTCACTTCAACACTGAGCCACGGCCACAACGCCTCTGGTGGGACTGTCCAGCCAGTTCCTTACTCTCTGAGCAGTCTGCCCACCAAATCCACGTTTCTCTAATGCAGAGACAAAGATGTTGTGCAGGGCAATGGCAAATACTTTGCACAAGTCCAGATGGATGGCACCAGCTGCTCTACCCTTTCCCTTCAGTGCTGTAACCTCACTGTAGAAGGTCACCAAATTTGTCAAGCATGATTTATCCCAATAGTCTCTATAAACTCTTTGTTTTCTGTAGAAGCTTTTTTGCCTTTGCCAGAAGCAATCCTAGAGGAAGGCAGTGAATTGTACTTAGCCCTGCAAACATGGACAACAGCAGCTCCAACAGTAGTTTTTTTGACAGCAGAGGAGTTACAAGTAGGCAACATAGTGTTTGCAGAATATTACTGTGTTAGGAAAATAATTCGTTTACTATATAAAGTTATTTCAATGTGAAGCTCTAATTTAACCCAGTAGATTTTTCCAGCTAGTCATCTGCATTTGAGTCATTCATGTGTGAAATCTTAGGGAAGCATTTGTCTGTCATTGCAAAGTATTAATCTCTGAAATATAATGAGCTTCGGAATACTGAAGAAGTCATCATTGTAACTGGGAAAGGATAGTAAAATGATTTTAACTCTGTTTACAGGAAAGTTACTAAAACAAGGTATTTGAAACTTCAATGTAGAATTGAAAAATTCTTAGTGAGAGTCCCTCTTGGTTTGGTTGTACTTGGTAGTACTATTCAGTGAAAGAAATGCCAAATGTATTAACACTTGCAGTTAGATGTAGTATGGTGTGAGACAGTTAAGCAAATTAATCAGATTTACATTTTCATCAACTTGTCTGCATGATTTGGAAATGTGTTTAAGTAGTTTTCACTGGAATTGCTGTCTTGAGTCATGTTAATACAACTTTTTTGGAAGTTGGCTACTGCTGACAGTTAGACTAAAGTGACTGGATCTATAAATTTGAACCCACAAGTTTATATTGTAAGTTATAAATCAGTTTTGATTGCTCTAGTAATGTATACATTAATTTTGTGCCTAGTCCTAGTATTATTTACAGTTCAAGGATATACAGACATACAGATGTGCTAAATTTGCAAGAAATTTTGTTCTGACTTGAGATAATAGAAAGTGTTTTTGACTTTTCTCAGCCTGTATCTGGTCAAAGTATGTGACACACTGCTTAGCTGTTTTTTTTTTTCTTCCTCAAAAATAGATGTTCCTACATCAAAAACTACAGTAACAAATTTTTCTTTTACAAATGGGGGAATTGTTTTCCTTAGTTATCTGTCCCTGCAGACTGCCAGCAAGCGATGTGCTGAAAGATTTTTACCTATGCTGCCAGCAGCAGTCTGTAAGTCTGCTGCCTTATAGGTTGACATAAATATGACAAAAAGGAATGACTTTATCTGTGGGGATGTAGAGATGTGTGATGTGTTAGTAGAATTTCAAAGCTGCTTTCCTTGTGGTTGATCCTGGATGGGGATGTGGACTGCAACTGTTCTTAACCCATATTAAGTTTTCTCTCTCAGAATTTTTTTTGAAGCAGACTTGATATTATGGGAACTCTTCAATAAAGTAATTCTCTCGGGTGGGGGGGGTGGAAATAATATTGTACATCATGCTAAAAAATGGCCATTTTTAAAAAATTCCAATTTAGGAAATATTTGAAAATTGTGAAGTAGTAACATCTGTTTTTATTACTTGATGCACTGAACATACATAGGCTCACTGATTTCTGTGTCTGATTTGTTGGATTCCTCTTCTAAGTCCCCTGCTTCTTATTCATATAGTTGTATTTAAAGGTGTTATATGTTATATTTTAAAGGTACTACTAACAGGTTTTTTCAAGGAAAAAACAGCTTTCTCAGTTTTTGCCAGAGCATATGCCTGTTTAGTTTTATTCATTACAGCAAAGCTTCATAGTGATTAAAGTTTCCTAGTTTTAAAGAAGTGATGTCCTTGTTGTGATCTATGGGTAAAATGAATCTTGTGGGGTGTTTTCTTACTCTTCATCCATCACTTTGGAATACATAGTAGATAACTCACAGTTCTATTGTGGACAGAAGCTTCAGAGTGTGAGTATAATGAGGCAAATGAATAGAAGCAGTTGATGAGGTTGCTGAGCCTCCTGAAGATTATCTCCTTACCAGGACACTTCTCTCATTAACTTGAGAGCTTGACAGTCTCTATTTAAACACTTTTTCCCTTGTGCTCTCAAGAATGGCTTCCCTTGTCTGTGTAACTGTTGTAGTATTTTTGCTCTTTCATTTTCCTCTAAATTTGTTACTGGATTTTACTCACCCTGTTTGCGATATGAAGAATTTTTTCTTTTTCTGTTGTGCCAATTGTATGTAGATTCAAGGCCAAAGTGTCTCACTTGGAACAACTCAGTTTAGCTGAATTGTATTGATCAGGAGACACTTCCCATTAGCATGGATGCATAACTGAAGACCAAGGTATTTTTGTGAAGATTGAACATAGCAGGATTTTGGGACATGTGTAAACAATTTTTCAGCAGTCTGGTCTCTGGGCTGATTCTCTGACATCTAATGCATCAATAGTGCTCCAGAGGGTGTTGTTTTTTGGTTTTTTGAGTTTTTTTTTTTGGGGGGGGGCGGGAAGGTGTTTTAATCTTGAAAATGAGGGGGGTAATTTTTTTTCCCTTCTCTATTAGCAATCTTTGAAGAACAGTGGAAACTCGCTGTGCATTTAAGGGGGAAGGGTATAATTATGTGTCAAGTAGCCATAGAGGGAGATTCTTTGAGGAGGTTGCCATGTTAGGGTTTAAAATGGTGAGAAGACCTAGAAACCAGTGTGTGAGTTGTTGCAATACACAGTGCTGGACCTGCCAACGTGTTTGTGCCCTGTTGTACCCACACAGCTCAGCATATGCACAGTGGGGAGAGACTCAGCAGGCTGCACTGGAGCCACTTTGGGTTGGGTTTAATTATTAAATTTTTCTTTGTGCCACATCTAGGCTGGCTTCAGCCCATGTCTCTGTTCTGGGCTTGTTAGTGCTTCCCAGTAAAGTGTGAGTTACCCACAGAGACTGAACTGCCTTTGTCTGAAGCCAGCCTAGGTCTGATTTCTTACCAGCTCCACCTCCCTGCCACTTGGAAGCAACTAGATTGTTTCCAGCCATAAATTTGTTTCTGGAGGCTGTGTAGGTGTATTTATGTAGTTCTGTACCTGAGCTAATAAGTCCAACTGTATTACACCAGATTTATTTTTTTATTATTCCAGTGCTTGCATCATCTTGTTGTATTTAATGAGAAATATGCTAGAAATATTTATATATAATTGTGAACGGGCTATATCTGACTTCTCTCTGTATATTCTGGTTTTAGGTCCTTATAAGGTACATCTGATCAAATCTGATGAGTTAAATCTGATCAAAATGTAGTCACATTTAGATAATTTGAGATCATTGTTACATTACAACTCTATGTTAGTTTTGTTTTTTTTATTTCCTAATGGGATAACACAGTCACCTGTGTAATCACCTGGCTCTTGGTTAAACCTCTTGTAGCTGCTTTGTCTGCCTCCCTGCCATTCAGGAAAAATGTCAACAAACAAAAGGCATAAGCAGTGTAATGACCTTGGTCTATATGGAGAAGGTATCAGCCATGAATTTTCTGTCCAGCAACCCCAGCTGGTCCAGTGAACACTCATGGTGCCATTGGGCTGCAGCTCTATGTCCCAAAACACAGTACAGGAAGGGGAAAGTGTGTAGGAGAAAAAGTAGCAGGTGTGAAAGTGTTCCTACAGAACAAGAGTAGCAGTAATGACCTGCTTGTCTTGACCAAAAATAGGTTTCAGGAGATAGGTACAGAAAGCACTGAAGCAATAAGTGATTCTTTCTAGAAGCTTTTTAATTTCTTAAGGACAAACCTTTAAAAATTACAGGAATTTGTATTAGGATAACCAGCCACTCTGGCAAAAAAAGCGTGGCTGAATTAATGTATTCCTTTGTTGCAAAAAGGCTGAATCAGATGGACTACAGAGAAGATTCTGTCATGCAAAAGGAGTTACTGTGTCACTGAAGTTGTTCTTGGTTTGATGTGTTGCATGCAAGGATCTTTCCTGAGAGAGTGATTAGTAAGAGGATTTTATCTGGATAAAGATGCTGAGTTAGAGACAGTGTTGCTGTTTCTTCTTTCTGTACTTAATTTTTGTTTGGTTTATGGCTTTGTGGAGTCGAAATTTCAGGAAAGTTGTGAGAAAACCACTTACTTAATTGAATTTTTGAGTGACTTCATGTCAACCTTTTTAAAAAATTAAAAATGTGTGGCAGAAACTTGTCATTTGCATCATTATGAAAAACTGTCATTATTTTGCATCATCTCAGCCAAATTAACGTGATGATACAAATTAATTACCAGGTTTCTTCCAAGTGATATCTGTATTTTGACTATTCCCAATCTTAATATTTCTTTAGGTTGTGGAGAGCACCTTGTCCGGACCATACTGGCCAGAGAATGTTCATGTGCTTTGCAAACAGAGGATGCCCACCAAGCTCTCCTAGAGACTATGCAAAACAAGTTTATTGGTAAGTATGTGGCCCAAATTGCCTAAATGCAAGTAACTCTATCAAGGATACTTGTTCTTGTGATTTCTGTTGAAGCTTTGTGTTGCACTTGGCTTCCGATTTAGTCTTGTGTTACATCTGAAAAATGTTAAACTACAGAAGAATATATTACGAAATTTAAAGGCAAACCCTTGGAAATACCTCAATTGTTGTGTGAGTCATAGAATACCCAGAGAGGTTTGAAGAAAGAATTTCCTGTCTGAATCATGGGCTGTGGTGTACAATTGCATGCTTTAGAATTGATGGGTTAGGACCATTAGTAAAAATTATTCATCATGTTAACCCTTTTAAAAATAGTTGACCTCAAAACCATTTCATGTTCTAATTCAATGCTATGGACAGAGAGATTCTGGTTTGCTATTTACATAATAAAATTAATTTCCTGAAAAAGTGAAATATACTTTGTTAAAAAAATTAATTTGATTTAAGAAAATTGTGTAATATATCTTCAATTTCTTATAAATATAGATCTTGTTTTCTTTCCTCAAATCTTAAGCAAAATATGAAAGTGGATTTTTAAAATACCCATAAATTCTTGCCCTTTTGAAAATTCTAGTGAAGCTTCTGGCATATATGTTGACTTGCAGTGTTTTCATAACTCCTTAAAATTTTTCAAGTTTTAGAATCTACAGACAATTTTCATCTTGAAAATTTCTTGTGGACAACATAATACTTGTACACTGTGTTGCCAAAGCTCATTTTGTGATACTTTAATTAGAACTGAAAAAGGGGCATATTCACACACACCTTTTGGGGTCCCAGGGACTAATGCCCTTGGTCTTGGCAAGCAGTGCATTGTAACTTCTTGATTTATTTTTAAGTATTGAATCCACGTTAGATTCTGCTTCTGACATTTGACTTTTTGAAGGGAAGTCACCTTTGCTTTGGAAAACTGCACTTGATAATCTGCTGCTGTACTGTGGTCATTTCTAGGTGTTGTCAGAGTGCAGAACACTCCGTGTGTTCCCCAAAAAGATTCTAATCCAAGCAGCAAAAATGTAGTATTTTATATTTAATCACTCATTCCAGTGCATAGTGGCACAAAATTAGGAGTTTGTGTACCCAAAAGAAGTGTTTAGGAAGGATGTTTGTGATAGCTTTGCTGATTTGTAACCTGCTTTGCAGATGTTGTATGGAAGTGGCCTAACTTTAGGAAAGTCAGATCTTTAGTCCATGCTCTTAAAATTTATTCTGCTATTTGTTCTAAGAGTGCTGAAAGCAAGCCCAAATTTTATGGAGTCTTCTGTGATGTCATATTGCATGTACACATAGAAGATGGAAAGCTACTGATGAAGTAATTCATAGAGACTGGCTGATAAAAGCCCAAAAGTCAAATTGTTTTAGTTAAAAGTGCCTTCTTTGAGTTGTTTTGAGTTTTCTGGGTTTTCTTTGTTAGGTTTGGTAATGGTTACCAAAAAAATGCAATTGTAATTTTGCTTGTTTAATGCAAACATATTTTGCCACCACTTTGCATATTAAATGTTAAGTGGCTCCTCTGTGATATATGCATTGTATTCTTAATGGAAAGGTGAAAATGTTTCTGTTGGAGATAAAAGCCTATTAAATGTTGCTGAAGGATTTGTTACACCTGAACTATCAATTGCAGAGAAAGAGGAGCTGCACAGACAGAGGTACCAGGATATCAGTGTGATGTTTTATTGCCTTGGGAAAACACTAAACCCAGCTAAACAGCAGAAAGAAAAGAGATTAAATTAATGCTCTTCGTGAAAAGAAAATTTGAAAAAAAAAGTTTATGTAACATTTATATAAATGCTTTGTAATTTCTTTTTAAAGTTTTAATTCAGGACAGGTCTGGCTTGTAATTTCAGAAACTTACCACTGCAGCTTCTGCTGCCTGACAGCAAGACTGTGTAATATCTGCTTAGTTATGTTCAGGGCAGTGCTGATGTGGGGAAAAAAGATACTGCCACCTTTGTTTTTCGTGTAGGTGAAGTGCTTGGATTAGAAAACATAAAATCTAGTTTGTGCTCAGCTGTCCTGTGAATGAAGACTGACCAAGGAAAACATCAAAATCCAGATACTGGTTACATGTGATGTAGTATTGAGTTTGTAGCTGGTAGAGAAATTTTGGTGATCTTGGCAATTCTGCAGGTGGAATGCAAAGCTACACGTGGCAAATACAGTGCAACAGTTAAATACATGCATCCCACTTAAAAATGGTGGGTTTATACTAAACAGGTTTTTTGCTGTGACTTTTCATAAGTGATGTGTTAGTTGATAGCACAGGATGTGTGGTATGGTGCAGAATTTCTTATTGTGAAACATCAGGATAAAATGGGGTAATAGATTTCTTGCTGATGGCATGGATGCTTCCCTTGCCTTCCTTAGAGCCCTGCTTTGTGGTCTTTGAAACTGTCACCAGAATTATAATGGACCAAGGCATTGGAAAAAAAACCCAGCCTTTAACAAAGCTGAGCTAGAATGTTTTATCAGAAGTCAAAATGTGTGTTACTTGTATCAGAGGAATGAACAGCTGATTTTGGCAGTTGCCATCAGATTGGTGCTTCCTGTTTACAGGACTCTGAGTCTCTGCAGAGTCCTGGGATTCCTTCCAGCTGGGGAATGCCTGGCTTAGACAGCAAGTGCTGTTTAAACAGCAGGTGATGAACAAACTGATGTCAGATGTGCTTCTCTCATCCTTTCTCAGAGCCAGCTTACTGTGGGGAATGCACAGCTGATGGTTGGATCAGAGGTGAGAGAAATTAAATATAGACTTTTTGTAAATGGAATGGGTGCCGTATCTTTAGGCAGAGCGCAGAAGGCTTGGTTCACAGTTAAAGAATGGTGTTCTGTAAACACAAGTACCTTCCAAACAGAAGAAGGGAGGATTTTGTTACTCATCATTCCTTTCAAATGCAGCCAAGTTTGTGTTTGTACACTCTAATGTAGACTTAGAGTAAATATTCGTGTCATCTCATTGGCAGGAAATCTGGGCTTTTAAAAAGGGCAGCATTACCAATGGTACTTTAGAACTTATGAAGTACTAGAAAATAATGAGCTGAAACACATAGTTGGAATCTGATATTTGTTCTGTCCTTAGCAGAGATATGTTTCTCTATTCTTGCATTTTTAAACTGTGCTTCAGTTGAGTGGAGTCTGTAGAAAGGTAATAGCAAAAGAATAATGCTGACACTTCTAGAAATTGAGTGTCAAAATCCTCTCTTCTGATCAGGACTTTGGACAGCTAGGAACCATAGCAAATGAATTTCCTGATTATTAGTTACGCTTGCTGGGGAGGAAAAAGACTTGTACTTCAACAGTAACAATACTGTGACTGGCACTGCACAATGTTATAGTTACTTTATAGTACATTATAGTTTCCTTTGGTGCTGCATCACTCTAAGCTTTGTAATATCCTTTGTGGTTTTCTAGCAGAGGAAACAAACTATGGAAGCATTATTATGCTTCTCCATGACACAGAGAAAAAGATTTCCAAAGAGAATGAAGCGATCCTGAGGTTTCATAAACACAACATGGTGATGTTCCACAAGGATTTGTATAGGTCCTCCCTCTGCTTTGGGATTGGGATTTAATTGATCTGTTGTATCCTCAGTTATTTAATTTCTTAAAATCTTACCTGTAAAGATTTAAAGTGCAGGTGTTTTCTCTTGCAGTTTCTTTAAAAATTCAATATACATGTTGTAACTCAATGTATCATGAAATATAAATTCCTCTGACTTGAGACAGCTTGTGCTAAAATGTTCACCAAATAATGGTGCATAAAATTAAAAGCAGGCTTCATTTAGTGCTGATTATATTTGGAGTTTAGTGGGATACATAGCAGAAGCAGAGTGGCAAACAGCTTCACTTCCACCACATTCTGTACACAAGCTGACAGTCCAGTGGCCAAGGTGATCTGTAGGCTTTAAAGAGTCAGAGTTTCACTCTCCCAGTGCACAAGAAGGTTTAGAATTGCTTAACTGCCCTCTGTTAAAACTGGGGGGTGCTGAAGCACTTAGTTGGTTACACCACACCACAGTCAGTGTTTAGACCCAAGTTTTAATCCTTTGAAAGCTGACGTAAACAACTAAACTGGTTATGGGTTCTCTGCTATGGAAGAGTGTGAATGTAGAACATCTGATGAGCAGCTGGCTCATCCTTCAGCTGGGTAAGTGTAAATAAAACACTTCATTTACAACTTTGTGTTGAATCTGTGCTAGAATGGTTCTAGGCATTAACTACAAATGGGGGAAAAAGGCACAGGATCAGAAGAGAACAACTTCTTACCCATGATCTGGAGGAAACAATCCTCATCCAGCAAGAGCTTTAATGTACAAGAGATGCTGAAGAGAAGGTGTTCTTCACTTTTGACTGTAGCTCCTCCAGAGCAAGGCTGCAGGTTGAGGCCATTATTTGCTTTAGCACTTGTGAAATCTCTCAGCTCTGTCCCTGATCAGCAGCTGAGCCTGGCTCATCATGGTCAGCTCTGGCTGCTCTGCCAGAACTTGATGGGATCAGGGAATGTGGATTAGCTGTGCTGACCTGCTTGCTTGTTTTTGAGAGACCATTATTACAGATTAATAACATACAAAATACATACATAAAAATGTAGTAATGCTTTCTCTATGTAGCATAGCAATAACAGAGTAGTTGAGCTTTGTCCCACCACTTCTCTCTGCTGTGGCCAGTCAGTGCTAACATTATTAGTTAATGCTGCAGTTGGAGTTTTACTTTGGATTTTTCATCCCACATTCCTCAGTGGTATGCCAGTGTAACTGGGAAAGGAACACTAAGCTTCATGAGACTTAAAATGATATTTAAAGCCCCAGGTTTTTGTAATTTTGTCATTAGCAAGCTATTAGATCAAAGATTTGTCCAGCAATTCTATTTTATTGCAGTGGAAAACAATATTTTTGGGTTGTAGTCATATTTTGGTTTTATTTTAACTAAATTTTGAATTTGTAGAAGAAAACCTGTCTTTCTGAAACACACAGAGAGAGCAAAAATGGTGTAGGAGGTGGGAGCCAGATCACTTTTTCCTTCTAATGAGAAACCATTCTGCCTTTAATATACATGGTAGTATTTTAGTTCCACTTTTTCTTCTCCTCTTGAAATACTAATTAAATGTGTAAAGAAAAAAGTCATTACCTACATTGTTATGTTTTACAAAAGTCTGCTCTGTTATTCTTTTTCTCAATGGGTTGTTGTTTTGTAACAAAAATGAGTTTTAGAACTAAATTGATGAAATATGTTCCTAACCTTTGAATTCACAGTGTTTTGGGAACAGTCAAATTAATTGGTGTGTATGGTACATGGATTCTCTTTAGAAATAAAGTATAATACTGCTTTTGTACCATTATTTTTACAGATTAGGCGATGGATGCATAGCATTCAGCTGTGTGGAATTTTACTTACCATAGACCTACTCATTTGCACTGTCTAGTTTGTTAAAATATACTCTTTAGCATAATTGTAATCATCATCAGTAGGTCCACATATCTAGAAAGATCGTAGGTATTATATTTGAATCCCTCTTTTAACATTTTTGAAAAATTGCTTTAATTGGAAAATAAGTAACTTTTAAACAATATGCTTTTCAGCATGTATTTAATTTGGCTTAGGGTCTGATTTTTAAGAGCAGAAAAACAGCCTGAATTTACTTTAACTATGTAACTACTGTAATATTATTATTATTATTGAGGGCAACTAATTTTTGACACTTCTTAGAGGTTGATTCTCCACATTTTAGGCAGTGAATTGGAGACATACACTGTATTGTTGCTGATTTTGCAGAGATGATTTAGCTGAACTTGTTGCTGAAGGCATCTGGGATGGGTGAGGGTGTAGTCACACAGTTTGCATCTGATGTTTCTGGGAATGGCAGCCTTCAACAGAAATGGGGAAGCAGGGAAGTGTCTGTGTCTTCATTTGCTGCTTGTGTTTGGAGATGGAAACAAGGGGTATGTTCTTTTACAGGCTTCTCCCACCATTCCAGAATAATGCAGGACATGATGAAGTGGTGTAGAAGATCAAAAGGGCAAGCAAGGCTATGTTTTTGTGTGTAGGAGAGATAATGTCTCCCATCATCCGTGCTTTGTTTGCATAACACAATTTTTTAAGACGTTTAGTTCAATACTTCATTCAAATTGCCTGCTAAAAGTCACTTTAACTAATTTTATTGATCTCACACCAGTAGTACTCTCTCATGCCAGTAGTACTGTTACAAAGTTACTGCAGTGTGACCTGGTTTCATGTGGCATAACCAACATTTCTTCTTAGTCCAAGGGCCCAATCTGTGTCATTCTTAAAGAAGTCAGTGTCTTGCCCATCTATTGTGTTTTATTGGTGCTGAAGTTAAGACTTCTCTTGCACTTTTATCAGGTGCAGTGCTATTAAATTAATCCTCTTCTGGAGTTTTCTAGTTGCAGTAGGGTGGCTGTGTACTTCAGCAAAGGCTGAATTAATACAGTCAGTTTTCCAACTTATGAATGGTCTTCAAAGGCCATGAGTTTTGTGGACTGTTAATAAAGTTTCTGTGGTGCATAATCGTTGAAGTAATTTGTTCAGAAAACAATTGTGGATGTACTTAGGGCAATATAATGGACGCCATGTTTAATGGCAATAAATAAATGCTATTTATACTGACAGAATTGAGGCTCTCAGTTGTTCATGTAGAGGTTGAGCATCTTTTTGCATGAAGTTGTAAGCTGAAGACTTTGTCTTATGTGCTTGAAGCTCAAATTTTAAATTACTTATTTAAACCCCTTTTCCAAAAAACACTTGCTTTGAGTGATTGGTGTTTTTTTATTCTGTGTTTTGCAGAAGATGAATATTTTGTTCTTGCAAAGAAATCCCTGTAAAAATGGAAGTTTTTTTGATGGAAATACAGTGTTATGTGTTCTGCTGCAGAGTCTGTATGTGGAAAGAAATATACTGCTAAGCCTTGTGAAATTTCAAAAGACCATATACAAGTTACTCAGATTTCTGACAGTTTGATCAGTCATGATGGCATAGTTAACAAAAATACTGGGAAAATGATGAACTGTGTAATTTGCTTATTTACAGACTTCCCTTTCATCTATTTTTTTTTGCAAGATGTGAGAGAAAATCCCTAAAATAAATGATTAAACTAATGGAAACATTTCTAGAACAAGACTTCAGTGGAAGCAGCTCTATAATCAGTAGTTGCTGTCTGGTGTATGTGAATTCCTACAGTCCTGGTGTTTTACTGTGGCCTCGAATATGCTGTCTGCTGTGAATACTGTTTGGTGGCTGTGTTCTGATGAAGCAGAACATTTTTAGCCATTCTAATTAAAGAGATAATTAATATTTTTCACTAGAACCTTGGAAGAATCTTTCACAGCTCTTGAAAGGGAAGGAGAAACTGCTTATTAGAAAGAAACCAGAACTTTTTCTGTCTCTTTGCAATGACTTTTTGCCTCAGCTTAGAGAGCTTAGACTTTTCACTATGGCTTAGAGCCTGAATAATTTGTGCAGTTTAGTGTAAGATGAGGTCTGCAGATCAGGTTCATTGTCTTTGAAGTGCCTGATTTTGACTTGGGTGGTAAAACTCTTCACAACTATCCAAGCCTTGTGTTTCTATTTTAACCAAACATATTTTCCTGTTTTATCTACTGCTTTATCATGGGCTGGATTCTTGTTTCACAGGGACTTGGTTGCAGTCAGTGAGTAATACAGGAGGTGTATTACCAGGTATAACTAGTAATAGTTCTTTTACAAAGCAAGTGCTACTTTAAAGATAATCATCTGTTTGCATTAGATCAACTAAGATACTACTGTTTATTAAGCATACTGCATTTATTATTTTCCTACAATGTGGGCTTCTATTGCAGTTGTATAATTTTTCAAGGTGGCTGCTCTAATGTTTGGAGAAAACACAATAAAACTTTTAGTTTTCCTTATGGTAATGCTCAAAGTTGGTTTTTATTGGGCTGTTTTGTTGTTATTTGCATTAAAGGAGTAATTTTAATCATACAAATAGCTATGGGCAAGTTAAAGGAGGCTGATGAATAGATCTGCTCTAGAGTTCTAGTGGCTGGCAAATTGCAGTGTCTGTACACTAATTTATTTAAAAGAAAGAATTGAATAATTTATTTAAAAGAAAGAATTGAAAAGAATTACAGTAAATGGTTGTTGCAATTGTCTGTTCAGTTTTAAATGACAGTATAATACATATCTGTAACTAGGATGTCTATGGGCCTAAGTGCAAGAAGGCACCATTCTTGATTAATGTTCTTGATTAATTTTGTGGCTCAAGACATTTTAAATTGTATGTAAATTATACCATTGTTTCCACATTTAAAGCAATAGGAATCTTATTTCAAATTGCAAACCAGAGAAAAAATACTTAGGCTTGGTTCAGCTACCTTTAAAGTATTTCCAGCTTCTGATAGAAGACTTTTGTATCTTATTTCTTAAATTAACAACAGAGGAGCCACTGTAAAAAGGATGTGCTTAGGCTTTTCTGTTAGTATTCATCAAACAGCGAGGCAGACAGTATGGCAGTTTGATGATGCCTCTGTACAAAGGGTTTTATATTGGCAAAAATTAATAAACTGTAAAAATGACCCAAATTAGCTTCATCTTTTTGGACATGTCTTCATATAATCTGTAGACCAGAAAGAGGTAAATATTGAGTCACAATTTTTTTTTCAACTTGACACTCCATTTTTTATTATTATACTTTTCCTTGATCCATCTAAATTACATTTGAGGTTTGCACTCACAAAGGTAATTTTAAATGTTTTGTTTTTTTCCATGTAGCTCTTCATTTTTTGGATTGCTGGTGGATTAATGTTGTAGAAAATTATTATTTTGACACACTAAGAAAAAAGAGAACTGATGCTTTTGTAAACGCGCTGCTTGATCTGTCAGTCTTTCAAGATTAAAGGGAAAAGGCAGAAAGTCAAATAAAAAAAAAAAAGCCCAAGAAACTATTCCTATTGCAAGTAATTCTCCCCAATGCTTTTGCCCAGGTTCACCTTTTCTAGCCAATGAAGATGGTGTACTTGGAGGTGTGATCGTTCTCCGCTCCTGCAGGTGCTCAGCCCAGCCTGAATCCTCACAGGAAAAGCCAACTTTACTAGGTAAACAATTCTTACTCATTTTTAATTCAGCTGGATGCTAACTCAAAAGGAAGGGTGAAATGAAATCTCTGTGCGTGTTTGAAAGCCACAGAGGAAACAAAAAGGAATTGACATTGAAATAATAAAAAACCAGAAAGTGAAATAGGGAACGAAAAAGGCTGGTATTAACAGAACTCCAGAAAAGAGCATTCTTTCTGACTCGTTATTTCTAAGCAGAATTGTCATTGAGAAGATTATTTGGGATCCTTCTAAACCTATGGCATAGATACAATAGTTGCTTGTGGCGAGGGATGTGTTCCTCTTTGGAAAATTTGCATTTATAGCTGGGAGTAATGCATGTAACTGTTTACTGCTTCTCAGTAGCTTATTTGTGAAAAATGCTTTCTAAAAAGTTGTTTATTCCTCCTTTTTGCAGAAGAAAATGCGTGAATTTGGAGAATGTACTTAAAATTTGTAAGGAAAGTTGTTTATGGTTGTTTATTCTTGGTAATGGCCAGGAAAATTGGTTTAGATAAGTTGCAGTTACTATTTGCATTTGCACCAAACAGGACTTTCTGCTGCTCCTACTGAAACCACCTGGACTTTGCCTCTACCAGCAGCTGTCTGGTTCCAAAAGGGCTTTACATCCCTTCATCCCTATTTCTGCCCTGGAAACACAATCCCTCTCTTGCTGCTTTATGGCAGAAAAGTGTATTATGGAAAACTGTCCCATGGTTTGTGTGGGAGAAATAGATGGGAGCTGAAGGCTGTAGACTATGAGCAGAACAGGGTGGAAATACAACCCTGAGACAAATTTGGGATTTGGGGTATGTTAATTACTTCAGGATGACACTTGTGCCATCTCCTTTCCTGTGGTGCTCCTCAGATGTGCATATTTATTGGGTCACACTGACCTGTCCAATGTTGCCAGAGTTAAAGTGTTTTTCCTTTGTATAATACTCTGCTTTATGATTATTTACCCAACTGTGACATTATCTAGTGCAACAGCATCCTGCAACATAAATTCTGTCCTTAAAAAAAGAGTTAAGAAAATGAAAATAAAAGTCTGGTTAAGTAAGAACAAACAAAATCAATGTAACCTTTAATTCCTGAGATCTGGAAGTGAGAGAAAATTTCTATTCATTTAATGCTTGTCATTTATATAAGAGAACATATTCTATTAATGAAGATTTGGCATTTTTTCCTCAAAAATTAATTTATAAAATCCCCATATATTGTACATCATAAGTAAAGACTATTTGTCCATTGATTTTTGATTTTCTTTCAACTGAAATAACACTGATATTAATTGTAACACAGTACTTTTTTTTACCATGGAAATTTCCTACCTTATAATGCATGTAGAGATAATACACAATTAAACATATGTAGTATTTGTGTTGGACTGAAAATAAGTTGGTTAATACTGACAAACTTTGTGTATAGAGTAAAGAACTCTCATGTCTTTGTTAGAGGAATCATCTTTATTTCTTTCTTTTTAATGTTGAAAAAAATGGCAGGGAAGTGACTTATTAAATGGTTGAAAACATACTTATCTGAAGATATTTCACATGTAATTTAGAATTTTCATTATGGTTCACTACCTATAATGGCTAACAATAACTAAGGTTTGTGCTAGTACAGGCTACTTTTGGTTGTTTTCAAAGGCAAAGATACAATATTTTGAGGGTATTTGTTCTGAACTGTTTTTCAACTTCTCAAAATTGAAAGATGGGAGTAAATTTGTCTTTAGAAAATGTTTTCACTGACAGTGGAAAAGCATTTTGGGGTGCCACGGAAGGTTGGGTGCCTCAGGCACACATTGTGCTGGATATATTTCACTCTGTGAAAGCTTTTGATTCACCTTTGGTGGTGTCAGCCATGAATCTGTTATGGGGGAGCAGAGCACACACCTTGATATGGAGTTCATTTTTCTTTTATGATGGTATCTGCATATCTGTCAGAATCTTCAAGTCTTGCTGGGATCATCTAACATTTGATCTCCTGCTCTGCTTTAATTGCTTTGCAAGGAGATGTGGTTCAGAGTGCTCAGCAGGCTGTGACCTTCATCAGCCACATTAAAGGAATGTGAGGAACAGGAATGAGTAAAGGTTTTAAACCCATCTAGTGATGCTTGTTTTGCAGCATATGAAAATCACTCTCAAAAGAAATATGTGGAAATGTCTGTTCATGGCATCTTGTGTAATTAATGTAAGACACCTCCCTTAATCCAGAGAAAGAATTTTTGCCTCAGTGCATTTTTTAAGCCTTTTACAGAATTCTGTGAAATGCCTTAAATTCTGATGAGCTATTTTTTTTTCTTTCCCCCCTTCCAAATTATGGACTTTATGAATACAAAGAAAAAGTACCATGGCAGAGAGCAGGAAGAAAACAGTGTGGCAATTTATAAAGCTCCACTGACAGAGAGCTGAACATATGAATAATGTGCTCTTTGTCTGAATTTTGTGTTGCAGCTGAGTAGGAGTGTGTTTGTGTGCATAAAGATACCTGCATATGTATCAGGCAATTAAAGATTATTGGAACAGGCTGTTAAACCATTCATAAATCAGAACACTTTCAGACTTCAGGACAGCACCTTACTGGATGAACAGGTATTAACAATACTTGTGAGCAGTGATTAGTTTTCTTAATCATTATCACTGCAAGCATGCCAGTTGGTCTTTAACACTGATAATTCTAAATTAGCTGTGAGTGCAGTACCAGAGAGCTGATGTTGTGTTTCTGGTGCTGGAAGTCCAGGTAATCAGACCTGGGAGTGCTTTGCTAGAAGTTTCTTCTTCATCTTTCTTTCTTCTCTTACCTTTAGTGCTCCTTACACTCTCCACAAAAAAGGGGTGTTTGCATCTGCTGTTGTAATTCAGCATACTTTTGAATCCAGGACTTCCTTTAATTTTGCCAGAAATCTTTCTTACTGTGCATGTTACTCTGTTTCCATCATACACCTCTCCTCCTTTCTCTGCAGGATAATTTTGCTTTTACCAGATGTCTTTCCTGCCTGATCTATATCTTCAATTCCCTTATTGCAGACATGACTATTTCTGCATGTTTGCCTGTATCCTGCTTGAGAAGCTAAGCCACAAATCCCCATTTACCTGTTGATAAGAGGCCATCTGGCTTTATGCTGTTGCAGGGTGATTTTTTCTGGGTTCAAGGCAGGCAAATACAAGTTCTGTCAGCTTTTACTGATGAGTGGAACAGGCCACTGCTTTAGAAGTTGGTCCAGTTTTTAACTGCAGTTGGTGTTGATGTATGTCTCATCTTGGAGGCTCCATATCATTGAAGTAACATTCTTATTCTGGGTAATAGTTCTGCAGCATGTGATTGTGAATACACAGGAAAATCTTGTTTGTTTGATAGCTGTTTCTTTTGAGATTTAATTGCTCTGGTAAGTAGTTTTTGTTCTTTGTTTTTTACCCTTGCTATTTTTGTTCCTCAAGACACAGTCTTGTTAAATTGCATCTTGTATTTTAAACCAAGGCCTTTTTGTAACTTGTTGCATTTTCCTTTATAGTGGAGTTTCTGTGGAGCCATACAACAGAGAGCATGTGTGTTGGATACATGTCTGCACAGGATGGCAAAGCTAAGGTAAGCCATGAGGAATAGGCTGTAATACAGTAGGATGACTGCAGAACCTAAGGAGAATTTGAATTAATGATAATGAAATATATAAGAAATTTCTTTCTCTAAGGGAACAGAAGAAGTAACAGTTGCATAAGCAGTTAAATGTGTCAATTGATAGGCATTTCTAATTTATTTTTTTAATTGCAGCAGTTAACACTATACTAGCATATATTCCTTGTCAGGATAAGGCCACAAACACACATCTATTCCTTCTGCTGACAGTATTTGAATTTGAATAACTTTATTCATCTTGATTCAGCTATGCTGGTATCTTATTTTTCTGTGGGCGTGTCTTCCTTTGGATAAAGCAATTGCACCATCAAGGAAGATATAAAACAAACTTCAAACAAGTTCCTAGAATACCCTCTCTAATACATAATTCAAATATCACCATCCATATTTTCAGTTTCTTGGGGCCTTATAATTGATTTTTAATGGGAGAAATATTACATTAAATTTGAATTTAACAGTGAAAACTGGAAAATTCTGTCACATCATGATGAAAGAGTAGGGATTAACCAAGTGGATGAGCCATTCATTCTTAGGAAAAGAGCATGGAAAGGAGAAAAAGGTGGGTACTGTAGTGTAGCAACTGGAGCATTTTGGAGAGATGTTTGGAGAACAGGAATGAACATGGGAGAAGCTGCAAGCAGAGACTGTAATGGTTTCTGTAGATATTAATGCAAAGGGGGATGTGACCAAGGTAATACAAGAATATTCAAAAGAAGAAAATCAACATCAGATATTTTACATAACAAAACTGGTATAAAACTCTGTTTCAAGCACTGGAATGGATGAGTTCATCTTCAAGATGTCAAAAATGCAGGAAAAAAAAGACAAGAATGTTCCAGAAAGACAAGGAAGATAACAAGCAGGCGATGAAGGAAGTTCTAGTAGAGATGTAAGTGAAGAATTTGCTTCACTTTTTGAATAAATTAGGTACAATTCTTTCCAGATAGCTTTACATGGAAGAGAGTGTGGTTTTAGTTCTTAATATTTGTTTCAGATTTAGTTGAAAAGAAGTCCAAACTGAACTTAAAAGCTCAGATTGAGTGAAACTAAACCAAGTTCAGCCACAGATGTTGTAGAATTTGCTAGTTAGCTTTGAATTGTTTTCTTGTGTTTGCAGTGAAAGAATAGCTGAGAGTAAGGATATTAAAGGTTTCCAGTGTGCACACCTGTCTCTGACTTGCAATGTGAGGCTCAAAATCTTATTGTTTCTTCCTGGTAGTGTCTATTAATAAATAAATGCTAAATATGAAATCTGTCTGGTAATGAATATTAACATGACAGTGCCATGCCCAGAGTTGCTTTCCTACTCACAGTTGCAACATGTGACATCTGGTGTGCATTGTTTTCATACTGCTGGTAAATTCTCCAGCTGGTAATCCTGATTGTGCTGACAGACACAGCTGCTCTTCTTGGATCACTTTTAAATTATGTTTTTGACCTTCACTGAAGAGTTAATCCCCCTCCTTTTCTTCCTTCTTTGAGTCTGTGGCCACGAATGCTTTCCAGAGAAAAACCACAAACGCTTTTGCTGCTGACTTCTATTGATCAAAAAAAGTCTTCTGTCATAAAAGCTGGAATTTTGTTCTGCTACAACTAGGACTAAGTTATAGATGGAAAACTGGTCTTGAAATAGAACACAATGTATTACAAGTGAAAAAAACCCAACTCTGTTCTTTAATAGAGTGACTGTTTTGCTACAGTTAATTTTGAGTGCTTGCCATGAAAGAATAATGGGATAAGAGTTCATAAAAGTATAAAATATCACTTGTTTATGAGGACCATAGCAAAATGATTAGGCAGCAGCTTGTAAGGAAACATTTGCTTTCCTGTTTTTCTACGGTGGTAAAGACCTTCGGTCTAAGACTTGAGTTTTGTTCTTAAATGGAGGGGTTGTCATAGTGCCTGATTTTGAACTGGTTCAATTTTTTACTAGACTAGTACTAGAATAATAAAAAGGGGTGCATACTAAAGAGAAAAGGAGCCTGCTTTTCTGTCTTAGTGTGACTCTTTGGGCATGGGAGGTTAATGCAATTCATAATAGGACCTAGCAAATGGTGATTCTGAACACCAGATGGAAACTGTGGAGGTACAGGACAAGGCAAAGACAGGATAGATGCAGCTCACCTGCAGACACTGGTGTGCTCAAGGCATAGAGACAACCAATTATCTGTCAGCAGCTCCTTAAAAGAGGACTGGGACAGGAAAGTGGAATCAGAGACTTGAAGTGGTTTGTACATTGTGACCTGCTGGTGTTTCTGGCAGCACGAGCTCTCCAAGCCCGGGTTTGGAAGTACCCTTGCACCAGGGATTTGTTTGCTCCCAGTTTAGGCAAGAGCTGTGCACTAATAGTGGTTTGATTTGAAGCATATTTTCTGGAAAGGTGTCCAGTTTTTTCTTTCTTTTTCTTTTTTTTTTTTTTTTTGTAAAACCAGCTGCCTGGAGTCACCATTTTCTGTTGGATTAAAGTGTTTAGTTGAACGTTGCTTTAAAAATCCTGCATAGCCTTGCCAGATGAACTAAGTTCACACCATATTGCTGACATCTCTGTTTGTGTGTCCTATCAGCTCTTTCTGGATGCTGGAACTATTTCAGCTCCTCCACCACTCGTAACTCTGGAGGTGTCATCTCCAGCACCTGCACAGTGGATGTTCCAGTGGCTTCCCTCAGAGTCTTACACCACAAACAGCTAATGAAGGCTGATCTTAGCTGGTTCAACTGTGCTCTTTTTTTCTTGTCATCCTTCTCAGCACAAGCAGCTTCATAATCACTTGGTGCCAGCCTTTGTCACAAATTGGATGTGGAATGGCTCAATGTTTTCATCTCAGCATTTTGACTCTTTCCTATACTTCTTGAACTAACCTGCACCACCGGGTGCTGCACCTAACCCAGGCTGGTGCTTGGGAGCCTCAGTTATCATGAGCTTAAGGGGCAGACACCCTCTGGTTTAGGAGTTTCTGGAGCCAAACCTTCCTGAGCAATACTGTGGCAGATTGTTTCAACATTAGCCCTGTTCTTTGCAAGATGAATGGGCTTCCCAGGATCTCTTGAAGCTGAGGTCTTGTATCACCACCTCTGTGATGGTAGAATTGTCACAGTAGTGATGCTCAACTCTTTCTATCCATTCAAGGGTCTGTTGGAATATTCTGGGCTGCAGTGGAAGTCTCTGGCTGCAGCTGTGAGAATACATAGAAGCAGATAGAAAATACTAGTTTGTGGAATCCCTCTGTATCCTTTTGTAGCAGTAACTGCTGCATCCACAAAGGTTATGACTTCTAGATTGAAAGACTGGGAGATTAAATAACTGCATGAACTGAGGAGATTTTTTTGTTATTGTGTTGTTGACTCACTAATTACTTGATATGAATTTAAGCAATTATTTCTTTTTCCAGCCCAACTTTTCTTGTCTTTTTGAGATACTAGTTGGTCTTCAGAACAGCCTTCCAGATGCTTGGGTTTCTTTATGGATCCATAATAGATCTAACAACTGTTCATAGCATCAGCTAAGAAGGTCACCCTGTCACTGGGGTTCTGACTTCTTCAGCATTACTCCATCAGAGTTCAGTTATCATTTCCTATTTTCCTGAACTGATTGGGTTATGTTCTGTTCACCCATAATGTGATTTTAGATTAAAATGAGGAATGGGAAGGAAGGGTGTTAATGGTTAGGTTGCACAAATTAATTGACTCTTCTTGGTTGCAAAGATTTCATATCTTCTTGCTCCATGTCTGCTTACTCAATGGAGGATGCTTCAAAGGAAAATAAATTCTTCAGTCTCAAATGAGAGTGCAGTGTATGCCTGCAATGTGAGTTCTTACACCAGCGACATCTCTTGAAGGTTCTGGTTATGGGTAGGCAGCCTTTCCTTGATTTCCTTTTCCTGAATCTGACCAGTGTCTTGTCATGGTGCTTGAGAGTAATTGCTGGTGGCTGATGTTTCTGCTTGAAGATAGGTAATTCCTCACTTTATTTTCTATAGTATTTGAAGTCAAAGTCCTTTCTTCCCAGTGCAAGATCCAGTCTCAATACCAGCAAAATGCAGTTTTGGTGATATATTTTGTGTAAGTATTTGAAATAATTTATCAGCTCGATATGTTTCTTAGTATTTATAAATCTGCTATATGATCTCTCTAAATGTTGTAAACTTTGCATTTTACAGTAAATGTTGCAATATTTTTGAGTAGTAGTTCAGACTCATAGGTTTTAGTTCTTCTAACAGCTGGATCACTTGATGGCAAATTTAAAAAACCCAGTTGCAATACTGAATATAATCCAATTAAGTTGCCAGTTTGAATCTCTTTTTGGCAGCTATTCAGTTATTATAACGTGAACTGGTAGGCTTTATGTTATGGCAGGTTTTAATAATGCAAAGCCATTCTTTCCTTTCTCAAATGAACTAAATTCACATTGCTTTGCAAGATGTAGTCCAGCATTAGTGGAGAGTGTTGCACGTTGCTGTGTTTGAAAACATCCATCAGCAGCAACTGCTGTTCACACCAAACCTTGTGGTTGCAGTGTTCAAAAAGAAACTTTTTATCTTTGACAGTTAATTTCATCTGCCAGTATGAGCAAACATAAACATGGTGGACAGGGAGACCGTCTCCAGTTCACTTTTCTTGTTGAGATGTAAGCTGTCATCATCAGATTTATTTGCCTTTACTGATATTGTAAAATTTAGCAGAAGTCCTTCCCTGTGTTTGAAGTGATACATGTGACAAACACTGTTTGTAGTGATTGTTGTTGGTTTTCTGAGGATGAGCTTCTGTATTTGACTGTGTGAGTGAAAGGTCTGTGAATGACCTTTGTCAGGAGAAGGGCAGTTTTCCAGTGCTCGTCGTGTGAAGAAACACATCTTGGAAGAATCTTAATTCTAATTTGAAAATTAGTGGAAAAATTTACTAAGCCTGTTTAGTGAGCAGAAATATGAAGTCAAATAATTCAGTCATTCATTTCAGACTACAGAGACAGTCTTTTAACTTCATGAGACAGGAGAAGTATATGTCACTGTTCTACTTATTTTCTTTAATTTTCACACTTGTCTGGAGACTGGAGAATCAGTCAGAAATTTTCATTTGAAAACTATTCTTGGCATACAGTGGACCATCCAGTTCCCTCATAAAAATAAGGTTTTTCTGTTTGTTGGAAATATCCTTCAGTGCTAAGATACTGGTTAAAATGTTTGGGTCATATACCTTCATGGAAGTTAACTGGCTCTGATATGAGAAGATAAGTTCACTTTTTGGGTTGGATTCTTGCATGAAGCCAGTAGTTCTGGAACTCTCCCTGGATTTGGCTGACAGAGTGGGGTAGGGAAGATGGGACTGTGTGTGCAGGTATATATAAATGCAATAACCTTAGCACCTGCAATTCACAGTGATACAAATCACATTTGAAGATTCGTGACAGGGTTTTAGAATACCTCTACAAAACCCTGAGATGCTGAGCTGCTTAGGTGATTGATTGGTATGTGTCTTTAGGCTGTCTTGATACAGGTATGAGTGATTTAATTAGATACATAAATAGTTTATAGTAATATACTTACCCACAGAGTGAATTTGAGCCTGGAAAACTGTTAACTTCCTAAGCAACCTGTATGTAAAAATCATTATTTTCAGTGCAGTGAGACCAGAAGTACCCCATCACTGTATTTTTCTGTTGTTTCCCAACAAGGACAATATTCTGGAGCCTCTCTATTTTTCCCCCCTTTTTTTTTTTTAAATTTACTAAGGTTTCACCAACCAAGATGCACATGGCATTTTCCAAGAGCAGCAGTTGCCAGTATTTAGTGTGGCACCTTCTCCTGCCATACCACAGGTGTACATACAAACCACGGTGGAGGAGAGATTACCAGGAGACAGAGCAGCAGAGTTGCTGCCAAAATGGGCTCTTACTGCTTAGAAAATAAATACAGAATGTGTGGTCAGATGGTTCTGATGGTGGAAGTGTGTACCCAGTTAGAAGGCTCCAAATTTCTAGAGTATGTGAGTTTGGTGGTAATCTTTTTTTCAGGGGGCAAAGCTGTAGAAAACAATTTCCTTAAGGGTATGGTATATTTGGTCTTTCATTATATTTCATCTCTATAGTGTAATGAATGGAAAAAGTTTATTTTATGAATTATTCCATCTAAAGCATATCCTGAGTGTGTAATAAGAGTGCTAAACACATGAAGTACTCCCTAGATTTGCTTAAGAACTGAATGTGCTGCCATCTGGTAGTTGTACTCTGTCCTCTTGGCAGCGTTTGATTTCAGCTTTCTCATGCAGCCCTGTCTCTCTCTTGGCTGAAATTTTATATATTCATTTTACATTGTATTTATGCTTTTAATGAAAGAAAAATTCTCTTAAGTTGTTGTGACAAACTGATACTTTTATGTGAATAGAAGGAGACTAGTTCTTTAGAAGAAAATGTTTTACATATTCCTTGGTCTCAAGGTTGTTTCAGGATCCTTGTCTATGAGGCATGAAGTAATAGAAGTCAAAAAGATGAAACCATATATTGTTCCTGTAGATTCCATGTATTCCAGAAAGAGCTATTAGTTTTGTAAGTAGTAGGGAACTTCACAGTGTGTGTCAAAAAGCTCTGGAGAGAGGAACATCCCAGTGTCTGCAGCACTGTGGTTGGGGGATTGGTAGTTCCATGATGCTGGTTTGGTTAGGAGGGAAAGAGGGAAACATGGTGTGTTTGGATGTCAGGAACACAGAGCAAGAATCAGCACTGGGGGGTTGGTTAGTTGGGCTTTATAGAGGGGTAGGAAGCAAAAGATCAAATGTTTCTTCCAGCATTTACCTTTTTTTCTGTGGAACTGTGGGCAAGAGGTTCCTCTTCTAAGCTGCAGCAAAAATCTGTGGTGACTGCCTGGTGTCCCAGATGTTGGTACCTCATCTCCTACTGGACCCTCACCAACCTTGCTTTTCTCTGGGAAGGCAAAGCAAATCAAAATATTCTTGGGACTGTAAAATGCCTGTATATGAAGCTGAAGATATGGATAACTCATCATTCTTAATCTACCATTCTTTGACATACACTTTCCTCAAAGAGAGGCTTCTGTGGAGTTGGGTGGAGGATTAACTCAGAAAAAAATATTTTCTTTCCTTTTTGTTTTGGTCCCAGGCACAATTTCTTCCAGGTGTAGGTTCATTCATTCATGTGGCACACTAATTGAGTTCAATTAAAACCTTTCCAGTGTTCTTTTTTGTTTGCTTTTTTATTTTTAAGTTTCTAGAATCTAAATCTAATTGACTATACAATCTGGACTTAATGTAAAATGTGATGTTGGGATATAAAAATGTAGCAAACTTTACAAATAAGTTCTGTGGTTCATTTAAAAATATTCAGTGTTCTTTGATGTTCCTTTTTATTTACTGGAGCTTGTTCTTATGGTTAAGAACAAGGGAGATATAAATGTAAGAATTCATTTGGGAGTTTTCTACAGTTGTCTTGACATGAATGTTACCCTTTCAAATTACTTATTAAGTAACATCTTAAACATTATCATCTTAGAGCTCTCTCATTTTTGTTCTGCACAAGGCAGCCGTTGGTGAAAGTAATAAAAAGTAGTCAGTGTAAACCAGATCTGTATTTGCTCCATCATAGAAAGTATGCAAATGAACAGGATGCAAGTAAAAGCTTTAAGAAATGCTTTGTTATATGTGGTTTCAGTGTTTCTGTAAATGGGAATCTTCAGGTGCTGGTGTGTAGTGTTCTGGGGTCTTGTGTATCTTGGAAAAGATGCTTATTGGCTTAAACACAATTGTTTCTTCGGTTTATTTATTTGGTAGCTGGCAACAGGAAGTCTTTGGAGCTTTTTAGACGGATGTATGGATGTGAGGGTATTTTTTACAGAGAAATTTCTTATTTGCATCATATTGCAGTTGTCTTATCCTCTGAAGTGTTAGTTTGTCAAGTATTTAATTCTGTCTGAGGTTTCTCGAAGGTGTATTTCTGTGTGCAGCAGTAAAGGCTTCTGAGTCGCCCTAAGAAATAGACCTATAAACTATGAAATGTCTTCACTCTGGATATTTCTGTCTACTTTCAGAGCATTGATTCATCCAAGTTGCCTTTTCTATGCATCTGTCATGGTCTTTCTCTTCATGTGTTAAACATTAATGCAAACAAAATAGGAAAAGAATCTCAGTTGCTTTTCAAGTTGCTTTGTAGTTTGTCCTCAGACTTCAGTAAGGGAATAGCTTAATTGTTCAATACTTACAAACTTACTTTGTCCTGCTTAACTTTGCCTTTTCACAGCCCATAATATTCTCTTGACTTTTCCACAGACTCACATTTCAAGACTTCCTCCTGGAGCTGTGGCAGGACAGTCCGTGGCAATAGAAGGAGGAGTTTGCAGGCTGGAGAGTCCAGAAAGCAGCTGATTCTTCACTTCATTGCAGAGAATGTGAATGACTCTTTGTACAATAAGGGGGTTTTTTTTGTGTTTTAACAGATGTTGGAAATTCTGCTTTTGTTTTATACTCTGTATTGCAACCATGTGCACCACAACTTGAGACAAGTGCTGCTGTAGTTTATGTTCTCACTCTGTGAATGGGGGTTATGTGCATGTTCATTTGTCCCACAATTAAAATAGGAACGCTCCCCAGTTGTGCAAAGATCATGAATGATTACTGATTGCATTTTCATTTTTCTGTGTTGAAAGATAACCAAAAGTTAAGAAAAAATGATTTAAAGATATGGTCACAATTGTCATTCATATTCTAAATTTAAAAGGCCTTTGAAGTGGCTTTATAATTATGCAAAAAATTATTATGGTTTCTAAGTTTCTTAGTGGCTTAAGGAAATCCAGAGGTGATTTAAACATGAATTGTTTTTTTCCTCTCCAGTAAGGAGGATTTTTTTTTTTTTTGTTCAAAGAATGGTTTCAGTGAAACAAACTAGAGCAAAATTAAGGCTCAAATTGTTTTTGAATAGTCTTATAGGTCATATCTGTGTTCCCAAACCCAGATGTTAATAGCTCAAAGCTGTATGTATTGCAAAAAGCTATATGAAGATAACGTATCGTTACGCAGTCTTTATGTATAATGGAATATTACAGTGTAAATAAGAAAACAAAGTTTATGGAAAGATTCAATATTATTCTTCACTTCTGCTTTAAATCTATTTTTAAGAGAGGTACAGAAATGAACATATTACTGGATGCGAAGTGCAATGTGTATGGAGTGGCTGGTGGGAGGTCTGACATTGAGCTTTCGTGTTGGTAAAGCAACTTCCTCATGTCCAGCCACAGCATGGGTATTTATATAACTGTGTGTAATATGTATGTACTGTGCATAAATTTACTGTAACTCCTTTTGATACCTTGAACAAATCTGCAATGTAAAACAACGTAATCCTTGTCTGCCTCGTGAAGCATTGGCAGCTGAACTGTCATTTGTCACCAGTTTGGCTATGTGAGCCAGGTTGCCCAAGTCCTAAAAGTGAGTTCTGATGTAAAACCTTCCACTCAGTCCTTTTTCCTTCTCAGCACTGGCAGCAATAGAAGACTTTTGTAATTGATTCATTGTCCTGATAAGTATGCCAAAGAGAAACTAAAATAGTTCATCCTTTTCCCTGGTGGATATTTGATAATTCTGTTTTCAGAAATAGTGGATGAATAGATATTCAGACTGTATTTGCTTAATCAGGCATTGTACTTGCCTGTTTTGTAATATTGTGCCTGCCTATAACAGACATACTTGACTGATTAAATGGTTATATTGATTGTAGTACCAATCTTTCATGGAAAAGAATAAAATTTTTTTTAATACCCTGAGTTAATTTTCACTGTTATACTACAGCATACATCGAGATACTGTCATCTGTGTATGGTTTTTTAATTGTGACCTCAGTGTAGCCCTATAGTTGAAGATATTTCAGTACAGTTCTGTAAATAATATAAAACAGCAGCTTTCCAGATTGCACAACAACAACGAGGAATGTGCCTGTCTTGAAATAGTTTGTGCTGAAATACAATGCTTGAGGTTGGATCCTCAGTGGTACAATCATGGTCTGAGAAAATGAAGGACCCTTCACTGTGTGAAGGGAGTGAAAAATTGAAGATCATGTATATGGGTTTCTACATAGCCAAATTTGAAAATGGCCTTGTTGTTTGAAAAGCTCAAGGAACAGCGTTAGCCTGCTTTTATTCTGAAAGTGCTTTTCAGTACTGACATCATAGAGAAATTTTGGCATAAATTCACTCTTTCATGCCATAAGCTTGTAAAATGTAAATTCATAAATGCTTTCTTGCCCTTACTTGCTTAATCTCTCTTTTTGGAGGTTTGGATTCCAGCATAGGATTTTTGTGGTTTGTTTTTACTTTATTTTTGTATCTATACAATACTCCAATCCATTTTTTTTTCTTCTTTTTGGTGTGGAGTTTATGAGAAGAAATCCATCTTAACATGTGTGAATTTTGGTATCAGTAATTCTGAAGACTGACAGGAGCAGAATTTCCTATCAAACTCCCACTTAAACCAATGAAATATCTTACACTAATTATGCAACTAATTGTGCTACTAGTTATATTTTGAGCTTAGAAGAGGCTTATGAAATATAAATGGTGAGGAGGGACACTGCAATGATGTGTTCTGTAAACCCTGTGTGTAATGAGTAACCATTGCCACTGGCATAAGCAGATACAGCCCAAGAGGAAATTACATAATGGACAGCAATAGCTGCTAAAATTATAAAGGAAGGGTGAGCAAGTGAAATATATAGAAATAAAATTTGAATGCTGTTGATTTTATACTCAAAGACACAATTACATGTCCTAAAGGATTAGCAGACAACAGACAGGTCGGTGCCAGAGTAGTCCTATTCAGTCTTCAGCCATAATAAATTTTCTTGCTTAAAGTTTCTAATAGGCTAAACCAAACCTGACACATAACCCATTTTTGTCTTACTTTGCTCCTGTGCCTTAACAGCATGAGCCTGCAATGAGTGATTTCAAAGGGCTCCAGCTGAGCAAGTTATGGAACACAGGTTTGTTACACTAAAGAAACTTAAGAGGTGATTTGAATTCCAGTTGTGGGGAATTTTTTTTTTTGTTGGTTGGGTTGGGTTTTTTAAAATAAAAACTCTTCGCAGTTCTGTACAAATGAAGATTGCTTTTTTTGCTTCTAAATTAACCTCTGCAAATGCTGTGGCATATGAGAGATTTGACTGAGGTGGAGGATGAGAGGACTTGGTTTAGAGGAACTGCAGCCATTCACATAAATTTGTGAAGGACAATACAGAAGATGCTGTGAAAAGAAGGAAGCCTAAAAGAAAACAAAGCTGGTAATAAATCTAGAGTTAATAGCAAGGTTGGGGTAACTGCTGCTGTTACTCAAAATGTGAATTAAAAGCAGAATATAGAAAAAGTAGCCAAAGGAATTGGTGCAATATTTCACAATGGCAAATGGTAAAAGTTTCCAGGGATTTGGAAGGAGTGGGGATGGGATTGACACTTTGGGAAGGGGAGGCAACATAGGGTGAAGCCATGAACAGAGGGGAAAACAGGAACAGACCAAATAATACAACAATGCAGGATTAGATGGGAAGCTCTCAAGTGTGTTATGAGACTTTAACATGCTTGTTAAAGTGAAGGCTTGCAATTTAATGATTTCTTTTTCTTCCAGTTATGTGAGTTGTTTATATATCATTGAGATATTGAGATATATCAAGAGTTCTGTCATTCAGTCATAGTAGGATTTTACTGCTGAAAGACACTGAATTACATGGCCAGTTTTTAACAGCATTTTGTGTGCAAATAACTGAGCACCATGTCCTCATTCTCAGAAGGTTTGCCACTCTAACAGAGTTTGGATCAGTGTAATTCTGGGTGGCTGACATCCCATTCTCTTAGTAGATAGTCAGTTTTTCATATTAAAATATGACTTAGGCAAATAACCTGGTCTTCAGGTCAGCTTGGTTGATAGCAGGAGGTTTAGGAGAGAATTGAAGAGTTGAAGGGAAAGTTTATACTGTAGCTGGGTAGGGAAATAAAGGCTCTTGTTAGCAGAGTATACAGAATAAATTTGTCAACGGGGAGAGCAGAAATCAATGGAAAGTGGTAGAGGGAAAACACAATTATTTTAAAGGAAAAAAAAAAAAGAATAAGAGACAGTAACCAAGAAACCTGGGTGTTCAATGAATTGATATAGGATTCACTTGCTATTAGGGCTCATCTTCCATTTGAAGAGACAAAGTATTAATTGCTCCCTTACACTTGGTTTTCACATGAAAGGTTTGTTTTGATTTACAGCAAAGTGAAGACAAACACAATTTCTGTGGCTTTTAGCCTCCATGTAGTGTCAGCAGAGGTTTTGTAGATTCCTTGCAGGAGGGTTGGGAAAGGGCTGCTGCCTCATACCAGAGGCCAGATCTGCCAAGAAATGCTGAGAACCTGTAACTTGCAGGAACTTGTGTTGAGATTTTATATGGAAGCTTGCAGCAAAGGACTCGGGTAGTGGGTCTGAAGACAGCATTACTGATTAATAAAACTTACCTCTTTTTGCTCATTTTTTACAGGAAAGCTCGTGGGAGATTTTGCTACTGTAAGAGCCCTGTGCTTGATTATTCACTCTATTGGGAGATAGCACAGAGATAAGGAGGACTTGTACACTGACTTTTATTGTTGTAGATTTTACAGTGACACAGGTTAGATTGTACACATTCCATGTAACCTGGGGCTTAAATCCCCACGAAGACCATTATCATCACTTGATAGGGATTTAAACACAACAGATGTGTCTTGTTACCCACTCCTGTCTGCCTAATGAAGCAAATAAAGTGTGTTAGCACGAGTAGCAGCTATTTGGACCTGCTTTCCTTAGCCTTGTGCCTAAACCATTGTACCCTCCCTTACCTCCAAGCTCTCAGTGACAATGTTGTATTGCTGCAAATATCCACTAAGGCATAGAGGGAAAGACCAGCTAAATTCATCTTTCTGAAACAAAAAGCCTTTCCAAGTGAAATGCCCTTTTCAGAAAGCGTCACACGAAGGCAAGTGCCTGAGGTGAGATCCTGTCCCCAGTGAGGTCACTTGGAGCTCAGCCATCAGCTTCAGTGGAGCCAGGATGTCATCCTTGAAGGTTTGTCTTAGAGGACTCAAACTTTATGAGTCCCTTAATGCCAATACTGAAGGCTTCAGAAATGAGGTTGTGTGAGATGTTTTGATGACTCATACTTATTTCTTAGATTATCTGGGAATATCTATTGGGTGTGTAGGGCTCCAGCAAGCCAAATGGAAGAACCAACCCACAGGTTCCTCTGGGCAAATAATCTTCTGTAGCCAAGCAATGACTGTGCTAAAAGAAGCTAAAGGGCTTTCAGTACTGTTTCATAATTCACAAGGTTTCATTTAGGTACGTGTGAGTGCATGGTAGCAACAACAACCCATCAGAGCACAACCTTGTGGCAAACCACTGTGTCCCAGATAAATTCCAATAAGCCACGAAACCAGCCTGGATTGCAGCATCTTCTGTATGTACTGTACCTGTGATAGAAATCTTACTGAGCTTAGTTTCTATAATTTTTTTTCTTAAAATGTGAGTTGTGATTCAGCCACACAATGCAATTTTGTGTTGGAGATCTCCCAGTCCTGTCAGCTTGAGATTTGGTTTAAAGTTGCCATCAAATTGTCCATACTTGAAAATACTGCTGCTTTTTGTAGCTAAGAGTAAACTCTTTTGTCTCTGGTTTTCTGCTGTGGGCAGGTGTAAAGGCCCCGGCTGCAAGAAGCAGGATGGGTAGCAAGGAGTGAGAAAAATATGTGAGAAACAGACCCACAAACTCTTCTTGCAGGAGAGGGTGCAGGATTTATGGATTAGGGAGTAAGATTGAGCCTAGGAAACATAATATGGGGGGAGGTGGTGTTTTAAAATGTCTTTGTCTATTGCTATCTAACCTATTTTAATTAGACATGCATTAAATCGATATTCCCCTAGCTGAGTTTCTTTTACCCATGATGGTACCAATATCAACTATATCTGCAGCCATGATATTCTTCAGGATCGTATCCAAAGAATAAAATTTTGCAGGAAATATTCTTCTGGTAGGTTAATTTTTGCTTGGGCTAGGGGGCTGATCACTTGTTTTTGGGCCCTGCAGCTATATGACTGTGCAAAGGAAACACACGAATGCATGGCTGGAAGAGGGATGGGGAGGACAAAAATGCTTGTTTTTTGCTGCTGTTAAATTGGGTATAAAAATGAAACTGCTCCCATCTTCCCACTCACTGTGATTCTTCTTTGTGTTGGATGTTGTTCTTACTGCTTCCAGTCCATCCCTAGAAGTAATTGCTTACAATGCTCCATGGATCTTGTTGGGAAAATATTGCCATGTTTATAAAATTGAATTTTTGGTGAATTTTATGGGAATCAATCCTAGTGAAGTACAATTCTTGATCCGATGAAGAAACAGTTTCTAAAATTTGGAGGCAATGAACTTCTCTGGGGAGAGAAGAACAGGCTGAGGCTTGAGGTAATTAATGATCAGTGTTGTGCCATGATGGCCTTTGAAACTAATTGTGTGTCTTTGGAGGGGAGAGATATTGTTTCAAACCCCATTTTATTGTATCAACATGTCACCTAATGTCCATGAAAGAAAATTTATCCAACAAAAAGACAATGCCATGTCACAGGAGAGAATGCAGTATGATAGATGATTTGCAATCTGCTGCAATTAGATGACTGCAATTCCATTAATTCCTCAGGAAAAAGGTTTAATGGATAGAAAAAACATTATTTTGAGTATTCTATTTGCACATCAAAAGAATAGTTATTCCCAGATAAGTTTCAAGAATCCTGACCAGCATTAGGGAGGTACCTGAATTAGGAAAGAACTCAAAAATAAGGAAGCGCCCAGCTAAAAATGATGAACAGAAACCAGGCAAAAAGTTCACTGTTAATACACAAGGGGCAGAAGGCAAATGAATTATCCTGTTCTGCAAAGTGTGACAGAGTTTTAAGGTCAGGTATGAGCTAATGCTGTTTTCTTCTTTTGGTACGTTTCTGCTTTATTTGGTTTCAGTTTTGAAACTAAGATGCGTTTGCTTTTGCCTTGCTAAAGCATTTTCACTTTAGGTACCTCTAAAATCACACAAATTAATTTAAAACAAAGATGCTTTTACTTCTGTGGGGATGCCAAGCCCAGTTGGGTAGTCAATAGGAACTAACCCTGCAGAGAATGGCACCCAAATGCATTCAGGTGTCTGAAAAATGGATAGGCTTTCAACACTCCACTGTGCTTTCTCTTCAAAGTAGTTCAAATTCCAATCCTTCGTCCATTTCACTGCAATAGAATGAGCCCATTATTAGGTAGTCTCACAAATGGCACACACAAAGTGGTTAAAGCCTTCCTTTTACCCCTCCTGGCGAGGAAATGAAGAAAACAAGACCTGTTGATTTTGTTTTCCTCCCAGACTGAGTTGTACCTCTCACCTTGCCCAAGCCCTGCCCCGGGGACATGTCACAATGTCTTCAGGATGCTTCCTGAATGCCACAGTTTGGGGATTCTCTCTCAGGGTAATGGAGTACTAAAGCCTGTATCCATCACTCTGATGGATCACACCCCTCTCCATCACTGCCAAGAATCAGCAGAATAATTTGATGATTATTATTATTGGGAAAATGCTTGAAGTCTCCACTTTAAAAACATCAGAGACTCCAAAAACTACATTTTAAAGGGTTTTTTTAGTAATAATGGTGGCCAGGCTGGCTAATAAGTGTAACTATTCATTTGGAAATCCTAGGTGCAGGTTCTTTCAGGCCAGTGGTCTCCTGAATTGTATGCACGTGTCGTCTTTATTCATATCCAATTTATGTCCTGTTCACTCTTTTCAACTTTATTTTCTTTCTCCAGCACCATCACTTGTTTCACTTGAATACTATTAACAGAGGGTCAATAATTAAATTTCCCCTGTGAAATGAATGTGTATGGCTAGAAAGAACAAGGGAATACATCAAGTTCCTGAATTTAAAAGGAGACTGAGGAGTCCCTCGAGGATCCATGCCCCAAAAAGCCTTTGTACAGGATTTTTTTCCCCAGTTAGGGCTAAAAAGCAGGTTGCTGTGAACTCCATTGGCACAAATGTGGAAGTATACAGGCACTGTTTGATCCAGTGATCACAGAACAGCTTCATTCACAAATGAGAACCTTTTAAGCTGGTACAAAAGTTTTGAATTTTTATTTCTATTTATTTTCACCAGTGTTTTGCCTATTTAATTTCTTCTATTTTTCCCTTCTCTGATTTTTCACAGCTGGTAAAAATCACCTTCACAGTAATGTATTGCCAGTCTTACACTGAATATTACCTGTAGAAGGCACTGCACCTCTGCTGGCAGCAGGGGAGCTGGTGAAGGGGGCAAAGGAGTCATCCCTGCTTTTTGTACTTTCTGGTGAGTTTATTTTTTCTGCCCTGAGAATTCTCCATCAAAGATGTTGCTTCATGCAGTCCTTTTGCAAAGACCAATACAATGTTTATGTAATATTGCCATGAAAAAAATCCTCTATTCATGACATAAAAGTAGATACAATGACTTTTCTGAACAGAGCTTGTAAGAGAAAGACCACATAAGCTTTTGCTTGTTCTTTGCTGAAGCCTTTCAAGTGGCTGGAAAGAAGATACAAGCCCTTTTCCCTTCCTGCTAACTAATTCTCCTTACCTGAAAATACCTAAAAGGAACAATTCTTTCAAATGAGAGCTGGCATCTCCTCATCTTAAATATTCTAATTATTTCTATCTGCCATGCAGATAGGCTGCAAGACCTTGTTCTTCTTAGTCACGTGCCAGTGAGGATACCAAGAACATTTTGTTTTAGTCCATCTTGACTGGGAAAAAAATGCACTAACTTGACAGTGGACTTTTAAGTTTATAAGTTTAGCTAAACAAGATAAGTTTATTTCTTGGCGAAACAATGCAGCTCTCAAATTCACTGTCTGTGCATACAAATCCAAAAAAGGGTCACCTGCTGGTAACTCTTTCCTTTTTCTGTCCTCCTGGTAGCCTGCTGCTCCTGCATCCCTGCTTTCCTGGCTGCTGGTGAGCTATGGAGCTTCATATTGTGCTTTTGGCCTCGGGTTAGGCAAGAGGACTTAGCTGAGAACTTTGATCTCAGGAGAGAGCCCAAGGAGATCTGTGCCGTGCTGTTGTGTCCAGGCTTTGAAGTCTGGGATTAGCCTGGGGAAGGAAGAAGCCCTGCACGATATATCCTTTTGATGTGAAGCTCTGGTGGGTGATGAAGTGAGTTCAGCTCAGGGCTTTGAGGCTTCAGCCTCTGCTGAAGGGCTGTGGTGAGCCCTTCTTCTCTCCTGGGACAGAACATCCTCACATGGGGAGATGGAGAAATCCTGGGATTCCCCCATTCCGGGCTATAGCTTTGTTGACAGACTTATTTTTCACTCAAGCATAGTAAATAAAGTTTGTCTCCTGCTTGGAGATGATTCATCTCTCATTATGCTTAATAATTCGAATTCCATGCTCGGCTGCCGCTTCCCCTGTGCTGTGCCAAAGTGAGCGGTCTCTGCTCTGCACAGCTCCATCTGTCGGCGTTGCTTTGCCAGATCGGAAAAAGGCTACAACATAACAATTCTTCTCCTCCTCCCCCTCCTTCAGCAAGAAGAGCCGCCTTTCTGCTTGGAATGGAAGGAGATGATAGACAGGGAGCATGGGGCACCACTTGCTGGGATCTCAAACCAGTCGGGAAAATTCTTGCATCCCTGGGCTCCCCTGCATCTTCAGCATCCTTCAAAATCAGGAGTGCCCAGCGCCTGCTGAGCATGCTGCAGATGTGGGCAGTGATGAGGACCGAGTGCCCCACACTGTTTCTTTTGGTTTTCCAGCCCAAACTTGCCACACCAGGCACAGCAGCAGCGGCCTGCCAAGGGCTGACAGGGGCTGTGCTTGCTGGAAGCAGAGAAAATGGGGGTGGCTGGCGATGTGGAATGGCTGTGGCAGCTCTGAGTCCTGCCCATGCACACACACAGCTGGAAGGGAGCTGCAGGAGCAGCTGGATCGTAACAGAAAAGAGAGACAAGAGGCAGGAGCCATCCCTACACAGCGCCCAGGCTGGGAGCTGCAGAAAGGACGGCTCCACTCCTCTGGACAGCCTCCAGTGAGCAACAGAGCCAGGAGCTGCTGAGCCCTGAGCCATGGCATGTCCAGACCCTTGGGAGCTCCCTGCTCACAGAGGGCTGTGCTCCAAAACCAGGGGCCAAGGACCAAGGTGGCGTGGGCATTGCTGGGCAGGAGCAGTGCTGTGGGCGGCTTGGAGGTTGCTCTGGATGAACACAAGGGATGGTGATCACTAGGGATGAGGTCCTGCAGGGCAGGGCAGTCATATGGATGAAGGTTTGTGCTGAAACACTGGCACAGGCTGCCCAGACAGGTAGTGGGTTCCTCATCCCTGGAGGCTGGATGGGGATCCAGGGATGCTCTGATGCTCTGAGCGGCCTGGTGTGGTTGAAGATGTCCCTGCTCGTTGCAGGGGGATTGGATCAGACGACCTGCAGAGGTCCCTTCCGAGCCAAGCCGCTGCCCGGTTCTCCAGTTCGGAGGGCGTCGGGCTGTTGCTATGTCAGACCGGGCCACAGGAGGGTACCACAGGCAGGGACAGGCTCTCAGCGGCGGAACTCTCGCACCGCATCTTGCGGCTCCGCTCCCTCTCCTCCCCGCCGCTGCCAGTTTGGGAGCGCAGGAGCGAGCAGGGCTCGTGTCCGAGCAGGGCAGAGCATCAGCCTGAGGTGTCTCCTCGTATCAATCCCTCGCAGAGATGTTTTTTCCCCCGGGCTGCTGGGAATGTGCCGGATGAAGCCGCCGCGCCAGATGTTGGGTGCAAGCCAGGAGCCGGGACCGGCGGGCGCAGCAGCCCCGGGGAGCGAGGCTGCTGCCCACCCTGCCCTGGGGAAGAGCTGAGAGCAAAGCGGTCCGTGCAAAGCCCCTGTTGCTCGGGGAGGCTGAAGTTCAACACACACTCCTTTCTGTTCTCATGACCCAAAGCTGAGCACATTCACTCATCTCCCTGGCGGCTCCAGACACGCCGGGCTCGGCTCTGCACGCATTGCACTAGGCAGGACTGAGGCTGGCATCAACCAGGGCGGCTTCACTCGCCTGAAATTGTCCAAAAGCTGGAGCAATTCAAACAATGAAAGTTGCAAACATTCTCACAAGCAAATCTTTCTCCCTTGTATGGTTTATATGCTTTAAAAAAAAAAAAAATCTGCCTTCCTGGAAGTCTTGTCTTCTTCCAGTGGTCTTCCAGTGTCTTCTTCTTCTTCTAGTGGTGTAGGTATGAACTTGCTTGACATCAAATACTGAATGTTTTCAATATTGATACCTCATATGTGGCAGGTCCTAAAATTAGACTGGGGCTTTGTTAATTTTATTATTTATATTTTATATATATAATATGTATATTTTATATAGATTCTCTCTATATTTTATCTAAATATTCATTTATCATTTAATGATGCTTATTATTTGATTTTATAAGGATATCCTTCTTTAAAGTGCATCAGGTGTTCAGAATATCAGAAATCAGTATTCTTTATGATGAGAGTAAATATTCTGATTGTTTGATAGAAGCTTTTTTCCCTTCCATAAAAGGAGAAAGCAATCTGCCAGCTAAATAAATGCAAATATTTTGTTTCTCGTGCTATCAAAAGCAGCATCCAATATGATCCAGCCTCATTTGTGAAGGAACCGTTCTAGTTACACAGATGAAAAATTATACTTAAAAGGCAAAATCAAACAGAACTGTGTAGCTTCTTTCTTTATCTTCAGCTGTCCTTCCAAGACTGAAGTCCAGCCAGAAGCTGATGAAACACAAGGTAGATTGCTTCCATGGATTTCAGTGGGAGTTTGGATTGGATGATGTGAGGTTGCAAAACTATAAATGCCTCTCAGAAGGACATGAGTATAACTTAATTCAAGATAAAGTAGGATATGAACACTGCAGTGACTGCTTCAGTTTCCTGGATTTCTCTGTGTTGAAAGGTGTTCTGCAGATTCATGTGGAAGATGGCCACTCCCAGAGGACGGCGTGCAAGCAGGATATGGAGTTTCCCCACTAAGGATAACCACTCTGTGTGCTCCATTGTCACAGAATTGTGGAATGGTTTGGGTTGGAAGGGAGCTTTAAAGGCCAGCTAGTCCCACCCTTCTGCAGAATATATCCACTACATCAGGTTGCTCAAAACCCCACCCAACATGACCTTAAATGTTTCCAGGGATGGAGCATCCACAGCTTCTCTGGGCACCTTATGCCTCTGCTTCACCACCCCCACTGTAAAAAATTCCTTACTAATACCAGCTCTAAATCAACCCTCCTTCAATTTAAAATATACTTTGTCCTATTGCATCAGGACCTGCTACAAAATTTATCCCCATCTTTTTTAGAAGCCCTCTTTAGATACTTGAAGGGACTTGAAGGCTTCCCTGGATCCTTCTCTTCCCCAGGCTGAACAAGCCCACCTCTCTCGGCTTGTTTTCTCAGCCCAGATGCTCAGCTCTCTCTCTGATTATCTTCAAAGCCCTCACCTGGATCTGCTCCAACAAGTCCATGTCCTTCCTGTGCTGAGGATCCCAGACTTGGATGCAGCACTCCAGGTCGGGTCTCACCAGAGAAGAGTGGGGGGGCAGAATCACCTCCCCTGATCTGCTGCCCATGCTGCTGCTCTGGGATGATCTGAGTTTCCCCAGCTGGAGTGCAGGTACTGCCATCCTGGGAAGAGCAGCAGCCTCAGCAGAAATCCCTGTGCTGTTCCAGGCCCTGGAATGTAGCAGACAAAATGGTCCCCTTGCAGGCAGGAACCCACCTGCAGGCTCAGCATCATGCTGGCCATGGAGCTGAGAGTTCAGAGAAGAGTAGTACCCCTTCCTTGGCAGGTGGGAAGTCCATCCCTTGAGATCAAGCAGTGTCAGAAAGGAAAAGTCAACCAGATGTTACCTGAGTGCCCCAAGAAAAAATCATCTGATTTCTCATATGCTTTATCACAGAACTGGGACAGAGAAAGCCACAGAAAGCCCCAAATTATTATTCTTCTTTGCTGAGTTGTCCCAACTAATTTGCAGCAGCCTTCAGATGTCTTCACAGTTTGAAGCAGAGCTGCTACCAGGTCTTGGGGAATGAGAGTGAGCCTGCAGTTATGGAAAACCTACAAGGCAAAAGTATGAAAAGCTTGCTCATAAATAATTTACAAGAAAATATCTTGCTCAGCATGGGTTTGCAGTGAGTGGGTCATATTTAATGACCTGCTTCAAATGTTAATATAAATCATTACTTCCTCACCAGCTAAATCATGGCTGCCTCATGCTCTGTGTGCTCTTCCCTAGAAATGTCACTGATTTGTGAATATGCTGAATTTTGGAGCCACGTGGCACCCAGGGATGGAGAGAAGGACAGAAAATATGAGGGACTGTCAGGCATCCCGGGGCATGCCCATCCCTCACTCAGCTGTGAAACCTCACCCAGGTTTCCACAGCACCGTCCACCTCTGCAAAATGCAAAAACCTTGGGGACTTTTTGATAGGCTGCTAGACCCCAAAAACCTAAATGAACCCGTGTCCCTGGTGCAGAAGCAAGTGTTTGGCTTTAGTTAAATGATGCCTGTGAGTTATGCAGGGAAACTTCTTTCAAGCTGCATAATAGATCTCAGTCTCAACTGGGCCAGTCAGCAGAGCTTCTCAGAGGAGACTTCTCAGGCAGAATGTCCTCAGGTCAGGCACACTCTGCATCACTTAGAGGTGCAGGGATGGCTGCATGGCCATCTGAAAGGCAGCAGCCACTGCAAACACAGGGGAACATGAGTCCCACATCTATTTCTTGGCAGTGAATACACTTGGTGTTGGAAGAAGGCTATGGGCTGCTTTCACCTATTTATTTTACACACATAAGTGAGGGAGGGAAACCTCAGAATGTCAACAGACAATTGGTAGCTCATTGCTTTTTTCCTACTTTTGGATCATAACTTAAAAAACCTAAAATGCATGGCATACTGTTTGTCCTTGTTGCCTGTGTGAGGATGTCAGTTCTGCAGGTCATTCAGAGAGATTTTATGGTAACAATATTCAAGTGAAAGCAGTTATTGCTTTTGACAGACATGTTTAACACAATGATGTTTTTAAACTTTAAAAAATGAGAAGAAAATTTTAATCTCTTCAGTCCATAGTAAGCACAAAAAGAAAAGTGAAATCATCTTTAAGGTGTTACCTTTTCTTAACAGAACTACCTTAGCCAAGGAGAGGAAGTAGGATTTGAGTCAGTAAGGCTTCAAAGTAAATGGACAATTTTGGATTCATGGTGAAGATGGAGTAAGAAGGTGTGGAGTACTGTGTAAATGGGAAAGCAAAACCTGTAGCAGAAGCACAACTACCATAAATATATCTGTAAGATTGCCCAGAGAGGGACTTACCCTGCCAGGGCTGTCCTAATCCCCACACAGAAACCAAGACTGGTGTTTGCCAAGTCTGTGTACATAGTGTTTTTCTCAGTCTCCTTTTTTTTTCCCCCTCCTTTATGCATGAGTAAGATTTTAATTTTAGCAGAAATTCTGCTAAGCTTTTGTGGGCAGGTTGGGGAAAGGAACTGAAGGATGATATTTTTATTTCTTCATATGAATGCAGAGAAGTTCCTCTGAGCTCAGCTGGCAAGGCCACCACCAGAGAGGTGTCACAAGTCTGGTTTGCATTTGATTTCCCAGGGAAGTTATTGAGAAGAGAATATCTGAGAATGTTTGAAGTCACCATGCATGGGCAAGCACAGAGCTCAAACCATTCATACAGAGTGGTCTGCATGTCAATTTTACACTGATATGACTCACCCAGGTTTGTCTGACCATGCACAGGACGTGGCACAGGAGGGTTCCCAGGCTCCTGCTGTGATGTTGCTCCATGCAAGCAATACATGTTAAGAAATATAAAACTCTGCTCATACATTCTGCAGCTCTGATGGACTGGCATCTGCCTGGTTTGTAAAGGAATCTCGCTGACCAGATTAATTCACCCAGCAGCTGCATTTCCTCCATGTTGTGCTTCTTCAATAGCAAGGGGCTCCTCTGTGAGTGGAACGAAGTTTTGATGGATTTAACCACAGAGTAACAGGAAACTGAGCTGATCTCACCAGTCCAGACGGGGACCCCAGGCACCCGTACCAGTGTCTGGTGTGAAAGCAGAGAGAAAATAGCTCAGGGTTTCTCTTCCCTCCCACACCACTGACCTATGCTGGAGTCCAAAAAGCCACCCTTGCCTGCTCTGTTTATTTGTTTGTTCAGCCCTCATACACCCTTGTTTATTCACCAGCACAAGGGACACTGGCTCATTTGGCAGCCTCTAATGACAGCTTAGGGTTCACCACCCTGTACTAATTCTGTGTTGTTAAAAATACACTTTTTTTCTAAATGAGTAATGGCAGCAAGCAAACAGAGGGAATGGCTCTTTAGTTTGCAGTGTGTTTGTTTTGTCCCACACCTTTGTTTTGAGGGATGCTGTTTTTCTAGAAAATGAGTCCAGAGCTGCATAAGTCTAACTCAGCTCTTTCTAAGCATGTTTTCTGGGGATTATCATGCTGGCTGAAAAACAGCTTCTTCTCACAGCCAAAAATGTGAACTGAAAATGAGCTCAAGAACTGTTGATCGTGAGATAAGCAGAAGTCTTTCAACTGAGATTGGCTGCAGTGCTGTAGGATGACTGTTCCTGGTTGGACACTTCCTGAAATGCAGTGGTGTCAGGAGCTAAAATTACCAACATTTCTGTGGGACTTTGAAAGTCATTCTTATTCTGTTCCACCAGCCACTGGTGGTGGAGTATTTTTCCCTACATATATTGGTCACAATAGTGGTGACCAATATTTTTACCTACAGTAGGACAAAGGGAAATAACCAGAAGAATAGTTAACAAGCTATTTATAAAGCTGTAATGCAGTGCACAGTCATCTGCTTCTGATGAGTGGGTCTGGCCATCAGTAAAACCATGAGGCATTACAGGAGAAAGTGATTTTATGTTTCTTTTTGTACTTTTTACTGTTAATCTGCAGCATTTGATCTGATGCTGTTCCAACAGCTGAGCTTCAAAGCATTTGTGAGGTGAGACCCTCCTTGGTTGCTCTCACCTGACTGCTGAGGTGGAATGAATGGATGGAAAGGTCCTGCATGACACATTGAATAATCACATCCCCCACGTCCGCTCACAAGCAAAATATCTTTTATTTAACAAAGGATTTTTGTGCCATTCCCTGTAACATCCCTGCAACTGAACAATATGCATTATTCATTTTCTGTGGGCTGCTGAAGTTGTGATCATTAATCACTAATCTCACATTTTCAGTTGTGATCATTAATCACTAATCTCACTTTTCTGTCAATGTCTGCTCTATTGGTTTGGTGGTCTTGTAACACTTTGAAAAAACTTGGGAATATTCAGTAAGCTTTTTTTAAAAATGGAAATAAATATTGGGTTCAGTGGGAATAGACAGCTTCTGTGCTGTCTGAAGTTGATAACCCTTTTCTTTGCTAAACAGTATTTGAACTCTCATCTCTGGTTTATCTAAGACAGTAATTTCATGTTATATCCATGTTAGATAGTTCAATCTGTATCCATCTTTAAAAGTAACTCTTCTATCCATTCAGGTAGTAATTGGTTAGACCAGCTAGATGTTTGTGATAAAGAAGCAGTGGGGATTTGCCTAGTGAGGGCCCTGCAGTGCTTTCATATTTATGCACACTCAGATTTATCAAAGAACAAATGAAAGTGCCTTTTGGCCTTCAAGTATCTTCTCATCTTGAGATGAAGAGGCTTGAATGGTTGCTGGGATTTGCCTCATGCCCATAATTATCACTTTATGCAGTACAAAGCGTAATCTTGTGTCTGTAATCAGGAAATAATCAGGAAATAATCAGGACTGCCTGTTATCTCTGCTCTCGGGGAATACAGGATCAGCCAAAGCAGTTGTGACCAACACCCTAAACCAGGGTCGACCCTAAACCAGCACCCTAAACCTCTGTCTCACTCACTCTTCCTCAGCTGGGACATGGGGCTTTCCACACTGCAGCGTGAGCAGAAACTGCTGTTCTGTGAGGCCATTTAAGCATGTATGCACACATGTCAATTCTATGATGATCCAGATGCCCTCCTCCAGACAGCTTTCTGAAAAAAAATGACTTCATATAGGAAAGATGTGTTTTTCATGTCTGGCTCTTGGACATTGTTTTTTGGTTACGTGGTATTTTCTGTAATTAGCAACAAAAATTCAGGCACAGGAATATAGTGTGTGTTTGTTCCATGAAGAGCTGGGACCATTTATATATTTTGCAACCAAAAAAAAAAAAACACCAACAAAAAACCCAACTAAAAAACCCCTCATTTAATACTTTAATACCAGCCCAGCTATTTATACCTCTCACACAGCAAAGCAAAGGAGTGTCTCTGCCAAGTGTAATATTTGTATTTGGAATTTGGAAACATGGTCTATATTGTACAAAGCAGTAGCCTTCTAACTGCCTCCAAGGTTTCTTTTGGCTGATGTTTATCCAGTCTTGCTCTTCACTCATTTTAATGGCTGAAAGGGAGCTGAGGGTTTTTATTTGGTGGGACTGGCATGGCTCAGCCTCTGCTCCTTCAGCTGGCACTGATGCCCCCTCTGAGCCCCTGTGCTGCCACTCCTCCTTTGCACACCAGCAAAGTCTCTTCTTCTGCCTTTGCTTTTGCCCTGTGTTTCCTGCAGATCTGTCACGATGGGAATGAGTCACAAGCACCCTTGTTTAAAGGAAACACTGCCCTTGGCTGTCATGGCCATGGGTGACTTGGGCAAACCCTCTGGATGTGGGACAAGTACTTGCACTGGTACCATCAGGGAGTCTGGAACTGGAAACGTCCATGAGGTCCTGCTCTGAAGATGACGGTGCTCAGATAGAAGGTAGGAATTGTGTTTTAAATACCCAAATTTGTAACATGTGTGTGCTGCCTTATCTCATATGTGAGGCTGATGTCCTTGTCATTCTTTCCCATTTAGAAGAGGTTCACAGATTCACAAAATATTCTGAGCTGGAAGGGACCCACAAGGATCACGGAGTCCAATTCTTAAGTGGGATTGAACTCACAACCCTCGTGTTATGAGCACCATACTCCAGCCAATTGAGCTAATCTCGGGCTAAGAAATATTCCCTAGATCTTTATTCCCCCTTTTGAGTTCTCTTTCAAAAATAATAATAAAAATAAAAGTAACAACAACAGTAGTAACAATAACAACAATAACAATTATAATTCTTCATCATTATCATCATCATCACAATACAGTTGTTTGGACTACTAGGCTGCACTTAAGCCATACCCTTTGGGTAAACTGAATTAACTTAGGGACATACAGATTAAGTTAAGTTTATACCTAAATGACTGAAGCATGAGCTTTCCAAATCCATGCCCTGAAGACCCCAATACATCAGGATTTATTAGAGGAATATTCTTAAAAACAAAGTAATAAAACTTCTGAGAATGGTGAAGTTAGGAATAAGGTATAATTGCTACACAAAGCAGCGGGAGCAGAGAGTGGGGAAGATGCAGTCATTCAAATGTGAGTCAAAGGGACATATTAATAATGGAATATTAGGAATAAACGAAGACCAAGCCTTGTTTTTCCCTCTACTTTTCCCATCTCTCAGTTATGTAGCATATTACCATTGCCCCACTGTTCAGGACACTATCACAGCAGCCATTTTTTCATGTGGATGAGCTGTTCCTGAAAAATGCAGTTGGCACAGACCACTCTTATTTTTCACACAAGGAATGTAGGTCTTCCTGTTCCACATATTTTTCCTCAGTGAGCGTAGTTATTGTTGTCACTGGGAGGAAAATGGTCTGCTGCTAAAATACTTGAGGGGGGAGATAAAGCATGAAACGTTTTTGTTGTGGCTGAGGATTTCCTCAACAAGGCTCCACTTCAGTGATTCACGGCTCTTCTCCAAAAGAAATGCAAAGCTGGGATAAATATTAATTATGATTTGCAGTCTGGGGCTACATCCATGGCTGGGGCAACTCAAATATCTACCAGCACCTATGGAGGAGATTTAGGCTGGATTGGTGATCAGAGCTGGAGTAAGTGTCACCTCCTCACTCTGTTCTGGGCTCAGAGATGTTTCCTTATGCTGCTTTGAGAGCACTGCTGGATGTCATTGGTGCTGAGGGGCATTGCCAGGCACGGGGCATAATTTGGGCCTTCCCTTGCAGGGTTTCCAGGGCAAAGCTCAAACCATTACCAGGAAAACTGCCTTCAAAAGTCACCTCCCAATCCATATCACAGCATAGAATCTGCTTCTGTGTTTCAGTGCAAGAAAAGATGCATTTTTTTACACTGATGGAATAATAATAATAAATGTTGGCAGTTTTGAGACAAAAAAAAATAAGGGCAAGTGTTCTGATTTTTCTCTAAAGTTAGAGCTATTGTTCATCTGGGCAATTTTTGTGTATGAAATGAGGGCAGAGATCTGTGTTTTGGGGGAGAGCCACACTGTGGATAAGTGCAAAGGAATTCTGCCACAGCTTTGCCATGAATTATATGTTGTCTGAGGGATTTAACAATATCACAAAGTTCATTGAGAAGAGGAACAATAATTTTCCTATCTTTTCCTGCCAGCAAAATTAATAAGTGATTGAGCTTCCTTAAAGAAATTCCAGCCAGTAGCTGTGCCAGCTCTGTCTTCCTCATGTTAGCATGCGTTTGCTTTGTTCCTGAGTCCCAGATGGATTTCTGAAAATGGCATGGGGTTGCCAAAATGCATCCAAAGACACATATCATCAGTATGCACAGACTGTAAAGAATGCAGCCCCTGGAGCGATGGGTGATTTCATCAAAAGTGACTTTCCAGCTACGCTGAAACCTTTCATGTCTCTTGTGCAATCTGCAGTGCTAAAGTAAACAATTCCAGTGCCAGATTGTCATAAGGATATGAATACTTCAGCTTATTAAAGGGCCACAATCTTATCAAATCAGAGAATAAATGAAATCTTAAAGAAGTTTAAGCTGCTATAAATACAATCAGGTAGATGTAATTAATTTCTCTCCTTCCCAAACACACTTTTAAACCTGTTAAGGATTTTTAGTCAAAGCACCAAGACCTATTTGCCAAACCTTTGGTTTTCTGAAGCCCTTGAGACGCATTTTTGGTGCAGTGCTGTGCTTCTGGTGGCACAAGGGGAGTTTTTCAGTGTCTCACCTGGGAAAGGGTGGGGAGATTTGGGATTTTTGAGAGACGGGTATTGTGTTTGATTATTTTTTTTGTTGTTTTGAATATGGAAGTCTGTGTAGTCTTAGGTTATGACAATAGTAATAGAGGCAAATGGATTCTGAGCGAGTTGTGGATAGTTTTCCAAAGGGTGGGTTGACAGCATGAGAGAGTGATCTGAACCTGAAACATGTGCAGGAGTGTGTTGGAGCTGTGCTGCACTGGGACAAAAACATGTCCACAAAAGTGTACCCTGGCAAAGAAAGCCCCACATTTGGCCTCCACATTTTGTGGAAAGGGAATAAAAATGGGGAAGTGAGAAGAGAGCAAGAGAGAAAGTGCAAGGAGCTGCAAGATTAAGGGCGTGGGACAGTGACAGCCTCCAGCTCCACCAGTGCATGGAGAGAGGGAAGGTGCTGCTCACTGTTTGTCACCTGTAGAAAAGGGGGCCTTGGAAGCAGAAAGGGAGGAGGCTTCTGCAAAAACTCAGTGGTGTGGAAGATGGCTTGCTCAGGTGTAGAGTAAAATTTCCATCACTGGAACCTTCTCAAGACATACGCAACAAATCTCTGCTAGAAACAGCTTTAAGTTAGGATGATGACTGGATCTCTTTGTGAGGGCCACTGGAGCCCAGTTTTCCTCTCCCAAGCAGTGCTGCTGCAGCCACTGACTCCTGTAGTGTCTGAAAGAAGGCAGCATCTCAACTCAGGGATTTGGATATGGTGCCTGCATTTCCCTCCTTCTCTCATTTTCCAGGCTTTGGAAACAAATTTTAAATGCTCATCAACTTTCAAGACAGCAAATTAAGTAGGTCACGTCACAACTTTGCCAGCTGATTTATTTTAAAAGACTGAACCAGTGATGAATTCCATACAGCCTCTTTTGGTAAAGGCATCATCTCCTCTACAACTCAATTTATGGTGTTAGAAGGTTGGTATTTTTATGGTGCTTCTCTTCAACATAAAAGGAAATTTTAATGAAGACACTTCAATCACTTTCCTTTTTTTTTTTTTGAAGCAAATTAGGAAGGTTTTCTTGTGTGTGTGTTCAAAGGCAGTGCTTATATTCTGGTTGGAAGCCTCTTTTTTTTCCCTCGCTGAGGATTTCAGCTGGATCAGCTTCCTGAATTGAATTGCTGAATGAACACCAGGGTGAACGCAAAAGCTGGCAGGAGAGAGGCAGTGAGCACATCTGGCTGGAGGCAGGGGGTAAGGAAAAGAGACAGTCTGAGTGAGGAGAACAAAGGGGATCTGACCTCTGCTTGCTTTTCTGAGCGTCTACCTACATCATGAAAGGTGGTCACAGCCACATGGAAACTTGTGAGCAATGGTGATGCAAGGAACAGCTGACCCTGGAAGCTGATTTTAAGTTGTAGCTTTTTTTTTCCCTTCCAGACCCTGTGGGGATACAGCAGGTTTCTCTCTGAGGTCAAGACATTTCTGCCACAGCAGCAGAAGCAGTACCTGCAGGTGTTTGCTCCCCTTTTTCTCTCCCCTGGTGCTGCTCCACATCCTTGTTTTTCCCAAGCATGAGGCAGTAGATCAGCCCAGTGCAGAAGAGGGGCAGGAACCTGTCCTGGCCAGCAGCCCCCTGTCCCGCTGTGGCTCTCATGGTTGGGCAGGTGTTTAATCCCAGTGAAGACTTTTCAGTCTGCTGAGCAGAGGGGTCAGGAAAGCACTGCCCAGCTGGAGCCAGGACACGCTGCAGCCCTCGCTTCCGTGGGCTCTGCATCCCACTGTCAGCACTGTGTGCAGGCTGCGCGCTGCAAAGGTGTCCTGTGCTGGCAGCTTCTCTTGAGGGAAGTTTAGAAGCACTCATTGCCCTTCCCCTCTCTTTCCCACTTCCTAATTTATCTTTTAAAAGGGGCTGGGGGACTGACTGTGTGCCTGAGCACTGTCTGGCACCAGGTGGAGGTGATGGTTGGGGCTGTGCCCCATCCTGTGCCCATCCAAAGGGCTTTGCTGGACCTAAGCAATCCCCTGTGATGGAATACATGTCCCGTGTGCTTTTATCATATGTGTGCTCACACAACTGGCTTTGTGCCTCACCCTTTCAGCTTCTGCAATTGCATTTAACAAACTGAAGGCTGAGGTTTCACTCCAGAGAACAAAGCCCTCCTGGACGCAGGACAATGTGTCATCTGTGAATGGCACATTGCAGAGAGGCAAATCCTGCACCATGTGCACTATCTGCATCCACCCATTCCCAGCTCTTTGAAGGATTTGTCTGCGTGCTGCTTTGAGGTGTGGGCAGTGTTTAACATGGGCACAAACTGGTTTTTGCCTCACATGCCCTGGTGGCTGCTCAGTTTTTGTCTAAACCACTGGTGGATATGAGACTCAATTACCGGAATCTTCAGAAATATCAGCATTAATGCCACTTGTGTTTCAGTGATCTTTCATAGTAGTGCTTATGCTTTTGGAAGTAAAGATGGAGCCCTATGGGAAAAGGGATTTTCAATAAGGTCCCAGTTTTGCCACAGCCCTTCCTCTCTGACTTTAGCCAGGTTAATTCTCTGGACACCATGAATTTTCCTAATATTATTATCATGCTTTAAAAGCTATGGGGAAATTAGATAATGAATATTTGTTGAGTTGAGATCCCAAGAGGGACTTAGAGATGTTTTGTAATAGTGGCATAGAAACATTCTGAGTATGGAGAACTACACCAAGGTATGGTTGTGATCCTGCTGCTTAAGCCTGTCCTGTCCCACAGTGTAGGGACTGACTGTGGCTCATAAGAAGCCTCAGTAAACTCAGTTAAAACACTGATTTGGGTTTTAACATATTGAGAAAGTCTGTGTTAGTAGAAAGGCCTCAACTCCTTCCCCATTTTGACCAGAAATCCTGCCAATGGTGCAGGATATGGTTTGGTGGACATGGAGGTATTCAGCTGAAGATTGGACTTGATGATCTTGGAGGTCTTTTCCAACCTTAATGATTCCAGGATTCTGTGAATGATCTCAGGAAGGGCTCTGCTCTAGGCATATAGTTAAGCTAACAGTTTAACCCTGAAAACATTTGATTATGTGTTGATAATCTAAGGAATCTGAGTAACCATGGCCTACAGCTACAAGCAAGTTCCTCTCCATGGAGTACAAAAAAATCTCACTCCTATGTGTGTGGGATCCCCCAAAACCAGCACAGCCTCCTGCCTGCTCAGGCTTTAAGCCCTTTGTCTACAGTGCTGGTTACAACTGGCTTTTGCAGGGGGGCAGCTTGTCCAGGGAAATTGAACTGGGACCCTCAAATGGTCCCAGTTAGCTGTGGTCTGCTCAGCAGTGATGCCAAGACAATGGACACTGTTTTCTTCCCAGGAAGAATCTGGAATACTGTAAAAAGTGCAATGTTTCACTTCCTATGTTTTCCTCCCTCAATGAACCCATCTCATCTTTCTTTCCACATTGCTTTCATTGCTGGGATGCAGTGCAGCCGGGGCAGGCATGTGAGGAGCTCCAGCTCCAGGTGAGGAGGTCTGGCGGGCTGTCAGCAGACATCTGCCCAAGGAGGGCACGGGATCAAGGAGCTCAGATATTGGGACACTGCTTTGGGTTTTTATAGGATCTTCTGTGACCACCAACAGCTGTGGAAACTGCCCTTTATTTCCAGTTCATTGCTTCCTAAATCATTGGCTTTGCAAAACTATTGCAGAGGTTGATTCACAAAAGTGCTCTGAGGCCTTGGGTGTGAAATATTGTGACAAAAGAAAGCATTCCAGCTCTTTATTGCATCGCACACTTTAAATCATGGAAAATTGGACTAAAATACAGTAAATTTAGCATAAAAAGAACTGTTTTCCAATTGCCTGTCAGGAACCCTTCAGCCTCATAATTGTTTTCGTGTGAAGCAATGAGTGTAATGCCTGTTGATAGTTGTTTGTTCCCTTGCTGTCTCGAAGTTGCTGGAAGCAATTTACAAGTTACTCTTGCTTAATGTCTAGGAAGAGAAGAGGATGGAAAATGTTTACTTGTTTCTTCTTGGTAAAGAGTTGATTCCTGAAAAAACAGATTTGGCTACAGACGATTGGAGCCTTGCTGTTGGCTTTGGGGGTCAAAGGCTCTGGCCCTTTGTATCTCCACTGCCTGCCAGGAGCAGAAATATGGGTGTCAGGCTCAAGTTCCCTTTGCTGTGCCTGCGTGTTTCAATGGCATTTGTGCCACTCCCATTACAGAAAAGGTTGTTGCTGAAAGAAACATTACCTGAAGGGCAGAATAATTTACTCTTTGATGCTATGTGTCAGTACAGAGTGTTTTTCCTGCAGTGTTTATATAGTCCCACTCACTGGATCTGCTCTCCTGCTGGTTGTGCCACTGTCCCTTTACTGCCAAATGCAGTGGTTTGCTCACCTTATGCAAATTTGAAGACAACGTTCAAACGCTTTTTAATCAGTCAGGGTTTGTTTTCACACCTTGTCTTCCTTCATTGACTGGCCAGGGTGGATGGGGGCCTGAGCAACCTATTCTGGGGGTGGTATTTCCATGGCAGAGGGGGTGGAACTGGATCATCTCTGAAGTCCCTTCCCTTCCAACCCACTCTGTGATTCTGTGACTGAGGAATGGCATTTGGAACTGTAATGCAGTGAAAGAGCTTCTGAGGGTTTTCTAAACCACAGTCTCCATTCACAACCTGTTCAGGGATGACAGCCAATGCTGTGGGGAAGGTGTGATCATCTCCTGGGGACTGCACAGCTCCCACAGCACTGAAAGCATCACCATTTGTTCTCTTTGACTTCCAGCAGATGGTCTAATTATATGCAAAAGCATTGCTCTCCATTTCGTCAGAAGATGTATTCTAGCTAAGTCTACCTAATTCTTTCCTGATTTCTGTGGTTTTTGCTTTTTTTCCTCCCTCCCCTGAGCTGGACAACAAAATGTGGTCTTAGTCCAGCAATCAAACATGAAAGAGAGCCCATATGTATAAAGTACACTCCTCATGCTGGAACTTACCCAGAAGAGACAAATTATCTTCATACAGGGGGTCGGGATTTGTCTCTCTTCCCATTAAAAAAAAAAAAAAAGAAAAAAAAATCTGACATAAGAAGTGTTTTGGAATAAGGGCAGTGCAGTGGCCAGTGGTGGGCAATGCTGGTGGTGCTAAGCTGTGCTGCCAGACACAGCACAGAGAGCTCAGGGATGCAGCAAGGCCTTTGAAAAGCCAACACAGGGCAAGTTCATGGTAGGAGAAGGGCTGTCACTTGTCCCCTGTGCCCCAGGGTTAGCAGCAAACATATTGGATGAGTGTCTCCTAGAGAAGGCTTTCAAGCCTTTTCTTGGAAGTCCACACCTGGCCTGACCTGGAAAACTCAGCCAGTGGGCAGGAAAGCTGGGGTTGATGGTTAAGAAGGGGCTGGCAGCTCCTGGCATCTTTGGGGGTGCAGTGACATGGTGGTGACTAAGTATGGGGAAGTCAAATTGCTGCTGTTTCCCTTCTAGGTTTTGCTGCCAATTAACCCTTCAAGCTCAGGTTAGATGGAGATCTGAGCAACCTGGTGCAGTGGAAGCTATCCCTGCCCATGGCAGGGTGGGCAGAACTAGCTGAGTTTTGAGCTCCCTTCACCCCCAAACCATGATTCTCTGTAGAGGGCTCTGGATTTGAAGATGTTGGAGAGCAGCTCTACATCTGCTGAAAGCATTGGGAAGTTTTGCAGAAGGCAATCTGTGGGAGAAGTAGGTGGATATTCTTGGGAAGAAAGAAATCTCACCCTTTCTATTCAATTTGCTCTACCCTATTCAAGCTCTGTTCAAGACCACTTCTTGAGCTCATGGTAGAATTGCCAGCCTGGAAGTGTCAGATGGAGCAGATAGTCCTCTGAGATTCCCTGGCCTTGTAGATTTTCTCTTCTAAACCTGGAATTGTCTGACCTCACCTCCTTTCAAATGCAGACCAAACACACCCTGACAGTGACTTAGACATCAAAGCTGGGCTCTCTTTCCATGTGTTCCTTCAGCCCCAGCTCCCCGTGTGGCTGGCTGAATGCTGCTTCCATCCCAGGACTGAGATCCAGACTGGCAGTGCTGGCTCTTGTATACAGCTGGATCTAGAAGTGCACAGCTCTCAGGGCTGCCCAGCTTCCTCCTCCCCATCAGTGCTGCACAGTCAGACACAGAGCAGGCCACTGCTTTCCCTCTGGCTCACAGACTGAATCCATGGGGCAGGGGCAATCCCACCGGCAGCACAAACAGCCCAGCCCTTCCAACCACCCTAGCAATGATGGATGCGGTTGTGTTTGAGGTTGACTCAGCTTCCTCCCCCACCTCCAGCCTGTGCTGCTCCAGTGGCTTCGTGCCTCCTGTCTGTGTGCTGGGAAGAGGAGGCCATGTCCCCCTTTCCTTGTGGGAAAAGAGACCCAAGCCAGTGCTCTGCTGTGCTGCCAGTGGTGCTGGGAGCGGGGCAAACCCGCTGGCCTGGGTGGCTGATACGGGGGTCAGAGGAAGGGGGTTGACCTTTTGAGCAAAAGCCACACTAAATTACACAAGTACTGAGAGCTGTGCCACTATGGGCAAGGGCAAAACACAGTTATTTGTCAAGGTTAACCACCTCCATGGAGCTGTTGTGGGCAGCTGGAAGCTGTGGTGCAGCCACCGCTGTGCCACGGCCTCTCTGAGCATGTGGCCATGGGCGCTGTTATTCAGGAAAATGGCCCAGGAATGTTTCCTTCCCTTACACCTACCAGCTGCACCTTTTAATTTGGCTTTTCTGGGATTGTGTACCTAGTGGTGATTTAACACATGGTGAAATATCTGGGGAATGGCTCTGTCAGTGGCTAGCCAGGCAAGGGAAATCCTTAGCCTGTTTTGGATATAGACATTCTGTTTTCTTTGCTCAGGTTCTTTTCAAGACTTGCTTTGTTCCTTTTGACTTACCCCTCTCTGAGACCACCCTCCTTCAGGATATCATTATCCACATGCTGATTTAAATTGGGATCACCCTTAACGAGGCCACATTGTAATTCAATGCACTGTTCTTTCCTCTCCACACTGGCCAGAGATTCTTCCCATTCCTGTTACTGCATCCTCTCAACCCAAAGAGACTCCTCCGTTTCCACACTCTTTCTTGGTGTTTCCCAGGCAGGCTGTATGATGAGAGATGTGTAGGAGAGCTGAGGCACTGAATTCAGGATGCTCAGATGTGGTTACTGCTGCAGGCAGTAGTGGCAGACCTTGTTGTTCTCCAAGATGTCATTTACTGGTTGTACTGGAATAGCTGGGACATTTGCACATGAGATGGAGCTGTGCTTCTGCCTCCTGGTGGGAGCTGACTCCTGGATGGACATATCATGCCAGCCTGGAACCCCTGTCCTATTTGGGGTAACAGGAACTGCAGCAGTGCTGGAATGCTACTTAAGATTTGCCCTCATTTTTGGCAAGCAGGAGGTGTATGAAGCCAGGCTGCACTGTGATTAGAAGGTGCTCCCTGTTGAGTGCTTGATGGTAAACACTGCCAGAAACTGTGAGATACAGCAACCCCTGTGTCTGCACGGTCCAGTTCATTTGCACTTCTTCCATTTCCTTACCTGGCTCAGTGAGCCCTACTGAGGCTGATGGGGCTTTTCCAAGGCCAGCTGTGTCCAAGTTCTATGTTCCATGGCTGAGCAACATCCTCTCAAGAGCAGCCCCTGGGAAGTGTGGAAAGGAGAATGACTGCAGCTTGCAGTTGGGGACAAAGGAATGGGCTAAGTGCAGCAAACGGGTTAAGCACAGCTGTGCAGAGGCAGGAGCTAGCCTGGAATATGGTGCCTGGGCTGGGAACTGGTTCCCAAGCCTTCTCTGCTCTCCAAACTTTCTGACTCACATCCTGTATCCACCACCATGGTGTGCACATGCTGTCTCTTGCTTCAGGCATGTTTCAGAGTCTTACCAGAGTCCTCCTGAAATCCATAAGTGAAGCACTGTTCCACTTTAAGCAAAGCATTGGTCAGGCCCATAATAAACAGTAAGCTCTGACATTTAACACATGTAATACTGTTTGCCCAGTTTTAAAAAGGAAATATTATCTAAGCACTTCTCTGAAGACTAGAGCCACCCACACTAAGCTGTGTTCAGTTTGGCCAGTCTGACCTGTACAATATTGCTATCACTTCCAGAATATAACATTCTGAACCCCTTATAAATTGTGTAATGTACTGAATGAAAAGTTTCTCTGTATGTTTAAAAATTCCCCCCAGATCCTTTTCGTGATAGACAATAAATAAAGAAAAACTTTATAACTCCCTGAACTGATAGAAAATTAGCAGAGTCATAAAAGGCCTCTGTGGCTTTAGCAGTGCAGCTGAAAAGGAAAAATGAATAAACCTGCCACTCATAAAGTAAGAGGCAGAGCTGAAGAATGACTGCTGCCATTTAATCCTCCTGGCCCTTCTTCCCCCTGTACAAGTGCAAAAATAGCCTCATGCCCTGTGCAGGAGGCAAGGAAATCCTCTGCTCTGGGACCCTTCCTGCAGGCACTGCTCAGCAGCAAACTGCTGTGCAGCACATGACTGGAGGATATCCTAAATTAATTTACATAGACATTTAAATATATGCATGTGTGTGTTTTCTTTATGAAATATGAAACCAGTGATTTCTTAGCCAACCCCTTAATTTGTCTGAAACAGCACAGGCATAATGGAAACTGCCCACACATTTTTCCATTACAAGTTACAAAGGTAAAGAAGAGGGAAATTGGTGATAGAAAAACATATGCTCTTTCAGCTGGCACAGAAACACCATGGAGCTAGGTGGCAACACACACTCACTCCAGTTTGCTGGGGAATGTTTACTCTGGTGGTCTTCCTGATGTCTCATGTTTATTCTGGTGGTCTTCCTGCTGATGGTCTCCCTCCTCAGCACGCTGGGTTCTGTGTGTTTGGAGGGGAGGGATATTGCCGTGCTGGTGCCTTGCAGGTGGATGCAGTGAACATGAAGAAATTCGAGTTTGTCCATATCTGTTTTGCAGGTTTCTTCCTCTGGGTGACAGAAAGCCACGTCACTGCCCCTTGTGTAGTGCTGCATGGTGCTGTGGGTGACAGTGGAGCTGCAGAGTAGCTGTGCCTGGTTGGGTCATGAACAGGCTCCCTGCCCTGGCAGCTCCCTGCCTCTGCCAGGAGCAGCAGGTGCCAGGTTCCTGCATGGTCTGTCCAGCCTGAAGGTGACTTTCTCCAGAGATGGATGAGTGTGTGACTCTGCTGCTGAGTGTAAGCCAAAGCCAAACTGCTGTGAGTCATGTTGGCTGCTGGGCACTTCCAGGCATGTCCTGTTGGAGAGTGAAGGAGGGGAGAAAGGGAAAGCCTGGGGGAGCAGGCAGCTCCTGGGCCATCACTGCCTTCCCACCACCAACAAGGGAGACACCACAAATAAGACACTGTGACTATTCAGGCAGGACAGATCCTTCAACAGGAAAAGGCAACTTTCCCCACTTCCCCCCTTTCCTGCTTTCAGCTGGTGTGGCCTCACTCAGATGTGTCAGGTGCATCAGCAACTCATTGCAACCAGCCCTACAACCTCACTGTGATGGCTGTATCTGGAACAGCCCCCCGAGCTCACCAGCATTTTTCCAAAGAATGCCTTGTGCTGACAGTGCTAACCAGCCTGCACAGCGGGAGGGGGGAAAAGCAGCTGGTAACTAATGCAGGGCTGTGGGGATTCATGGATGTGTGTATGGTTCTGGTTTTTGCTATATTGTCCTATAACCCATATGCATCACTGTGGGTTCTGTTGGTGGAATTTTGCTGCTCAGCAGCTGTCCGGGCAATGTGAAGCCAGGCCCACTCATCCTTTTAACCATCAAAAGTACAATTCAATCCATTTATGGCTGCCTTAGAGTGCTGCTCCACACATCTTTCACAGCAGCTGTGCCAGCTTGATTCATTCCCACCAACTTGACTCAGAAGCCGTGCTGTAATCTGTTATCTGCTGATTGATTGGGGGTTAAAAATAAGTTGGATGACTTGACTGGTTCCTTGTTTCTGTTTCCCTGTTCAGTTATGCTTGTTTCAATCCCCCACCATGTCTTTGGTTGAGTGTTCCAATATGTCTTTCCTGTGGTAACGTAAGAAACATAACAACAGCTTCTCCTAACCATTGCCCTGTGCCTGGGAATGTGAGACACAAACCCTTCCTTGGGTCTTGTTCTAATATGAAGAGTTCTATACCTAAATGACAGAGCTGAATTTGACCATAGTAACCTCCATCACCTTGCTAAAATCTACTACACAAAGGCATTTAATGTACAACTTTGGTCACTGGAAAGGAGATAAACAGAATATAAAATAAAATAAGCAGCCCAGCTGTGAATGGATCATAATTTATTACGAAGTAGGACAGACTTTGTTTTTAATAAAGACTATTACTTGGGAGAACAGACTATCTCAATCTGCACTCTGGGACTCATCCTATGATGCACCTGGTAGGTCCTGTCAGAAGTTATTTGGCTCCCTCAGAGTTTCCAGCCTTGGCAAATTATGAGTGGTAGGACTTGAAACTTTGTGCGTCATTTCATTTATTAGAATAATTTTTCCTCTTCCCTGACACTTTATGTGCTATGTTCTGTATTAATAGTGTAGTAGCATTTCTCAATAGCACCATAATTTACTAATCCACAAAGGGCAGGGATGTGTTTTATATTTCAAGAATTGTGACCAACAGCCCTCTCATCTCTCTCCCAGAGAAACCTGAGAATGTTGTTCCCCCCACACTGTTAAGTAAGAAGCAGAGCTTTCTCCCTGAAAATACCTATCTTCCCTCTGAAGTGATCCTGGAGTTCCTTTTGCCTTTCATCCATCTGCTGTCAATTTAACTGGCTCCACGAGCTAGTGGTGCCTTCATATGACCTTGCAAGTATTTACAAAATCTGGTTTCCATAAAAAATAAGGGGTGATCCCTATGCTTACTCTCTTTCTCAACTGACCATGTTTTGTTACTACCAGCTTGTGCTAGAACATATCCATGTCTTCCCCACCAACTCAAGTCTGGATCTGGGATGCTCCGATGACTTGGCCAAGTTTTCCAGCTGCTGAGGTTACCTCAGCAGAGCCGTCGCTGGTGCAGATGTGAGGAGGCTTTGCCTGGACCACTGTGTTTCTGGAGACTTGGAGCACAGTGCTGGGGCTCTGCAGCCCAGCAGATGTGGCAGAGCCTCCAGCACGGGTCAGACTGGGTGTGCACAGCCCAGACTGCCTTTGAACCCCTGGTTTGCACCACCTGGGCAGACCAACACACACCTGGCCCAGCCCAGTGCCTGTGTTAATGCCAGGGGCACCACGCCCATGTCTGTCCATGAGCCTGCAATCATCCTGGCCTGAGAGGCCAACAGAGACATGGAAAAATTTTACAGGAAGCCATAGAAGGGTTTGGGTTGGAAGGGACCTTAAATATCATTTATGGGCTTCTGTATATAGCAAAGGGAATTGCCTTTTATGTTGGTCTTGAATCTTTGAGCTCAGACAGTCTGCAGTGCTGGTCAGCTTTAACTCTGTGTGGGGTTCCATCTATGTGTGTCACACTACATAACCCCAAAACAGGCATTTCTCTAGTGACATTTAACCTTAGTTTTCCAAATGAACACACTGACTTGCAGCAAGGCAGTCTTTCACAGGATGGAACTGTATTTATTTACCCAGGGTGAAACTTTAACCTTTCATCAGAATGCAGATACGAGCTGCTTTATGACAGTTTGTAAACTTGCACTTTATAAAAATTTGGGAATAAAACCTTTGCCTAACAACAGTTGTGTTCTTGGAAATCAAGTTCCATCTGCAGAAACCTTTTATGTTAGAGATGCATCCCACATGTGAGTCATTGTTACAATTCAATAAATACTTTACAAAAATAATGCTAGCTTTTTTTTTAAAAATTAAGACACTTTAAGACACCAGTAGTTCCTCCCAGAAAGCTTCCCTTAAAGAATAGCTTCTTCTGTAGGACACTGCATTCAGCATGAGAAAAATGGGGGAAAAGGGCTGGTTGCATCTTTTATCCCAGTTTTACTGTTCTCTAAAATAATAAACTTCCTTTTCTTAAAAGAAAGAAACAAGCAGATCCAAACATTCTTCATCTTAAAACCTGGGAAGGAACTGTGATCTTTTTGGTTCTTTGACATGGATTCTTTTTCTGCCCTCACTCCTCCAAAGACTTTCAGTGTGCTCAGTTCACAGGTTCACAGCTGCTCTGGAGACAGATGCAGCTCTGTACCAGAGATGTCTCCAGGAGGGGGCTATTTGTAACTCTTGCAGAACCACTGCACCAGGACATTTTCTGGCCCGTAGGAAAGCCACAGCTACATCTTCCTGCAGGCCTACCCCAGGTGGACTGCAAATACCTGAGCTAGAAGGTAACAGGAAGAATTCCAAGAGAAAAATTGGCAGGGATTTTCTATATTCACTTTTGACTATTACCCTTCCAAAAAAAATTCTTTCCTCCTTAGATATGACTGGTCATGAAACCAATTATAGAGAAAACTGATGCTGTAGGTGCATTAATCTTGTAAACCATTCCCATATGGAAGAGTACATTCTTCAATCCTATTGTTTATAACAACTTTTAAGTATGTGCCTCCTCAGCTGGGGCCTTGGGGCCTGATGGTGATGGCAGCTACCCTCCAACCCCTTCATTAGGTTACAGATGGGAAATAAAATGAAATGCACATTATTACATGAACGTTATTGCAGTATAAAATCCTATCAGGACAAGACTTATGTATGTCTGTATGCAAAAATAGGTGTGTGTGAGACAGAGAGATATGTGTTTATAAATTACACACACTGTGAAAAATACTTATGTATTATATATTACAACTATATACATTCATCAGAAAGGAACTGACCAACCCCTGTCGAGGAGCCAATGCAGCAGCCATCATCAGTTCTTTGGCATCCAGGAAACGAATGCTATTTTGCATCTAAAGAAAAGGAAAATCTTCTCAGTATTCCCTTGCTTCTTGAAACTGCTTGTAGTAGTCTTCGTCTGACGGGTTTTCTGTGCACTTCTGCCCATTGTTGGGAGGCCGGGCTTCATTGTAGCGGCTCCAGTCACCTTTGCATATGATCCAAGGCAGAATGTCCACTTTGTAGTGGAGCTCTGCGGAGAATTCGATGCTGATCAGGTTCGGTGTTCCTGCCCCTTTGCCCCTGGTGATCAGCTGCATGTTATCATCATAGCAGCAGTGCTGCGCTGCGAGCGTTGTGCTCTCCAGAGACAGCATGGAGCGGATGCAGTATCGTGCTGTGGGCTTATAGATCTCCAGTTTTTCCTTTGGACCACTCGCATCCTTCCAGCGGAAGCTTTTCCTCTTAAGTCGGTCAAAGATTTCAGCGGTGCTGTACGCAACTTCTCTGGGGTAGGAGCACGGGCAGCTGGGAAGATCGTTGACCACTTTGTGCATATATTTCTTCAGGAACTCGCTCTTGCAGCTCATCCATCTCTCACAGCTATCAGTATCTGTTTCAGGGCAGGAAATGGAAACTTAAGATACATTAAGCAGCATCCCACTTGGTGTGATCAGTGATAGCAACTGAGTAAAGTGTAGCTGTTCAGCACCAGTGCTCTGCTGCAGAAAGAAAGGGCAATCACAGTTTGCTGCCCTGCCCACAGTGTATTGCTGTGCTGTCTTGTCAGATAAAGAAATCATGTGTGACTGATTTCAGTGCCTCAGGCAGTGCTACTCTGAGTTACAGTGCAGAACCGGGCCAGTAGGAATCTGTGACATATTTCCTACCTGGAAAATTTTAATTAAGCTATTGATATCCCCATGTAGCACAAGAGAAACTACCATGGGTTGGTAAGCAGCAGAAAAAGGGAAATCACAATTATTTGATGCCAGTCTCCAGTTAGAATCCTTAGTCAGAACATACTCAACAGGGAAAATGGCAGTCAGATGATGAAGGATTAAGTTTCAGAAAATGCTAGAGATTACAAGATGGCAAGCAAGGCCTGTATTACTCTTTTTGAAGTACATTTTAGACCCTAATTCAGTGTTTCTTTAAAAAACAAATACTTTTTTATATTTGATATTCACTTTTCAATCATCAGTATCTCAAACATGGAGACTGACATCTTATCTGGAAAATGCAGCCAAAAGTGATTCAGGTTCTAAAAGGGCCTATGTGATATAACATCAGAGTGGCTTCACATCAGCAGGAGTTTATGGTGCCAGAGACATGACATATAGCTGGCATTAAAGACATTTGTAGACCAGTACCATATTTAGTACCAGCACTTCATTATTTTGCAAGACTCTTGGGAGAATCCAGGTAAACATCCCCTACCTAAAACATTATTTCAGGTTGTCTATATCATCCTATGGGCTGTCAAAAACCACCTGCATTCTTGCCCCACACTTACTTTAAGAGGACTCTGCAGGAGAGTAACTAACTGGGACTTAAAACTCTTACAGCACACATTCTTGCAAAATATTTGCTTAGTGATCTGTGTCCTGTTTTTCTATCTCCTTAAAGAGTCTCATCCTGGCTGTCATTAACTACTGTGCTCTGCCACCATAGTAGGGAGGTGCTGGGTTACACTATTTATTCAATTAATCCAGCATCCAGTGTCTCTGAGTGGCCACACTATAGTTTCATTGAAAGGACAAAATCAGAACATTGCAGATGGTGGATTGAGTTTTAGATAGTTCAGAATCAAGCCATGCCCTATAAAATTCCATTGGCTACTCCCACTGCAGCACACAGAGCTATAAAAGCACTGCATGCTCATAAAAGTCATTGTCTTATTTTTATTTATTTTTTTTTCTGATGTGACAACTGTATTCTTTTATATGAAATGAAAATGCTTTTATAGGGTCTTCCATTTGAGGCTATTCAACCAAAATAATAAAGTGTGTTTGATTTTTCCCACCCTCCATTACTGTGGAGCCCTACAGCTCTTTTCTGAATCAGTACAACAAATAACCCTTTTATGATGAAACAAGCACAGGACTTAAGGGGTGAAAGATTCTATGACCAAAGCAAATTTTCAGATCACAAACAGGAGCAAGATAATAAATGGCTGCTGCTACTGACATTGTTAATGCTAAACTCAGTATCTTGATCCCACAGAACTAATAAAATCCTAAGGAAGCCTCTTATCTGTTACTGAAGGATTGACTAGGCTGCTTACCAACTTCAAACAGTTTGGTTGCATTGAAGTCTTCACTCCCCGCAAGTAAACTCACTTCTGTGGCAGCTGTCCGGAAGGTATCTTCGATCCCTAGGACAAACACGTGTTAGTGGTGCTGGTGTTTTCCCATTAAAACACAATGGAACCAGCTGCCTCCTTGCCACCCCTTCTTCCCCAGGCTCTGCAAGGTGCTTTGTTTTGCCAGGGAGCCATTCTGAAGTTGCTGCTGGACTGTTCCTTTAAAACCACAATGACCAAGGAATCTGAGCTGTTAATAAGGTAAAACAGAGTGACAGGCCTGAAGACAGGTGAGGAAGATCAGCTCTGTATGCTGGCAACCACTTCTCAAGGAAGAATGATGCTGTTACAGGAAGACTGATGCTTGTTGGTCTCTCCCAGTGCCAGGAAGTTAAAAGGTGTGAGTAGGCAAGAGATAACCAACCTCTTGAAGCAATTCCATCCCCATCACTTACAGCTGTCAAATAAAATATCAGGATGTCAACATATCAGGATTTACCAGCAGCCTCCACTTAATTGTTTGCTACCAGTTGAGAGAAACAGAGGTTGCCAGAAAAATGATCTTGCCAAAGTAAACATCCTTTTGTTGCTGCTTTAGTTCAGCCTATTGACACGTCTAGCATTTCTGTGCCATGTAGGCTTAACACAAGTAGGTTTTAGTCTTTTTTTTCCTTTCCTCTCCATTGAATTGAAGACCTCTAAAGAGAACTGAAAGATCTTTAATATGTGATAACTATATGGTTAATAATGAAGTCTATTCACCATCCATCTTCTTGCCAATGAAATTTCTCCTGATCTCCTGAACTGGGGCATAATAGTGGCTTGCAAAACTTCAAAACAGCCTCAGGCCAATTTTCAATAAAATTATCATAGAGTTTTGCCTTAACTCCAGCAATAGCTGTAGAATAATAGATACCCAAGAACCCATTACAAGGCAGTAATTCACTGTTGGAATTATAAACAGCAGAAGCTGAGCTTTGACCTTGTAATTTCAAAACTGTCAGCACAGCATCAAAGAGTGACTATATTTTGCTTGCTGATCATTGGAGGTCTGTTATATGACATAATATATTCTTTCAAGTTTTCCACTTTTTGGTGCTAGCTGGTAATAAATACTAGAGAATATAACTGGAGGTTACTTGCTCTCTTCTGGAATTAACTCATTGAGGTTTTAGGATGTATGGGAGCATGCAGAAACTTTTTTCCCAGAACTGCCTTGCAGTTGTTGCTTTGCAATGGAGACACGGATCTATCTGTGAGTGAGAAACTTCTTTCCAACTCTTTCACCAAGTCTTCTAAGTCTGTTCTCCAGCACTGTTGACATGTCATTTCCCATTAAAAAAAGCCTAACCTCCAGTTTAAGAATTTCTGCCTTTCTGAGTCATTAAGTAAACTGAGAATAATGCATACCACCATGACTTGTGTTTTCACTTCTCTCTGATGTTGGGAAGTAATGAACTTGCACTTGTCCCCTGCATTGTGGCAACTACTGCATGACAAATTAGTCTAACTTTAAACACAGCAACATTTAAAAAACAGTTTTCCATAGCAGCTTCAAATTTTCATGATGTAGGCTTGAGTGCTCAGCTCTGATTTTGCCAAAGTGAGGATGGTGTGATGGTAAAGACACTTCAAAATGTCAAATCCTGTGAATGGGTAGGAGCTAAGGCAAGGTTCCTTGGCCATATTTTGTGAATGTATTCAAGCCAAAACTATGCATTCCTTCATCCCTGTTCACAATGCAAGCAAGGCTATCCACTTCACAGCAAAACAGGAGCTCACTGAGGTAACAGCACAGCTGGCTTGAAATTCCAAAACAGCTCCAAATTTGTTTCAAGGGAGTAGATTACACCCTTTAGAATACAAAATGTCTGTGCACACAAATGACTACCATAACCTAGAGAAAGCCTGTAGTTGTCTTTTAAGTCCCAGGGGATGGTGGACTGCATCTAGCAGTGTATCATTACTACGAATAAACGGCGCTGAAAATCAGCGTGTCTTTTCCCACTGGAACCCTTACCTTGCCACAGAACATACAGGCGCCAGGCTTTGTGTGCAGGAGGGCTCTCTCCACCCCTGCCCACCTGTCCCTGCTTCCCCTGGCAGCAGTTCCCACCTGGGCAGTTGGGCCTGTCGCAGGTCCGGGACTCGGTGGCCGTGCAGGCGTATCCGCAGGACCTGGTGCGCTTCTGGCTGCCGCTCCCGCAGGTGACGCTGCACGGGGACCACGGGCTCCAGTCGCCCTCGCCATCAATGTAATCTGTGTGAGGACAAATGTGAGGAAGGAAATGAGGAAACAAAACTCCTACTACCCCAAACTACTGGGTAGTGTTTTTTATTAAGAAGGCAAATTACGAATGGGATCCAGATGTCTCTACCTGAAGCTTGGGCTGAATGCCAGGCACAAGCCTGCTGTTTAAATGGTTTTCACACTTGATGCTCCTCAGGGAAATGCATGCAACATTATTTGAAAAAATATTTCCTTTCTCTTTTGACCTTTTGGCTGCTGAGGATCCTCAGCTGCAAAGCTCGGTCATGAACTAACAGTACACATCTATTCACGTCATTTCCCTGCATATAGGAATGTGTTTGTGGACCAACGACTAATCAGGCAAAGGATAAATTCAGTTTTCTTTTTCCTCTTTTCAAAACACACAACAGTACTCAATTTTTGGGCAAGATGCATGTTGTTGGGCTATGGGAAGCTAAGGGTCATGAGTGAAAATCACAATTTTGTTTTTCATTCCCTTGAACAGAGAACAGGTATTTCAGGAATACTGCTATGAGAACAGGGAACCACATGCTTTTCTTGCACCAAGAAGAACATGCAATATTTAGTGTTTCATGTGAATTATTAAATAACATCAAATCTGACTATTTACTAGAAGGAACCTTATGAAAAAGAAACATGATTTTTTTTTCTTCTGGCAGACAGCCAAAGGCACTGGACACCAGGTCTGCATAACAAAAGCTGATGCTGCTGTGAGTACCTAAACCCTTCACAAACAGCCTTCTTTGTGTGCTGCACATCCCACCTTGTGAAGGCCACCAAACAAAGCCCATTAACTTGTCCCAGCTTTCTTGCCTTCCCACTGGCCTCCCTAGCTGAGGGGACATTTGGCTTAATGGTTTTCCCTGCAACCTACAGGAGATATTTTCCTCTGATCATAACTTGCAGCTGTAGCTCCTTTGGGTTACACCACCACTGATAGCAAAGCAAAATCTGGTTTAGTGGCTCTGAGGCAGCCCTGCTCTACAGCTATAGGTAAGAGTACCTAAGCTGCAGGAAGACCCAGGGAGGGTTCCTGCCTTCCCTGGTCTCTGTGCTACATGGGATTGCTGCTCCTCCCCAGGGCCATGCTGTCTGTGGGCTTCCTGAGCTGGTTAGCAGAACACGTAACTTGATTTGTTCCATATGTAACGACTGACAACAACTCTGTGGGGTGCTATTAAACATTTATTGCCAGGAGTATGGGAAGGTTATATATCTCACTCAGAGCAAGCTGCCTAGATGTGAGTTCCTCATGGCAAGGACATTATGTGTTTCTTCTCCTTTTCTGACAGGGCTGATGATGGGGAAGCCACCACACTGGAATCAGGTGTTCGCAGTGGGATGTGGGTGCGAACACGGCTAATGTCAGTGTGTGAGACCCGTGGTTCTGGGATTTGCCAGCTGGTAGGCACCACAACAGTCCAAAAGGGCATCAGATGTCTCAGATGTGATTTGCCTGGCCCTGGTCTTCTTCCCAGTTCTTTTCCAATTCTTTTGTCTCTGTGTGGTTGGCGAGGAGCAGGGCAGGTGAGCAGGTGCAATGCCTCTCAAACAGCCCAGCCCAGGAGACCCAGGAAGGGCAGGGAGAGGCCTTGGCAGTGGCAGGAGGGGAGAGAGACACACAGGAAAGGTATGAACATGTCAGTGGGTGGAACATCTACACCCCTCATGGGCAGGATCTGCTACTACACCCTCCTGGACAAGGCCAGCATTTTAGGTTAGACAAAAGGCCAGGAGCTGTTTCCAGTTAGCTGGATGCTCTGGTGTGCAGCAGGGAGCTCTAGGATAACTTTTAGACCTACCTACCTAGTGTTTACAGTGCACTATGAAGCACACTATTGAATATCCTATGTTAGATTTTCAGCTGCAGTTCAACCTGTTCTTTCCATTTGCATATTTATAATTCTTACTATGATCTTTCTATCACAATTATTTGTGAAAGCAATTTTATTTCACTTATATGAATAACTACCTAAGATATGAATTCTTGGCAATAAACCCCGCTCACAAATAAATGTAGGTGCAAAAAGAAGGAATAAACTTTAATCTTCTGGCCACAAAATTTAAAACATATGTACGTGTTTAAACACACTATTCCATAAAAACTCTCTCTTGATTTTTAAGATTCTAGTACTTCAATTCAGTCAAATAATGGAAAAACAAGTTTGTTTTACCCAGGCACTCTGCAGCATCTGGGGAATAACAACAGAAATGCCAGGGTAAAAGTACCATGGCTTTGACACCTGGTTCTGACTAAAAGTAGTCTTTATTTACACACAACTTAAATTCAAGGGGCTCTTCCTGTGAGCACAGTTTAGCTCACCTCCCTTGGGTCATTCCCATGTGGATAGTCACAGCCTGTAAGGGCAGTGAATAGCTGTAGCTCTTCTCTGTTTCTAGTTTCTGCAACTATTTCATACAACAAGCTGAAAACAATTGTTTTCCCCATGACACATCTGGAAGAATATTACACACACAAATACACAATGTTCCTGCTGCACATGCCACTCCCCACACATGCACCAACATAACTCATCTTATTTGTGTATCCACCAAATACTACCACGTTTCAGATCTTGCTTATTTATCCAGTAGTTATATTCTGGTTCCCAAACCACCACAAGATTCTAAATTTGTACTTACCCTTACTCTAAAAATAAATACGAAACCTTGTTTCCTCTACTTTTTAAAAAAAACACATGTCGGACTGAAAAAGGCCCTCATACCAGTTATCCCTTCTGGGATTTTCAAGATTATAGATTTACTAGTGGAATGCAGCTACCACAGTACTGCTTGTGCATTTGCACAGATTTGTATTTGAAAGCTGATGAACAAAAGCCACATGTTGAAAAATCCTATTTTGCTTGGCCTGCTCTCAGCGATGCCTCACCATTCTCATTTCCCTCATGCTTGTTTTTACAATCCCAAGATGCCCATACGAGGCCTGGAACACAAACCTACCATACTCTGGCTGCTCCTTGGACTCAAATGTCCGGTGACTCGGTGCATGACTATCCCACCCACCAAGAGGGTTGAGGAAGTTGCTGTCCTCAGTGGTGCTGTCATACTTGTAGTCCTGGTCACCGCTGCTCATGCGAGTCAGCGTGGAGGATCTCTGCCACCAGTTCCTCCAGTCGGGAGATGGGGCTGGCCAGCTGGGCTTGCTGCTCTCCTTCTGCAGATCCTTGTCTGTCTCCGTGTCAGGGCTATCCACCACTTCAATGGTGACCTGTGGGATTCAAAACAGACCAGCCTGACCGTCAGTGCCTCCTCTTTGTCAGTGGGAAGCTTTCTACACAGCAAAGACAAGGTGCTGCCTGGCAAAGGGGCTATGCAATACCATGGTTTTGGCATGTTGTAAACCATATGTGGATTACTGAGCCCAGAGACTTGCAAAGGCTGAGTGATTCTTTCTGCTGCCTTTCCTGAATCAGACCTCGGAACCAAGCCTAGGAAAAATCCTGCACAAAATAATAACCCACGCTGTGCCTAAAACCCTTGCAGCAGAATTTTCTGCCTTACGGAGAAAATGTGTTTAGAGCCTAACATATATGACCAGGAAAAGGAAAAACAAGCCTGTACTCTATGCTGAGGCTGAATTTGAGGCAAGCATGAAGCACACTAGTGTGCAGAGCCTGTTCCAAGGACTTGGGCTGACTCAAGATAAGCAAGGCCATGTGTGTGAAGGTTAAGATGCAGAGCCCAGGTATTGCTGGGTTTGCATCTGTCTTGCCCCTCTGGCAGCAGCCCAGCTGTTACTGCTGCATGAAACCACACTTTGTGGCAGTGATGGGAGCCAGAGGCTCCTCTGACCATTGCTGAGTAAGCCACTTGCTGCAAAACCCTTTAAAGTAGGTCCTTTTGTCATGCTGGAAGAGTATAATGACCTGTTATGGTCAACCTGTTTATAGTTTCTAATGGAAACCCAGAACCAAAATTCAGAGTTTGCTGCCCAATTCCCTCACAGACATCACAAAAGTCAATACCATTCTTCATAGAAGCAACCTTTGATTATTGCTTTCTGTGCTGAACAATGTGTAATTGTAAAACTCTTGAATAAATACTGTGTGTGCATGTAAGTGGCTATTTAGGTAGAAGCAGAGACTAGCCATCAGAAACCTTGGCTCTCTGAGTCATGCAAACACTGGGTGGCCACAGATAGATCATAAAATGCTCTGATGTTTCATGCTAATATGGTTCAGTGATTACAGTGGACTAGCTAAACAACCAGAAGTGACTGTCAGATATATCTATTATGTTTACTAGGTACGGAGGCATTCTCAGCCTTTCAAGATGGTACACAATGAAAATCAGGTTGTATAAACCAGAAATCATATACTGTTATGCTAAAAGTAATTTACACCACTCTATGGATGTGCATTGTACATAAAATATTCATTTTATACAATTGTTATTACTAAAATCACAAGACACACACAAGAAAAAGAAAGAAAAAGTCACAGCTACCTGTGATCCACAGATTGTGACATAGCAAAGCAGAACTGTCATTTCTTCATTTACCAACATATCTTTTCTTTGGAAACAGGAGATTTTGAACCTATTTCATGCTTTGCCTTTGACCATAGACCTGGCCATTGAAATGAAAAAACTTACAGGCCACTATGAAACTCCATAGTAAAAGAGCAAGAGCAAGGGAAAGTGCAGGAGTCAGCCTAATAGCATCTTTACACAAAGGGTATTTCATTCCCAGCCTAAATATGGGATTGGAACACTTACTTCATTAAAACTCAGTTTCTACAGACCAAGAATTAAAATGGATTTAATAAGCTTGAAAACATCAGAATCAGTTCAGGGATTCAAAATTGTTACCTCTATCCAAGCAAAACAGAGTTTTCACAATAAATGAAAGGAAATCGCCTTACTGAGCAGCAAACACTGCCAGTGGTGGGGGTCAGTACTCCCCACCTGGAAATCAGTACAGTTCTAGAACTTTAGCAGGAAGTATTTTTAGGACCACACTAACTCTCTTAGCAATGACTCAGCAGAGTGAAAAAAATCAAACACTCAGATTAAAAAAAAAATGATAATTGCTCCATATGCTTTGATAATCTGTACCTGTATGAAAGTCAATCAGCATGAACTGGCATTATTTCAGTCAAGGACAATTTGAAGAACCACAAGAACTCGATTTAAAATAATGGTTGATGATGCCAAGTCAGCTTAAGGAAAAGAGGGTTTGCAGGGACAAACATTTGCTGAGCTTGGTGCTACACTGGTGAGGAAAGGCAGGTGGAACACACACGTTTCCAGTGTCATCAGACTCCACCAAACCTCCAGCAGCACTGCCACTAACTTACTTCCAAGACTGGAATATCTGTGTAATCAGCCCCTTCAGTCTGTTTTTACCTCTGAGGCCTTATTAGAAGGCCTCTAAAATGGGTTTTCAAACACACAGCCAATTTAAAAATCAAAAACAGCAGAAGCAAAATCCAGTGTGGTAGTCTGACATATATCTATGTTTCCCTCTACACTGCTTTAAGCTTTGATTACCAATGTGTTTATTGTGGAATAAAAATCATGCAGTGAAATAAATTCTGCAAATAATCCTGGGATTGTCTGAACTGCCACTCTTGGAAATTAGAAGCCAGCTTCAATCAACTCTGGTGTTTTCAGGGACTTGGCTTAATGAATCTTCCAGAAGCTGGGAGAAAAAATCAGTGCATAATCCTAGTAATCCCTCCACCACTCTATGACCCAGAAGTTAAGGCAGAATAGTGAGAAGAAACTGCTGTTCCAGGTGAGCAATTGCTCCCTTATCCCAGTCTAAAATTTTGAAAAATGAGCTTTCACTGAGTTCTTCCCAGTAGTTACAGATACACTTACAGTGCTAGTCCATGACTGCACTTACACATATACTTGTACACTTTTGTGGCACTGAAATATGTAACTTGTGTGATCAGTTTCTATATTGGGGGCTGTTTATAAAAAGGAATAAAGAAATCAAGAATTAGAGAATAAAGATCAAGACTAGAGTAATACAAACCAGGCATTTAGAGAAGCTCTGGAAAAGCTTTCATACTGTGTTAAGTATTCCAACAAAAACATGTTCTCTTAAAAATTAAAAACCAGATCTGGTTTAGCAGTTCTACCTTGGAGCCCATTTTAGAGGCTGATTTCTTCTTCCAGTGATTATCAAAACTGTAAAGATTCTTTTTTCTCAAGCTACCCAAAATGTCTGTAGCAACACAGTTCTAGTATAAATCCACAATCATCCCCAGAAATATTCAAACCTAAAATAAAGCCACTTGAATGGTTGTATAACCTAGGAATAAAGACATTAATCTGAAAACTGTTAAAAGCAATTGGTGTAGGCACATTCAAACAACAGATTTGCTATCAATTTCTAATGAAACAAGTGTATGATGCACAGATGTCTCCAGACACCAACATCCAATTTTCTCCTGCCCAAAAATATACAGAAGATAAAAATTATCCCAGCCTGCTAGAGTGCACAAAAAGTTCTCTGTTCTTTGTCCCCTTTTCTGAGACAATGTTTCTGAATTCACTTTACTGATGTAAACATTGCCCTAAGCGACTAGAAGATTATGTTTCAGGAAGAACTATGTTTGTGATGTGCAAGCAGCGGATCCTACAACATTTCTATCTTGTTTTTTTCATGCAATTGATGCAAATTTTCAATACAGAACTTGTCTTTCTGGGTAAGATACACATGTGGAAGTCAGCAACGAGGTAAGTATAACAGGAAAAGAGAAACAAGTTCAGTATGAGATTAAAATGGTACATCTGGCTTTTCATCAAATAATTTTAATTAAAATGCTATCAGCAGTGACAGTAATTTACTTCTGGTTGTGTCATGTCACTTGTAACAGTTTCTGGACTTTAAAAGTTAAGGTCATTCAAGCTTTGTTAGGAGCAAAGAAGACAATGTGACTTGAGACCTGAAATTTCTACTTAATGTTGTGAATCCAATTTGCAATCTCTGATGAGCCCAAATGAACACCAGAAATAAAAATGTGTTCTAGCTCTGAATTCTGCATTCTGCAGTGAGCTCTTGTTACAGCATGACATAAAGAAACCTGCAAAGCTCTGGTATTGACAGGGGTTTAACCTTGGCCCCCTGGACTTTGGCTCTACCTACACAAGCCTCTCCAGCCGGCCAGAGGAACAACCAGCTCCTGCAAGGCTCCACTGTGCTTCCAGAGCTGCACCTGACAACAACTGCTTTGCTACTACCTCAAGGTATTAAACCTTATAGGTCTTACAAGAAAAAAGTACTACTGGAACCCTCTGGCTCTTCCTGTGCTAATTCAGAGATGAGACTGGTACGACTGGTCAGACACTGTTGAGTCTTCTGTGACAATACCAAGAGGGTTTTGCTTTTCCATGTGCTGCAACCAGCAGCTTCAAAGGACAAATATAAATGATAGCTAAAAAGTACATCTAATAAAATATGTGAAAAGTGACATTATGATGCAGGTGGACATGAAGGAAATGGCCATGGGTGAACCTGGAGAAGAGTTGAGGCCTGCAGTTCTTTTTTCAAAGCAGATCATACAGCCTTGTTTCTCTGTGGTTGTGTAAGTTCCTAGAGTGGGTGGTTTTGTGTAGATGTGTTTCTAAGCTAAGGTAGTAACCCAGTAGGTATCAAAGAGAGCAAACAGGTAACGAGTAGATAACAAAGCTAACACAGCAGCCTGGCGTGGTGTGACTGGTGAATATGGCCACAGGCCTTGTGGCAAGTGACAAAGACAAACCAGGCATTAACTTCTTCTGCTTTAAAACCACTACTGTCAATTAACATGGTTACCAACATGGTTTTAAACAGGAATCCTTCCTGTTTGTGTGCAGTTTTCACCCAGAACATGTCACCTCATCAAAATGTTTAACACATCCATTACAACTGGAGCTCACCCAGCTGGGTTTCAGCTCTCTTGGTCATGAAGCTTGACCAATATCTAAGTTCAGTGAGGAACATTAATATCAACAAAATGCCCTTACTGCCCAAAGAAGTTGTGAACTCCCTGTCCCTGCAGGTATGACGAGGCTGGATAGGGCTCTGAACAACCTGATCTAGTGGAAGATGTCCCTGCCCATGGCAGGGGGACTTTAACTAGATGATCTTGAAGGTCCTTTCCAACCCAAACCACTCCATGGTTCTGGGAGTTTTCCCTTTTCTGTTCATTTGTCACTGCCGGGGTAGCAACAAAGCAGTGCAACAACAGAGCTGCACATTCCCTGACCCTGTTTTCAGTACACAAACCTGGGAAATCAGTAATAAAAAGAAAAGGTGAGGGACGACAGCAAAATTTCAATTGCAGATTGAAACATCTGGCTACAAATAGAGAGTTGGCTGTAGAGGGTGGAGAGGTTGTAGAAGGCTGTTTGGAACAGACAAGAAAAATCCATCAGAAATGGAAAACGGGCAGGTTCCTATACACCTCTCATGTGACCTCATTCTGCTGCTCAGGGGAAAGAACAATTCTGACTTTGAATAATAACCCTGACCAATTACAGGTTCTGCATAGGCATCCCTTGCCTGGTCTGTCAAACAAGTGCAAACCTAGACAGGAGGAATTTTCCACCTGTGAAAGGGAAAAAAAAGTGTAATCACAAAACAAAAAGTTTTTGTAATTACCTTCTCATCTAGAAGTCTTCCAGGCATTGACAGAATCATTAAAATGACAAAAAAGAAAACAAAATACCCCAAACCAAGCAGCCAGTCTGTGCTCAACAGCAGTGACTGTGGGTACTCTCAACGACCAGTGTGGAAGCACATAAAATGCCACTTTAAATGATGGGAAATTTTACAAGGCTAGAACACCACAGGAAGGCCAATAAGGGTTGTCCTGGTCATGTATGCAAAGAGTCATATTTATTTGGATTACTACAGCTCTGGCTGTTGATTCTGAGGGTTTTCTGGAGACAGTCTGCTGTACTTACATTATCATCTGATAAATATGGTGGTATCTGGGGTAATCTCAATTCCTCTGATGGTGTTGTGATACTCACTTTTAGTTCATCACTAAAAAAGCACATAGCAGGGCATGATACAGCAAGCACCATCTCACAGGAACCAGAGAAGAAATGGCCCTAAAGAGAACTCACTGGAGCATTTTTTCCACCTGTTTTTTTTTAGAAGAATTTTATGCCTCTTTCTTAGATTTTTAATTGCCAGGTATAATTTTAAAAGGTATTTTTGGTTTATGCAGTAGGAGGAAAAAGAGGTTTTGACTCTTTTTGAAGAAAATATGGCCACTGTGCTATCTTAAAACAGAAGCTGTTTTCTCCTCTCCAGCCTCTCAGTCCTAGGAGGACTCTTTAAATCAACACTCCCAGAATTGTAACTTACAGATCTGGGAGCCATTGTGCAAAAAGAAAAATAAGCATCAATTCTGTTTTCACCTGCCAAATAGCTGATGAGAAATTTGCAAGTCAACATATGTCTCTATTTCTGTTCAGGTCAGTATAGTACTGTTTAACAAGCAAGAATTCACTATAATCCTGTTTTTTTTTGTAAAAGACTAGGCCAACTTTTACAACCTTTAGGCAAAAAAATAAACTTTCTCTGACTCTGTAAGGAATTAATGTGAGTTTTATGTCCATGAGGCTTGACCAGCTGTAAGACTGTCAAACAAGAACTTAAAGAAACTTGTATAATCACTATTTACTCACCTAAATAAGCAGAATAAATTCAGAGTAAGTAAAATGCCGAACTTAGGGAGCCTCTTTCTGAAAGTGCTCATACTTGTGCACAGGAGCTCTGGGATCAATGTTTCCCCTTTCCAGTTTACAGGTCCAGTCTTCCCAGTTCTCAGAGTCCAGCAAAACTGCTGACATAGTTGCTGACAAATTTCCAAGATCGAGTGGTGGAAAAAGAGGTTATAGCAGCAGCCATTACTCTGAAAACAAACTGGGGAACTGTTGCCATCTCTTTTATCCCTGGGTTTAAACTTTGTATGCTGTTACCACTCAGGAAAGGTTTTTGTTTCCTCCTGTCCTCCTCTGCAGTTTACATACTGTTCAAACAGTGATGTTGCCTCATGCCACAATCTGAGGTCCCTACAGCTTCCAATCTTCTCTTCTGTCTTAGGTTACAAGATGTGACTAGGGGTGTGTATTTTATTCCACCTGTTAGAGGTGTGGCTGGTATTTTCTGTTAATTGGGCAGTTTTCTTTATCTCTTCCACAACCAATCCTCCCTCTGGGAAATACCTTCTGTCGATGAGCCATTAAGTCTCACCGTGTGACTGATAAAATTACATCATTCCAATGGGAGATGCTCTGCCCACAGGGAGGAGCCAAGCATTCCTACCTGGATATAACCAGAGATTTGGAACACCACAGACAGCCAGCACTGGATTCCCAGAGAAGCACTTTCTTCTCTGCTGGTTTCCCAGAGGAAGAAGGAAGACCAGGCCCATCTATACCACCACTGGACCTTCAGAGGAAAACTCCACCCTTGTCCATGATCCCTGCTTCAGCAGAACCACAGCTGGCACTGCAGGAGGACTGCAGCCACCATTTAATCAGACCTCTACCAACACCCTGACCAACAGGGTGTCAGGTTGTATTCTGACTCTGTCAGTGTTGGCTTTTTTTGTACTATTGCACTTGTATTTCAATTTTCCTAGTAAAGAACTGTTATTTCTATTCCCACATCTTTGCCTGAGAGTCCTTTAATTTCAAAATTACAATAATTCAGAGGGAGGAGGTTTACATTTTCCATTTCAAGGGAGGCCCCTGCCTTCCTTAGTAGACTCCTGTCTTTACAAACCAAGATACCTTCCTAAAGCTTTCTAGAATGGTTCTCCTAGCACAAGAGATGTGTTCCATCACCACATGTTGAACATGTTTACTCCTTCGGCCCGTCAAATATTAGACCTGCCCTTGACCCCAAATCTGTGAGATTTCTTAATGGTCCAACTCATCAAGAATCATGCACTGGTTTGGTTGGAAGGGGTCTTAAGGATCATCTCATTCCACTCCCCTGCCATGGTCAGTGATACCTTCCACCAGACCAGGTTGCTCAGAGCCCCATCCAGCCTGACCTTGAACACTTTTGGAGATGGGGCAGCCACAGCTTCTCTGGGCAACACCTGTGCCAGGGCCTCATCACCCTGAGAGGAAAGAATTTCTTCCAAAAACTACTTGATAAAACTATTAAACTTATCCTCTGCCAGTTTAAAGCCATTCTCTCTTGTTCTATCACCCTATAAGAGGGACTTCTAAAAAGTCCCTCTCCAGCCTTCTTGGAGCCTCTTTAGCACTGGAAGGTGCTCTAAGGTCTCCCCTGAACCTTCTATTGTCCAGGCTGAACATCCCCAGCCCTTTCAGCCTGTCTCCAGAGCAGAGGTGCTCCAGCCCTCTTGAGCATGTTGGCCTCTCACCAGCAGATCTATTACATTTTTACATACGTACTTCTTAGACATATCAAAGGGATGATAATTTTGTGGGCTGGGGAACTATAAGAAGCCAGGAATTAATTTAACCAGAAAACCAGACCTATTAGTGCATTGTTTTTATAAGCACATGTTAGGCAGAACAACATTTGAATTTATTGTTTTGGTTAAAAAAGACTGCTTATTAATGCCAATTTTGCTTTAAGGTTCTGAATTAAAAACAAATCACTCATTCTTTTCCTCTTTCCGATCCTTGAAGTTTCAAGATGCAAGTGGCTTGTAAGAGGCTGTTCCAAAGAACAGTTTGAGGAATAACATATTACAAAGTTTCTTGCAGACAACTTTTTTTATACTACAAGCAGCTGCTACAGAAATTAACTCTAAGTCTCACTTCCATACAGAAGAATGCATTTTGAGCTGAAACTGAAATACTTTTTCTCGGTCAGCCTTTGGGATGGTTGCATTTTACAATAGCACACAAAATGCAAATCTGTTCACAAAGAAATTTTACAACAATAAATTGAAGGCAGAAATTAAAATAGCCATTTATTTTCAATGAAGGTGAGATGCTCCAAAATGGCAATGATAAAGATGGGTTTAGTATCACAAACAGGTCTACATTGATCTCCACACTTATGTAGTCAACATTATTCAAGAAGAAATTCAGAAAAAAAAATGCAAAATGTGCATTAACTTAGAGAGAAAAAGCATGTATTATATATATTTTATATATAATACTATATTATATTATATTGTACTATATACATTCCCTGTTGGTAGAGATGGATTGTTCTGACTGCTCATCATGGAAGCCAGGCTGAAAGTCATCTTGGCTCAGTAAAATAACTCTGTGTAAGTTGTAAACTAGTCAGATGTTAACATAAATTTGTACCTGAATGTTGGGATTCTGCCCATTGATATCTGCTTTTGACAGGTCAGGGAAGTTTGGGAGGTCCAGGAGAAAAGACCTGGGTCCATCTCTTTGCAAGGATGTGTGCCCGCTCTCCTGCCTGAATTGCTCCTTAGGAAATGGCCGATGGGCAGCCTGGAGATTGGGGTATTCTCGTCGCTCCTCGGGGTTCAGGGTGAAACTGTCTTCAGGAGAATGGTCCTCTGCAGTCAGTGTGTTCTGGGGAAGAAAAGCAAGGCCCAGTAATGACAACTGAGAGCGTGCAGTCCTGTCAGTGCCCCCATCCCTCCAGTGGCTGCAGCCTTACAGCACCCAGACCCACGGCTCACTACTGAAACACAGATCTGTAACCAGCTGACACAAGATAAAACTGAGTCAGACTTGGGCACTTAGTTCTTCCAGGCTCCTGAACCATTCCAGCCTTGTGGCGAGCACCTACACATGGACACAAGCATCAGACTTAAAACAAACCTAGAAACATGAGGCTCTGAAGTAACCCCAGGAAATCAAATTGTACCACATTAAACATGTCCCTAAAAATGCTGAAAGGCATCCATCTTAAATTATTTTAGTTTGCTTTGTTCCAAAATGAAGCAAAAACACTGACTGCTAAGGCCATGAATTTTATGGGATTAAAAGATCCTACCACTGAGCTGGCAACCTCCCCTTCTCTCCCCTCAGTCTGCAACAACTTCCATCTCGTCTCTGAGTTCCTCACCCAATTTCTCTGGTCTTGGACATCTGAACCTTCCTTCCTCTGGGATCTCATTTTCATGTTTGCCTAATGGTGGGATTGAATTTCACCAAGCTGTGGGTCAGCGGTTAATGCTTTTGTTATTGTTGAGCGTACTTCTGGGTTTTGTAGTATATTACAGCAGGCTTCCTCTGAACCTCTGAACCAGTAGCACTGCTGCCACTGCCTTTGACCTCACCAAGGAGACACATTTAGTATCAAAACACTGGCTCCCTGGGTTAGGACTGGCCTGGGGACTTGGGGAAAAAACAGCAGAGAAGCCAAATCTTCTTATGGCTTAAAAAAAAAAAAAAAAAAAAAAAGAAGCATGGATCAGATTCAGCACAGGTTTTGGGTTTGACTCAGCTGAAAAATTTTAGCTTGAGGTCTTAGTATGACTGCCTGGGGAGTTTTTATTTTGAGTTCATAAAGAGACAGCAAGCATGGAGAGGGTAAATGTTAAAGACCTATCTTTTAAAACAAGCACAATTAAAGTGGAATGGCCACATGTGGTTCTGGCTCTACTGAAGCATATTTTTGCCAGCATTTCTGGTTAAACGCAATCTCCATCCAGCTCCCCTGGTTCAAATTAAGCCAAGCATACCTTTAGCTAAGCTCTCAGATAGATAACAGCTCCAATGCTTTTTCTTTTATTTTGTGTTTATTTGCTTAGAAGGTTCTAAATTGACCTTTAAAAGGATGTTACAATATAACCTGTGCACATTAAAGAAAAATATTCATTGAGTTAAAATAAACTAAGCTTGAAGAATTAATCTCAGACTAAGTGAAATTGTCTTGAGTAAAAATGAAGGTAGTTCTCCTCTACCCTCCTCACTGCACTCTGTAAAGAGCAAAAACAATTTAGCAGAAGTAATATTGTTGTATTGTCATTTCCAGAATAATTACAGTCTGCAAGTGCCAAAAAGGTAATTTTATACATTTATCTACAGCACAGATACAAATTCTGAATTAGTGTATGTGTGCAGTGCTAAAAATGTGTATACTCCTGACAGTCTGCTTTGCTTGAAGGCTAAAACATGCTCTTCTCTTTGCTGGAGACCAGGAAGGACTTTCAGATGCCTTTGGTGGCCCACCCATTATTCAATACAAAGCAGAAAGCAGATCATACAGCAGGAAGCTCTGGGAAATTAAACTGACGGCCACTTAGCTAACTTTAGGTCCCTCACTCATATGCTACTGCTTTGACTTAACACTTTTCAGATAGAATTTAACATGCTTGGTTCATGAGGATTAAATGGCTTTTCAGTTATGTCTGACTAACAACAGGATGTAATAGTGCTGTGATTAAATTTCTTCAGTTGGGGACAAAAAAAATGTGGCACTTATCTATCTTTAGCGGGGTATCATGCCCATAATCTTACCTTTATTAAAAATAAAGTAAGATTTTATTAAAAACTAATAAAATTCTCACATACGATTCCATACTTTCTCTATCTGTCTGCTCCTTCAGGAGCATCTTGATTCTCCACATTAACATACCATGCAGCTAGAGCTGGCCAAGGCCTTTGGAGACCCAGATTTAAGTCTCTGACAAGACTCTGTGTGTGATCCTGACAGGTCATGGTCTGCTGGTGCCTCGGTGGGGATAACAGCACTTCCCTTCCTCACTGGGATGTTTGAGGGGACCTCAGCAACTACAATAATAAGGGCTATATAAAAAGTTTTTAATAGTGTCAAACAGATGGAATATCACATGGAGTTAGTTAGGAGATTGTCATGGTGAAGTAATGACATCAGGCTGATTGGGCCCACTACCAAGCTGCTTGGGGCAGGAACTGTCATTAATTACAGACCGAGTGAGACGGGGCTGCTTGACATTGGAAAGAAAAACAGAGGGAGGACAAGATAACGACTCCCTCCCAAAGGCTGCTGCAGGCAAGGCAGGATGGACCACTCTGCTTGCCCAGGGTGGACATCACCCAGAGACCCCAGTGACACATCAGGTACACATTTCTGATGGCAGTGACTGTCAAGCCCCAGAGTGGGACATGGAGCTTGACTTCAAGAGCAGGGCTGGCTATTGCCTGGCAGGAATGACCCAGGTTAAACAGCGCTCTGCCTAGAGGCAGTGCTCTCTCCCACAGTCCCTTCTTCTCTAGGAAAGCACAAGACAGGAGTTCTTGGGCCTGCAACACAGCCTGTGGAAATGCTCAGTATGTGTGATCATTCCAGTTATCTGCTCATGGTACGACGAGTGAAAGGACATTTGTTTCCAGTTAATAAAATGAAGAGAATGTCCATTTTTTTAGGAAGATACTTCTTGGTGTCACATCTAAGCTGACCTGCAGTATTATTAGAAATGTGCATTTCTGGTAAAAAGATTAAAGAGGCTGCCACAAATAAAAGTGAGCTTGAACTGCATGTGAAAAGAAGACTATGCTCACCCTGTCCTACTGCATTAGCTCTGCAAGGGTTCTTCCAAGACCCATATAGCAGGAAAAAGTGTGTTCTTATTGCAATGCCAGCATCCTTTCTGAAGAAAATAGGGTTTGTGTTCCAAAGCTAACAGATGAATTTTTTCTGAGGGGGATATTCTTTCCTTATTTTTATGTTATTTCCCATGTTTATATTTCACACTGTTTATTTTTAGGTGTATACAATTTTATTACTGATGCTTTTGGGAAAACAGTGTTGTTTGCCTTCCTTTAAAAGCTATGTCACTTCATTCAGAACTACTGACTCAGTTTCTTTGAAGTTATGACATTTCTAATTCAGGCACACTGGTTTCTTACTCAAATGATGCATCTGCTCTAAATATTTTAAGATAAAACACTTTTACCCTCTTCATTTAAAAGGATTATTCACAATGTTTAGACTTTCCATTAAGATGATTTTAAGAGGTTACTCATACTGGCTGTAAGCTACAGTTCTGCAAGCCCCATGGGATCAGATAATTATAGAAGTTCCTAATACAAAAACAGCTTAGGATTTTTGAGTGTTCTAAGTGTGGACAGTACATAAAGGCAAGAAGATATAACCCATTGTTATGGGTTGAGTGACAAAGCAATAAAATAAGCCCTTGAGAGAGAATATTTCACATTGTTTGCATTACAGAATAACACACCTGCAACACCCATTTCTGAAAAAGGGAGGACAATAGGTCAGTACATATCAATGTGTTTGTATCCATCTATAAACCACAAAAGAAGAGCAATTCACAGGAATTTTGTAAGGATAAATTTCAGTGCTGGTGATCCAAGTGGGACTTGTACTATGGCAGGGTTTAAGGCTCCAAGGGACAACCCTGCATGCAGGAAAATGTTCTGCCTGATATTGCAGGTTAATTCTCCAATAATCAGTTTGGTATTTTAACATCCTTTGGCCTTCCCATCATGTTTTTCCCTCTGTCATGATAGACATGAGGTGCAAGGAAATGTACTGTTTCTCTTCCCCACAGAGAAACTAAACAGAAATGGGAACTTGTAAAAATACCAAACTAGGGGAAAAGGGAATTTCTCTAAAATTTTGGCAAGTAAGGAGTCCATCTCCCTCCTCTCTTCCTTATTTTAGTACCATTTCCAGTTCTGGAAAAACAACCAAGACAGAGGGTAAATGAGGAATGATGTAGATATACAAAATATTCTGAAGTAGTTGCTCTTTCTCTGCCCTTCATATTTATTACTTTGCTTCATTCACCCCGTACTTGCCAAAGCAAGTGCACATTTGTAAGCACTGCTAATTATGGAGTTGAGAGGATTTTAGAAAACTGCTACAAATATTCTAATAGCTTCCAGGGAGCAAGGACATCTATTACTAAATCCCTGCTGCAGCTACATTGTTTCCTTATTTCTTGTATTCTCCTTTGAAATATCTTGTAAAATGATCTTGACAAGAGGTCTTGAATTGAAAACTGAGGGTCTGTCACTGCACTTTCATGATGCACCTGTACAGCATCTTCAACCACCATCAACAAAGAACTTTTATTTATTAGGAAACTTCACAGATGCTATATTGCTATCAGAGACAAAATGAGGCATGAGGCCTGAAGCCTTCACAGAAAACCATTATAGCCATTAGGACTGGTTTCATTTCCCACCTGCCCAAACAGATTGTTTTCATTTTGAAGGCTGTCGTGGGTTTTCAGGTCAGTGCTAAATTAAAATTAACCAGTCTTGGGAGGCTGAGTAACACACCAGGATACTGCATGAGACTCTTAGTGCCACATATCCAAGACGTGTAATGAACTTGGGTGATCTAATTCCTGGAGTTTATTTATGTTTTTCATCTATCATGAGTACAAACAGCACGGGACCTATCTGGCATGTTAAAGGAGCAGGCAGTGAGGGCTACAGCTGAGAAACATTATCAGAGATACACAGAGAAAGATTTCTTTTATGATTAATGCCACATACAGGCCAGGCAGTCAGACAGGAAGTCAGAGACCAGAGGGGTGTTACATCAACCACTCCGCTACTCAGACATTTTAATTTTTCCTTAAAATGAGCTTGCCCCTCACTCACAGACAGCAGTAAAGTGAAAAACCTTACTTATCTTTAGAAAACTGCACAAACTAATTGTTCCAATAATAAAAAGTGCATTTTAGATAATCACTGCTAATAATTTAAAACAGATGGCATTGGCTTGTACGTACACAATTGTTTTCAGTAAGCAGGTCCAAAACAGAGCATCTGCTTTAAACATCGTGCAAATAAAAGATGAATCACTGAGAACAGTTGGTAATATAATAATGATGATGATAATAATAATAATAATAATAAAGTTCTGTTAATCATGGTCTGTGTTTTAATAGTTTTGTATTATTCTCCAATTCTCCAAAAAAATTGGTAAAATGACAGTGTTATCAGTTCTAACTTTCAGTACATCTGCCTGTGTGACTGTGTGGCCATGGACAGACTAGATCCAGTCACCCCACAGTGTACTGCTCTGGGACACACGAGCTTCAGGGGCTGCGTGGCTCTTGAAGAGATTTTGTCTCTGTGTAGTCACAAATACTGCTGCAAGTAAGAGTTCATGGCAGACATCAATCCACAGTCACTGCTGAGGAAGTGCTCTCTGTAGATGCTGGGTGCCAGTGGCAAAGTGAGGTGCTTGGGGTGCCCCAGTACACACCCAGTCCACCACAGCTGGCTGTCTGCTGTATGCTGAAATAGCTCTCAGGAGCTGAATCCAGCAGAACCAGGATCTCAAAGCATCTGGGCACATTTATCACAGAATCACAGCTTTTGAATTTTAGGGTTTCTACACTGTAAGCGTGTCTGTGTAGCCCTCATGGCTACACAGAAAATCTTGATGACTGAATGTGTAGCCAGGACATGTGTTGTGACTGCAGAGATCCTCAGGCTGTAGGGCTGAGGGCCCCTTCACATCTAGGAAGTACCAGACAGCTCTTTTGAGACACGTGGCTAACACTATGTCAGGACCCTCTGCAGTGGAGGAAAATCTGTTGCCTTGTTTAACCTTGTGAACTGATACCTCCTGAGTGCCAGAGTAGCTCTAACACCATTCTTTCCCTACTGAGCCAGTTTATTCACTTGCAGTTGTCAAGCTTTGGTCCATCCTTCCTGAGAGTTCTGCTCACTGAGCTTCCTGACTCCTCCACAGCCCTGGCAAGCAGCGGGTCCACATTTGAATGGTTCTGGGAGACAATGTTTTTAACTCTGAGTTTAAGGAGAAAACCAACCATATTATACTCAGATCTGGCAACCTTTTGCTACATGCTGTGGACACACATTTCACATCACAGCTATTTTTTATGCTCTGTTGTTTGCTTGTATTTCATGTTTTCATTCAGCTGGAAAATACAAACAGTATGGTCCAGCTTGGAGGTGAAGAACTGCCAGTTTATATAAACACTTTGATAATAGAAACTTGGTGGTGATTACAGCTCAATGTCTGCTGGAAAAAAACAGAGGCCCTTTAGCAAATTTTCTAATGTAGCAAAACACTGGTGCTTTGTTCTTCAGCATATCTGCTCAGCAATCCAAGGGACAGCCAAGCATACAGAATTGAATTGTGTACGGTTTTGACAGATGCTCCGTGCCAAATTTTGCTTCTAGTTGCCTAAGCTGCTGATAAACATTTAGTTATTCTTCATGACTCTAAAGATTTCCCTGTAATCACTGCCTGGCTGAGCTCTCCACACAGGACATAGCGACTGAATGGCTGAACAGGCAAAGGTACAGCTGAAGAGTAGCCCAAGTATTCTACACCAGTAACCTGCGGTGCCAAAATGCAAATTCTTTAAAAGTTCTAATTCTTTTTAAGCCTTATTAAAGACTTGCATAAGATCACTAGTAAAATAAAGCTTTAAAATAGAATTTACTTATACCATTGCTAAATTTAATTAAACTAGTTTAATCTCACCCATCATCTGAAATCTGCATCATAACTTGCACATTAGGTTCCAACAGAATGGAAAAGCTGCCTTAAGCTGCAATCAAAACTGAAAAGGAAATTCAGACTATTAATACTTTTTGTACACAACCCTTTTTTCAGGCTTTGCAGGTCAGCACACAAAACATCAGTGTAAACAAAAGAGAACAAACATACATCTCAAGTTATTTTCCTGAGTTTTAAACTATGTCCTTTTGCAAGTTTATTCTACTAAATCACTATGGCTAGGATTTCACTAGGTGAACCAGCTTTAATAAGTGAAGTTTTTATCTCTCCCTAGCTAAAAGAGTAACCTTACTAGAAGCCTTTTCAATTTCCAAAGTTGCCTTCAGCTGTTAGTTTTCAAGAAACAGCTATTCCCAGCCTCCATGTCTTCCTCTCAAATGCCACTGACTATCCACCCTATGCTTTCAGAAGTGTCTATGACTCTGGCTGTGTTAACTGGCAGATGTTTTTAGAGACTAGAAAGTGTTTAGTCCCCGTGGACTAAAAGTTACATGATGACTTCATCACATAAGCAAAAGCTAATGACGGGAAAGCAAGAAAGCAGACAAGTGTTATATTCCAAAAACATGATGTTTCCTGTGCTTCTGGCAAAGCTACTTCTGTGCCTGAAAAAAGGCAAATCACTTTAGTCTTGGTGCTCAAAACACACACACCATCAAATGGTTGCGAGATAATTTATGTGCCTCTCCCTTAGCTGCCTCCCCCACCAGTACTCACTTTCCTTTGGATGGAAGTGAGAGGGTAAAGGCAGAGGAAAGGCAATGTTTGTCCACCTTCAATATCTGTGCACCAACTGTGTGCCTTACAACACTCGCTGGAAGGGGTTACTACACCCAGGAGTTTACAGCAAAACAGCAGCAGAAATCTGAGCAGCAGCCTCAGGACCACGCACCTCAGCTCCTGCAGGGAAGCACTCTCAAGTGCACAGCTTTACCTTCTCTCTTTAGAAAACTTTGGAGACTGATACAGGAGCAACTGCAAGTAACTATCATATATGGCATCTGCACAAAGAGGCAACACTTGCTGTGGTTTCATATCAAGCCATCAAGAGTGGACATCATGCTCTCTCCACCTCCCTGAGCTGCCTGAGTGACAGATCAAGAAACCAGAGGATGTGCATTCACAGGAGAAAGGCCTCCCTCCAGTGACATGATGGGGAAGAAGAGCAAGTGAGTTGATAGCAGCACACCATGGCAAGGCACTGTGAAGACCCTTCTCTGTCTAAGAGGGGAGAAAGGATGTGTCCTGGAGAGAAGCGCGGGCTTTTTGTATTATGAATTCAATGCATGAATATAGAAATTCTCCTAGAACAATTAGGGAGGGGGCTATTTCCTAGAGCTGATTAAAGAAGCATGACTTGATTTTCAATTTCTAACGACTCGGGGGGCATTCCAATCGACTGCAGACAGGAAATGAATACCATACATGCACTGAACAAGGCAGATGCTTTTGAATCTGACACTTACGTGAAATGAAAATATCTTCATTTCTGTCTCCCTTCCACCCCATGATCACTAGTTAGTTCTGAGCTATTTTTAGGATAAATGGTTTTATTTTTTAAAGTTGTTATAGTCTTGGCATGTGCCTGAAGCCACCCAGATGCCACTGTAAATAAAGTGTATGGGGAGCAGGCAAAAAACATCTTTAGACTAGTCCCAGAAGCCCAACACAGCAGCAAGGTAAGAGAGTAAAGATAAGAAGCTCAGTTTTGTGTATCCTCACCTCCTCTGGCAAGGAACAGAGATGGGACCCTCGTGGATAAGCCATATGCAGAGAGGGAGAACAGCTCTATACAAAGAGAGATCCCAAAGCAAAACCAGCAGAGACACTGAAGGCTATGGTTCAGAACTCACTTCCAGCTACTTAGCTCTGCTAAAGAGACAAATATATATATATTCTCCTCATGCAGCTCTCACAATCGAACTGCAATAACTGTCATGGTAGTATTATGGTATTATGGGATTTATAACCCAATAGAACAATGTAATTGTTGCTCCTTTTATCAATGGTAGCAGTGCGTTTCAGGCATCTCTTTTCCCCCACTTAGTCCATATGTGTGCAAACACATGATTTCAGCTGCATACTCCTCTTGTATTTTATTGTAGGATTAGGACAAAGGAAGACAAAAAATCAGAGAGGCGGTATTAATCTCACCCTTACTCTGATGTTATGCAAATAATGAGTTTATCTTGATGTTAAGACAGCTAAAGCTGTGTTCTTAAGAACATGAAAAAATGATCCTTGGAGACAGAAGAAGAAAAAGGGATGGGTAGGTGAGAAAGACAGCTTTGATTTACATTATTCAAAATGCCATGAATGCCACATCAAAGAAGAGCAGGAATGAAATTCACATCCTCTGAAGGATTTCAGCAGCTTTTTCAGAGCTATTGATCTCTCAAGGGCAAACCATTTTAAATACTAGGTGATACCTCTAACTAACCAGAACTCTCACCTTATACTGGCTGAGTCTGATGTAGATTACTTTCCGCAGCTGAGGAAAACAGAAACAGCCAAGACAATACTGTGTATGTGGGTTTGATATAGGACACACAGAACTGAGCACAGAAATGGAAGGCGTGCATTTTCTGCACTAGATATTGCCTCGCTACATCTGCTGCAGAAAATGGCCATCATGGTAGATGTTAACTAAAAACCAGGTTCCCCAGTGACAAGCCATGTGTTTGGTGACCATGGAGGCCTGGTCTGAGGACAGACTGCTGTCACCCTTATGAGAGCTCTGGGCAGGGTTTGTTTGCTCAGTGCTGAGTTACTAAAAATATAAAGTCATCTCATATTTTGTGCAGGATGAAGGTGGAATAAGACATCTAAGGAGCTACTGCAGCTCAGCTGGCAAGCAGCGACTTGTTCATGAGTTTGGACTCATTGGTCTAATCTGAACACCTAGAAGGCAGAGGATCCAACTCTAAATCAAGTGCTGAACTGTCAAATGCATCACGGATTGGCATCTTCCCCTCACCCCTTCTCTTCCTTGGGACAGGTGTTTTTGAAATCTGGTAGACAAACTCCACGGTGTTTTGCCTTGTCAGTGGACTTCAGGATCATGCCTTAAGCAAGAGCCACTGGAATTTGGTGCAGTAAAACAATTTAACCTGATGCAGCCCCAGATTGTTTCCTAAGAGCTGCTTTGGGCTTCTGATGTGGATCCCCTTGCAGCAGGCTCATTGCTGCTGCCATCATCACATCCCTGAGAACACTCCCTTCATGCTGCCTTCCACATTTGCTATGCTGCACACACGGCTGCAATGGCACATTATGGATTGTTTGTCTCTTTCCAAGCTCTCCTCACATTTTGAAGCCTATCTGCTCCCACCAGCACTCAGCACATCGTGGTACCTTGAACATTTTCAGGAAATGGATGACCCTTTTCCTCCTGCATGAATGGATTGATAGCTACTGCTGCTACCATCAACATTCTCCAGGACTCTACCAAGCTAAACATCTCATTTGAAACCTCTGTCACTATTCTTTTGATACACCTGAAGTCACAGGCAGTGTGGCTGCCCTGGGTCCTGTTTGAGAAATATATTCACAAATGTTAGACACACGCATATCAAGTCCCTCATTCTTTCCCAATAAAAGCCTGGACTTTAAAGCACAAGGTGAAGAATAGATATTCTATTGGCCAGCTGCAGTGAGCCTTTCATAAATAATGTGATGATCAACCCCCAGAATGGAAAGCAATACCCCAGAAGCTCTGTCCTGCCTGACAAACATTTGTTTTCCTCTTGTAGAAAGGAATAACAAGATAGAAAAATTCAAATGCTGAATGCCTAAACAAACTGAATTAAGAAGAGATGGTAGGAGTAATGATGGGTGAATTGTAAGCCACCTGCAAATGTTAAAGTTGCCGTACTCTTCTGCAGAACATTAAGCTTGTACTCCAAACCTCCAATAGACAGGGACTGTGCTCTATAAATATCAAGATGAATACAGGCTTGTTTTTATATTATGGAGGTCCTAATCCTCCTCCTCCTCTGCCTTTGCTCTATTGTTACAACATCAAAGACCAACTGCTGGCCAAGATACAGTCAATATGAAAAGAGCGACCAGCAAATTTACTGCTTGACTTCATTCCCTTTAAATGGAATAGGCACCATGGCCCTTTTTCAAAGTCCAATCACAGACATATATCTTTTTTATTGGACATCATGTACAATAAAGTGAAGCTGTAACTTGGAAAAAAAATAGAACACCTTAAAAAAAATCCCATGAGGTGAACATTCCTTTATATAAATATCACTGTGGTTACATGCTTTGAAAAACTCCGGGCACTTCACAGGGCAAAAGGCATGGACTGGCTAGGTTATAGTTTAGCTAAGAAGCATACCCACGCCTGATATTGAGTTGGTTTCAAAAAAATACCTCAACCGACTAATAAAAAGCAATATATTTAAGACAGAATGCCAGTATCATTCAAATAAACTGTAATGGCAGCATTCATGGCACAAGAATCATTACCTGCTTTATTATAGCCTGCTCTGTGCAGTGAGTCTTTACAGACTTCAGTGCAGACAATCTTAAAATCAGGAGTACGAAATGCTGATATACAAACTGCATCTGAAACAACTCCAGTCTGATTACTGAGGTAACTTCCAGAGACACTTTCAGATGAGAGCTCTATCAGCAGGCACTAAAGACAGTGGCAGTTTTATTGCTCTCAGGTTCCTATATAGATGATAAATAATTTCTGGCTATGAAATTAAATAGTGCATAAACAATTTACATGATGTATGAGGAAAGTAAAGTGGGGTGTCACAGAATCTATGCTAGACAGATATGGTTTTCATTTTCTGTTTTAAACTATTAATAATTTTTGTTTCTTTGGGTAGCTTGCGCAAACAGACATTAGGAGGTATCTGGTTACTAATGTTATATTGAGACTAATCTCACACTTATTTTAAAATCCTGCACTGATGCATATAGCAGGTAAAACTAAGCAAATTTATGTTTTATCTTTATAAACGTTAGCAGGTGCTTCCAATGGAGTAATGATGGCTTCTTCCAGCAAAAACTGCTGCTGCTGGGTTACTTTTAAGGCAGTAAAGATACCAAAGCTGTGTAACTAATTTTTGAAGCACTAGCTTAAAAAAATAGTTGTGCTATCACTAGGTCCTCTTCCTTGTTATTTCTGTTACAATTTTTGTGCTGTTACCTCCTTCCACCACAGCCTGCAGAACATCTCTTTCAGTGCAAGGACTTCACCTCCTGGGTATTCCTCTATTCAAGGAGGTATTTCGACTGAGTGCCCAACCTCAGGACTTGAGTGCCCAACTCGATGAGAATGCAAAGGCAAGATGCCTGAAAGGAGTATTCAGGAAGTTAAACCTGTCCCATGGACAACATGGACCCAGTGATGGCTCCTTAGAAGAGGAGGAAAACTTAGAGTGGCTCCAGTGGCAGAAACAGATGGGGCACTATTTGGCTTTTAAAGATACTAACAGAGAACTCACTGGCTTTGTCATGAGAACTGATCTCAACAACCATGCTGGCCAAGAGGAAATGTTAATCTTCCCAAGGAAGAAGAACTACTGTGGAACAAACGCCTGGATTTTTCAGTGCAAAGAAACATAAGAGATGGAAATTAAGTCGTGCAACATGAAGAAAGCCACATGCCAGGGCCCAGCTCACCTTTATGGACAGAGGTCCTGATGACATGTGCTATGTTCTTATCAGTTCTGTTGAAAAACTGAGCTTTGAAAGATTCATATTCAAGAGGATCTTGGCTCTGTAGCTGACACAAATCATTGACTTGTCTTGTTTTGTGGAATTCAGTGGAACAAGGTCAATTTAAACACACTGAGAATTCAGATCTAGCACAGAAACATAAAAGCCAAGGGATTTTTGAACTCCTCCTGCCTTTCAATGTGTACTGACTCCACCAAGAGTGTGAGAGAAAGATTTCATCCCTGATTTTTCCCTCTCATCTTCAGGAACACTTCCCTACATTAAAGGTTTAGAGATGAAGAACTCCAGGCCTGCTTTTGTCCAGCTAGACTGCTAGAAGCGAGAAATAAAAAATATATGACCCATGGCTATGAGTTCTCTAAGCACTTGAAAAACAAGGACAAAAGGATAAAGGAACTGCTTACCAACGCCCACACCAGCTCCTCTAACCAAGCATTCTGGTGCCACAGAAGTGACCACTGTGGTGAGCCATCCCTTATTACAATAATAAGTTACATTTCACTTTGTTTTCTTTCTTTTTCTGGTATTTCGAATTGAAAGTTCATGGAAATACCAACACTGGAAATATTCTGTTCTTGCTGATGTACCAGTGAGCTCACTATGCTGTTTCTTGGAAATGTTATTCATCTCTATGCTTTGGACTATGAATTTAGCCTGGCATTTACTGTCTTTAAAACTTGTAAAATAGGCACAATTTTACAAGTCTTAAAGTGCAACATTAACCACTGCATCACTGAGTGCTTCCTTCTGCCTATTACTGAAGCACTTTGTATTTTTCAGTTTAAAGTTACTCTTTATTATTGATTTCTGACAGTGCCTCTATTCAGGCTGGAGACTGCACATTGCTCACAAGCTACACCACAATACTGGAAAACCTCAACCTCCATAAGCTTGGGTTGACATCTGAAGTAAAATAAGGGGGAAAAAAGACATCATTGAAAAATAATACCTTTAACAAGTCACCTGTCTGATAACTGAACGTTATTCAGTCAGTTCAAAGGGTTTTTATGTAGTGTAGTCTTAAAGCAGACAGCAAGGTAAGAGTCGTAACAAAAGGACCAAATAAGCACTAACCAACACAGTGAAGAGAACAGGGAGGCTCAACTGGGTACCACCACATCTGTTTGCAAGGAACACTGGCAAAACACCCAGAAGAGCATAGAGCAACCAACACTGACAGTTAAACCTGCTGCTAAAATCAGGATATAAGAACCGAGCAAAACTACATGGCTCCAATTTTTTAAGGTTTATGCTTGTGTAAGGAAACATCTCAATTGTCTATCTATATATTCAAAAATGAGTGTATTTCAAGATTTTAAAATAAGGTAGAAGAATGTAAGCATAAGAGAAGAATGGCAAAATAATTTCCTAGCATTATTTGCACTCTGTGCACTTTTACGTAATAAAGGAAAACAAAGGAGAAATTCTCAAGCATGAAAGTTCACAAATCAGTACATCTTAGAAAATGTAAGAGATTTGCAAACTGATTTTTTCTTCCCACTGGAATACTTAGCAATGGCTGGGTTTTCAGAAGTCATCTCTATCACATAACGATTTCAGAAAGTTTTCAAACATTATGTTGGCAGGCCAAGCCTGCATTGTCTGCATCATTATCAATACTACTGCCTGCTGGACTTCACTTTCCATGAAGTTCTCAGATGCTGTGACGTGACACAGCCGGTGTTTCCACTTTATCGACAATTCTTTCATTGTTTTCTTTGACAGTTTTTCGCCATTTTGGAACAATTCAGCATTGATTACTGATACAGAGGTGTTGTAGATATGAGCAAAGAAAAAAGAACAATGCTGAATTCAAACCACAGTTCCCAATTTACATCCAACATAACCTGTACTGGTTAAATAGATGTCTCCTCAGCAAAGGAATTCTACAGCACAGCAAGGTGTCAAACAGCTCAGTATGCTGAACCTCCAAACCACTGGGGCTTTGTTACCTACCTGAAGGCCATAACAGTGATGTTACAAACCACAGGGGAGTACACACTGACCAGCATCACACAGCACAATGATGAAGAAACTGTTGAGGCCACCAGCAGAGCTGCAGCTCTAGGCCTCCTCTTTTTGTGGTCAGCTGGCACTAGAAAAGGACAGAACAGGAAAATGGGACTGAACCTAAGGGTTGGCAACCAAAGCAGGAGAAGCAAAGGAGAGAGTTTTGTACCAATCAGGTAAGAGCAAGGGGTCAGTAGCAGAGTGGTTGTATCATTGTTATGGCTGCCGTGACCAATTGTGTTCTTCCTGTGTAGAACAAACTTCACAATCAACAAGAGTTAAAAATAAAAGCTACTCCAGAACTAGTGCTGGTTGTCCATGTTAGATGAAACAAAGTGGGAAGCACCAATGCAGCTCCATCTAGAATCTCTGTACCTATACCTGGCCTCTCCATTCTCACCAAGGGCAATCACTACAGCTCTAGACTGCCCCAGGAGCCAGTTTCAAACCTACCACTCCTTGCATTGCCATGAGTCTTCTGTTCAGCCATAGTGCTCAAGCCCCTGGTAGCAGGTTTCCCTTCAACCCCTTTGCCCTCACACACAGCCCCTGAGCACAGTAAGGATCAATTGAGAGAAGAGAAAGCCAAAATGAGGAATGTCACATGAAGACACTGTGATGGCCCAGGATGTATTTAGAACACACACTCTGCTTTTTTCTTACAAATAGCCCAATACTATAAAGAGCTGGAAAACAATCCTAAATCTTGATCGAAACAGAAAGAAATAACTCAAAGAGATTCTTCAGTATGGATCACTAAGGAAAAATTGCTCTGATCTATAGTTACAGAGACAAAACAGAGAGGCACCTTGTGATTTAATGCCAGATATTTATCCGTGATGATCCAAGATAAGCAGTACAGTGACTGTTAGCTGTTGAGCTTAAGAGATGTTTTATAAAATATGCCTCATCCAAACATCTTGGTAAAATTTAACTCAGGAAGTTACATTCACACCTGCCCAATATTGTTCCTTGCAGCCATAGCTAAAATATTCTTGGATACCTGTTCTGAATTATTGCAGTAGTCTAAGATACTAAAAATCTTGCCACATCCTACCCTGAGGGTGTAGGACTTTCCCACCAGTCATACTTTAGTTTGCTATGAAATTAATCAAAGTGATAGGTATGAAGAGAATTTTAATTAATACTTTCTGGAGATTTCTGGGAGCCGGGTTTGACAGGAGAAAGAATCTCTCCTGGGAGCCACGGATGCCAGAAAATGGTCCTCTGCTCAGTGCAGCAACTCTTCACCCTTGTGTCCCATTTTATCCTTTGCTTCCATGCCTGCAGCAGCAGCACACGTAAAGCTAATCACCCTTCCTTCCCCCTGGATCCTGGAACAAGCCACAGCCCAACAGCAAAACCACTAAAGAGCACACACAGTTCCCTCCCTTGGGAGATGAGAGAATGAACTGCACATGGTCTAAGCCACTGCTAAATCTTAGTACAGAGCTGGAGGTACATATGCCAAAGGGTGAGCCTTAGTTAAGAATCTACACAGAAAAGCTGAGAACAGGCAGGTTTCACTGTCACTGCCAAAAAGTGCAAAACCATCCCCTGTGATGAGGAACCCGCTCACCAAAAGAGATTCTGGGTTACAGAGAATCAGCCTGGCCAATTCACAAGCCACCTGTTCTGAAAGCTATTGATGTAATGTATAAATGTCTCTTAAGGCAGAGAAGGATTTAGGGTTCATAGTAAATATACAATGCACATCCACTAACTGGCACCTTAAGCACACTAAAGCCAGTCTGGAAAACAAGAAGGCAGAATGTGGACTCGACAGGTTTTCAAAGATTACTTAGATGATCAGTTCCTAATAGAGCAAACCAAATGTAAAGCTCCAGAGCTCAAATTACCTTCAAAAAAACCAAGTCTAAAACGCTCCCAAAGTAAACAGCTTGAGTCCTACTTAAGTCCTGAGGAAGCCAGAAATCTGAAATACGCCACTGTATCTGACTGGAAATAGTTTTACAAATTGCGTTGAATGCAGTGCAAGGGTCAGCAAGAACACACAAGCCCTGAAAGGACTGAAATGTACCCCAACAAAGGTAGCAGGCAGAACACCATTGCTAAACTACTCATGGCATTGAACTGGGGATCTTGGGAGAAAATTATGAGCTCAGCCCTGTAAAGGGCTACTCATGCAGCTTGGAGAGCGACTCCTGTGCAACCATTTATAGGCAGCAGAATGTTTTTTCTGGTAGGGCTCAGAGAACATTTCCAACATGGTGTAATTGCTTGCACACTTATTGAAGACAGGGACAAGGGCAGGAGCAGGGTGATTAAAATGCAAAAAAAAATCTGTTTACAGCATTGTGCTGCTTTTCAAATTATGTTTTCATACACAGCTCCAGTTTTAGGCACAACTACCGAGTTTCAGGCTAATGTAATACTGCTGCAAGTATTGCAGTGGAGAATCTGACTTCATGTGCTATGGCATATATTGTTGGTGGCTCTGTTACTGCATTTTACAAGGTCATTTTTCTTGGTGTAGGAACACTGTTATTCTTGGTGTGCAAGGCCCGCTATGGAAAAATTAGAAGTGAAGGGGATAAACTTCACGACGAAATATTTTCTTTCAGAATGAAAGCACAGATTTTAGAGCATCATAAAGCATTAAAAATGTCTTCCAGAATTTATGTTCAAGCCTTCCCTTGGTTTTAGAACTATGTAAAAAGATAAAAACATACCCAAGCTGCTTTTTTTTCCATCTCTTAATATAATTTCATTTGCTCTTCTTCAGAAAAGAAAGTTTGTACTTCTTTATTTCATAAATATGCTCCATAACAGCTTCTGGATGGTAATTAAATTAGACCTAGTAGAATTCTCAGCAGAAAAAAAATCTCCCCCCTTCCCAGTTCTCCATTTTTTTTTTTCCTGTCAGAAGAGATGGAAGGAAGGGAATAAAATCTGACTGAGAAACACAAGGCTGATTCCCTCTCCTAACTCAAGACTGTGAGCTATTTTACAGCTCCAATGTGGATTTCCCATTTTGTGCTCATTTGCCCTGCCACAACCCAGTTCTAACAGCAGCATGAAACTGCAGCCACGTGGAGGTCCAGCAACCCCTGCCACAGCAGTGAACCAAGGGAGCCTGTGCTTGTACCTCACCCATCCCAAAGAGGACCCCAGGAGTACATTGGGATTTTCTCCTCACTGCTGCTCCTCCACAGCCAGTCACAGCAGCACAAGACAATCCCAGACATCTGGAATCTCTGGAGACACACACAGCACGGAGAAGGGCACCAAAGGGGAAAAAAACAAGGGGGGGGGGAATAACTTGCTTAATTTTAGGGTGAAATGGTTTTTTTTTTCTATATTTTTTTCATCTCTCAGTCCAATTAATTGCAGGGGTTAACCCAACTGAAAGACCAAAAGAAAAAACTATCCTACAAAATCCATCCTTCATTTGAAGAACCAAGGGATGGGAGAAAAAGAAGCTCTTCCTCTCTTATTGAGTCAGACTTCAGATGCTTACAAGTGCTTTAGACTATTTAAATCTCCAATAATATTTTAAGATTACTAAAGATTCTTCCTGAATTCATTTTATGTAAAAAAGACCCAATTCTGACTACCTCATTTGTGCAAACAGACTGCCTAAGTCCTAATACACCATATCCTCTGATAATTGCCAGGGACTTTTGATACAAATTTGCCATGTCGAAAGCCATCTAATAAACAGTTGTTGCAAAGATTACTCTTTCCTGGATTTGCCACACTTCTTCAAGTGAAATTTCATCAAATACAACACTGATCTACTCACTTCTCACAATCACTCCTCTCCACAGATGTACCAGGACAGAAAAACCCTGAGAGATGTCTAAGCGCTTATATCAACAAGTCTGAGTTTGTGCAGTTTTCTTTCCCACACTGATTCCCTCCTGTGAGTGCAGTGCACTAGGATTTTTGCATTTACTTCAGCATGTGCCATGATACAGCCCAAAACCTGCCAAAATCCCAGTGCAAATTTCTCATTGAGATTTATATTGTGATGCTCTGAATGGAAGAATCTGCCTGCTTAAGTGCAACTTTCTAAAGCAATAGAATCCACCTAGCAATAGAATCCCTGGAAGTTACAAAACCAGAAAATTGATAGACTTCCATCTGTTTAACCAATTGCTCTAATCAATACCTTTTCCCCCCGTAATGTTTTGTACAGATGTTGTCTCTCAAATACATAACGGCAGAATCAATGGAGCTATATAAGTATATAAGTATATAAGAATTTCAATTCCACAAATGGCAAAACATTATGAAAATATGAACTGCTAAAGCTATCACGGTGCTTAAAGGCACAGAGTTTATTAAGGTAATCTGTAAAACATCACCGAACAGAAAAAATTCTTGAAGTCAACAGTCTACAGGTTTTCATGAGATAGCCAACTACAATGATAATAATCCAGGATAATAATCTGAAGATGATTTTCCTTGTTTCACCCTAACCTTATAACAGTGCTCTAAAAGGAGCTCCTCAGGGAAATGGCATCACCCAGAGCTCCCACTTGCCCAGATGTTTCTCTCATTATGTTACAAGCCTGTCAAAAAAAGGCAAATTTAGGGTTACTCTAATGATAGCAAACACCTCATAAAAAAAACCTCTCCAAATTTACCTTTCCAAGGAACATCATTTAAAAAGGCATTCCCGGTGCCCATGAGAAAAGAAAGCATCATTTATAAAACATTATTACCAGAAATCTTGCAGATATTAAAAAAAACCATCCTGGAATGTCAAGCCGGTGATAAAACTGCAGTGACAGCATGGTGGGGCCTTACCCGCAGTGCACGGCTCAGCACGCCTAAGCAGGACTCCCACCAAGTTCAGCAGGAGGTTTTCTGAGTTAGGGGGACCCGACTCCAGGCTGAGACGGGGATGTTGAGCCTGCAGCTCTGGGTTCCCTCCTGTGGCTAGTGGGTTCATTTTGTGGACCACCAGCTGAGGATCCCATGCATACAGTGGCCAGTACAGCCTGCGCTCTCCTTACTTTTCCTTGGCTTTTATACTCTGCTGGTGCTATGATTCTTACCTAGATGATGGACAGTTTACATAAATTTATGGTGATAATAATTATGGCATTTTTTGTCAATTTATCGCATGACTTGGGAGTTGATTTTATTTTACCACTTGGATGGAGGAGAAGAGAGTTGGCCAGGGCACATGCAACTGACCAGAGATTTACAAGCTTTGTCTGCAGATGCTGACCATTCTGTGGCTTTGATCACTGTCTCCAAGTATTATAAATGAATGGCAGCATGTGATACTGAATAAAAACAATGACCTGCAAAAATACCAAAAAAGAACAAAAAAAAGTACTTCACCTCTGTCGGACACAATACACGTGGAGTTTCATGGGAGAACTCTTTCAAAAGGCTGGAATGGGCTAGCTGGGACACAAGCGCTGTCCTCCACATCACAAGCACTTATGACCCTAAGTTTCTTGCCTATTTCAGGACTGTCTCTTGATGCTTTCCCAGGAAAGCCATACATTTAGTTCCAGTATTTCCCGAGACCGTACACCTCATACACCTATCTGTGTCCCCACGAAGGGAAGCCCTGGGTGGGACATGCCGTGCCGGACACGGCTGCTCCCATCCCTTGCCTGCCCCACAGGCTCCCCAGGTGCGCTGGCCGTCGTCCGCTGCGGGAACACGCGTGGGAGCCGCCCCGACGCCTCCCGCACGGCATCGAACCGCGGCGCCGGAGCGGCTCTGCCTTTGCCACCGCTGCCCCGACAGCGTCAAGCCAAGGAGGGCGGGGGACACCCCGTAAGCTCCCGGGGAAAGCCCTCGGGCGGGGGAGCCCTCGGGATGGTGGCGGCGTGGGAAGGAGCAGGCAGACGGAGCAGGTGCACGGCGCCGGCTCCCGTCAGGTCGGCCAGCCCCGCGCTGCCCGGCCGGCCCTGCGGCCCCGGGGGACGCGGAGGGTGGTGGGGGAGGCGGGGCGGCACTCACCTGCCGCTGGCTGTGGTTGCCGGCGTGGGGCTCTCCGCCGCCGCGCAGCACGGTGATGTGCAAGGTGAGCAGGAGCAGCCCCAGCAGCAGCAGCAGCTCGGCCGCCAGCCGCACCATCCTCTTGAGCCGGGCGGCTTTAGGGCCCCGCGGCGGCGGCGGCGGACGCGGAGGAGGCGGAGGAGGCGGAGGAGGAGGAGCCGCGGCGGCCGCCGCCGCCACCGGGGCCGCCACCGGAGCGGCCCCGGCGGCGGCCCCGGGAGCCGCCGGGCGGGCGGCGGGGACCGCGCCGCTCTCGGCGTCGGTGGGGCGGGCGGCGGGCGCGGGGCAGCGGCGGCAGCAACAGCAGCAGCAGCAGCAGCGGGGGCCGCCGCACCACGGCGGAGCCACGTCGGGGCGGGATGCCGCGGCGGCGGCCAGAGTCCCGGCGCTGCCCGGCGGCGGGCGGCAGGTACCCGAGCCCGGCGGCGTCTCTGCGGGCAGCCCTGCAAGCCAGAGGCACCGCGGGCCGTCGGAAGGAGGGAGCGGGCGGCCGAACCCCCGCCGCCTCGGGGAGCCGCGGCCGGCGGAGAGCAGCGGGTTTCGGCGGCCGGCGGGGACACGCTGCGAGGACGGGGGGAGCCGGGAGCGTGTGTGCGAGGGAGAGGGAGGAGGGAGGAGAGCGAGGCGGGGGAGCCGGGGACGAGTCTCACATGGCGGGGAAGCCGGGACGCTCCGAGGGGAGGAGAGAGCTCGGGGCTATCGCCTCCCTCCGCGCGCGGGGATGGGGGTGGCCCCTAAACCAGCTTCCCCCGCTGCCGCCGCCGTGTCCTCGCCCGCCCCGCCGCTCCCCCCTCCCCTCCCGACGCCCGTCGAGGCGTCGCCCTGCCCTGCCCTGCCTTGCCCCGCCGGGCCCGCGCCCCTCGCGGAGCGGGGGCTCCGCGACCCCCGCCGGCTCCCAGCCCTCGAGCTGCGAGCTCCCAGGGGGAAAAGGGACAGATTGCAGCTTGCCTCTCCCGTCCTCCTTCCTCTTCCTCCCACTCTGCCCCCCCTGGCTCAGCCGTGGGAAATGGGATAGGGGGCGGAGGTCGAGGGGCTGCAAAAAGCTCCAGCTGCCCGCTGCCCTCCCGGGGAGCTGGATACCTGGCTCCATCTCTCCTCTCTCTTCCCTCCAGTGCCGTAGGGCTGGCAGGGGTAGCGCCGCACTCTCTCCTGCCACCGTGCGTGCGTGTTTGCAAGCGGCTGCCGCTCCTCCTGGCTGCTGCTGCTTCCAGACCCACTTTCTCGCCCCCTCGCTCTGTGTCGGGAGAGGTACGCGTCGGATGCTTTTATACTGCCCTGCCTCCTTCCCCTGCTCCCCTCCTTTTCCTTTGCCCTCTCTGCAGCTCCTGCTCCAGCCTTAGCGTGTCCCCCCCAACCCTGCTCCCCTCCTTTCCGTGCCGACCTGCTCCTCTCCAATCCCTGCTTTGCCAGGACACCCCAGTGCTGCATCCGCACCCCTCCCCACACACGGCTGCACCTTGCATCCCGGCTGCGATCTCTGCTCGGCTGGGATGGATCTGCCCTGCTCACGTCTCTTTCAGTTGGTCTGTGCATCCCTAGCGGGACTCCAGTCGGGGTTTGGCAGTCCTTACTCTTCCTCTTGGTTGCTGACCTGTATTAGTACTGTGGAAAAACCTTTCTCTCTCAGATGGGAGGACCTCAAATTTAAAAGTAGTGTGGACTTGAAAACGAGGGTTGGATTATCACTTTCTGTAAGTCAATATCTCAGCATCTAGTCTGAGGGAGCTGGACTTCTTTCTGGGTGCTCAAGGTGCAGCTCAGTGTAACGAGAGCAAGCACAGCTCAAATCATCTTGAAGCATAAATAAAGCAACCTAACAAAAAAATGGGAGTTTTGGAATCCTTGTTGTCGTTCTTGCGCAATTGGGAATGGTATGTGTAAAAATGAGGATATGAACAATCTGTGAGCATGTGACAGCTGCGAGGCTGAATTGGTCTAAAATATCTAAACTGGGGAAAAAGTATCCCCCAGTCTGAAACATTTTAATCTGGAGACCAGTGTCCTCAACAGGGTTTCCTGCAAGGTAAGGGTGAGATGTTCTTCCAGTGTGCAGTGCCAGCTGGGACAAGACCCATAAGGGCAGCCTTGCCCTGGAAAACTGCCAGTTTCTGGGGCATGAGGAGAATCAGAGCTTGCAGGAGGTTCCTTGCAGGTCTTGGAGCATTTGAAGGCTGTGGTCATGAGTCAGAGTGATGTCTTGTACTCTTCCAGTGATAGCCACTGTCAGTTATTGCCCAGGAATCAGGCAAGAATATGGTTAATATAATTGCACAGGGGTATCATTAAAGATGTAACCAATAGCCACAAGCCCCAAACCTTCAGATTTAAGCATTTTCAAAACCACAAACATACTCCATGTTAGCACTGCAGTAGGAATGATCAGCACAGATGATTGTGCAGGGTAGGGACTCCCATGGGTCTGCCCTGAGTGTGTCAGAGGTACAATTCCCATCTTGTGAAATCACTTGTTGAAAAATACCCAGTATGGCACTGATGCTGTCGGATCATACAGAGCTATTCAATACTGCATAAAGCCATAACAGCCTGTGGGACTATCACATGGCTTTTAAAAAATTTGGTGCCTTTTTTTTTTTTTTTTTTGCTAATCAAAATATTGAGGAGGTAAAAACACTGATTGTACTTCAGTTGTCATCGCTTGGCCTTGGCTCTCCTGCCACCCTTGCTGTGAACCTGGTGGCAGTGAGCAGAAGCAGGGCAGCCAAGGGGCACGAGTGTCCTGGTTATCACTGGAAGAGTACGAGACATCATTCTGACTCACTCATGACCCCAGCCTTCAGGTTTGCCAAAGTCTGACCATACCTAGTGGCTGTCAGTGGATCCCGGCTGTTGAAGAAAAGTGGAAACTTGGCACATGAGTTCTGTATTTCAGAGCTTAATATTACCAGTCGACAGCCAGAGCAAGACTGAAGGCTCGTAATGTGAAACAGTCTGAGTGACAGTCTGGTTTAAAACACACACATGGATCTGCTGCTGAGCTCTGGGTAATGCAAGTTCTCCCTTGCCTTATGAAACTGAACCAAAAGACATCTTTAATCCAGATGAGATGGGCCCGTACTGGTGCTCATCTCCTCGTGGCACATTAATGCACTGAGCTGTTGTGCAAAGCTGGGGAGAGACAGAGCAGTGCTGCTCTCAGCTGCAAGTGCATGGCAGAGAGGAACCAAAACCTCGTCCCACTGGAAAAAGTTGGTGTAAAAGTGGCACTTGGGAATGGCACTGCTGCCTGTGTGCCTGTCTGGGGCAGCGAGGCAGGAGTGGGCATGCACATGCTCTGGAGATGTCCCTTTAAATTCACAAACACTCTTCGGTCAGCAGATGACTTCATCAATGAGTCCAGATGGCTGAATCTAAGACCTGTAGGGGAGATGGATGTAAAAGCAAAGGGGAAAGTTCTGTTTTCCCAGCTGGGTGGACACTTGCTCAAGCATTTAGTCCCTGGAAGATGAAGGCAGGGTTCATCAGGAGAAGAAGATCCATAGCTATCCTAAGGGGGATACTGCTCCTGGGATGTGGTTGTGGGCACTCAGCAGGGAGGTGGATCAGCAAGTGGGTCTGACAGTGGTGCTGGGATAAGAGAAGTGTGTTCCTGTGATAGCTCCCTGTACAGGTTCACAGCTCACACTTCACCCCTTCACCTCCAGCTTTTACCTTCCATTTCTCTTCCCTCCAGTAATAATGGCAGACTCAGCTCCTGTGCACTCCCAGCTTCTTGCCAGTGCCAGGAGAAATAGCAAGAGCCTTTGGGAAAAGAGCCCAAGCTCTGTGATGATCACCACAGTGCCAAGTCAGGCGGTGTAGCTCAGCTCATGTGATGGCAGTCAGTAAGCTGTGGGAGTCACACTGCTGCTGTCACACTGAGACACGAAATAACGCACAGAAGCAGGCTAGATGTAAAAGGAAAGAAAAAGAACTTTAAAAAGCAAACTTTATTTTCTGACTCCACTATATGTACAATAGCAAAAATGACAGCGGATTGGAGGGTGAAACTGCCACCTCTCCAACCACACTGGTCAAACCAACAGTCCATCAATTCCTCCACCGACAAAGAAGAATGCAAAACAATTATTATTTACACAAACATGTGTGAGAAAACTCAGTTGAAATATGTAAATATCAGAAGGCATAAGAACTTTTAGAAGAACTTTAAAACAGTTTCAAGAGCGAGTAGTGGCTGTCCATGATGCAGCCTCTGCCACGGGGTGAGGACTCTCTCCTGGGAGGTGTTTCAGGAGCCTGGTGGCTACAGCTCTGAAACTGCCAGAAGAAGGGACCAGGGTCTCCCTTACAGCAACCTGCCAACAAAAATACCACTGTACCACCTTCAGTGTTCCAGGCCAACAAACTTTGTCCATGGCTGAATTTGTCATGTCCTTGCTGACATGTTCTGATGGTGATGCTCCTGTCTCCTGCCATAGCTAGCACAGCTTTTCACCCCACATACAGGCCACCACACTGCCTGGGACCAACCCCTCTTCTTTACTGTGCAGGCACCTACAGTTGGTGCTGAGTCCTGAAAACCAAAATATTGCCTGACACACAGCACATTACAGAGGCTGGGTGGTCCTAGTGACTGAAATGAACATTTCTGTGCATTTCATTGATTGTACCTGGTCAAGTGTGAAAAATCCTCACTTGGGATGAGTGCCAACAGGTGACAGCCTTCAAGGCCAACATGAAAATCCTGGATAAGAAGGGGAGAGAAAAACTGTATAATATAAACCAACATAACTTCAAATGCTTTATCTCAGAAGAGAAGAACTACTGGGTTTTATGTCACAGTATCAAGACTCACTGGGTCCTATACTGAAGCTGTCCCGGCAATTAAAAATTATTGGTGTTTTCCTGGTTGTCCACTTTACCCTTTTACTGTCCATCCTGGTATTGCTCCAGTACTGTGAAGGCATCCTGTCTGTAAGATCTGACAGCTTTTCAGAGAAGCATTGCTGGTCCTCAGCTTGCACCCACTCCCAGGATGCCGTTGTTTCATCTTTAAGCCTGGTGGTTGTTTTAAATTTATCAGGGATGAAAACCTGGCTCCACTGAAGTCGTTGGCAAAGCTCCCATTGACTTCAGAGGAGCCAGGATTTCACCCTAAGATGCTTTGTAGATTATTGGTGAATGGAAAGCATACGTCTGGCTTCTCCTGGGTTATTATTTTTGGTGGTGACCTCTGCTCTGGCAAGCATTGAGCAAGGCTAGGTTGAGATAGATGGTTAAAGCTTTCCCTGCCTCTTCCCCTGCTTCCTCACAGGGGCTTTGCTTTATGGCTCATCATCTTGGATGCTGCTTATAAAGGAATACCTTCCCGTCACCCGCCAGCCAGTGGAATTTAATGCCTGTTTGCCCACATTCCCCTTCCCCCAACACCAGTAGATCAGCAGATAGGAGACAGAATGGCTGATTAGCTTTCTAGCTCCAACCTCTTAGCTATAAGCTGCAAATGTACACACAAGGGTCTTCTCTAAAAAAAAAAAAAAAAAAAAAAAAGAATAACATTCCCTTGCAGGCAACCTAAGTCTTTCTGTGACTCATGGTTCCTTTATCTCAATAAATTACTACTTGAATAGTAACCACCTTTTTTTTTAAAAAAACTGATTAGCTTAGAGTTCTCAATTTTCCTGCTTCTCCTAGACTGGTGCTTCTCTTCCCATCTACATATTTTGCCACCAGCTGGGATCAAGATTTCTGAATTCTGCAGTGCCTGTGTGACAGGCTGGAAATTCAGCAGCCACTTTATTAAAAACTGAAGCCAAACCGGAAATGTATAACAAGTCTGGATTATGGAATATGGAAATGGAGAAAACAGAAAAAACAGTCCAGTCCAGTTTCCTTACTGCTAGGTTGGGTTTTTTAATACCAAATTCTCTTATTTTATACTCTGCCACATTTTCACTTTTCAATATGCTGCACATTTTTGTACTGATGATGTGCAACTGCACTGGAGCATTTGCTAAACTGTGGCAGTATGGGAGTGTGGGAACCAGCATGTCAGACAAGGTTTTTCAGAAGTGCCCAAAGACTCTAAATTCTGCTGACTTTCATGAGAGCTTGCCACAAGGCAAATTTGCCTCTTTGGAGAAGTACAGTGAAGCCAGCAAATGCCTTTCTTCTGAAGAGAGTTTTAGCACTGCAAAAGTGCCTGGGTTAGGTGCAGTGAAGCTGAGTGCTTCAAACAGAGTAAGGGCTCCGACTCCAGACTGATTTATCATTGTTCCCGGTGGTTTTCTGGCAGCAGTGACCCATGTGACAGAAATGGCCCCCTGGCCCAGAGCAGGGAGGCAGCCCCCTTTTTTGGCAGCAGTGAGCCATTAGATTGGCTCATCCACCAACTTGACTCAGCCAAATTTATCACTAAATTCAATTTATTGCATAAAATAAAAAAGGCTGCAACTCACCCTGTGCATACACAGTGCATAGCAGTACCCAAACAGTCTGGTGGGAGCTAAACACAGAGGAAGAAGGTGATCCTGGCATAGCTGACAGCTGAAAAAGATGTAAATTACCCTAAGGTATTGTTTGAATTTCTTGATTGCTTTTGATAGGTCTTATCCTATGCCCAGCAGTGTAGCAGCCAGTGGTTTTGAGAGTTAAAAAAAAAAAGTAGAAATAAACAGAACAATTCATGACTTCTGCACCTATGCTTTTAAATTCTTCACTTCCACAGGGAAAACATCACACTATTGGCTTGCAATTGGCTTTTCTCAAGACTGCTTTTGTGACTCTGGAGATCAGAAACTTAATAATAATAGAAACATAAGGCCAATTCAGGCTGAAGGACAGCTCTGCAGCAAGAAAGGGAAAAGGGGATTTCATAGCAAATCCTGTGATGATGGGTGAGATGAAGGCCTATTTCCTAAAAGAAGTGTCCATTGCAGGAGGGCCTTCATTCCCAGAGGTGGAGAAAATAGACCTAATTTCTGAATGACCTCAGGTTTTAAGTGTCACCTTGATTCATCTTTGTGATTTAACACACCTGCAGCACAGCCTGTGCAAAGGGACTTGAACTCCTGCTAGTGAGCTGCTGCACTGGCACAGGTAAGGATCTGCCTAGTCTAGTTATACCTCTTGGAAAGGGGATCAAAGGGCTTTATTTTATTGATTTTGCTCAATAATTTCCTCTGCTTGGTAGCCAAAACTTGTGTTTCCTCATATCTTCGTGCAGTGCTTTGTCAAGTCAAAATTATGCCACATCGGTGAAATATTTGGTTTTGAAACCTGCATATTCTAATATTCCAGTAATTAAATACTGAAGTACTGAATTTACACTAAAATTTCTCAGCCCGATTTTGAGCCAGTGCTTTAGGAACCAAACAGTACTAATGATAAACACTCTCTTCTAGAAAGCAAAGGTTTCCAGATAAGCACTGCACACCACAAGCTGATGTAGGAGGACAAATTCCACAGTCCTGTCGTTAGAGAACTTTGTTCAACAAAGGTGGCAGAAACACGTTGAGTGAGGGCAGGTTCTTTCCCTGCCATTTGCCTCTTTCTCTGAGGGCCATTGGTACACCAAATCAGAGCCTGATGACAAATGCTGTATTCCCTGCAGAGACATCTGAATGATCTGTGACTAGTCTTTTAAAACACGCATTTTTCTGAAATGCAGGAAAAAAGCTTTTATGGAAAGTAAATCTTTGTTCTGCAGGGATTGTGACAATGTGCCCAGTAAAGGTGTTTGGCTGTAAGGAAGCACCATAGAATAGGCTCAGAGTTACTACAGCAGGTGATGAAATAATTTAAACTAAAAATGTGTTTAATGCTTTTTATTAAGTTGCTGAGGTGTCAAATTAATTCCTCCTGGACTAAAGATGGGCAGTTGAATTAGATGCTCCTTCCAGTAGGGTTGAAGTACAGACTGTTTCTGTGTCCTTCCTTGGTGCAGTGTTTCTCACAGCAGTGCCCATGTCTGCGATACCTCAGTACCTAAAATAATAATCACAATATTAAATAGTGAGGGACTCCCTGGCAAATGTCCCAGCTAGGAGAGGACAGGAATAACTTGGGAATGTGGAGGATGACTTTATGTCAAATAAGGCAACAGAGAAAGAAAACAGAATCTGGGACCTCTCATGTAAAGTATTTAATTCTAAGAAAACAATTCTCTGCTCTCCGACTTCCAGTGTGCTGTCTGGCAAACAAATGTGCACATTGCTGGTGCTCTCAGGCGCAGTCTGGATAGCAACAGCTTCACCTACTGTCCACAGCAGAATGGTGGAAGTCTGAGTGGGTCTGAATGAGATGGTCAGAGCACAGGGAGAAGCTGCAGAAAGCTCCAGAGAGCCTTTTCAAAAAGCTGATTTGTGCATGCTGGTAAATAGCGGGCAGGGAGCACAGACACTCACCAGGCGCTGGGGAAATCACACAAACATCTCTCCTGGTCCTGCCAGAGCAGATGTTCTTGGCAAAGTGCTGTGGTTGGATGGAGACACTGGTCTGGGCTGGCTGGAGGCTCCCCTCCACACAGCTTTGCAGCCCTGCTCAGTACTCAGAGAGAGGGAGAGATGGAGAATGGTTTGAATGTGCAGCACTTTGGTACCTGCAGCTGAGGAAATCACTGCAGACCAAAGTACGAGTTTATTCAAGGCAGATGGCCTGTCTGTAGGAGATTTTAACTCTAGTACCCTGAAGACAAGAGCAAGTGTGAAACACAACGACATGGAAAAAGCAATACCTGGAGCTCCACCTTGCTGACACAGACAGTTACTTGCTGCTAATGAGCAACTAAGATTTTTCTTCTCTATTCATTGGTAACATTCTTGTGCAGTTGGAATTGGCTTCAGGAGGTGATGCAATGCTACACAAATCCTCATGGGAGGGTTTGAAAGACTGGTACAGAAAAGGGGCACACATCACTGTAAACAGCACAGCCCCCTCTGATCAAGCCTGTATAAAGTTGCTCATTTTATGCAGTTGTAGCATGTAACAGTTTATACATTTCAAGTGCATTTTCTTATACATAATGCCATTCTTTCAAAATGTGACATGTGTGGGCTTATTGTTGCTGTTGAAGCTGCTGGTGGTTTTTTCTGGATAGGCAGCTGGCAGAGCAGTTGGGCCAGCTTCTTGCAGTTTTAGTTCCAGAGTCACCTTTTCACAAGATTAAAAACTCTGAGGCAGTTTCTAGCCCGAGATCCATAACGCAGGTTGTTGATAAGATTGTTGGCTCAAGAAAATAGGAAATTTGTGGCTGGGCCCACTATAAAAGGAAATTCTTTTCCATGATTTACAAATAAATGAACTTCAGTGCAGGCAGGGTCAGACCCTGTTTATGAAGAATCTTTTTACTGTCTATGGAGATATATACAGTATGAAACATATAAGTATAGAGATCTTTTTTTAAACAAGAAACTACTTTAAACAGAATGAGAAAGGGAGAGGAGGCCGGGAAAGCAAATGAACCCTTTTTTGACTTCTGTTTCTTAAACTCAAGTAGCTTTTTAGTAGATCCCCGGGGGAGTTCTTCTGTAAAATGCTACAATTTACAAGTGGGTTTAACTATAACATGTTGCTTTTCAACCACAGACAGACAGGAAAAGATCCAATTGACACCTGCATCAGAGAACAAATGGGACACAAAAGATGAAACTCATTTCAAAGGGTCTATTTGTTTGTCTCTTGTCATGGATTAAACCAGTGGGGCTACTATTTCAGGATGGATTCTGCTCCCCTTCCAGCCAATGGGGAAAAAAAAAGCCTATTTGAGTGAATAATGCAGAACCAGCCCCTTGGCAAAGAAAAGAGTTGGACTTTGCTGAAGTTTTACTGACAATTCTGCAGTAAGGGGGGGAGATAGTACTTCTGAAATGCTCGACTTTGAAGCCAGATGTTTGAAATTTGAATATTCACACTTGCAGAACTTTAAACAGACCGATGAAAGTTTACTGAAAAACAATTGGGAATACAAGAATTTTTTTTTAAGAATGCAAAGTACCACAGTACTTTTTAAAAATAGGTTTTCAATTATTTGATTCAAGTCTAACTCAATTTAGAAAATTCTTCCTGTCTAAAGCAATTTCTTCCTGTCTAAAACAATTTGTGTGTGTGTGTAAGAACAGAGAAAAATTGCTGAAATTATGCTTTTTAGAAATTCAAACCAAAGGAAAAAAATAACTCCCTCATTGCCAATAGTTTCATTAAAGGACATAAAGAGATGCCAAAGAAAAACTCCAAATCCTGAATATGCTTAACAGTTTGTGTGCAGGGGTTGTGTTTACAGAGCTCCCCTAAACACGTGCCCATTTTTGCACTTTCTGTTTTGGTTCCTGGGTGCGACTGAGGTCCTGAGATGCTTGGCTTTAACCCAGCCCTGCCTGCCCAAAGCAAAAGAAAAAAAAAAAAATCCCTGACACGAACATTTTGGCAGCTCTTTGTTTCAAAGAGAACAGAATTTTGTCTCCTATTTGCTGTCCTTTGATTTTTGTGGATGTGGTGGTGGTCTGTGTTTCCAAATCCCTGTCCCTGCCAAGCAGCAAGCCAGGGTTCTTGTCCTCACCTACCTCTAAACCCCTGGAGCTGTGCCCAGTTTGGTCCTCACTTAAGCTTTTGGCTGTGTATTTAATCACTGGGGGGGCTGTGGGATTTAGAGCCTGGACTGTAATCTGCTGTTCTGCTCTCATCATGAATCTCACAATTGCTTTTTTTTCCCCCTTAAACCTTCAAACTTTGAGCTACTTAAGTGTTCTGAATTAGTGGGATATTTTTTAAACTGGCATTGCCAGTGATGACATATGTAGAGGAAATGATGAAGTCAAAGGGGCTCCAAAGCAGAAGGCAAACACTGGTAAGTGCAGATTTTAACTCCCAGCTCTTCAGCTCTGGGCACTCCAGCTTCAACAAAGAGGCCTGAAAGCTGCATTTGGGAATGTCACTCCTGGTGGCATTTGCTGCTGCAGAGTCTGGAGGCCACCCCCCAGAGGAGGCTGCAGCATCTGGACTGTGTAGACAACAGAGAAGCAGCTAAACCCCAAACTGTGTCACAGAGCAGCACCTCCAGCACACAGGAGATGATGGTGCACAGGTGCTAACTCTGAATTTCCTGCCTTTTGTAGCCAGTATTGTGCCCCTTCCAACCACATTAAAATGGCATTAAGAAATAATTTAATGTTAAATGCTAGGTTTTGGCATGCATTTACTCACGTGCTTGAAATCAAATTTCTGCCTTTTTAACTCCCAATTGCTCCTCGAGGCTAAAGAACACAGGGTTTTACATCACTTTTACTCTTCTGGTTTGAAACTGGTATGACTGGGGTGTAGCTGCTCCCTCCCTGCAGGTAAGGATTATGCAAACAAAGTGCTTTCCAATTTGCAGGAATAATCAATACAGTATAAAGCACCTTTTGCTGTTAACCTCCCTTTCCTTAGGGATTTCACTAACTTAACAGTTTCAACTAAAAAAAATCCCATACCCTCCAAGTGAAATAGATAGAGAATGTATGTGTAAACCAGATACAGGATATAAAAGGACTGGAAAGCATGGTCATTGCTGCTTAAAAATGCCATTAGAGACATTAGGTGTGAAGAGATCAATTGGATCTGTGTGAAATTCAAGCTGCTGATTGTAGACTCATAAACAAAAATAGTGATGGTTAAACGTGCTGAGCCTGCAACCTGCCCCAAGAATCCCAAGCAAATTCACCTATGTTATATGACTCCCTGAAAAGCTGATTATAACTGGACACCATTTTGGGGGGGGAAATGATCTGTAAGTTTTTAAATTGCTCTGGTTACTCTCCTTCTTGTGGTTATCAAACCTACAGTATCTTTGCAAATTAGTGAAGTATGGCAGCTTTAATTCTGTTTCTAGCAAGCACATGGCAATCCTCTCAGAAGCAGCAGGACTACAAACAGTTCTGGTTTGAGTAGAGCAGTGGTTATATCTGTAATGTCATCTACTTATTGTAGAAACCAGTATCAAATCAAATAGTTGATACAATCCTTAAAGAAATAGAGGATAAAAAAAGATATCTGATACTTCTCCAGTCCACTGACCTTCTTTGATTGTTTCAGCAAAATACCAGACAATGGTTACCTGGGCTTGCAGAGAGACTCCTGCTAGAGCTGATGACATGGACTGAACAATCAGGGCTGAAAGGGCAAAATTCTGCCACTGACTGAAAATTATTTAAACAGTAAACTTCTAAAAAAGGAGACTAATCAGAAAAATTTACACACACATATATGTATATATAAACCTAAGAAGTGATTGCTAAATTTAGCAAGCAACCCAAAACTGATAAAGCTAAACAAAGCTGAAGGATAGTAGGAACTTTCCCTTGTGAGGAGTGACCTAGACGAAAAGGAATGAAAGGAGCAGACATACAAGTGGATTGAAAAGTAAAACAGCAACTGGTTTGCACACAGGGAAATTACCTCTTCCATCCTATTGGACAAAGAGAATGCAGCATCATTAATTGACATGAATTCTGGAAGCAAAAAGGACCATACTTTTAAATAAATAATGCCTAACAACTGTAGAAATGAGTACTGGGATTCAGACAGAAAAGTGTTGAAACTAGAAGAACAAAAAATTTCTCAGCAAATCTAAGCATTCCTATGTGACCAAAATCTCTCCCTTGTATAGCATAATATTAGGAAAATCAGTGGTGTTCCATCTGTTTTTTAATGTGGAATGCTGCATTTGTTTCACATGGATCCCTGTGCAGTTCCTGAGTCTACTGACATTACTTTTGTTTTCTTCAGCCTGTTCTTATGCCTGTTGCTGCCCCACAGATTCATAAACTACAGGCAGAACATCTCTTTTCTAAAGGATTTCAACCCTTGAAGCTCAGGACACCATCATCTCAAGACCAATTGAAAAAAACAAACTACTGATGGGAATGGAAGATTCTGCATTGGACTTAATTATCTAGGGCAAGGAGAAAACATCCCTTTCATCCAGGAATTGTGCAATTGTCTATTATGGGCTACAGCATCTACTTTAAAGTGAGTGGCAAAACTCATATTGAAATAAACATAAGAAGGATTTGACCCATGAAGGTTCAGACATTTTGAAGCATCTGATTTTCTGATCACTGACAAAAAAAAGAACATGGGAGAAACAATTCAATACTTAGGCTTATCAGTCATTGCAAGTATATTGTCTTTCTCTCCCCCAAAAAACCCAAACCAAGCAAAAAGCCTGAGCTGATGTTTCCACAGTGCACATGTGTATTTATGAGAGTAAGTTTGCTTGTTGCCCAGGTGGAGGTACAGGCCATGGACAGAGAAAATAAATTTTGTATGTAATTTGGGGGTTTCCTTGAGCTCAGGAGTGTGTTTATTTATATATTATTTAACAGCGGAGCTGTATAGGAAATAATCAGCACTTGAAAGACTGGTCAAGGCTATCATTATGAATAAAGAAACCAAGCTAAAAGACTAATGTGTTAGGCTGACAAACTGGATTTTAAATTAAGTTTTGGCTGGAATGAGTTTCTACAGCTATTTTTAGCCTCAGCCATGTGAGAAGCACATGGCTCCATAAATACATTCCCCTCAAGAATAACTTAATGGGGGTGGTGTGTGTGGAAGGAAACAACCTAAACAATTCATTTAAAGTTAAAAACTGAGTCAAGAATTTTATAGCTTTGTTGTTGAAGCATTTGTCATTAAAGTGTGATTCACTTTTGCAATTACATCTACTCACAGACCGACAGTGCATGGGGCAGTGGGTGATGGAAGGTTAGAGTGGGCCTCTCTTAGCAAGAGGGGAATTGCTCAGCATTTTGGTGCAGCTGTGGTAAACTCTGGCTCTGAAACACCCCACAAAGGAACCTGCCTTTTCCTGGCTCTGGGAGAATCAGCCTACATGAAAAACCCTCCAGGCATCGTTTTGGAAAACTGCACGTAATCATAACAGTAAAGAAAAGAACAGTCACAAAATAATGCCCAGACATTTTCACCAAATATACAGGGAGGGACACACTGAATGTCCTAAACACATTTGGTCTTCCAGCAGATGAGAGCACTCCCAAGAGGAAGGATTTGTGCAGCAGAATTTGTAGCCTTTTCCCAGCTACATCAGCAGACCTCACATAAAGGCCATAGCTCCTCTACAAACCTCCTCTCCTCTGGGTAGAGATAAAGATGACAAAGGACTTGTGCAATTAAAGAATATCATTATGTCCTCAGTCTTCAAGCATTTCAGTCAGGAGGTGCTCCTTAGCTTTAGAAAACAAATTAAAGAGGCAAGAAATAGATAATTGGGACTATAGGACTTGTTTATTCTGGTTTGTCCCCTGACCCGTGAGGTCACAGGCCAGTTGCTTTGGTGCTGCAGCTCCCTGGGTCTGTTGATGAGTAAATCCAGTCCTGGTATGAGAGCAGCCATGGAGGACTTGGCTGCTTCTTCATTCTACTTTTTTTTTTTTTTTAAGTCATTATAGACATCATATTGCTGTTGTCATGGTGAATTTGGCTCCCAGTCTGGAGGTGACCCTCTGAGGGATCTCCAAGACCATCTGTGGCCAACAGGGTCATGGAGCAAGAGCAGCTGGACCTCTGTGCTGATGAAGGATCTGGAGGAGTTAGCTGTCTGTTCCAGTTTTGCAGATTTATTATTAATTTTTGTCATGTTGGATGGGAGATGTAAAGGTTTCTCCCTCAGTTTTCATGACTGCTTTGTTATGTGGGATTTTCTCTGGTACATGATCCACATAAAGGTTAAAGGAAATTCAGAAATCTGGAAAAGAGACTCCATTAGCTGAAATGACAATGAACTATAGTTTTTGGCATGCTGAAGCCTGGGCTTCACCTCCCTGCTCTATATGTTCATGTGTGTATCTGACTATGGACTTCATTTTCTTAAACTTTGGTTACTTCTACTGTGGACTACTGGCTTGCCTCATTTCAACCTACAGATCAAAGACATTATGTAAAAACAGTGCAATTATGACTAAAATAAACACTTTAATCTCTGATACTATGATGTCATCCAGATTTTTCCCCCCCCTAGGTTTATATTAACACTCATGTGACTCAATCAGCATTGGTAGCAATCCCCTGCTGATCCATCGTTTGTACCCGGAAGACTTAACTGGTGCAACTTGTATTTTATTTCCTTTTTCCAGCCTGTCAAAAGTACATGCCCTTATGAAATGTACATGTGATACTTAGAAATCAAAAGAACAGCTAATTAATTACATCCCACCTCCTCATATGGAAAACGGATCTAAACTAGCATCTAAAACACAATGTGTTTGCTTTAAATAGCCAAATACTGAGGGACCAGAGAGATCTGTGGGGAATTTTTGGCACCATATGAAGATTCTTTCAGCCCTCGAATCCCCCACCCTTGAATTCTGTGGTGGGTTAGTAGGGAAAGGATATAAAAATGTGGAATTTTTTTAAAAGGCTTTTCTCTTTGTTTTCTATTCTCTTTGGCTGCACTCTTATATTTTAATACCGTATAATAGTAAGGAACGAGGAGGGTTGTTCAAAAATATTTTTTAATCTTTATTAGAAACAGAACTGCCTTTTGATGCTGCTGGACCACATTTACCTACAAAGCCCTAAAATGGCTGAAAGAACTGCAACCATAGCTTTTACTTAGGGGTTTTGAGGGGTACCCACACAGTCTGAATGACTGCTGGCAGTGGGGAATACCAGGCTCTCACTAAGTTTGTACGTGGTGCTGACCACTTCAGTGTTGAGGCATTTCCCTGGGGTCCAAAATTAGATACCAGCATTGCTCTTTTGCTTCAGAAACAAAAAAGATGCTTTGCTTAGGCCTGACTTTTTCCCATTTAACCCCCCCCTGTCATTAAGGCATATTTGACTTTAATTTACCATAATGGGACAGTGTGATGAATTTAAGGGTTCTGGTGAATGAGGAGGGGATTGCTTATGTATTAATAGCTATGAAGTGGAACAACAGCAAGAAATGGAGTCAACTTCAGTCTCAGCTGTGATGGGAGTTAGTTTTCTTTCCTCCAAGAGCACATGTACATTTGGGCTTCTTTATGGCTCTATACCTTGCCCTTTCAGACTTCATTCTATGGCCTGCAGTAGAAAAGGAAATCTGAAAGTTCGAAAAAAGCTTCTGGAAGGAATAAGAAAGGTACAGGGAATATGAGGGTTTATGATAGAAGGTTTCATAATTCAACAGGATGAAGGCTGCCCTATCCTATTCCAGTAGTGGAGGTGGATGCCTGTTTGCTTTTCTTTACTCCCACGTGCTTTACAATTCCAGCATCTATTGCCATTTGCACAAATTAACAACAGAGCTTCCTATCACTGGAATTTACAGATTTCTTCCACCTGCAGTAATTTCTATTTCTTTCCCAGTTTGTAAAGCATAATCCAACCTCCAATTTCCATGCCATGGACAAGATCTCACATTTCCATAAAAAAAAAAAGAAGTAAAACTTGCTGCTAATGCTTATTCAAACTGATCAGAGGTCCCAGTACCTCACTTATGCACACAGGCATAGCTCCTGCAAGCTGAACTGCTGGCATAATCTTATATCCCATATGGAATGTAACATCAGATTATTAGGAACATTAATGTAAACTAGCAGTCATATTTAAAAACAAGTAATCAAGAATTAATAGAAACTATAAAAATTAGAAATGTGCAATTTATGCAAGGAGGAGAATGTGAATGTTCACATAAAAAAAAAAAAAGAGCAGCATGAGAAGAACAGCAATTTGCCTTGTATAATGCATGAAAATGTCTGGGCTTCTCCGTTCTTATTATTGATCTTGAAAAAACATTCTTAGATGATTAGAGAGGAAAAAAAATCCCTAATATAAAGTAAAAATGCCATTTTAAAATCCCATAAACATTGTCATTAGACTATATGCATGCTACTCACACTCTTTGATGAAGTTACAATAGAATTTTTTTTCTCCTATCAAACAGGGAAAACACAATTCCAGTAAATACTATGTTCCTAACAAAATAAATGGATCTACAGCATGACACCCTGAATTATCTTCAGAAAAATGTCCTGCAGAAGTTACAGTAACATCATGGATATGCAAAGTATCTTAAACCAGTCAAAGTATCTATTATTGCTTGTTTTTATCTTTCTCTAAAGGGAAGCTATTTTTGACCTCTAAGGAAGGTCAACAACTTAATTATTGTACTTAAGACAAAGCTACTCTGTGCACAGGAAATGAAAGCTAAAGAGAAGCACTTTGAGAAGAAAGAAGTTTTACTCTCTTAAATAAATGAGACCTCAAAAATTCAATTTTGTTTTCATCCTGATCAAGCCTTCTGGATGGATGCTAAGTGATGTTCATTGGGTAAAGACAGGAAATCCAGGAGCCTTCCTGCCTTTGCAAGACAAGAGCAGGGCAAATGTGCTTGGAAGATGGTAAAAGAAAAAAGTCCATACAGGGAGGGCTCTCACAATCACAATCTTTTGTTAGAAAGCCAAATCCACTTGCTTGAGAAATTAAGACATTTAGGCATTTTGATTAAAAAAAACCCTTCACTTCCAATTCTTAGACACCACTTAGAAGTGGAGAGCTTGGCTCTCCTAGGAGGATGCGATTGGAAGAACAAGGAATAGGCAGGAGCAGTCAGGCTCTGTGACTTGCCCCTTTCTGACAGAGCTCCTAACATTAATCTAAACACACCAAAACAGAAAGAAATACAACCAACTAGGCAAAAAGGGATGTGTCACCCTCACACATGATAAGCACTGTGCTCTGGTGCTGAACTCTCTAACCAGTACTGCTCTGTCAGTTTGTGCCTCTGTCCTCACCTTTGCTGTTACACAGAGGAGCTATGAGAGGTTTAGTTGAACTTGGAGATCCCTTCAGTAAAAATACTGTGCTTTTATTCAGGTCTGAGCTGATTTGGGCTCATCAGGCCAGAAGGGAGGACAGACTGCTGCTCACAGAAAGCATGGAAAGGTGCAGCAGGAATGTGCAGCATTAGGACTACAGAGGGAATCCAGCTTCACCAGAAAGCTCAGAAAAGGGATGCTATTCACCAGTGCTGGAAAGACATGAATCTTTTAACAAGGAAGGGCTGACAAACGCTGTAAATTATCAGCCACAAGCCTTTTGCAGAGAGGAAAATATGGCATTTGATCAATGCAAAGACTGCAGCCCTGCCCTGGGTATGGGGCTGGGTGTCTGCTTTACTGCCAATCACATGAACATTCAGACAAAAATCATCTTGGAGTGTGAGGAACATGGGCATGTGTGTAAGTGTGCACGACGTCTTTCCAGAGCTTGACAACACATCTTTCCAGTGTTTGTACCAACAAGCAAGAACCTCCATAGAAATGGCTGGATTGTCACCAGTGCAGTGTTGCAGCTTGTCCTGTGGTTGATGTGCTTCTGGAGAAGTCCAAGAGGGTAAGGAAATCCCTCTGACTCTCTACCTGTCCTATATCCCCAACTGTGGGGCTGGCTGATGTTCATTTTTGTCAGTTTACCTCCTCAGTGATGACTTAATGGGATGTTTTCCAAAAGCATCCCAGTGACTTACAGATTGCGTTGCATTTTCAGATGTCACATAGAATGGCAAATAATTAAGGTAGGGGACCTGTGGGAAAATTGAGAAGTCATGTGATGAGAAGCTATCATAATCCCCATTTGCAAGGAAAATTACTTTAGTTTGCACAGATAATTTAATCCTGGCATTTTTTACCATATGAATACCTGAGAAATACTTTCTTACCTAAAAGGAAAACCATATTAACTGCTCAGTCTTGCAGGGTTTATGAGCTTCAAGAATGCAAGAGTGACCCTTTCCAATCACACATAACCATTTATCCATCAGATCTTTGGTGATATTTTGACTTTGATTTCCACAGGGCCTTGTTTCTTCTTACATTGGCAGAGCTGCCCTAAAACTTGGTCTTTTGTGAGGTAATTGGTGTGATAACTGGCAACCTTCACTACAGATGATAAAACATTTCAGAAGGTGAAGAAACATTCAAGTTTCAAGTTCAAAATCAGATACTTCTGCTTTTTTCCAGCTTGTGGGGAAATGGGGAAAAATTGTCCTAAGCAGGCAAATTTTCACTCAAGTCTACGCAGTGGTTGAGAACAGAGTGATCTGGCTAATGAGAACAGCTGATTACAGGGATTTAACACAAACAGATTTTAGGAGGTCTGAGATTGGATTTAATCTGTTCTCGTGCATGCACTGACGAAGCCCACAGCCTGTATCTGGGCCAGGGCTGTCACAGTCACTGCTTCCAGGATGTAAACTGTCATCTGCACTCTTTGTTCTCAGATATATGACCTTGCATTTTTCTGGTTTAAAACACATGTTCAGAGGAGTCCAGTTTGCCAAGTGTTGCAGTTTGCCTTACGGACTTGACCTGTCTTGTTTATTTATCACTGTGGCATATCTGCAACTTTTCCACCAGCTGATTAATTTATTTTTTTCTTCCAAATCCTTGATAGTAATAATGAATAGCCCGGGGGCAAAAACAAATCATTGCAGGATCTTGATAAAAATACCCTCCTGATACCTTTCTGTTATATCAATTTACTCACTGCATCTTTGGTAGAGACATGTAAAAATTATTTTGTACCACTATTTTTATGATCAAAACTATAATGACTGGTGTAATTTATGCCATGGTCTCTTGAACTTAATGCTAGCTCCTTTGTGCACCTGATTTTCTTGCAGTTGTCAGAACTGACATCAGGTTCACTGGCCTGTTTTTTCTTGGGGAGCCTGGGAGAAAGAGGTCACCTCCTTCATACTTCTAAAATAGTGAAGCATTTGCTCAGTTCTAGTACTCTGGAATTTCCCATATACCTCATGAGGTAAGAAGGTCCCCAAGAAATGTTGATATAAAATAGAGCATTCTATAAACAAGAGACAAAAATCTCATCCCTGAGGCTTGGACACGATGTTGCAACACTTGGCTTCAGCCAGATCAGCATGGAAATGAATAATATTTGTTTCTGTGGATTAGTAATCTGTCCTGGTTTTGAATCTGATGTACTCAGCTTCCTTAAAGGTACACTCGATTTCTTCAATTTAAGTCCATCTCAAATGGCAAATTGCTGAGTGGTGCTGACTTCAGCAGAAACACGATGTGGCTGGATTGCCAAGCACTGCCTGGTTACAGTAAATTTCCTGCACTTCCACTAAACTGTGCACCACCTTGCAAACAGCAGCACAACTGACAGGAATTGAAGGATTTTATGAAACCTTCTAAAGCAGGCAGTTATACCTGGTTTTGAGTTTCATTAAGAAAGCTTTGCTCCAGCTTCAACCCTTTTTAAGGATAACAGGGCATTTCCTGTAAAAACTAGGGACAATGATCCATCCTTTAGGAGAACACCACTGCGAGGAGACATCACTAGGAAAAAGTCTTTGACAGCAGACATGTTTCTTTAACTTTCTTTCAACCCAATTTTAAAGGCTAACCCTATAAATTATTTTACCTAATTTTACCACATAAAAGGAATTGTATTCTGTTTTGCACTTGTATATTTTAAGGCTGTGCATACATGGAACCATTTTAATGTGACAGGAGAGTGGCACTAAAGTCACAGAGTGCCTCTGAAGGCAGATAAACAGACAGCAAAAAAGTGAGTTCCTAGGCAATGGAGAGTAGCAGTCAGTAGATAGATCTCTGAAAAACAGCACGAAGCATACCCTGCAGTACATGCAACTATGTCCAGTTGACATTTCTCCCATAAACACCAGAGAGAAATTTATGCTACTGAAAATTGAGCCTGTCTTTGACATTAAAATTATCTGAAATAAAATCCTAAATTGTGAAGGAAAAAGGGTGCTTAAACATTTATATCGAATTAGGACAAATCCAGCAAGAGAGCACTTTTTGGCTAATGATCTGTATTTAAGAAACTCCCCATAGATTTTTAGAAAGCACATAGATTCAGCTGCTTTAGCTCATTCTTCTGGTGAGGAGGAAGAAAGGAAAAAAATACTTTGGTAGGAGTTAGAGATCCCACTTTTCTTTTTCTGTTTTCTTTTTGTCAGGGTGCTCCTATCCATTTGCTCAGAATATTATTTTCATCAAGAAGCATGGTTTTCACAGATACTCTGTTTAAATGGGCACAGGGTCAATAGCTGCATTTTCTTCCACCACTACTCACAACAGAAAGAAAGTAAAATTGCAAAATCAGGGAAGAGCTTTCATCTAGGGTGTCCCAGATTGCAAGGCAAGATGTATTCCATTTGCCATCTGTATGGAAGTTGTCTTCTGTTAATTGGGCATTTTCCTTATCTCTTCCACAAAAAATTCTCCCTTCGGGGAGACATCTACTGATAATGGGCTATTGAATGACTGATAAAAGTTACAGCATCCCATTGTGAGATGCTCCGCCCAGAGGGAGGAGCCAAGCATTCCTAACTGGATATAATCTGGGATTGGAACACCGGACTCAGTCTTTTCTGCGGGATTTTCAGGAGGACTGCATCCATTCCAATTTGGACTGCTACCAACACCCTGACCAAAAGGGTGTCAGGTTGTATTCTGACTTTGTCAGTGTTTTGTTTTTTTTTCTTTTGTATTATTGCATGTATTTTGTTTTCTTTTTCCCTTTTCCTAATAAATTGTATTTCTGACTTGGAGTCTTTCACTGGTTTTGCTTTCAAACCAGAACATAGGGCTGATCCAATATCAGCAAGCCTCTTTCAAATATAACTCCCCCTATCAAGATCACTGATGTAGAACTGGTCTTGATTCTTCATTAAACATCCAGAGGGCCAGATATGCTGCAGGAGTGTGTTAGGGTAGAGGAAGCTGAGCTCAGAGAGGAAGAGCTCTATTTGATCCATAGTTCCTTGCAGTTCTTGTGGACTCTGAGGGTTGGTTGCCCCAGATGCAGACTCAGCTGCACCTATAGAGACAGATTCCTAAACTGGAGAGGCAGTACCAGGTCCCCATCTTCATTTTCACACCTTTTTTTTTTTTTAAAGATTTATTCAAGAGGTCAAGGTCTTTGATGCCTTTATTTAAATCAGGGGTACTCCTCTTCAGTGATTATCCATTGCAATATCAAATTGGCCAAAAGTTTTGGTGAGCAAGACTTTGTGAGGCATCCCAGTAGTTTAGAGAGGGATAGAGAGCCCCAGCTGTTATGATTTACTATAAATAAATTTATTATTTAAAAGGTTCCTTCTAATCCTTATATGGCATTTCAGGACATATCCTATATCCACTTAAACTTTTCCATTTATGTTGCTCAGAACTGGACTGAACAGTGATGCAATAATTCAACCAGACCACTCTGATTCTTGGCATTTCATATAACACAAATTTGGGAGCACCAGATATGACACACAGCAAGTGCAATCCAGCAGTGGCCAGGCAGGGACAGCCATCCTCTCTCTCAAAAATGACAGCAGTGGTGTCCAAACTGCACTTTCCCTCAGGCATGTTATTAGATCAGGAATAGGAACCCCCTGTAACAACTGCCTGGTTCAGCTAATTTTAATGTAATCACACTCCATATCTTCTCTGACATAACTGGGTGCAAGCTGTTAGCAAAAATACACAGGCATTCTCTGGCAGTATTAATTCTGTAAGTCATAGATATTATTTCAAAAAGATGGAAACCAGTTAAAAACGACATGTCTTTTGTCTCCATTAATAACAAAGGGTGGAATTTAATGTTATCTTGATGCATTTGCTGCCAGAAGAGTTTCTTCTAAAGTAAAAAAAGCCACTGAAAATCAATGTGTTTCATTGACATAGGCCAGAGAACTTTAAGAGGCTCTGCCATGTCTATACAGACATGGGCAAATGCATAAATTTCTGTCCTTAGCCCATGTCTTGGGCTGCAACAAACAAGCACTGCAATTTATACCAGACATTGGAGAATATGGATATTTTCTCTACTATTCAGCTCTGGGAAAGTATAATTATCATAAGCAAAACCAGATGAAAATTGGAGAATATTTTATGATCCACTTTCATTACCCACCCACCCCCCCCTGCAAGAAAAAAACAAAAACAAAAATAAAACCCAACAACAACAAAAAAATCTCTATTAGCCTTAGAACAATGAGACCAAATTCACACTTGGGGTAACATGGCTGACATCAGTAGAGCAGTACAATTAATTTGGCCCATGGGATCTACTTGAAAATATAACATACTGTCACAAGGATGACAGCCAGATTCTGTGGAGAAAATCTTTCTATACCGACTAATTTGGCTTTAAAAAGACAGCGCAGCTGTACAAGCAGCAATGTAGTGGGCTGGATCTTCAAGTGTAACTCTGCTCACATCTGTACAATAAAGTTCAGTTATAACCATATGAGAATTTGGCCAAGTGTCTTTTCCAGACCAAATGGGAGATCAGAATATAAGTATTATTAGGCACCAAAATGATATTTGCATGATATTCATAAAAACAAAGCAAAAGATACTGGGAGGTAGAATTCAAGAACGACCAGGTAGCTAAAGATCTAAATGAAATGCTGATATCACTTGCTAATCCTTTCTTATCCTGTCTCCTCTCTCTCCCACCAAGTAGTCTCCTGAAGCATGTTAAGCTGCAGAGAGGATCAGAAAAAAAAACGCAGAAGGCTCTTTGGCTGTTTCTGTCGTCATTTATTTATTTTTAAACAAAAAATTCTTGTCCCTTGCAGTGATGACGTTTTAATGAATCCATCAATCACTGCAAACTCCAAACTAGAATCCTACATAAAAGAGACCTATTTGTAATACGTGACCTAAGCCCATACCTAGCGAAATTAGTTCTCAGGGAGACAATGGAGGTCTTTCATTGCTGTCTCCATGGAATCGTAGATGATTAAGCTGGACAGGGCCTTGTGGGTCCTCAAATCCAACCCCATACACCTAGCATCACTTTATCCCGGCCTTGTTCCCCTGAGTGCGTTATCTAATCCTTTGCTGACTGATTGTGACCCACCCTACAACTTCTCTTCCATGGGAAAATTTCCATTGTTTGTTGCCTAAGCAAGCTCTTGATCCTAGAGGTTTGATACTCCTCTAGGTCTTCAGTTCCCCTGTATCAATTAGTTTTAGGGTATTTGGATTCAGGCTATCTCTCCTTCCTTCAATTATTTTAAGTCTTTCCAAAATTGCCTCTTATTTTTCCTGGTTTCTCACCCATATGCTGTGTACATCTCAATCTTGCAGGCTGTGTTCCATCACACCTCTGCCACCGTGTTGGGCTCTTCAGGGCACATTCATAGGTAAATCTTCAACTTTATTTTGTTGCTGCCATAGGCAGTAAACTTCCTTAAGTCATGATTTAATTTCACTAAGTCATGACTCAATTTTTTGCTTCTCTTTTTACAGCTAGCAGACCCATTACAATTTGTTTTGATTTTATTTGCACTATTTCTCTCAGGTAGATGTTTCAGAGCTCTCACTTGGTGTTTTCTTACCACAGCATTGCTCTTCCTTGCTGCTTGTCCTGTGCCTACAAGATCTGAGCTTACTTCTTATCACAGATTGAGAGGACTAAATAAATTGTGAGGTCAAGAAGATTTTTCCATGCCCACTCTTCCCCAGGACTCTCCCCAGTGACATCAATGAGATGCAAATCTATAAGATGATCATGAAATTAAAATCTGACTTAGAGAAGACCCTGAATCCACATTCAAAACTTCTGAGCTCTCCACTGGTCAGTGACTGTTGTTTTGGCTGCTGGTGATTTAACCATAGGTTGATGAGAAACATACTCAGCGTGCTGCATCCATGGGCAACTCCATGGATATATTCCTGGATATATTCAACTCCAGATATTCCTGCTGGCTTCAGAAGTATCAAAGAAAGCAGTTGCTGCTCCCTCGTGGTCAGCAGCATCATCTCTGTTTTGAAAGTTACCATCACCTAAACTTTCCAGTAATTTATGATCTTGTATCTCCTATCTGCCTACTGAGGTGCTTTTATCCATAGCTTGGTTAAGTCAAAGCAAACCAAGGTAATGGAGATTTATTATTGAAATGACTTAAGCCAAGAAATGTCTGCTGCCTCATGGGATATCTCGACAAGACTCAGACTGTTACAAACAGTTTCTAAAGCAATTGGGCAATCCTGAGATCAGTGATTCCCCTTCATCCTTTTACACTTTCTTTTTTACCACTTGGTAAAGTGTTTTCACTGACTACATTTCCTGTCAGTACTGTCTAGCATGACTGTGCAGTCATTTCAAAAATTAGGTGGCTTCTTAATTTTTAAAGAACAGATAGAAACCAGAGCACTTATATTGTATACAAAGCTTAGATGTCATCACACAGCTGAACTCCTTCTGTGTTCACCATGGATGGCATCATACAGCAAATCTCCAATTATAATGTGAATGGCAATTCCAAAATCTTTAGGGAAAAAGAACCCCATCTTCATGTATTGGGACGAGCACAGAATGAATACTTTGTTACTAGTATTCCTTTCTTCCTTTGGGGTCCATTGCCACTTGCTATAGTCACCACCAGAATATTCCTTTACCCATCTGTTAAAACCCAGCATAAAAATCAGACAGGGCTCTTGTGCCCTTATCTCACTGTTTTGCACTTGAAAACTGGATTTACTCACCACAATTTTCAATTCTGGAAGGCAAGTATCACAAGTAGCCAAATGAAGCTGGCCCTGAGAGGAATCAGCTTTAGCTGCTTGCCTCTCAGCAGCTTCCTTCACACAGCTAGTTCTGAGGAAATATAGCTTTTTTATTAGCTTATCATTTTCCATTGGGACTGGAAGAGTTTTGTGAAAGAAAATCCCAGAGCATCTGTAAGTTAAAGCACAATCTTCTCTCTGTTGGGGTTGTTCTTCACCTGTTTCCACAGTATCACTTTTCCTGAATAGAAGACAGTCCTTTATTCCACCAGTTTTCCTTATTTTCTTTGCCCTCTGTTCACATTTAACATTCCTACTCATGGAAGAACAAGGCATCTCTCTGCTTTTTGGCTCCACATTGTTCCTCCCATGTTCCAAACCACCATGGAACCTGTCTGCTGCCATGGACACCCCTGTACATGGACACCACTGGTGTGGTGGGATCTTTTCTCCATCTTGTGTGAAAATGTCTGTCTTTTATTTCCCCCTTCATTCTTCACTGTCTCAGTCCTGGCTGTCTCCACTGCCATGTCATTTGGTCTTTGGGGGGTAGTTTCCCTTTCTTTCTTTGCCTCTGAATTGTCTTCCTTCTCTAGCTGAATAAATTTGTTGCTCAGCTTCATCTCTCCCACACTAGCTAATTGCATCCTCTCTCCTACCCTTGGCTAGAGTTGTCCCATGGATATCCCTTTTCATCTTTTTGTTCTCAAGGCCACCTTCTTATTGAGGAGTTGAGTGCTAGTGTTGCTTCTGCTCTCTCCTCAGGGTGTTCCTCAATCACGTCTTTGAATTTCTGTCTGAATTTCAAGTTATGTCCACTTGTCTTTTTTTGCACTGGCATAATTTTGTCCATGAGTGTGGTAAAATTATGTTCTATATTTATATACCTTCCATCTTGTGCCACACCACCCGGATGTGAAACTGGGAGATTCTGCGACCATCCATCATCCTGTGAACCCTTTCCTCTTTTGTCCCTTTCAAATTATTCTTCAGAAGAGCATAACTGAATTAGGTACCAAAATTCCATGGATTCTTGCTAGGTGCACTGGTTTATAATATATGTTAGAGAAACAGAAGACTATCACAAACTGTTAGACAATAAAAATCCCTGCAACATAATCTGTTGCGGTTGGACATTTTATTGAAATCCTGGATAGTCATTTACAAAAAAAAGCTGACATGCAGGGTTTGGATTTAATCTTCACATTTCCACTGAAACTGTGGCATTGTTTGAACACAACAGCTTTGGGATCCTGGCAAAAAAAGAGTAAAACTGTCCAAGCTGTTCCACTCTGGTTTGAATTATCCCCCTTTTTATTTATTTGTTTCTAGCTTTGAAGTCTGTGTACTTTAAAAATCAATGAACATTATATTAACAAGCAGACACTAATTACATTTTAACAAACTGGAAAGGCTTGGCTACAAATCTTTGAAAAGATAGATTCACATTTTAAAAATCTTTCTAATCCGACTGGCATCATTGCTATAAGACACTGACAAAGCCTGCACAGAATGGAAATGTTAAAGGAATCTGTTTACCAGAATTTTTTTTCTATGATTTATAATTAGTCTTCATCATTGTACTGTTTCATACACTAGGTCTCGTAAACAGAGTACTTGTGACTTTTACAAGATTAATGGAGACATTCTGAGATGTAGAAACTAAAAGATCACACAGATAATAGCAACATTTCACTCTTGTAGCTCTTCTCATCAGTTCAACTTATTGCTTTACAAACAAATTAGGGTTGCTATCAGAGTGCTATAGAGGGATAGAAATGAGGCAAGGAACAGTAATGTTTTTCATCTGCAATTTTATGCCAGAATAGAGGCAGATCAGAACTGGGTCTCTTGTATGCAGTTTACAGCTCTAATTCTTAGGTCACAGTGGTTCATTGAGCAGATTTTAAACTATGGGTATTGGAGTATGCAGTGGGGATCAGAGAGTTTGTACCAGGATGTTCAGCACATCAGGAAATGCCAAAAGTGTAACTAGATGGTCCTGGAACAATAAAAAATATCATGCCTCTTCTGGCCACTCTGAGAGTAGCTGTGTCCTTGGTGTGAGGGTTGCTGGAAAAGCAGCTCCCACACGAAAATAGGAACCCCAGCAACGCATGGAACAGTTTCTGCACAGATGTTCTGGGGTGACTTTGTGATGCTTGTATCCCCAGTTGTCTGCTCTGTTTATGCTGGATAATAAGTTTTGCATCATTAAGACTTGTTCTGAGAGCGAAGCGGGGAGAGAAGAAGTGCACAGTTTGTTTTCAGAAAAATGAATTCACTCCTCCACATTCCTGCTCCTGGGGCCACATCAGGTATGCCTGGCAGAGCAGCACAGGCAGTTGTCACATCATCACAGGCAGCCCCAGCAGCAGTGATGCCCAATAAGGGTATTCCAATCATCTGTGATTCTGTGCACTCTTGTCACTTAAACAATGTCCTAGTAATTTCTAGCATCAGCTAGAGCACAGCTTGCTCTATAGCTGATGGCTCAAACAACCCTGGCCACCCCTGCAGCACAAGCTGTGGAATTTGGGTATATTGATAACAAGTAACAGTGTTGGGCCCTAGCACAGCACCTGGCAGAAGTGACTCTCAGAAAAGGTTCTATGAATAGAGTACCAAGTGTCAGGGTCGCCAGCTATGGCACCCTATCTACCCTTCCTTCTCTTCATAAACAAACTGGAGCAACACAGATGGTGGGACGTCTCTGTTTGCCTCCTTCAAAGTCATTATTTTGATATTAAAGCGCATGTTCTCCACTATTCCACCTAGCTGCTTAAAAAGATTTAACAGCTCCTGTAATGCTTGCAGAGCTGGATCAAAAAGTCTCTGTACATAGCTGGATCTAGTCCAAGTATTCAGGTCTACCACATCTCTCCAGATCATGTGCCACTACACCTACACTTTTCATTTGGTTAGCACGTGATATAAGTGGATTTATCTTTGCTTCCTTATGCCACTTGTCAGTGACATGCTACATTTGTGGAAACACACTCCCCTCTTCAGCAAGTGCTGAGCAACCAGTCTGACTCAGACCTTGGACCCCTGTTCGATGGTGCTGAAATATTGTTTTGTGTGGTCAGGTGGATGTTGGTTTTGGGACCATCTTGACAAGTCTCTGAAATGGATAAAGTGAGTTCTCTTCACCTTGTGACAGATCTGCAGGGAGCACAAACCACCCTGGATGTGGGAGTAAATGAGGGAAACACCTAGGTGCTGTTTTTGAAGGCATCTGGAGGCTCAAATGTTCAGCTGCCAATCATGGCATGACATATGCCATTTCTCAGCTGGTGCTGTGGTTTCTTTAAAATTTGGTCCTGATCTATGTTTTAAATTGAAGAGCAGTTAAACTTCATGCACAAATAAAAAGCAGATCATATATTAGAGAATCCCTATTGGATTTCCAAGTAGGCTGAGAAGTACATAAACAGCTTTAGTATAGACTGCTTTTCTTACATCACCATTTTGTTCCCTGTCTCAGTAGGACAGGGAAATATGCAACACACCTTCAACCAAACATTTTGGAAGAAAGAAGAAAATAAAACCCAGCTGAAATCCTACCTTAAATAGATCAATTCCATATCTTGGTTCCCTGTGAAGAGCAGCGGCTGTGAAACAGTCCAGAGACACCAGTGTTCAAACCTTCTGAAACAAATGCAGGCAGCTCACCTCACACTGACAGGTTCCTCTCACAATTGTACTATTTTTAAATAGTACTAGTTGTAAATTGTATTAGTAATTAATTGCACTTTTAAACCAACAGTATTGACTTCAGAGCAAGACTTAACCCGATCTACACTTGCACAAATGACAGAACAAGGCCATTCTTGGTTCAACAGCTTGGGCAGTTCAGATTTGGTTAATCACAGGAATTTATCACCATCTGCAGAAAGCTTTTTTGCTTGAAAAGGAAAGATTAAAGTCTGCAAGAGCTGATGAGAATACCAGGAAAAGCAGGCAGTGAGGCTATGCCCAGAAAGCCAACTGTTGCACTCAGGTCCTCTGCAGCTGCCTGTGTTTCCCCCAAGAGAGAACAGCAGAACAGAGAAAATAATAGAAAAAGACAGAAGCAGAGGGGGGAACCACCTTGATAAGTTTGATAAGCTCAGGAGATGAAGACTTTCTAAAAGATGAGGAAGGATAAAGGTGCAGGAAAGGGCAAAGAGTTCAGTTTCTCTGTCAAGCAAAAACTCTAAAGTTTTTCCATATCATAAAAGTCAATCAAGATTTTACATAAGATAACAGGATGCAGCTTGCCCACAAAAAGTTAGTGTAGTTACACTTAATGTATCCACTGGATTAAAATAGGACAACTTGAGCATTTTTTAATGGAATGCAGCTCTTCAAAACCTTCTAAAGCAATTGGAGAGAACTATGTTTTCCAAGAACATGCAAGCCTGAAGAGGCAGCACATTCTAGCAAGTACATGATCCTGTGCTAGAGGTGCAAATTCCCTAATGAGTACTCTAGGAGATTTTTCAGACACCAGCTAAAACAGTCTTCAAATGCTGATCAACTCTAAATCGTATAAAAATTGAAGTAAGACAGGAAAAACTCCACACGTTAGAAAAGCAAGTGCCAGACTATAAACCTCATGGGGACAATCTAGAAGACTGAAGTTCCTGGGAGTTTTATTATTGCACGAGTGGGGCAGAGATTTCTCCCAAAGTGTTCCCTGAGCCCAGGGGCAGTCAGTCTGTACTTTCTCTAGTGTGTAAGGGATGGAAGAAATCAGAAGAGACCACATAATATATCAGCTGACAGTCTCTAAAAAAATAGCTGTCCTGTCTCCTTAATATGAGTGAGAGTAATGTTCTGAGGGCAGGAAGAATTTGGCTTTAGACTGAAAACATTCCCCTGTTGGGGTAAAGAAAGTGATCACTCTGTAGTTTAATCAATCTCAGGCCTCTCTTTGAGGGAAATAGCGTGTTGCCTGCAACAGTACATGTAATAATGTTTGCTGAAATATAAACTATGGCTGTATACCCCAAAATGGAAGGTCAGAAGTCAACTGAGGATCTGGCCGCAGAAGTTCTGCAACAGAGATCAAAGAGCAATATATGAAATCCAGTACTTTTCCTCAAGGAACAGGTTGCAGAAATTTTTCAACCCATCTCCTTTCACAGTAAGTGCACTCACCCTGCATGTAACACAGCTGTGCACCATAAATTGCCAGGTTACTCAAAGATGAAGTTCATGTTTCCTAATTTCTCCTTGTCCCGTGCTGAAGTATTTAAATATTTGTACAGTGAGTTTGCTCTTATCCACAAACACAGCTCCCCTGAACCTCTGCAGTGCTTTTCAAGTCCATCTACCACAGTGAAGAATCACATGAAACACCACTTAGTCCTCCCCCAGCCCTTGATAAATATTTCCTAAAGCCAACATTTGGTATTACGGAATGTGTTGTAATCAATTCTTAAAGTTATAGCACCACTGGATTTTTATTAACTTGCACAACAACAACAACAACAAAAATCCAACAAAAAATGGGCCCTCATAATCAGTCAGCCTTGTTATATCCTGAAAGCTGCTTTAACAAGCAGGGAGTAATATAGTGTAATTTAATTGTTCTGTTCTTAAATCTAATATTGCAGCTGTGGGTTAAGTTTACACCACAGCTTTCAAGAGAACATGAAAGTGTGGTACATCTGTGCAACAGAAAGCTAAACATCTCTCATCTGATGTGTTTACAATGACATCTGATAGCATGGAATTGTTTGGAGTTCATTCTTAAAGCTGCAGAACAGCTTTCTGATGCTGGAAAAAAAAAAAAAAAAGGAAAAACCTCCAAACTCCTTCCAGCAATTCAGCCCACACAACCCTTGTGTCTTCTGGCATTGCAGGTAAACTGCTGGCTGGAACAATTCCTTCAGGTAGCCTTGAGAATTTGTCACTCGGGAAGTGGACAAGGAGACAAGGGGACAAGGGCATCTTCTTCTTCAGAAGATAAGATAATTATTTAAAAGACAAATGACTCAAAAAAAAAAACCAAAAAAGAAAAACCTGGACAGAACAACCCCTGACATGCATAAAACAGATGAAAATATTTCAAGAAATGTTATTTAATGAATGACTGCATCATGTATAGAAATGGTGAAGTTTTCTGTTTAGCAGGTGGCAGAACTGTTTATGGTATCTTGAACTTCACATTCTGCATTAAGTAACAGCTTCAGCATTATGTACTTGTTAGTGAATTTATGAGGCCCATAAGTAGTTCAAGAAACTTAGGAATGAGCCCACAAATGTCATCTGCAGTTTGTGAACTGTAAGTATCTGACTGTTTTGATCAAGGTTTTTATGGGAAAGTTAAATGTTTATTAAAATTATTTAGTACTGCCCCACAAAAAGGGAGCAAGCCCGCAGAAGAACTTAAGCTGTGATAAGATATGATAGGTTGTAGGTCAAATGAGTTGGCAGAAAAGCATTTCTGTTTATGTTTAAGCCCAAAGTTTTGTACAATTCAAAGTTTTGAGTGCAATTAGGTGACCGAGAAACGGTCTGTGGAGAGAAGGAATTTTCCCTTTCCCATAACCTGCTGTCAGAAATATATGATCTCATCAGGTCACTTTTCTTGTTCTCAGCATTAGCCTTTTTCTAACACTTTCTGTCCTTGGAGAAATGCATGATAGTGAAACTTAGTTAAAGAAGTCACCTTCTGCTCATTCCTTTGTAGCAGTCCACACTGGCATCTCGATTTATGCTCTTTAACAGATCAGTCTCACTGATGAAGCTCAGCTATATTACACTGGAATCTATGAACTTTTTAAACTTTATTATTTCAGTCACAATTAAGACTATCTGAAGCCTCTTCATAAAAAAGGGCCATATCAAAAGCTGTAGGTTAGCAACTGGATCAATGGATGCATTCATTCTGTATCAAAAATACCTTAAGAAGGACAGATCTCCTGGGGAGGCAAATCTGTATCAATATTTCAGTCTCTTGAATACAGAAGTTTGATACAAAGTGATGCAATACCTGAGCTCCCCTCCTTTCAATTAACTGAGAAAAATTGTCCTTAGAAGGGAAGAAATGCATTTGTATTGTTTAGTTTTCAGGTTTTCCGCCCTTTCATAGCATCATAATGTTCTTTTCATGGGTGGAAAACTTAATCTTCAAGTTCAAGTCTAGATTCTTCATACAGTTCAGGATGAGATGACTTGGAATACCGGGAATATTTCAGATGTAGAAAATCACCCAATTCATCCAGAGCATTCAAAACCTGTAAGACCATAATACTTTGTCAATTCTATTGGGAAAGAAATGAACTTCTACTAACTTTTAATTTACTGAAGAACAAGAAGATTATAAAAAACATCAATTAAAGGACAAATGGGCAAATTTTGCATTCAGTCTACAACAGTGAATATCAGTGCAGTTGTAGATGTACAACATGTATGTACAAGATGTACAACAGCATCTGTGAGAAAGGAATTTACTCCTTCAGTAGGTTATGGCTTATTAGTAAGTACATTAATTGAGCACAGATAAAAAAAAATACTTTTTCCAAAAGCACAGAGTGGTAACAACCAAGATAAACATTTTCTTCACATGCACAAAGGAAATGTGTGAGATCATACTTCAGTATTCCTCTATTGCTCTCAAAGACTGGAGTTGCCAATGCATTCTCTTAGGTAGTACTGAGCTCACAGTGCTGATCAGAGTCAGCTTGAATAGTCTGAATAGTTTAAGTTAATTTTAGTGAATGCCATTATTTTATATATCACGGGGACACATTTTTGTTCATTAATACTGTAATGCAATTTGCTGAGCTGTGCCCCCAGCTCTCAGTGGATTCAAAAAGTATCTGAGGAACTCTGTACCATAGGGAAGCAGCTCAGTGTTCTGCAGCATCTGACCCCCATTCAAGAGCAGCCAACTTTTTGGCATCAAAGACGGAAACAGCAACTTTGATTTTAAGCCTGTTTCTGTTAAGCCACTAAAACAAGCTCATAAACAAAAAGTCATTTAGAACAAAGAGAAGTAATTTAGTAATGGTTTATGCAGAGAGATAGCTTCCAGGTCATTAAGGAAGTTATTCTTGGGAGCTTGCCCTTTCATGGATCTTTTCTCTTTAGTTCTAGGCTGAGATATAAAAGAGAAACGTTTTCATTGTGCTTGTTACCTGTTGTAATCCTGAATTTAGGCACAGTCACAAAGTGTTTTGTCCAAAAAGCTTTCTTTCTGCAAGTAATTAAACTCTGGGCATTTCCATTCCCCCATGTTGTAAGATCACCACAAGTACTGTGGCAAAAGCACAGCATGTTCAGTGATGACTGGGGAGTGTCTGACCTTCCCTGGAAGCAGCAAGGTGCAGGTAGGAGGAAGTGAGTGCAGAATGATGGCCCAAAAATGAGGTGGGGTTGACATTTGGGGGTGGGGAGAAAGGAAGAAAATCCAAGCATCAACCTTATATAAGAGATAAATCTTCAGATCAACTTCATTGCCTGTTACCAGTTACATAAGCCAAAATCCTCACAGTCAAACAGCAAAAGCTGGTAAGGACCAACACAAGAAGCTGTGCTCTGTTCTACAAAATACTACCTTTATGGTATTCTACCTTGTTAATAACTACTGAGCCCTTAAAAGCAGCATGAATTTTACAGTGCACACATGCAAAGCAGGTTTTTGATGTTGTTTTAAAGCTACCTTCACTGGTATGGAAAGTGCTCAGCAGGGCAGGGCTCCAGCCCCCACATCCACGTATATCTCAGGATAAAAAAGGAGATTCAGGAGCTCTCTGCAGGCCCTAGTGCTTGTCTGCATGAACCAGTGGCATATTTAACTTAACATTTCCATGTTCAAGAATTTTTTGCTTTGACCATCAACACTCATGCAAAGAGAGGAAAAGCAAAGCCTTAAATTTATTTTTAAGCCTCTTTGTTTCATGCCTCTAAGTTGGCTTATTCTGAGAATGAAAGAACGTATCTCAAGCCGGGCCAAAAACACCTTCGGCAAAAAAAGGAAATGAAAAATTTCAAAGTGTTTATTTTAAACATATTTCCTTGTTGGAACGGAGGTTTATGATGGAAGTCTCAACACACTCATAATGGTATTTCTGATATCAGAGAAAGATACAGAACTGAGACTTTCCAGGCAGCACCAATTAAACTTGATTAGGTTCAAACAGTTCCAAAACTTTTTGCAATTTCCACCTGTACCCCCAAGGCTGTCCCATATACTTCTGCAGTTCAAGAAACACATGGAAATATGGGATGGAACTATGGGTAAGGAAAACTTGATTTTCAATTATTTCCATATAGTTTCAGGTTTCCTATTCTGATAATTTTGACCTAGAATTTAACTTTTGTCTTGCTGTGCTCTTCATGTAGGTTTTTATTAGTGATGACAGATTTGGTCACTATTAGAAATAGAAGAACATAAGATGTTAACAGTCTCATAATTTATTTTAGAAAATAAAATGTATAAGGCTCAAATGCCTTTAAAGATCAACTGACAAGGTCACAAAAACAAATGTAAAAATGAATTATTGAGATTCAAGGCAACAGAGGCACAGGTTCTCCTGGCCTCCTTTGCACCTGAAGTTAATTTGGGCAGGACATCTGCTGCACTTACCGTGTCTAACATCTCCCGTGTATGTGCAGCTGACACGCAAAACCGAGCCCTGGATTCTGTGATAGGAGTAGCTGGAAACCCAACCACGACTACCCCGATATTTTTTTCTAACATGCGTCTTGCAAAAGCCCTAAGGAGAGAAAAGGTAGAAGGAGAAAAATCAAAAATGAATTATCCCAAATAAACTGAACACAGACAGAAAACATTCACATATAATGCAACAATAGGTAAAATCCTGTTTTCAGTTGATTGAATATTCCCACTGATTTCCATACAAGCCAGAATTTTACCAGCAGGATGGAGATTCTTTGCTGTTTAGTGGCCCATGAAGCCATGATTCATTTATGTCAATGAAAGTCTCTGAGAACAAATCAAACCATGTGGGCATTCACAGTCCCTAAGCATGGAAGAGGTTAGGCTTGTGGAAGGTATAAATTCTTGTTTCCTGAACACAAATAGGAATAAACCAATCTGTGTGATGGTTTATTTCCTCTCACAATTGATCTGCTAGTTAGGAAGGCCTGTGTGGCATGTATGAGGCCTAAGCCACCCTAAGCTACCTGCAAATACTCCCTACAGCTCAACACTTACATTATGCTACTACTGACTTCTGGTCTCTGTGTCCAAGTCAGTGCACAAATGCTGCTTGAGATGAACTGAATGGTAAAACATGCCAAGACATGATCAGATGGGGAAAAAAAAATCCTTGTATACCAGTTCATACATTAAAGGCAATGTGTCTCCTTTAAAAATTAATTACCAAAATTAAATTTTGGTAATTCAAAATTAAAAAAAAAATTAAAATTCAAAATGTTATCAAAAGTGTTATTCCGGACCATGTTAAAAAAGGAAAAGAGAAAAATTTTAAAATTCTGATATCTGGAACAACTCAAAATTAATCTTAGGGGCAAAAGAAAACAGACCTAAATGATGAATTCAAACTACAGTGTATGTTTCTCCTGGGAAGCACCTACCACATCTTCTGCAGTGTGTACCAAATAACCCACAAACTTGAATAGTGCTTGTTTTGCCAGCAATGTTTTTTCAATACTTACCCTATCTTACCAGGCATATAAAGCAGCAAGGGAACAACAGGAGAATCATCATTGCCATAAATGATGAAGCCCATTTCATGCAGTTTTCGTCTGAAGTACCTTGTGTTTTTCTCCAGCTGACGCACTCTTTGGAGCCCTGAAACAAGCCAGCCAGGAGAAAAGTCAGTGCAAAGATCATAACTGGAGTCTAGTCACAGGCAAGAATCAGGGCTGGGTAACAGTTTGGCTGAAATGTAAATGTTGCTATTTGATTGAGAAGAAAAACTTGGAATGAGCTAAATGCAACTACATTGATTGTTATGGCATTGTAGGACGGATGGCTGATACTCCTGTACTTGTAAGGTGCCTTCCCATGGATAGAAACAGTCCCTGTCTAGGGATAGACATGTGGACAATTCCCTGGACTTTGCTGTGCTAAATAAAGCCTGCTAGATGATACACACCTACAGAGAAGTAGTGCAGACAAGACATGGAAATCAAGTATGTTCTTTCTCAATGTAACTGACTATTGTCTCTGCATTGTTCCTGGCCTCATTTAGTCATGGATCCACAGATGGCACCCCAGCAAAACTGACAGGAGAGTTGAAAACAATTTTTTTTAATAAAGGAAAAATACAAAAAAAAAGCAGAGAAAAATGTGCTTGAAAAGACATTTCAGCCATTTCTTTTGCAGTGCCACAAAGGAGGTGGTTTCTGACAAGTGCAATTGCTTCCCAACCATTGTATAAAGAGGCAAGAAACATGCTCTACGTTACTGTAGTAGGAGATATGATGTCCTTTCACCATTCCACCTGCATTATCTGTAATCAGTGAGCTGATCTATGTGCTGCTTTTGCACTGCTGTGAGGTGCTGACAGGCATGGTGCCACCTCCTCCATATCCACATGCCTGCCCAGTGCCACCTCAAGTTCACACAGCCAAACTGAGCCAGGTCTGTCATCTCCTTGACCTTGCCAGAACCAAAACTGCCAAGCCACCGTTAAGCAGATCAAGTCTCTAAACCTGTGAACCTCACAAGTTCAGTAGCTTGTGTCTGCCCAGCAGAGGTAGTGAGAATGTGTGGTAATACTGGGATTTAGCAGGACACACTTACACTCCTAACTTTCATTTTCCTGCTGTTCATCAGCCCATACTTTCAATATCCCTTACATTATGGCACCAGACATGACCATTGAAACCTCCAGTGCAACTCATTTCTTCTTTTCCCTTTGCCTTTGCACAGATACTATGTTTTCACTCTCCATTTATGTTTTCATTTTACTTTACATTTCATTATTCTTCATTTACCACTTTTACATTCTTTATTCTTCATTTACCACTTTTACATTCTTCATTCTTTTACCACTTTCTGCTGTCACCATTCTCTGACTGGGTGCCCACTTCCTAATTCCCCATCCTGCTCTGTGTAATCACAGTGGCCAGTAAGGCATTTGTAGCAGCTACGTGCTGCCTTTGGCAGATTTGTCCTCAGACCACATTCTGCCCCCATCATCTGCTCTGGCTTTTCTTCCTTTTCCCTCTTGGCTTAAGTGGGGATCAGCACATCTACATGAACCTCTTCTACATTAATATTTCTGAACATGCATAGGTTTGAACAAGATCTACTACTTCATTTGTTCTGTATTTCCCAGAGTCAAGGTTCTGTCAGTGTTCTGGCTGGGAAATTTATAGGGAAACTGGGACTGGCTTCATAGTGTTCGGTGTTTTGCTTGAACAAATTAAAAGATCTCATAAAAACAGTGCATTTGTAACTTCATGCACAACACTGCCCACGCAGACAACCTGTTACTTAAAGTCTCAGTCATTCAGTTTAAAGCACTTAGTGGAAGAGATCTGCTGGGTTAGAAAAGGCCACAAATAGTTTAACTATCTCTCTAATGCTGCTAAAGCAAAAACAGCTGTGCCAGAGCAAGGAAAACAAATGAAATGCAAAAACATCCTATTACAAAGCTTTCCAGTCACTAATAAAAACAATAGTCTGTGGTATTTCCAAAAATATTTTTGGTGTAGTAGATCTCAAAGAAACAGGGGGAAGTACTGAGGAGGAGGAGAAGGGAAAGGGAGATGATGCTGAGGACAGGGAGTTAGAGAACTACATAATAATGTGGTTGAGAGAATTTTTCCCTTGTTAGAAATTGTAAAACTGTTATTAGCACCTCCTTAATGTCCAAGTTATGAGGAGGAGGGTGGGGGAGTAACCTGAACTCAGGGCTCAAAGCCACTGCTGTTTCTTGCTATCTTAGCAGTTCCAAACTCTCAGTTGGAAAGCATTTGAAACTACTAGATTTTCAATTAGGGAAAACTTCTCATAAATGCAGATGTTCTTGATGAGTGCAGTTTAGGACTTGCTGCCTTCTCCTTACACACTGTGTTTCCAGCTCTGTAGTAAACATCCATGTGTTTACTACAGAGCTGGAAACAGTGTGAGCCATGCAGGATTCCAGGCTGTGCTGTTTGCTATTTATCAAACCATATGTGCAGGACCCAGAGTTGAACAGTTTTGTCTCTACTTATTTTTGGTGCTGAAAATTTAGACTCCAGCTAAGGAAACTTTAGAGCTGAAAGAGGAAGTCTAGACAACCCCCCAAAAGTCAAACATCTCTTCCTTTTCTAATCTTCCTTTTCTGATTCTACATCCTCAAATAGTTTGTGATGAAGATCCCCCCTTTCAAGGCTCCCTATGGAGCTAATTTCAAGCCAGCCAGTGCTGATGCAAAAGAGCCACTTGGATGTTTTAGAAATATCTCAGAATACTAACTTCATTTGCAGGTATGCATTAAAGAGCCAAATGAAAGATCAGAGCACTCACATATATCTGGAGGGAAAAAAAGCACATTAGGAGATGATTGCTACGCACACTGTATCTGTGGGTGGGTGGGTGGCTGGGAGGAACCTATTTCTTTGCCAAATGTCAACACTTTCCTTTCTCATGTTAAATTTTGTGGTCAAAGACCACAGACACACACCATATACGCAGACTTCTTATATACTGTCCCAATAAGAGCAATAAAACCAATAAAATTTGTAGCTGTATTTCAACACTCTTTTTCATTCTTTTATGGGACCTTCCAACACCAGATAAGAAGGCAGATCTGAGCAAAATTTTTGTCTCACTGGCCTGATTTTTCCCTCACCCTGCAGATTAAGATTGATGAATTCAGTTTAGAATCAGGTCTTAATCCAAATTCATTGTGGGAGGTTTAACTAAAAGCACCAGATTTTAGAAATAATTTTCCTTGATTCCTGAGGCTGGGAACTTTAATATTTATTGAGTGAAAATCTGCTAAGCAGACGCTTGAGCTAAAAGAATATGGCTGCATCTATGTAAGTGTAAGAATTCACCTGTATGGGACTAATTAGAGGATCAGGTCCCTAGAGAATAAAATGTGTTACAGAATTCTTATTTTGCAAAATCCTTGAGGATTTACAGTCTATGCAAAGAGCTTCTAGCACAGCATGCAGTATATCCAGGGATTTATATTCCACGAAATATGCAAACTAAAACACAGCATACATTTGGAAAAAAACAGCCAGGACAGGGAATACCAGCACTCCTCTATTTAAAATGAAGCACACTAATGCTCCAGAGTATTCAGCTAAGGCTGAGAACAACTTTATTAAGTGTTCTATATCTTCTTAGTGGCTAAATTAAGAAGGAACGGAAGGAGAGAAAAGTGAATGGTAAACATTTCCCAAATTTTACAAGTTATCTTCACACTGCTGGGAACACACACAGGTGGTTTATGGAGATTTTTCTGAAAGAAAGGATTAATTGCCTGGATAGTACAAGAAAAGCAGATTTACTGCATCAGCAATCCACCTTCTGCTGGAAGGCTAATTTAGAGTTTTCATTTGGTTGCACCACTTTAAAAATATTTGTTTTACTGCAAAGTTCTAAGGTGTTGGCAATTCTGGAAAAAATGCTGATTATATTTTTATGTGACATTCATCATTGCATACTGCTGGCTTTAGCTCATTAATTTATGCAGGCTTTTAGAAAGCTTTATACCTCAAAATTAATATGGTTTAGTTGAAAGAAAAATATAAAAAGAAGGCAAGAGAGAGAGATAAATAATAAAATGCAGCAGCTCATAATTTCTTTGAAGCAACAAACATTTTAAGAGAGCCACTTGGAGTCACAGACGTGGCAGAAGCTTTGTCACACATTTTCAGGGCAGATGACATCAGGAAGGCATTCTGACTACATTTCTGAGGGCCTGATCTTAGGCTGGCTTTACCTGGCACAGCTCTGTGCACTTCAACAGAACTTTGCTGTTCATGCCAGCTGAGGACCTTATCCTGGCAGCAAAAAAGGCAGTAAAACTATCAGCTCTCTAAAGCCAAACTTGGTTTTCCTCTTCCAGAGATGCCTGCTTTTGCCTCCTGCAAAATGCTCATAAGCAGAGAAGCTGCCTGCATCCAATTCCTGCACAAACATTCCACCTTTGAACCCTTCCTGTCAGATCCTACTCTTGGAAGTTGTGGCTGAATCTATTGAAAACAGGAATAAGCAACCTATATCCTTTCATATCAAGATCTCAGGTGTAGGATGTGAAGGAGAGATATTTTTCCTGAACCCATGCCAGGAAAGATAACACCATACCATATTGGTTTTTGGCATGCAGAGGACTCTTCAAGACACAAATCCACCTGCTTTAATCTTCTCCAGCTGTTGTTTCATAGTGCCTTTCTAGACAATTAGCTACACAATTAAGCTTGTACATACTAGTGTCAGTGTTCCTTGGATGGAGCACTCAACTCTCTGCCTTCCTCTAATAACAACTAAATAGGAAAAAGCAATCTTCCATAGGCTGAAAAAAAAACCTGGGAAACAATAGCTCTTTCCCACTAAACTATTGCAGATGGACAGATTTCCTTTTTTTCTTCTGGTTTTATTATAAGAGTAACACACATGTACCTCCATGTGCATTAAATCAGAAATAGAATTCTATAGAACCAGAGCGCCTAAAGGAAATATGTTCTCAGATAAATCTTCATAAAAATAACTTTGCTACAAACTGGGGAGAAGTGAAGACATTTATTTCTACTATCTTATGCTAACTAGAAATCTAGTAATTTCAACTTAATTCAGCTGCCAAATAATCCCTTGAGGACTTTTTTTAACTGTGAACTGCTGCAGAGCTCTTTTCAGAGAAGATTAAGGGAAGAAAAATAGCAATTCCAATTGAAGCAGAAAGGAGAAAAACTGTAAAGATTTGGTCATTTTTACTTTATTTCTCGAATGAGTCAGATCTGCCTACCCAGCACCTTATCTATATTCAAATATACAGTGCAGGGACAGAGCAGCCAGCCTTGGCTGAGCCTTATTTACTCCCAGAACAGGTGATTAATCATAGAGTGGGTCCATCCCACTGCTGAAAACCAGCCAGTGCACAACACACTCCATCTGCATCCCATCAGGTGTGTCTGAGGTGCCAGGGATCCAAACTAGCATCGGCATTTTCCAGTTTTGTGCTCGGGAGGCTGAGAACAGCACCAGCAGCATCTGCAGCAGAGGGATCCTCACTCCCTTCTGGCAAGAAAGACACCCTGGAAAGGAGACTGTGTCATGGAGCTGCCTGCTGCTGTCCCTGGGGACAGCTTTCAGCACAGCTTTCACAGCTGGGGGATGGCTACAGGTGACAGCCAAGTCTGACATTCCTCCTCTGCCTGCAGTTGCTGCTTCTGTCAGCATACAGGGAGCATCTATCCATGGGCAGGGTCTACTAGAGGATTGCAGCACTGGTTTAACTTTGAATATGAAAAAAGTGACTGCAAATGATGAATCCACAGAGATGTTGCAAATCACTGCAAGCACTCTTAGCCCAAAGCCCCTTCTTGTTCAGATCAACTGACCCTCCATGGATACATCTGATGTCCTGTGGCAGGTGGATGACATGGCAGGTGTCTGCACTACAACAGCACCTCTCCCTAATTTTGAGCAAAGATGTCAGAATTTAGCTCTGTTTCATCATTTGCTGCTGGGAGAACATCTGTGATGTTCACCTTAGACAAACAAGAATTATGGCAGCATATTATCATCACTAATATCTTCACTGTTGTCATGACTGGGAGCCCTAGTCATGGAGCCAATGCTGTGAAAACAGGGAATAAATGTGCTTAAGGGCTGGAAATATAACCACATACTTACGAGGAATATTCACTCTAAATTAAGCCAGGGTTCCAGCATTCTGCTTGCTAAGGACCTAAGAGAAGCAATCCCCTCCAAATGAAGCAGCAAAATGAGAATTTGAAAAAGAAAAATTTATTTAGTATGATTGATTCTGCAAGCTGTTTTGAGCAGGTCCAAGGGGTCCATCACTAAGTCACTTGCAGATTTAAAGCTTACAGCAATAGTTTAATGATCAGTCTAGTCTGGCACAGATTTATTTTGCTGCAAAATGGATTGTTCCTCTCGGCTCCAGTTGCTCAGGACTCATGGAGCCATATGGCAGATTGGCTCTGGGAACCAGTTTGGGTGTAGGCTAACCATTTTGTGGGAGGGTTGATTATTTTTCAGATACATCAGTGCTCTGATTCAGTTCATTGCATGGCTGCATGAACACTCATGCTGGCAGGGGGAGGAGAAACTGAGGACAAGGCTGCACTTCCTTGCACCAGTGCTGGTGATGTGGAACTAAAGATTTCTGAATTTACAGAGGATCCTGATAGAGCAAAACTAATGTCGTCAAAAGACTGTTGAAAACAGCAGAGGAAGATGGAAACTGATTTTAAGGACCTGGTCCTACAGTTATACAAAAAATCCGAGACTGATGGAAATATCTTTAAAAGGAACCTTTCAAAAACAATTTCTTTAATGCCAAACCAAAACAGAAAGCAGCATTCTGCCATTTCTCAGTCTGAATGAGCTCAAATGCAAGAACACAAGAGTTTGCTAAAAACATAAATGAAAACAAATAGTTTCAAAAAGATAAACCAATCAGGACAAATGGCAAAGTAAACTAATATTTTAAAGAAACGCAATCTAAACAACTTCAGGAATTATCTTTTAACAAAACATCTTTTACTAATAGATTCCAGAGGACAAGTTTTTAAATGTTTCAGCATCTCATAAAAACATAAAAAAAATGCCCACTTCTGTTAGTGAATTATTGTCTGCCATGCATTAAACAGAAAAATTGTTTCCTTTACAAATGATGCCATTTGTTTTTTACACCAGTATAATCTATTGTTAGTCATCAAAAAAATTGCTTTTTTCTTCCCAGCAGTTTTAACTCCATCTGCCTAGTGGTTCTATTTTATACCTATCAAATTTAAGTGTAAAAATATGCTTTCAGTATTCTCATGTAGAAAGAGATCAGGAAGAAAAGGTCTGAGGTCACAGCTGGAGGGGCTGTGTGGCAAGCAAGTAAGTGAACTTGCAAATTTGTGTGGGGTCCAAACACTCTGAGTCAACTCCAGTGTCATCATGGGATAAAACCACTAAGGCAGCTGCTGAGTTTCCTCAGGTATCTCCAGTGGTGTAATGAGAAAGCCACGAGGAAAACACATAAAGAATGTCTATATTATGAATTATAAAGAGTAAATGCCACGGGAACTGCTGTTTCCCATATTTCCTAATAAATGAGCAGAGACACATTTGAGATGAAAAGGCCACAAAGGCTTAAGAGGGATAAAATGATTTTTTAAAAAAATAGACTACATGAGCTGAACTGTGGAACTTGCTGCCTTACAAGAGGAAATACAGCTGCCAGAAGTTCATACACTTTTGAACAACTCTATTATAGGAACTATGAAAGTGTCTATGATGTTATGGTACTAAGAACAAATGTGTTTTGTTCTACAAGACATCAATTTTCAGAGTTCTGTAAAATATGGCACTGAGAAAAACAGGACTTTTAATCCATTAAAAATTTTATTTCACATTTGCATATTTTGTAGTTAGTTTCTGATTCTTTGGATATAGTTGCTCAAAAAATACTAGTAATGACCTCAACCTTTTCCTCTTTCCTGGGCAAGAACAATGCTGTGTATCAGTTTTGAGGGAGCTATTACCTTCTCCTAATTCAGCATTTCTCACCCTTTAATTTTTCGAGTCACCACAGAAAACACAGCAAAATAAATGAAACTGTAATAGCTGGCTGTGGGTTCTGTAATATCCTCCCAGTGACATTATCATGACATTGATGTCTCACAACTATCACAAATATTGATGTGGGATATACCTACATGTTTATGCTTTTCAGCGTGGAACAGACACCAGCTGTGGGTAATTTCCAGCTGAAGAGTTTAGGTTTCACAGAATTACTCTGAAGGTGCTAACTTGTTCCTTCCTTGTGATGAAGCAGTACTCCCTGGGCCCATAAACATCTATTCATATCCTGCAGTCATGCATCCCCTGTACTGATCCTATCCTGGAAATGCCTATCTTGATTCCTTTTCCAAACAACCATATTCTTACTAATTGAAAATAAAAGAAGAAAATGTGGAATCAATTGGATACACATCAGGATACACAAGCAATATCTGCACTTCTGGGCTCTGGCATTGCCTACTATATAATTGCATCTGTGCTACTCTTTTCTAAATCAAATTAGACTCTTTTCTTAACAAATTAGTTAGATGTTCCCTGTACGCTGACAGCAAGAAATTCAAGGGATTTTAATAGTCTTATATCTGGGAAAATAAAAAAGACTAAAAAAAACAATGGATTTTTCTGTGTGGCAACTTAAATGACCAAGTCATTCTTCCTTCTCTTAGTTGTCTATTAATTTGCCAAGGACTCACAAAGTTGAGATATAAGAACATGCTGGGTTAACATATTTTTTGTCCCCTTATTTCATCCTCTTTCCAACAAGCACCCTCTAATTCACATGGAATATTTTAGCAAACTCTAATTTCATTATTTTCTAAAACATTCCCAGTGATTTTTGCCAGACTCACTCCCCTAGAGAAACGACCTCTGGAAGATAAGCCCTTGGTGGACATCTCCTTATAAAGAATTCTCCAAATTGTCTGGTGGGAAGAGAATGCTGTTTGAAATAAATTGCAAAATAAACTCCTTCTATGGATCTGAGAGGCTTCCAGAGAACACATGGTCCAGAGAACACTGCCCTGCAGTAACTTTGGTTTACGTGAAGCTTCTCTGCTCCACAGCTCATGCTCTCACAAGAATGACTCACATGCAGGATTTGCCCTCTTCCATAACAGTGGACCAAAAGAACTCTGCCAAAGTCATTGTCCTTGGAATGGAAAATATCTAAGGAGAGACAGTGCTTTCTCCCTTCTGTTCCTTTCTCCTTTCTAAGCCACCACTTTCCCCTCTCCAAAGCCAAAGCAATGCATTGTATGTAGTGTGGTCCAGCATAGCATTTTTATTTTCTTCCCATATTTTGGCTTGTGGGGTTTTTTTGTAGTCCACAAGACTGCCTAAGGAAGGGAGGCCCACATGAAAGAAAACCCAAAGCCAAAATAATGAGTCTGGCTCAGAAGAACAAGAAACATTTTTACACATCACAGCCAACTTGCTAGCCTTTGTGCAATGGCCTAAGTTGTGATATATGATTTATTCATTTGTTTTTCTACTCATTTACATTTCATATTACAGGACAATTAAAAAAAAAATGGACAGAGCACTAATTTACTTCATAATGGGTTTACAGAAGACTTAATAACCTCTTATTTTGTACAGAAATCCAAACACTGCCTCATTAAACAACACTGCTTGTTGAAGAGAAAGTGCTTCAAATTCAGACTTAAGACAGACACGCACATCCTAAAAGACTCCATCTTGAACGCAGTTTTCCTTTTATCCTGCACTGAACTGCATGCAGAATCACGCTAGCTGAGGAGCGTTTTTAAGAGGTTTAGAAGGCCTGGAAATGCTCTGCATGTTTGCTGCTTTACACGCAGCATCTGCGAGCGCCTGAGCCAGCGAGTGCCGGGCAGGCTCAGTCTCAGACCGCCCTCTCACGGCAAGCACCAGGGCAGGAGCGGCGCCCCAGCCCACGAGAAAGATGGCACAGAGGGTCTCTTATCCCTAGGCATCAGCACGTGCAACCAGGACCTTCCAAATTTCAAGTTGGAAGCAGTTTTTGTGCTCTGGCTTGTCTGCCAAAATGACAAAAGTATCGCATTCTCATTGTCTGCGCATCGCGCTGGAGTGTCGCTGCCTTTTGTCCTTGCGCTCAGCAGAATGTGGCTCAGGGACTGGGTTCTCCATCCCTCCTTCTGTACTCTAGGTCTGGTAAATTCTGGCCTCATCAAAGCACCGTGATGAATGTCTTAATAGCTTTGTATCTTTCATGGTTTGAAACAATCATACAGGGTGCTGCGACAGAACAGGGCACAGCAGTATCTTACCTGCTCTCATTCACCCTTTATCTCTTCCATTGCCACCTTATCCCAGTCATATCTATCAGGAAGGACTAATACAGAATGAATTCTGTTAGTCTCAGACAAAGTAAGAGAAAATAGCACTGCTGGACCAGTATAAAAGCAATTGCAATGCAGAGCAGAATCTGTATCTTCAGCTGCACGTTAAAGAATATCATGACTCTCTGGCATTTCTGAAAGAAAACTACACAAATTCAATCACTTTTTCTCCATATTGGGATTTAAGTCCTAGACTGTCGAACACATATCAGGATTGCTTTGAAACAGTAACAGATAGGTATGTCACAGTTGTTTTGTTGTATAGAAAACATATAACACAGAGGATAAAACATCACACAGAGGATAAAGCATGTCACACAGAGGATTGGATAGTAGCTGCAACTTCAAGAGATGAATAGAAATACGCCTAATTTTTCATAAGGACACCAAGTAGTCAATTATTTTGGGACAAAGTGGAGTACAAAACTAGGCTCAGGAAACCATAATTGATGCCTGAGTGAGGTAGGAATTATTATAATAATCTTCTCATACTATTATTTAACATACAATACCCGTTCTGAAATGTTGCACCATGCTTCAGCTGCTTGCCAGTTTGAAGGTTTACACTTACAAAGAAGCTAAACTGACAGCACCTAGCCCATAAATGAAGTCATATCCTTATAAAACCCACTACAAAGTCAGACAATATACTCCAAGGGAAATCTATGTATTTCAATTTGTTGCTGCAAAGCTGGATGGACTGGCAACTATGCAGCCAGAACTCCAATATATTTCCATCCCTGCTGCATGTCAATGAGTATGAAAAAAACCTGAGGGCTGACAGCGCTTAGAAGTATGATGATATGGATATTAATTTTACAATAAGAAGGATTTCTTTTGCACTGCTATTGCAATATTTCTTTGCTGCTGGATGATGTTTTGCTTGTGCATGTACCCAGAGAGACACTCTGGCAGCAGTTGAAATAAGTGAAGGAAGGAAAGAGGCTTACCTTGCGTTGTCCCGTCCAGTCCCATGAGACATCTCATTGCCCTGATGATTTGCTCTGCTACGGGGGGACACATAGATGTGGCGTACACAGCACTATGAGAATGAGTTCGTAAAAAGTCCACAAGGTCCTTACACAAGCAAAACAAAGCATGAATGAGCTTTGAGCTGGCCAAACAGCAGATCTCCCTCTTAACTACTGCAGGAGTGGGGAATGTGCAAAAGGAAGAGGCTGTTTCACCAGCTATTGGATTGCATTCTTGGCCGCCACTGTTAATACATGGCCTGAAGAAACATCAGGCAGGTCCAAATGCTTTACTATATAAGTGGGACAATTACAGCTGTAACAAAAGTCTGGAATAGAATAATGTTTATTTCTGTGCTCAGACTTATTATAAAGGAGCCAAAATAATTTCAAGACCAATGAACAGCCTCATTTAAAATAATGCTGCTCAGTTCCCCTCTGGTAATGGAACAAAGGCTATATGACATCCGTATAGGTCCTCTGCTATGTGACCTAGCCCAGGAAAAGCACCCTCACTGTGATCTATCTTTGTCTACAAGCACATAAATTTTCAATCAAAACTTTCAATGAGTGTGGCACGTACAGTCATGTCAGAGTTGATATAATTAATTTTAACATTTCCTAAGAACACAATCTGTCCTCTTAGAAAACCATGGATATACTGTAGGCATGTCTAAAACACCAGTAAGTCTCCTGAATTCAGGCATGCAGTTACTAAGATCATCATTGTTGTAACAACTTATATTTCCTAGTGCAAAACTTCAGAGTAACAGTTACCACACCAAAAGTTGACTGCATATTAGTGAGAAAGGGATGAAGCTTGCTTCAAAATTAACTTTGATAAAAAAATATAATCAGAAAAGAAAATACAGTGAGAGTAACACACATTACTACCAAAATACTGTATGAGTTTACGCAGTAACTCCAGTGCTGAGGATAAAGGTTTACCTAACCTTACACAGGTTCTGCATGGCCATATTGCAATTGTATTCCTAAGGGTTTGGCTAAAAGCTAAGAAGCCTTCTGGGCTCCAGCTGATGCAGAATAAACAGCATCACTGTGAGTTTTTTGCTACAGAAAGGAATGTAAGTGGGTGAGTGACCAGCTTTCCAAGGCTGAGAAGCCTGAGGCAACGCTTAGTGATACACACAGGTGTGAAGAGTGTGACCTGTTTTCACTAAAATAAAACTCCCAAGGATTAGAGGATGAATTACATGAAACTACATTTAACAGGTCTAATCTTTCTATACTTTCTAGTTACATTACACACATTATTTTGGTAAGAAAAACAGATGCAAATTCAGGAAGCCAAGGAAACAAAGAAAATTGATTCTTGATATATTATGACCTTGGTTTTAAGATCTCCAGGAGCAAACCCAAAGAAGACAGTAATAAATACACAGTTTATACTTTCTTATAGCGCTTTTATTCTACTGTAGGGCTACCCTTATTAATGTTATCCTGAGAACAGCCATATGGGCTGAATAAACAGGCTTCCCACTCATTCAGCAGACTGCTTAAAAACTGCATTCAGCTGGGTATAAAAAGAGAAAATAATCAGCAACCATTTGATCTCTCTGTCTAGCAACAAAACCAATAATATTTCACAGTGGTGCTGATTATGCTTTCTTTTCTACACCCCCAGTTAAAGCAAGCCCAGATCTACTTTTTGTTGACATCTGTTGTTGGCAAGAGATTGTTAATGTATGTGGAGCAAGTGAGGACACAGAATTTACTATTGCAAAAGACCCCCAGTAACCTCTTTCTCCATTCTCCTAAAAAATGCAACTATGTCAATTCACAACTCTTTAGGAATTTTATTATCAGTGGATGAAACTGTGGTTTTAATCTCTCAATATTGCTTCAAATACTGTTTACAAATGTGAAACAAAGTAAAGAGCAATCCACATGCAAATGAATGTAGTGAAGTATATTAGCCAACCACAACATGTCCAAACATTTCCAAGACAAACAACAATCATCAGAGTGGCACAGAATAATCCAATTCAAGCAAATTACATAATATGAACATGAGACAAAAATAAGAAAGTCTGACTGCTTGATGTGCATTTAGGATCCAAGCAAAAATGATGCTAACTTTAGAACAGTGCTCGTGTTAAGCAGTCTGTTCAAAAAGATACTGAAATATATCACACATCATACAAAAGCAGTTCCCACATCCTTGATGTGAAATTGTTTATGATTTCCTCTTACCTTTTTGCCAGCTATGTATCCTCCAGCTGCACCAAAGCTCTTTGTGAACGTTCCCATTAATATGTCAACATCACTGGGACTCATTCCAAAGTATTCCACAACTCCTCGGCCCGTTGCTCCCACTGCACCAATGCTGTGAGCTTCATCCAAGTAGAGGTATGCTTTGTATTTGTTCTTCAAGGAGACTATCTCTGGCAGACGCACGATGGACCCTTCCATGCTGCACATGGAGAGAATCGGGGTGAACAACAAACCCTTTACCCTTTACTTTCCCATACTGGCAGAAAATACAGTCATTAATTGCCTTAGTCCACCAAAGTTCTTCTGGAATCATGATTTTTACTTACAAGCCAAAAAAACCTCGCAACCCATTCCCACTTGCAGGTGAGTACAAAACAGTCAAACAGTTTTAGAATTCAAACGTTGAAAACAAGTCAAAAAGTCTTTGAATGTTTGTAAATTGTCAACATGTCAGAGGAGAGAAGGAAAGGTGTAAAGCAAGGCAGAGATACTTACCCTAATATGCACACTACAGTTCATTTCTACAAAACAAATATTATAAAAACAGCTATAATTCAGTCTGGGACTTGCTTACTTAATCGTCAGCTACTGTGGCAAAATTTGGGTATAACAGCTCTAGAGCAAATTCATCTGGTGCAGAGGAATTGGGTCCAACATACACTGGAGATGGGCCATGTGAAACCCACAGTGGTGCCATAAACTCTAAGCATTCCCAGTCTTCACAGAATCAGGGCTTAAAACAGGCAGCTGAAAGCCAGCCTTGCCAATTTTTGCTTTGATATGAACTTTTTAGGAAATGTAGCCTGCTACACAGTAATCAAAAGTAAAAAAAAGTTTCCAATCGTTTTTTTTTTTTTTTTTTTTTTTACTTTTTTACAGCCATGCAGAAAAACTAAATATTCAGAACTGGCACAGGTTGTCCAGAGAAGCTGTGGGTGCCCCATACCTGGCAGTGTTCTAGGCCAGGTTGGATGTGACTCTGAGCAACCTGGTTTATTGGAAGATGTCCCTGTCCATGACGGGGGGGGGGTTGGAACAAGATGAGTTTTCAGGTCCCTTCCAACCCAGACCATTCCATGATTCTGTGATTAATGGTGTACTGAGATTCATAGAAATGAGAAGAGATGCTCTTTTGCACTGTTGGTGGTCATGTCAGTAAATGGGAAGGCACAGAGGAGGTGTCCAGCAAAATGAAAGTGCAGGGAGATAAATAAGAAATGCTCTCTGATCCCATAAAGATGACATATGCAGAATATTGCTGTGAAGACTTGTGTCTTGAAAACCATTGTGAGATGACTACAGCTATGCTTTGATATGCTCAGATGCACTCAGTATTCATTTCATAATGATTTGATCATGTTCCCTTCCACTAGCTCTAGTAAGCAGGTCTTTAAAAGCTAAAAACTTCTTACCAAACACAAATTCAGTGTGCCATGGGCCAGGGAAAACAGGGCTCTGCAGCTAAGGCCCACAGTCAGGGTGTATCCACTTGCAAATGCAACAAGTTTCAGATGTTCAGAAAAATGGACTTTGGTCCCAAATAGCAAGTACAAAAGAGAAGTGCAATCAATAGCATCTTGGAAATTTTTGGACCCGTGACCAATGGCTTTCACAGGCTGCTTTGTTGCCACTTTACTTGTACTGTGCAGCTGGAAGTTTGGCACCACAAAATGAGCACAATGTGGTTTTAGCACTCGGGAAATTTCTTACAATTGTAGTCCTTTTTCATTGTTTGGTCTCCTGAGTAAACTTGGAAACTGGTCTCCAGTTTTGAAGGAGACCTGCCCAAAGACAAGTCTCCATTAGAGCAACAGCATGGGGGAGTAGCCATAGACAAGGGTTGCCTGTGCTGTTCACACTAGGAGAGAGTCTGGCTGTGTGTGCCTAGAGGCATATTTTTGGCTGTTGGTGACTGCTGGCAAATCATGTCCTTCTGTCTTGCCCAGCCATAAAAGAGGCAGCTGTAGGACTGCGTGTTGGCACCACAGCCCCTTGCAGCAAAGAAGGGTGGGCTTGTACTGCAAGCTCCTGAGGACAGGGCTTTCTCACTTTTCCCACATAGCTGGGGGAGAAGCAACTTAAACCACCCCAGCAATTTTCCTAGTGAATACAAGGGCAGGGCCCACAGTCCTCACATAGCCCAGAGTCAAAGCATTAGTCAGCTAAAATGACACTGAGCCATTGGATGTGCTTGGATGTGCTGGGCTTGGCAGCTTTCAGCTGTGTCTGGTTGGTCTGCAGGGAGAGCCCAGGAGCACCTCTGAAACTGCAATCCCACCCTCCACCCTCCTGCAATGCTTGGGCACAACAGCCAGGCAGAGAAGGACAATAATCATTTTTCCACATTTATATGGTCATCATTAGGCTTAGTGGCTAATGGAGATCCAGGCAGGAGAGACAGCATTTAACTTCAAAAAGAGTAAAACCTGGTAAATTAAAAATGCTGGGTATTTGTGTAATGGAAGGAAAGTTGTGCTGAATCCCAGAATACATTAAGCTGGTACATGGCTGATGCAAGATTTAACCATTTAGAAGATTTAATGAAACTTTTCTTTCTCATATGAGTAGATTTCTCTTGGAACTCTAAGCTGCTTAGCAAAACAAGGCACTTGTATTCAGCTTCAGTTTTGATCTATTGCTCTTGAAAGATGCTGGCTGACTTAAATGCAATAGTTGACAGAGGTCCTGACGTGGCCTTGAAGCATCCATGGAACAGATAAAGTGCTGCTGGGCTCCTGTTTGCATTCTGTGCTGCCATTCCAACAGGTCTCAGCCATCCTGATGACAGAGATGAGAACTGTTTTGCTGCCAGCTCAGGTCTTGGTCTCTCTTTTGACCCTGGGAGATGGTTAGTGATATGCATATCACTCTCTCTAGAATTGCTTCAAGATAAAAGCTCCCTTACATAACGACTTGAGTAGCCCAAATGGAAAGTTTACTGAATCCCCCAGTAAATGTTTATGTCAAGACAGCTTAAATTGAAGAGGCAGAAGTGAACTGTACTGGTTCTGTCTCATTCTGGCTGGGCCTCTTAGCTTTGTGTACAAAGTGTACTGATCTGTTTGCTGATCTGCTCAAGCACACAGGGCATATAAAAACCCCCCAGATGCAGAACTAAAGCTGGCTCTGCCCAGGCCAGGTGTTCTCATTAAGTGGAATAAGTCCTGTCTGGTAGCACAAATTCCTAGCTTGGTGGCAGGGATGGGAAGCTTCTAGATTGCAGCTGAGCCTCATCTCCCTTGTGTGGTGGACAGGCACAAAAACTTGGGTCAGTACACACTCATTCTGAACGTACTTCCAGATGTGAGGAGATAATCCTAAATTTTTAGAACACTCCAGTTTGAAACTTGATTCAATCTCCACCAAAGCACCGATCTTCTCCCTGATGCAGCTGTTGAATTGTGGATCCAGGTGCTTTGAGAGACAGGAGCTGTGTGCTTGTAATGGTCACTTCACTTGGAATACAGGCTGGCCCTTGACACGATATTGATGGGGTTTTTGCCCAGTTTATCTGGAAATTTCTTGGGAAAAGGGGTTTCTACATTCTACTATGGTACCACGTCCTTTTTTTTTTTTTTTCTGTCAGGAAAATTAATTTACAAATATTCCACCTCTTAGCTACTTAATCTCTAAACATGCCCTAGAGTACCACTATCTTTTCAACATTTGAAGAGTTTATCTGTTCCTCTTTCAGGCTAGTTTGTAATTGGGAAAAATCCCTCCTTTCCTGGCCTGCTACTCACAAGACATATACATTCCACTTTAACAGTTACTTTAGGCACCGTTTTCTTACATAAACCTTGTACATTCATACAACAATGTCTGTTTTGTAGTTTAGACTAATAATTTTAAGGAAATCTTTCAACTCTGCCCTCAAATACAACTCTGTTTCAACACTGAAATTATAGAAATTTTAACCTTTAATGCTGGTCCTTGGCCAAAGACATTAAATGTTACCTCATTTTTTTTTTTTTCTGGAAGTCCAGTCACCTAATCCCAGGAAATAAAAAATAACCCTACCAAATTTCCTACACTATTGGCATTGAATCTCAAGGAACTTTTAATGCACATGAAAAGGCATTGGACAATATCTTACTGATCAGAGCTATTTTCTTAGCTGGAAGGGAAAATACACAAATTAAATTAAAAGTAAGGAAAAAACAAATGAAAATCAATCTGTTTCGATCAATTTCTGATGCTCCATAACTTCTGCCCTGAGCCTTGGCCTATCTGACTCCTACATAAACATGCATGGAAGAGAGCAGAAGGCTACCACAAACCATGTAAGAACATAGTAACTGATTAATCCTGAACTGGAAATGGTAGAAGCCAAGGAAAACATTAGCTGGAATTCGAATAATAAAAATAATATTTAGTAAGCCAGTTTAACTTGTACCCTGGTTACTGCCAAAACCTGTTCATGCTTTTTGGAGTCAAGATTGATGGCTTGATGGTCTCCCTCAGTTTGGAACACAAACAGAATATATTTGCTCCTAGGCTGGTCCAAGTTAAAAACCAGCTTTCACTAGGAGTTATATTTACTTTTGATGATTTTTTTTTTCTTTTTAAGATAATAGAGACATTCAAAAGCAAACACAAATATACTTAATGCTATTTATTTGGCATGTAGCTTGAGTGCTTCCCAAGTCAAGGGGCCAATTTTGCATTCAGTTGTAACCAAGCAAAATCTGTGGTTTATGGTTCCAAACACAAGTCTGATTTCCAGAAATGCTCATGTTGGCTAACAATGACCCTTTTCAAATTTTGCCAGCTGGTAAGTGTAAACATTTTAAGATACTCCTAAATGGAAACAGAAGTCAAATTTCTTTCCATACCATAAACCTCACCATACTAAGACTATGGTGTCCCATATAACAGTATTTTTTTAAAGAAGGAAAGCTTAGTGTTTTCTTTCACATCTCTGGAAGAAGCATTTCTGCAAAAATTTGCCAGGGCAAACTTGCAAATCAAGATATTTTAACTTGGAGAATGGCTCTGACCAAGTTATTTAAATTCAATATTTGTTGTACCTGAAGCATAACTTAAGGAAAATAATAAAAAGCAGTATTACCTATTTTAAGAAGAATACATTAACTGCACTCTAACTCCTTTTAAACCCTCTTGATGAATGTTAATTTGACATTTGGCAAACCTTCAAGAAAAAGATCATTAGCCAATATGGGGCTGGAAAAATTTAGTCTTTCAAAAACCTGGGCCAAGAAAGGAAAGAACATACATACAGAAAGAGTAAGAGTATTTCTACTCTGTTCTTTTCCAGGTTTTTTTTGTTTGTTTGTTTGGTTTTTTTTGAGGGTTTTTCTTTGGCATATGAAATATTCTTTGCTACCAACTGGCTCAGACTGCCCAGGCTGTAAGCCTGTTCCTGACAGTGCAGCAGCAGGGACACAGCAAGATGGCACATGGTGGCATCTGCCCTCAAGACACAGCAGATTTGCTTTACAACCAAACCATACTCTCCAATTTCTAATCCACTTAGACTGTGAAAACAACTAAATAACCAGCCTATCTATTGCTAGGGATAGTTTCCAACTAGAGACTATTAGGGACTTTGTTTTTGCAGAACCTTATGCCTTCCAGAAGTGTAGACACTCAGGTCATGAGTAGTCTTAACATTATTTAACCTTTATGCAGCTGAAGGAACTTTATTGTTCCTTTAAGTAGGTACTCTGAGGTTTAAGGTGCTGTTATTTTGCATTCCAACAGAAGGTTTTTGAATTCTGGCAAATTAAATCTCATTTGAGAATGAACTGTAAAACTACAGGAAAAGAAAACTCTACACCAAATATAAATCTGGAAATATAGTTATAAGTTAGTATAGTTAAATAGCTGACAGTGGGTTAGTTCCACTTCTTGGACTGACCCACGCCTCTGTGTTACCAGTCTTCTCATTCCCTAGTGGCCAATAGTCAGGGCAAAGGATTTAAAAGTGAACAAAGCTCAGCAGCTGGAGCCTTTTCTGCCAGCCATGTGACCCATGGGAACATTTGTCAGTAAAATGTTGGTGGTCCACTTAATTTCTGGGCGATCAAAGTCCTTAAATCCAAGCTTTCTTTTAGTAGCACCAAGCAATGTTTATTTGTAGTTTTGCTGTGTTTATTCTGGTTGAAAGCACATGTTCAGCCTGCTTTGGATCAGCTGATCTGCTGGTGCTGTTTCACCTCTGAGTGACAGGTGTTTAGATAAGGACCGATTTTGCAGATGGAAAATGTTAGGCAAAAAGAAAGCACTGACAACTATGAAGTTGTGATGACATGAGCTCCTAGAAGATTTCTTACAAAAAAAAAAGCTAATTGGCTAAGCTATGCCAGCATTTTGCAGTAAAGTGGCATAAGTGACTGCCCATCGAGACTGGCTGTATTTCAGCAACACAATACAATCCCCACATATAAAGTTTTAATGTCACTTTTATAAACACTGACATGTCCAGTGAATGAGTGGTTCTGGTTTCCTTCTTGCTGGGGCACGTGTTGCTACTCCCCAAACCAACCTTGTCCTGCTCCCCCATCTCCTGTCACCCCTGCAGCAGCCTTGCCTACATCTCTGCAAACCCTCTTTCTGTTCACACCCCTCCTTCTTCAGCCCTTCCTGCTTTCCCTTCTCCAACTCCCGCCCATGAGTGGCTCCTCCTCCACGAGCTCCCTGGATGCTTTTCCAGTGACCTTCTCCAGACTGGAGCAGTTGCCAGGATGAAGGCCAGGATGATGAGCCTGGCTGGTGCCACTGCTTTGCTGCTCAGCCCCAGCGACTGTTTGCCTTTCTGGCTGGGTGTAAGCTGCACCACACGAGTGCACTACACCCTGTAGCTATCTGACTTAGGTGCTCTACAATTACAGTGTATTGTTGAAGCTGCTATCAGATTCTCAAAGGTGCTTCTCTCATCTGAATTCCCCCAGGGACAAGGACTATGTTAAATACCACTATAAAATTATTTGGAAGCCAGTCTTTCAATTTTCCTGTTCAATTGCGAGTCTATTAGATCCAGCACTAGTTACAAAAAAGGTGTGGATATCACATAACCTAGTTTAGCTTAAGATTTCAACAGCTGGGCAAGAACTGGGCATGCAGAACTTAATTCCATGTAGTTGTCTTTTGATCTGCCCACATGTAACAAACAACTCTAGAAAGCTTGGCTTACTCAGCAGAACTCCTCACCTACTATAGTTCCACAAACTTTATCACATCTATCAAAACATACATCACTTTACCTGTCTTGCTCTCAGTACATCTCCCACTTAACTGTGATGTGCTAAATCAACATTCAGAACAATGTACAGGATCTAATTGGAGCTATGGGATACAAGGTTCAGGCTGTCATAAGGAAATCAACGTATTCATGAGATCACAGAAATTTATTGCAACTTCCACTCTCATTAAGATTTCCCTCAGATACCTAGAGTCAGAGTTTGCCCCACTCAATTCACCATTTTGTCCTCAGAAATGATAGAATACTCATCTTTCTACAACACAAACATACCTGTAAATGCCCTCCACGAGGATGATAATTTTCCTCCATGCTCTGTGAGTGCGAGGCTGTCCATATATTATTGCATCTCTCAGCAACTTCTCGAGGCTCTGCATATCTTTATTTAAAAATAAGAAAAAGGAGGAAGGAAAATCATTAACAGTTTTTTGTCAAGAAATTTCAATTTTCTCTTGGGTGCTATTTTTCCTTTTCAGAAAAATACGACATTAAAAGACAACATTTTAAAAAGAGTGTCCTAAAGATAAACTTATTTTATTAGTAGGCAAGACCCAGCATTGGTCTGTGGTGATGCAATTTAGTGACAAGAAGAGTTATAAAAAGGTTCCAGTTATGCACCTGATCTGGGCAACTTCTAGAAATACTCAGCATTCATTTGTATTTAAAGGCAAAAGGGAATCACTTTGCTTCAGTGCTGAGGCTAACTGCCAGCAGTTCTGTGTAGAGGCTGCTGATACTCGTAATTTATCAAGGCTTCAGTTGTGGGTTTTGGTTGTTTTCCAACCACAAGCTCACAAACAAGAAGCATTTTTTCAGCAAAGGTTTTGACAAGGTTGAACGAAGCACATGAGAATGGCAGCAAGAGAAGCCTTGTCCTCCTCAAGAAGGAAAGCAGGTGGAAGGTTGCTGATGAGAGAGGAAGAGGCAGGTGGATATAAGCACCTAATCTGGTGCCTAAATGCTTGGCACTGCTGGGACTTCAATATAAGGAGGCCTGAAACAAGGTTATGATCCTTAGCTGCTTCCTTAAGGGCTGAGTGTGGGTCATCAAAAATATCGTGAAGGAAAACCACTGACATTTTGAAAATTATGGAAGGAGCAAGGAAAAATACCACAGAAATCAGGGTCAGGCCAAATGTGACTCTCAATGCACCAGCATTCTGCTGTCTCCAATGAATGGACACTCTTCAGAAGGAACTGTTCAGGTACTTTTCAGGAATCTGGATTGGCATTTCAAAATGTTTTCCAAGAACATCCTAGAGAGTCTCATAATACCCAAATAACACTACAGATCAGCTCAAACTGTGGGCTGAGAAAATAAATGGCATTTTTCCACAATAAAACCCCATTTGCTTCAGCAACATATCTTAACACAGTCGATACAACCTTCTACAATAACACAAAGTTAATGTGTAAAATGAATTGTCCTGAGGAAAAAAAAATACACTTTAGAAATATTAATATCGATCCATAGTTTGGTTTCTGCCCTAGGGGAATGGAGCCATCTGCACATAATTCCCCATTTTTAGTAACCTGTGACCTGAGAGATGGCCAGGTTATGACATGAATCCTTCCACGTCCTGATGCCTCACCTCATCCTAGGAACATTCAGTGATGCTGGTGGAAGGTAAAGTTCTCAGTAAGGAAAGTGCCACTCTGCACCTGACTTAGCAAGTCCCTGCTGTACCCTACAAAGCACAAAATAGGCATGGACAATATCAGTTGTCCCTTCTTTCAGTGGTGCAGTGGCCTGCACATCTCAGTGAGCTCTGAGATGGAAAATGCTGCTAGGAATAATGCACTCTTTCCACTAGATGGCAATCAAGGAAATGAAAGTTCTTTAATGCTTCAAATGGGGAAGTTATAACCAAACAGAATTTGCAGCTGCTCATGTTCTCTTTTTTTTCAAGTAGACAATATTTAGAATTCTCTTAAAGGGTTCCCTCAGGATGACAGAGAGCTCACAGTAAAATTTTCTCCACCAAATTATTCTCTACTGATGTCACCGTCTTCTAAATTCTTTTGGGACCTTTGAACCCCTTTTCCGAATCACACAGAGTTTTCCAATTCAGTATTCTATGTGTCAGTCCAGATCAGCTCTTGACTTCAGAAAAGTGATTTTGCCTCTGAGCTAAAAGCATGGCTTGAAGATTTAGTTGTTTTAGCACATAAACATGAAAAGAAAAAAAAAAAAAGGAGAGAGGAAATGAAGTGAAATGTGTATAATTCTGTTTTAAAAAATACATGTCTGTGAATAGGTCCTCTGTCCAGACTACTGTGGAACATGAGACCTCAGACTGGGGAGAACCTCTCCAAGAGACAAGGTTCCCTGATTTTACACATAATATAGTCCTGCTAGAGTACAGGCTAAGAACATGTCTGTTTGCAGGATTAGGGCTATCTCACTTCCTTTCCGACATCTCATTTTGAAAAACATATATGTGTGACCCTTTCTGAAACCTGTAATAGTCAGCACATCGTTTGTTCATGTGCAAATGAATTTTACTGATCTATTAACTGCCTCATTTCGAAAGGGGAAATAGGCAGAAAGAAAAAAATCTTTAGTATTCCCCACAAAAGGCTGCTACTGTTCTTCAAGGTGAAAACAGTGCTCTATGTGCTTGTGCTTAAACTTTTCAGAAAGTAGGATATACTGAATGCCAGGAAAAACAACAGCACAACCCAGATGACTTTCAGGTATCAAATTATTTACCCATTAAATATAGTTAGATTGAGAGACGTTAGGATATTCAGATGATGAGCTGCATGAGTCCATTCTTGAATAACCAGTTATAGAGAAAATAACAGTCCTTCCTTGTTTGACCATCACCAGCCCAGGGTCTTCAGCAGCAATGGCCAACAACTGCTCACCAGCCCAGGAAGTGGTGTTAAGAATTTGACTTGATTAATCAGTCAAAGCACAGCCAAATCTATCCACGTTTCACTGTCCACCTTCTCCTTACAGCATATTCCCCAGAGATGGAGGATAAAGGTTCCTAAGAGGGGACAGCAGATCTATCAGTGGGTTGGTGGACTTGCATAATCCTTGTTTGGGATCTCTCACAGTTAAATGCAGAGCAAGACCAAGAACACAAACTGCAAGTGGGCTGAAGCAAGCCTGAACCTGGGCAGGCAGCGTGTCATACTGCCTCCAGTGCAGGTGGGACAGAGGCTCCTGGAGGGAGCACTGCGATGTCTCCACCCCTCATCCTCACACTGTAATGCTGGGAATGTCATCACCATGCCTCTGTGTGGGCTGGAAACCTCCTGTGTGATGTCAGCTGAATCCTGTTTAATTAAAATAAAGAGGCTGCTGCTACTCTTGTCACGTTCTTCGTTTTGCTTTGCTCTTGTAACTCTGAGTTTCAGTTTGTCCCCTTTTGCACTCTGATGCACGGTGGCACAGACCCCGTGGCTACACACGAATATCTTTGTTTGGAACGTGGGAGTGCTGATCACTGCAGCCACAGTAACAGCCTGAGACTCCCCTCCCTGCCTTTCAATAAATACCAATCTCTCTGAAAGTAAAGGGCAATGGCTCAAGAAAGTGCCTGTCCCCACCTGGCCGGTCAGATGTTGCTTTCTCAAAGCAGAGAGGGCAGACAGAGCGTGCAGGGAGCAGGACAGACCAGTCTCCTTGCCGTGGCAGCGTCTGTATGTGTCACAGGGAGCTACACACCCAACTGCACTGGGCTGCAGTCCACCTATCTGGGCAACAATCTTGTCTCTGATAGTGGCCAGAGGCTTCAAGGAGCACAAAACTTTAGTGGGTAATGTGCCTTTCATCCTGCTCTGTAATAGCTGTTAACACTGCCCTCCCTTCTGAAATTCAAGGGTTACCTACACAGTTGGAAAAAAATTAAAAATTAAGGAACTGTTTTGTACTAAGCCACCACAAACTCCTGGTGTTTTGCAACCAAAGAGATCTCATTCTAATTTTTACCTGTTTATGTATCACTTTAATTTCCCCCCTATTTTATTTGCTTGCTTAATTAGTTGCACTTAAGTTTTCCACTTTCCTTTTTTTTTAACCTTTTATTTCCTTCTTTTTAGCTAGAGAATATATTTGCTCCGAAAGGTGAAGTCCTTCTGCAACCTAGAATTCCCTTCATTATTAACCACAGCTCCTCCAGGTAGCTGTGCATTCTCAAGGTGTCCTCATGGCACTTGTATCTGAACTGCAAAGCAGTAATTTGACTGAGTAGACTGAGAAATGCCAGGGTTGGATCAACATAAATTCACAATTGTTGTCCAAGCTGGAAACTGTGTTTTGCATGGGAACCTGGACAGCTCACACCTGCCTCACAAACTTGTCATCAACTACTTGATCTGTGAGAAACTAAAAAGTCCTTTACTACTTTCACAACATTGAAAAGGTGCATGAGGAGGAGCTAGGAATGTATTGCCCTGATTGCCACTTCAGATGCAGATTCAAGCACCAGATTACAGGCTGGATTTTCACCTAACCAATGTGCTTGGTTATGCTTTGCAATTTCCTGCCTTCCTCATAGGATCACTTGTTCTGACTGCTCAGTGAATGCAATGAATTGCAATCCCTTGCAATGAAGAGAACTGCAAATATTTTTTCTCCCATGGCCTGAGTTCTGTACCTTGTCACAACATTCCCACAGACTTTTCATGCAATTGCAAATCTAAACCTGAAAACAGGACTGCAATTGAGTTGCTTGATGCCACATGGGGAAAATATAGTAGAATTAGAAAGAAAACAAATCCTGAACCTTGCATGGTGCCTTCTTTTACAGGCTGGTAAGAATAGAACTCACTTGGATAGAATTAGTCCATAACACCCTCATCGGTTCACTGAAGGAACACCTGATACCAGTATAAGACCCAGAACTGCTGTGAGAGAAAAACCTTGATAAAATCACAGGTTGATTAATGGTTAAATATTTGGTTTTGCTTTTCGGGTTTAATTGGAAGGGGCAAGGATTTTGGCTAATACTTAAGCACATAAAGTTCAGAGGTCCTGAAAAAGGGTTTTTAAATGTATGGTGTTAGTAAAAGAAATTAATAAAAAAAAAAAAAAAAAGAAAGACCACAAACCTACAGTCAGTCTCTCCCTGAGCCAGAAAGTAAAAACATCTGAGTTTAGCCCCCATTTAACTGAGGGACCCCCAAGCCTGTCACCTGGGGAAGGTGGGAGTGACTCCCCAGAGACCAAAGCTGGTGGGGGTAACATCAGACACCTTCTGGCAAAAAACCTAACCAAGGCCAGGCCACTAATGCCCCAGTGGTGGAGAGATGTTTTAGCATCCCACCTTCTCCCACTGCACACTGGCTTTGGACTGTGCTGCTGCCTGCGTTCCAGTGCAGCAACACAACTCTGTCCTATCTTCACCAAAAAAATCACTGCCCAGGAAATGGCAACCTGAGTGATGTCCAACCACAGCAGGGGAGACAAAAGGCAGATGCTTTATGGGCAGGTCACAATGATTTTAGTCCATTAAAACACTACTGCATACATTTAGGGCTGCTTAGATCCTAAAATAAAATTGGAAAAAAAAATCCCCTAGACCTGTGATTCAGAGCAGGGGCTCTAGGGAGCTGAACTTTGCTGCTTGCATCCACAAAATCTCACAAATGCCTGACACAGAAAAAGTCCCTTAAATGCCAAAACCTGAGTGCCACTACTGCTATGCCCTTAGCAGGGTGAAGACTACAGACAGTGCTAATGAGAGCCCACAGGAAGGGAAGGCCCTGTTCACTAGATTTTAGTTATGGGGCTAAGATGAAATATTCTCTTACATTTCTCTCTCACACATGATCTGTAAGTGTGTGTGCCTGTGCATTTCTCTCAGCCCAGGCCTGTAAATTCCTGTTTACAAGGAAAGGATTGTTCACTGCCAGTCAGGATGCAGGGCACATTCCTATGTCCAAATAAAAACAGACTTACAGGTGCACAGCACATTTTTTTTTCTATTTTTCACTTTAAGGCTTGAAAACCTCAAACACCCATGCAATGTTTTTGTCAAAAAGGAAAGATACCCAGATGCCTTTTATTTCACCCAGGAAAAGCATAAATGTGTAAGGATTTTGTCTGTCCTAGAAAAACTGTACAGAATTTTATGGAAAGTGTAATGTCTAAGAGAGCAACACACTTATTGAAATAGAACTTCATTAACTTCTGTAAGAATAAGAACTACATTATACATAATTAAGGTAATAGAGAGAGATTCTTTCTTGTCTTACAAATGAAATAATTCTCTATTAATAATAAAATAATAATTATTTACTTTTGAAAGATGACAAATCAGTCCTCTCTGACAGATTTCATGCTTTGAAATAAAGTAATAGTTTTACAGAGTTAGCTACAGTACAGCCTTTGAAAGATGAAGGTACTTCACAGCAAGTTTAAAATGGTAGATTTTACTCTATTTTCTGTGAAATATTTCTGTCATAGAACAAAGTTTTGTATCATTTTTCTTTAGACAAAGAGTTTTTCCATAACAGAGCAGGGAAAGTAAAGAGGAGATTTATGTGCTTGTTAGAACCTGATGGTGAAATCAATGCTTATTAAAGATCATAAAACAGTAGCTTAAAGTGCAAAGTTTTCTATTCATGCACAGGGAACCTTGCATTCACAGCAAGCAGGGTGTCATGGGGCATGGCTCCGTTCTCCTATTCCTAGGCAAGACAACAGCATGAGCACAGTCTGACAATTTGGGCATGCCTGTATATATCACATACTCACACATTAGCAAGAATGACTTTGGGAGCATAAGAACACAGCTCTGGTCTAACTAAACAAACATCTGTCTAGCTGAAAAGAACTCTCCCAAGCCAAGATGGAATTTTTCGTTACTTAATTAATACAGTTTTGGTCCTTAATTTTTTTGCTGTACTGACTTGTGTTACACTACTCCCTGACAGACTCACAGGGCACAAGGCTGTCTGTTCCACTTTTAAAAAAAAATGCATCCTACAAAGGCAGTCCTGCTGGGTTATGCTTTCCACTGCTATCTACCCCAAAACACATCCTATTCTCCACAAAGCAAAAGGCATTTACATACATCTCTGCACGTGTGATTTTAGTTGTTAGTGATGTGTAACTTATGGTATGATTAAGGAAATATTAAAACCCACAACTTTCAAACAATAGAAATAAGCTGATGGACTCAGAGTGGGCTGAGTGAAAGCATAGACACGTGAGGCTTCTTCATGTGAAGTGCTCTCTAAATGCAGCTTAGGCTCAAGACTACAAAATTGTGACAAGAAAAGCTGTCACTCAACTCCAAACAGTACTTGCAGAAGTTTCCAAAGTTTCATTTTGGAAGTAAGCTAAGGTGATGTCCCAGCAATGGCATATAAGACTGTCTTTGGTAATTAAGATCTTTAATCTTGAAACCAATGAGTTTTTCCAAAGCAACTTGGATGGGCTTCCACTAAGGTTTGCCAAGGTCCTTAAAGGAACTGTCTGCATTTTCCAGTGCTAGATTAGTGCTGTTTGGACAGCTCACTATTATTTTTAGGTTCACCCATTATTCAGAAAAGCATCAGCTTTAATTTACTGTCAGTGCAACAGAAGCTGGTTAGGTATCAGGTTCTGGGGAGGAGAATGAGATATTGAGGGATGCTTAGAGGCTGAATTCCTTAAAGCAAACATGACAGCTCCCGGTGATATCTTCACAGCTGAGAGTAATACACTCCTCAAACTGAAATGTTTTCTGAAATGATGCTGCAAGTGACACAAGCCAGCTGACTGCACACAGCATAGGAGGGTGGAGAGGCTGAGAGTGTTTGGGTTTGGGTATTAAAAGGTCAACCTTCAGGATGTGATGTAACCTGATTGAATGGGATAAGGCTTTGAACAACCAAGGAAAAGTTGAGAAAAGACTGGTGTGGCAACCATGCTTGGCATATCCAGATTTGTGGAAGTGGACCAAGTTGGGGTATGCTACAGTTATTCTATGAATAATTAATTCTGTAAAAATATTCATGGTCAGATGGTCTTTAATCCATGAATGATCTTCAGAAATTGCTTCTTGCCCAAACTATGAATTGATATTAATGATAACAACATATAGTATAATTAAAGTGTGCTTTTCATTCCAACTCATCCTTGGGCCTTTTACAGCATATGTATAATTCATTTTTTGCTTCCCTTAAGCAACACTCAGTAAAGACAAGGGATTGTATTAGCCATTAAGAAAGGTAATCAGACCACTCTTCTGATTTCTCACCACTACACTAGCTTCTAAACCTTTTATGTAATCATTGCCTGGTGGCAGCAGTGAGGATGGAAAAAGGAATTGGAAAAAGAAATTGGAAAAGGAAAAAGAACAAGCTCCTGTCATCAAAGGCAGTCCCAATGTCTGACAGTAACTACAGCAGCACTAACTAAATGAAATTTAGAGAGCATGAGCATTTTAGAAGATAACTATACAATTGCAAAGCTAATGTGTGATTTCTATACTAAAATTCTATTTCAAAGAATATTTGGGATGATGCTGTTGATATAAGCATCTGCATCTTTGCTATGAGATCCCTGGGAATTCAGAGTAACTGCTTTAAAGAATGCCATATTAAGGTAATTCTGGTTTCACTGAACGTGCAGGAAACAGGCATAGGCTACAATGACAATAACAATAAAACTTTTGTGGCAGCACACAGTCATTCACCAAGTCAAAAAGACACAATAGCAATTATAGTATTGCCCTAATAATTTTTCCCATTAGAAACCACTCATAATATTAAACAGTTGATCCTCTTTCCTGGACAAAAGTATCACCTGGCAACTGACAGCAAAGTAAGCATTAAAAGAAATCATTCTTGCCTTTTGAGGTGTGAATAACTCTATCTCTAAAGTTTTCCAACTTCAATACTCACTATTATGCTTGAAGATTCTAATAGTGGCACCTGAGAGCCTCGCACCGAGAACAAGAGAAGTGTGGTTCAACTCATCACTTAAAATGAGGCAGCCCTGTGGAGAAGGAGTACAGTGAGCATCTGCATGAACTGGGAGGCTGCTGACTCGTGTGCACGTGTGTGCCAGCATGCACACATGTCTATGACAGAGCATTGCACCAATTAAGCTGAAAGGGTTAAACATTAAATGAATTTTCTGCCACTTTCCTGAAGGTCTCGGGCATCCCCAGGCAATGCATAGGGGCCCAATATTTCCTATAATTGGGAAGCAGCAAATAACCCTATTAAAGACTGAGTGCTTTATAGTAAAATCAGGCAATGTTGCTTCCTCCATCCCCTGTTTACAGCCCATTTTGAGTTGTAAGGAAAATGCAGCCACCACCCCACATACAAAGACTGCATGACAGTAGTGTAAGGAGGAGTAATACTGAGGCTGGCCTGACATCAGCCCTTCAGACTGCAGAAATGAGATAAGAAGAGACTGATGCCTTGTAAGTTCCACCTCCATTAAGATGTGACTGAAGTTTAGGAACCAGATTCTTTCTCTGGTAAATGCATGTAGAATTGACCTGTAGTATCCTTTTTAACTTTATCCTAATTAACTGAGTTGAAAACTCCTTTTGCTTTTAGAAATGAAAATAAAAATGTGTGAGAAGTAAATTTGTCTATTATATTAACAAGAGGCAGAACTCACAGTTGAAATTCAAGCTTGAACCCTTGTTTGCCTCTGCTTTCTATTGAACATGTTCTGCTGTGTTTCATTACCCAAAGGGTAACAGATAATTAAGCAAAAACTTATTTTGGAATCATAGGTTAGGCCTAGGTTTAGAGATACTCACACAATCTCCATAGAGACTGGTTTGCAGAACTAACAGTTCTTGCAGCTTGACAAGAAAATGTAGCTGCTAGTCTTAATTGTAGAGGAAACCATAGGAGTAAATCTATCAAACATAGGGTAGTTAAATAATATTTGTAATATATTTAATAACACATACCAAATTTTCAAATATATATATACACATATATTTATTTATTAAAAATACATACAGTAATACCTTTATTTGTGCCATTTATATATATCTCACCTCTGACAGAGGCTTGAATCTCTACATGAAGCCAGGTAAGGGAGGGAAAATTATCATACAGCTAAGAGAAGTGTCACACACTGAATATCTCCAATTTCATAAATTTACCTTCATTAATTCTCTGTATCTGTTCCCCTTGAGACTGCTGGACAAGTTCTCCAGCACTGCTGCAGACTGAAGTTCAAGCTCTGGATAACTGAAGCAACTCTCCCTGCCCAACACTTGTGTACATGTATTTTAGAGATCTTGCAAAAGCTGCAGTCATCTTCAACAGAGAGGGAAGAAGTAACTTCACCTCTATGCTGGTGTTTCAGAAGTCTTGGTCATACACCACAAACTGAATTCATTCTACCTTCACCAAGAGGGAGGTGATGTTTTGTGCTTGCATGGCACACTTCAGGCTGCTCCACACCTGGACAAGCTAAGGAGGAGTTACCCACTTGGCAGCTACAGCACAGTGCACCAGTTTGTGACATCCGCAGCTGCCAGTGACAGGGTGATGGATATCCATGCCTGTGAGTTAGGCACTCCAAACTGGAGAGGAGGACCCTGCAGCACCAAGTAAGAATCCAACTTTTCTAACCTGATCACAGCTTTAGAGTTGCATTTGCTGCCAGTTTTCTTTGCAGGGCTGGCTGGAGCTCTGTTCACCAGGAATGCCGAGCACTGTGCTTTTCCTTTTCTCATAGTGTTGTAAAAACTATCCTAATCATCATCTTTCATCACAGGCAGCTGGGCAAAATCTCAGCAAGTAGCCTAAATACTTCATGCCACAACAACTGGACATGGGATTCAGCATTTGGCTACTTTTTTAAGGAGAAGCAACTTCATTAAGAGAAGTTAGAGAGCTGTATTGCTGATCCTTAAGCAGATGTTAGGCACGTGTGGTAGCAACACAATGCTAGCACAGATGATAAAGGAGCATATTTAAAGTCACAAGGTCATCAGCTTTATGACTCATACATTCCTGATACCAAGCTTTGTTCCTTGATCAAGCCTTTCCACTCACTGAAAGCCCAGAGTACTGCAACAGTAGTTAAAACAATTAATAAACAATTGTTCTAGGTGTTCCTTGAAGGAAGTACTCACCTTTCCAACAAGGGCTGGAATATTCATTGAGTTAGTTGCAAAGCCCATGCCAAACACCATAGCATCTTCCACACCAAGGAACTTGGCCACAAGTTTCTCTAGTTCTACATGTTTGTCTAGGGTGCCTGCAGAAATAAGCACAGGGAAAATTAAATCTGTGAAAGTTATTATGACACAAAACATACAAAAGAACAGGCTAGAAGTGTGTCATCAAGCTATGTGACATTAAGTTCTAATCAGGGTTTTCCATTTGTATCCTGTGCACGTGGGCTAATGCAAGAGGTGCAAACCAGCTGTGACTAATGCTAACAAATACTGCTGTTAGGGCAGCAAAGCAGTTGCTACAGAAAAAAAGGTTCCTTTTCCCACAATAACTTTTGACACAGTTTATTCTGAAAGACTAAGTTTTTGTCTTTTTCTCTCCTCTACAATGAGGACAAAAATATCTTCTTTTTGTAGGAAATATGGGACAAACATTTTAGGCATTCTTGAGTTCTCACCAGATGTGAAAAAAAAAAGAGTGACAACAAAATTCTTCCTTTTCTATTGTCTATCAATATACATGTACAAAATTCTTAATTAGGATTTTATATGGATAGAAAAACAAAAGCATTCTCCATATTTTTTCTGCTTTGGGAGGTAAAAGCTGTTTCACTCCCTATAACTGATGATAACTTTGCTCTTTCTTTCCTCTCAACAGCAAACATAAATGACAATGCAACACTGGAGACTCTTCTTTATTGCATATTAATTGTCTAATACTAATAGTGCTTGAAATCTCCAAACAAGTAAGGTTCTCCAACTATCCAATAAAAGCTGTATCCTTCCTGCCCAACTCACAGTGAAGGATGACAAAATACAGAAGGCAAACAAAGCAAAGAGTGGTGTTAAGAGACTGAGATAACAGATAGCTTTGAACAGTAAGGAATCATCTCAACTTGCCAGCTCTCTAGTCTTTGGTTGCCTGGCTGTGCATTGCAGGACCAAGGCAGAAGGAACTCTTACAGGATGATCTGTGGGGAAGAAAAGAGAGTAGCCTGTGGATTCTGAGAGAGCATTTCCCCTATGAATAAGGCTGTAATCAGAGAACAGAAGAAAAAAAAATAAGCAAATGAATATGTTACCTCTCTTGCACTGCACAAGCTGATGGCACAATAATATCAAGTGAATTACAATGGATGGAACAAGAAAGCTCTGTTCACTGTGGTGGACAAAAGGCCTTTGAGTGGAGGAACACAGAGGCTTGGCTAGAGTGTCTCAACAAGAATGATGAGTCAGGATCTTATCTTCATCATGGAGCAGAGCTCATTAAAAAATCAAATATAAATAAATGGCAAGAGAACAGTTTCAGCAATAGCAATAAGTCAGCTGGTTACAGTGAAGGAGTGTTTTCATTATTTTTTCTCATTAAATATCTAAAGTAAGAATGACATCCATTTGGAAATAGAATGTGGCAAATATCTATCAGCCAGGCAGATAACTCTCCAGCTATCAGGGAGATAAGGGACAAGGATCATGTGGCTTTTCTTGAAAAACCTGGATTACACAGACAGTAAAGAACAGCAGTACTGCTGAGCTTTTGCTAGAGCTTTCCTGGGCAGTTCTAGCCTACTGCAGCAGAGCTTCAAGAGTGTCTCTGCATTCTTTGTATCACATTGCATCTACCTGGAGCTGGGTTGTCTCTGTGCTCTGAGAATTAGGTAACGTGACACAGAAAATGTGGCTCTGCAGAAACTTCTCTATGTGGGAGCTGAGTCTGTGTGAAGCTCTTTGAAGATGGCTATTTTTTGAATTTGTACATCCCCAGACACACAAGGATATGAGCTGGCTCTGCACACAGCTGCTGTTTAGGACTCAGGTTCTGTGAAATACAAACCAGTGTTTCAGAGCTGAGCTGCTGCTCACTGGAAATGTGGGTTAAGAATCTGTCTTAAGGTGTAAGACCAGCAGGACTCAGCATGTATTTCAACCACAAATACAGTGGTTCTGTATTTTTTGTGAATTGGGCCCAGCTAGTCTTCAACCTACAGCACTCATGAACAACTAAGAGTTCCAGCAGGATCAGCTGCCTTAGTGTTCCCTGCAGATGTTATTTTGCCACTCGAGGGCTATCAGCACACCAAAAGAAGATGAAGTCTGAAATGGAAGTGTGAAGCCAAGCACACTGTGGTCACAGCTTGAATTAGAAGGTTTGTGAAAGCATGAGAAACAAGCAATGTGTGCTTTGCAAGGCAGGCATTTTAAGGCATGACACAATTGTCCCTGACTCTTCTAGGGATAAGTCTGACACTAGGGTGGAGTTAAATTGCTTTTGGGGTTGCATCACATGTTTTCTGTTTTTATAAACAGTAAAGGCCGCCTGACTCAATACATACTGTTCTGTTAATGCTCCAATTACATGACCAACAAAAACTCAGCACATTTTGAATCTATTTTTATTGATTTTGTCATGGTGAAGAATGACTCATTTTGATAGTGACTGATTCCTACTTATTATTTACTAACCCAAAGTGCTAATGCAGATGATACTGTACAAAACTACTGCCTACAAATCCTGGAATACAAATTGAAACTGGTTACAAAACAAAATTCTGAATGACAAAGATTTGCAAAATGAGCCCTGTTTTTGAATCATGTTAATTATCGTGGCAATATTGTTGGTGGTAAGTAAGGTGTTGCAGAAGCAATACAACACTATCAGTGGGAGGTTCATGAAAGCTGTATACATTGAACAGAGTTGAAAGAGGATATAATCATGCAATTATTTAATCATATCAGGAGATATCTCTACACCAGATAACCTTGGACACTGTACAAATGGCATCAATTCTATCACTTCTCTCCACTGGAAGAAACAAGTGGTCAGACATGCACTGCTGGGATGAGGTTTGTCCACTAGCATTCCCAGTTAGTCACAGCCACCACCATGACACACATAAACAGCACTACCAGACAGATGCAAATTTGATCCAAAGGAACTAGCACAAGCTGAACCATCTCAGCATTTCAAGCTACATAACAAAGGCAGTAATTACACAGCTCTTCATTAAATACAACCTTAGAGATGTCAAGTAAGGTTAGCTTGGCCCTTAAAATGTTTTGTATTGTGCTAGATTCAAGACCAGTATCATGATCTGATGAACGAAAAGTGATATATTAGATTTATCTTTTTACTACACTGCATACACAGATACTTTCTATGCTTGCTCTATAAACAGATATTAGAATTTCCCTGCTGACTGACTACAGCTTGGCTTGACCCAACAAATGAGGATACAGCTAAATAATGTACACCAAATCACCAGGAAAGATTTAAGACAAAAAAAGAAAAAGGTACCTGCATCTTTAAGAGACAAAATCCTTTTGAAAGTTATTCTTCCCTGCTGAACAGCTTTATCTAATACAATACAGCAGCAGTTACTGCGATCCAAGACTATATAGGTATTAAGATCACAGATCATATCAAAAGTGGACTTTCACAATGAGAACCACCTCCACAGATTCCCACACTTCTCACAGCAAATCCCCTCCTTTCCCAAATCTGATGACCCAGTTCCCTCCATTAACTTGCCACTGCGCTCTGGTGACAGGGGACATGAAGTACACTGTGTTCTGACAGGGTTTTCATTCACTTACCCATGCTGTTGAGCTGAAAGTCACTGCCAGATTACTAGACAGATAAAGCTGGAAAATGGAGTTCCCATGATCCATAGAGTCATTAATTAGTTTGACACTTTCAGCTTGGACAAGGTGGTTTATGCCACTGGTTAGTCTGCCCAATACAGTCTTTCAGTTTCTTATACACTAATGACACAGACTAGTTGAACTGCCAACACTGGCAGCAGTATCCTGTAATAGAATTTTATGTTTGGAATCCTAAGACCCAAAGAAGAGAGGGAAATACCTGCTCGCCTCAGGTTAAACAAAAGCTGGAAGAGTAAACTGATACAAGCAACAAGGCCTTGAAAGAAAAAAGAACATCTGGGAACCCCGTGCATCCCTGATGTGACTCACCAAGGAGACTGAGAACCATTACACTACGAAAATGAGGGTTTGTCAGCAGCATCCTTGGGAGGGTGAGGAGCAGAAAAAAACATCTGAACTTCCTTGTCACATTTGAAACTTAAGGTCACAAACTCACTCTGGTAAGATGCTTGTCACAAATGAAAAAATCATACATGCTTTTACAAAAAGCAAGATTGGGTGACTTATTAATAGCAACATGAAGAAACAGAAGCTGTGGAAATGATATTATTTCCTTACACTGTGTTACCAGAGCAGATGATGCACATGGTATCAATGTCCTACAGACCCACTAGCAGAGGAAAGCCTCAACTTGTAGAATGAGACTGGTTGGAAAGAGAGGGAGAGAAGCACACATTTAACACTGTGCATAAAAGAATCCCCAAATAAGGGGGTTTTGATGAATCATTTGATAGAAAGGAAATGCTCAAGTTTTCTTAATGCTACCAACTAACAGGGCTTTCATACCAGAGAGATGCCGTGGGTGTCATAAATCTAATAATGTACCTGTGTAATTTAGTGATTCTCAGGAAAAAAGTAGATTCATTTTAACAGAACTTGCAGCTGAATTTAGATTTTTTTTTTTTTTGCCTTTAGATAAACACAGAGTTAAAATTTCAAGTGTAAATCCCGCATCTTCATGCCAAAGTCTGTATGGCAGCATCTTAAGTATCTAAATATTTGCATACAGATAACATCATATATCAGAGATAATTTAGGTATTAAACAAGTCACACAACCCTTAATTCCTATAGATGCCTTCAATTCCACCTGCTAGAAGATGGGCTATCCAGACTATTAATCTTGCATTGTAAAGAATACTTTTGCAATGGTGAAATACAAGGAACAAACCTGATTCAATGATTATAAATTAAATAAATGGATTAGTTATTTATGAGTTATTTATAATCCATATAATGTATTAGTTATTTTTGAGAAGGTAGGCACAAAAAGGAAAAGTATGTTAGTGGACATGACAAAAGAGAATTCTTCGCATAAATTGTTTCCTAATTTATACCATACTCTATCAGAAAATAGCTAAGATTATGAAATATGTGTGTATATACACAGATACATACATGCACAGAAATTCTCATTCTTGTGACTTTATTTCTTTTTTAAAATCGCACTTGGAAACTGTAAATCATGGGACATTCAGTTCTTTATCTCTTTCTCCAAACTGAAAAATAACACATTTATTCATGTTTGTACAGTATTATGTTTAAAATGAGCCTTGGCCCTAATGAAAGCTTTGAAGTAGTATAAAAGAAAGAATGGCCAAATAACTACTTTTATCTTCTTGAAATGTTGCTAGAAATTCACATTAAGCCTTAAAACCCAGTGGAAGGAGATAAATGAGTTCGAGCTACTTTTGTATATTAGATGCTGACACAGATTTTCAGATCTGTTTTTTAGGAATGAGATCACAATCAAGTGTAAAAAAAATCCTCAGACAAAGAAAAAGCCCTAAAACTGAGTGCAAGTTAGGTGTTAAAGGGTAATCTCCTAATATGCCCTCCAGAGTGAATCACCCTGCAAGTGTTCTGTGCAGGCTCCAGCTTGTTTTTTGGTCCAAGGTATAATCACAGGAGAAGTATTACAAAAGGCAGGAATCCTGCCTGGCTGCTTAACCAGCACTAATCACACGTTTGCTCTGGTTACTCACATATGTCATCTCCATGAGGAATATGGTGAGTTAGATAAACAGAGCATTGGAAGTACTGTCTGTCCATGTGACAGTCCTGTCACCAGCCTGGCCCTAGGAGCCCTAGGAGTGCTCAGAGCATGATAATCGGCTTTATCTTAAAATAAAGTGTAACTTTCCTGATTTTGTTATCATCTGCAAGCAGCAAGCAGGAAACTAATTTGCATGTTTCTCAATAATTCTCAGTCACATTGTTTAGAAAAGGCTGACTATAAACACTGATGGGCTTATAAACACTGATGGGACTATAAACAACAGGATGGGCTCAGACAAAAGGCTTTTGAATCTGCCTTTAACAGTAGCCAACTCCCACTCCAACCATTAAAATACATTGATTTGCATGGGAAAAAGGATTTTATATTCAAGTGGTCATTCTTTCATAATTTTATTATATGGAGGGAACGCTTGCTATTTCATAGGTTCCTATGTGCTCGCAGTTTAAGCTAAAGAATAACACTTTTGAGAGAAAAATTAAAACACAAAATACATAGGGATATTTTTGTGGGGCAGTTTATATGGAATGCCCTAACATTCCCAACACACCAGTTAATTGAACAGTTGGTGTCCAGTTACTTAGAGAATCATAGAATGAATCACAGTATAGTTTGTGCTGGAAGGAACCTTAAAGATAATCGAATTCCAGCTCCCCCACCTCAGACAGAGACATGGATACCTTTCACTGGATCAGGTTGCTCCAAGCCCCACCTAGCCTGTCCTTGAACACTTCTAGTAATGGGAATCCACTGGACAACCTGTTCAGAACCTCACCACCCCCACAGGAAGATTCTCTTCCTGATACCTAATCTGACCCTGCCCTCTGTCAGTTTGAAGCCATTCCCTCTTATCCTGTCACTCCACGTCCTTGTAAAAAATCCCTCTCAAGTTCTCTTGTAGCCACCTGGAGGTACTGGTTGGCCACTTAAATCCTTCAACATTCAAGAGTAATTTTCTCAGACCCAACATGTATTCCTAAAACACAAAACTTCCTACTTCTTTTTATGTCCCAATTTGTTTCTTGACGTATAATGAACAATGCAAAGAAATTAAAAGTTACCTTTTCCTGAACCTACAGGAGAGACTGCTGCTGACAAAAGCTGTTTTAATTTAAATAATACCCATGGTCAATTTTCTCAGAGATAATAGGTGCAGATCTCTCTGTAGCCTCTCTTGGCATCTCTCAGAGTTAATAAGGACATCCTGAATCAGGTACAGTTTGGGTATTTCTATCAACTATCAGTGAGCAACTCCTCTGCACACATGGCCAGTGTCCCTTAGAACACAAGAGAGTGTGAAGTTCTGGTATCTGCAATGTTATAGATACAGATTATAATATTGGCTTTTTGCAAATATTAGAATGGATTTTATATGTGTGATGTTAAAGTAAATTTGTTATAAAGATATAGTTTTTATTTCTGTTGTTAATTAAGCTTAGACATAGTAGAGAAATAGCTATGCTTGGGTTAAAATGCCTGCTTGGATGGGATAACACCCAATGAACACAGGATGAGGACACCTGTACAGATCTGCCAGCCAGCAGCACTGATCCTCTGAAGGCAGCGTGGACCAAGGCCCAAACTGGAAGTGAAAAGGAGAAGGAGTCAAAACCCCAGCCAAGAAACAGGCATGCTCTAAAAAGGCAGACCCGAGGAGGAGCCATGTAAAATAGTTCCTGGAATATGCAAACTACTTTATGGATAGTCATAAGGATCTATGAATATGCAACAGGCTGATGTAAGGTAAAAGGTATTTAAGGGGTACCCAGAAGGTAAGAGTGTGCTCTTGGCTAAGTGCCAAGATACACCTAGCCATAATAACTTTTGCTCTATGGTCCTTATCTCCTGTTTTCCTTTATTAAACTTTTTTAATTTTCACAGGAGAATGAAGGTGTTTTTCACAGCAGCAATGAGCTCCTCGGGTCTGGCAGCATTTAGGTGAAAACCTTCTACCAACTTCATACACTGCCCTATATATCTGGTAGTGGGAAAGGACAGTGAACCCTGACCACTCTTCCACATCACACATTATGTTGAAAATGTCTATAATTTCTCCCCTTAGGCTCTTTTTTTGGAGACAGATGACAGGCATTTGTGACAGCTGGAGTCAGCAAGCTCAGTAGTTCTTCACCCAGAAGCTGTCTGAGGCCTTTGATGATCCCTGTGGCTCTTCTCGTACACTTTCCAGTTTTGATAAATATTTTTGATCAGACTTGCACAGAGTACTCAAGACAACAACAAACAGCAGCTTTATGCAGTAGTATACTGAGGCTCTATATTTGGCTGTGTACATTCTAGTAATTTCTAGTGTTTGTTTTGCTTTCTGATCGTGGAACATCAAGTTAATTCTTCCATGGATGTACCACTTATAACTTCAAAATCTTGCTCCAAAGGGCTGATAGCTAGCTTGGTCTTAAAAAAAGGAAAGTATTTTTATTTCACATTGAAAGTCCCACAAAACCCTTCAAAATCATGTCTGAAATGACACCGTTATAGTAAGAAAGTAATTTATTATTATTAAGAGCAAGGAATTCAAAATGGATTGAAAAGCCTTAAATCTTTTTATGGGGGATAAATCTAGGAAGGTCAGCCACTGTTTTCATCAGTTTTAACCCTGTTCTAAGAGGAAACTACCTGCAACAGCATTCTGATATGATAGCATTGTATACCCTCTCCACAACCTCCATAGTTTTAAGAGGAGAAGTGTAGGCAGAAGACCATAAAGGACAGTTTTACCACCATGTATTCTTCCAAACATGACTCACATTAATTTCATTTGTGTCCTTTTTGTTTTACTCTATCTGAAATCCTCTGAAAGTAGTGGAATGATCCTTCTCAGAAAGAGAGCTACCACTGCTTAGAGAGATATCTTGGTAAAACTCAGACATGCCAGACACTTAAATGCACACAAGCAGAACAGTACTTTCAAAGTGAATTAGCTTGAAAATACAAATACATTTAAGTGCTCTCTTGGACTAGAACCCTACAGGCAATTTACAGCCTTGGCTCTTGCAGCTCCCTGCACTTTTACTTCAAAACACTTCAGCTCCACACACAGTAACAAAAGTTTTGAAGCGTGATCTGCCCAGAAACAAACTCACCCTGTTCCTGTTATCTAAGATGAAGATGAGTAATGATAATTTAAAAAGGTAAGATGTTTCACTCAGACCTGTCCCCGTCTCTCTCTTTGATATATGTAACTCAGAATTTTTCTGTTGGACTGTGATGAGAATGGAGCAAAAGAACTTAAAGGAACAAGAGGGTATGCACTATGAATAAGAGGCTGTTTTCCTTAGGTTGTTTATACAAATCTTATTGACAGACGAGCTCCAAAGAGCCAACAAAGAGCCACTGCTCAGCCCTGCCCTGTGGAGCCACTTCTCTCCATGGAGCACACAAACACAGGCCCTCTGTCACCTGCCCAGGATAAACTGCTGTGACTGCTCCTTTACACCAGCTAAGCCTGCCCTTAACACCCAGCTTTCCTCTCTTGGATGTCCAAGCTGCTCCCCGATATCCACTTCCAAAAGACTGAGACTCACAAGGCTTTTTAGGATGCTCTTTATCTGCAGCCCATTCTTGCATTGTGAATAGTCTTGATGCAGTTCACGGGACTGTTTGTTGTGAAGGCAATTAGAATGAATCTAAATCCTTGCTCAGTCAGTCAAGACAACTTTGAGTACAGCACAGGAGTTCAGATGAAGAGAATATCCTAGAAATCACTATACACTGGCTCTCAAATAGACAGGATGAAGTTACTCAGTAAGATTTTTAATATTTGAACACAGAATCAATCTTTTAATAAGTTGGGTTGGTAGTTTTTTTTTTTTTTGTTGTTGTTTTTTTTTTTTTAAGAATAAACCTTCCAGCAAAACAAATCAGCAAAAGCTACAGAATAAGGAACACCAGCCATATTCTTAGATGTCCTGAAAACAACTTGAAATGTTCTTAGACAAAATGGAACCTGGGAGAAAAACAGAGAAAGCTTCCTTCAATACCTTAAAGGACTAGCAATGGTGACCACTTTCAAGCATGCAATTAGGTTAAATAATATATTGCAGTCACCAGATGGGTCACCTACAAAAGGAAAGTAGAGTCAGTCTGTAAACCCTCTCTGAGTGGTGTCACTGACATAATTATTATTGGCAAATCAAATCACAATGACAAGATAAGAAGCAGATCACAAAGTTTGAATTACTTTTTCTTCTGAAATGGAGATTTTACAAAAAAAAAAACCCAACAAATTAAATACAGTATTTTTTTTTCTGTAAGATTTTTGGAAGAACATAATTTACATTGAAGACAAAAATGTAATTTTTTTAGGTTTTTGGACTATAAAAAATAAATCTTTTACAGACTTCTCCATTCTGGGAAGCTGCCTTTTTTTTTTTTTTTTTAAATTTAATACTCCCAAGAAAGATAAAGCCTGAAGAGAAACCTCCCTTTGCATTGCTCTGGCTTGAAACTGTTGTGTTTTTTTTGAAATGTAAGGTGATTGTACCATAAGGAATGCAAGGCTTTGTGTAATAACAGGAAGTTGAAGGTAACACGGCATGCAGCCTACAAACTAACAAAGCAGACAATCATAACAGATAAAACCAAAAATGCCAGATGGAGCCTTCCTGAATTTATTTGCTAAAGGCAAACCAGAAATTTCTGCTTTGTGACAGTAGCATCTCATAAAACATTCCAACACATTCTTAGGACACGGGATTAAAAACATTATGTAAAAGATCATTTTACTAATCTGAAACCTCTGTGTGTGGTAACTGATACAAATCTCTGATGCAGTTGAATTTACCCCAGAACAATTGTTGCAATCTCCATGTGTGTGTGTTACCATCATTAAAAATCCCAGGCCAGTAGATGATACATTTGGTTTAGCTTTCCCAAAATTCAGTATTAGTTTTCCTTTTTGAAAAAACCCTCATGTGAGAACAAATAAAACACAGCATTCCTTTTAATTGTGAAACAAGTAATTGCTGATGTGATCAAAGTTCCCTGTATCTGATTTTTTTTAAGACATCTGTGAGAAAAAGAGCATAGTTACAGAATGTTTGGTGGCCATCTCACTGTTTACTCACCCATTTCTTGCCTGGTACTGCAGACTCCTGTCCCATATTTTTCTAACTCTATGGTCACAGTTTTCAAAGCATTAACATCTGTTTCTGCAAAGCCGAGGTAGTTATAAGAACCCATATTGATTACATTCTTGATAGTCCTTCCTGTAAACCTGTAATTAAAGCAAATTTTGAACAATAGTTCAATTTTTCTTCCAATCCCAAATGGAAAGAAAAAGATCTCAAAATTTTCCCACCAAATTTTGTTCCAGTGTCAAATTCCTACTTGTGAATTTACAGTCCTCATACTCTAACAGTCCAAAAATTTCTCTTTCTCTTTTCTCTTCCTCTTTTCCTAACTAAGTACTGTTTCTTGGTGAGAGTGCTTTCTAGAAGCCACACTACAGATGGCAATATACTGGTGTTGGATCAATGCCTGCTTTTATGGATTTAAATAAACAAACAAACCTATGACTTTATTTAAGGAACACCTTACAGACATCAATTTTTCAAGCAAATTGTCAGCTGCTTCCATTAAGTCATGAGTGTTCTCATACACACAGAGAGCTTAATGAAAATATGGGAAACACTATGATCCATTCTCAATAAGCTCAAATATAGCCAACCTACACATTGTCTATGCTGTGAATTTCCATAGCTATGTAATTCATCTGCAATACACCAAAACCTTCAAGGTGTAATCTGCTTAAAACCCACTGCCAAAGACTCGCTATGAAGGGAAGAAGCCAAATTCATGCAGTGCAAAAAATTATGATATAAAACCAAGGGATAAAACAAATTTTGTTGCAATATTCAGAAGCAAGATTTGTTGTTATAAATGGTATGTGAGCAATCTTGTGCTGGCACAGCCAAAACCATTTGCAATTGAGTTGGGAATCTACACTGCATTTCCAAACAAATACTCAGAAGAGAAGGGTCAGATTGTCAGCATGTTACTGAGTGCAGAAAGAAACATGCTGGTGGGTATTAGACAAGGATCTGGACACAACTTTCTGTGCTTTGCAGAGGTGTCAGCAGTAGGCTCATGAGGCTGAGTGGCAGAGTGTGAGATGGCTCACCTAAATGTCCAGTTGTAATCATCTGTAACACGCTCCATGAGGTCAAACTGCGGCCCAGGGACGCTGCAAATGGGACGATTCCAGTTATCCCGTATTCTCAAATAGAGGTTCCTGGTGTAAAAGTTCTCAAAATCTTGATAAAGTGGCACAAAGTCCTGGTTTGAAAACATGCACAGGGTTATGTTGCAGTGAAAATATCTCCTTCTGTACCCAAGTCATTCCTATTAACAAGGAAAAACTGATTCATCAATAAACAGAGAGTCATAGCAGCCACGTGGTCCTATGTCACAACTCCAAACAGCAATACTGTATACTTACTATAATTATTTTAGAACACAATATTGTATTTCTTAGAGGGTAGAGTATTTTGTTTCTGTTTAAAGATTGGGGGATTTTTTGTTTCTTTTTTGGTTGGTGAGATAGTTTTTTAATTAAATGGTAAACAAGTTGGTCTAACTCTCTCTATATATCCTGAAAGTTGAAAATGGAAAAAAAAAATCAAGATTATTTCACTTGAAGAAACCAATTGCTTCAAATTAAGCATTTTTCTATGTGTGGAGTAGATTGCAGAAAAGTTGGATAAACAACTCACTGCATTTCTTGAAATAATGGATACATTAGACAAAAGCTAGTGCAATATATGTGATTTTGGTATTACTGGCACAGGGTAGAGATGCAAACATCCAGTTAAAACAAATTTTTTGGTTGATAATTAATGAATATCCATGGATTTTACTTGGAAATTAAATTTAAACAAAGCTTTATATGAAACAGCAATATATCTATGTTGGGCACTGCATACAACAAATTGATAAAATAACATGGCGTGCAGTTAACATATGTGGGAAAATTAATTAAACATGTAATCCATAGTGAAGGACAAAAAAAATTTAACTGGCACAACTGTAATTAACAAATGGCCAGATCATGAAGGGAATTGAAAGTGATATTCATTAAGTTATGCATGCGTCTTTGAAAATCTAAAACAGGAAACAATTTCAGGAGTTTTATTTGCAAGAGAAACAGTAAAACTCTTCATGTTTTTCCTTCATTATGCCAGGTGTTGCCATAAATGATGACAAAAACTTCACAGAGAAGGATGAGGAACGAAAAATTTTAAACAAAGTTGGAAGGCAGCTGATCTTGCTAAAGTGCAAGTTTCACTTGGAATTATATGGGATAAAAAATTTTGGGAGTTACAAGAATTCAATTAGAACAAAATTAGAACTTCCTCACTGTGAAAGACAGCATAAGATAGCCAGATAGGACAAAGGAAAATCAGGGTTGAAGAGATTTGGAAAGATGATATATTTAACAATAAGGCATTTATGAATTTTCTTTTTCTATGAATTGACCTAATATACTGAGATTCTGTTTTGCTGAGAGTATTACGGCACTCTTAGAACGAGGTGAATATATCCCTGGGTAAAAATGATGATTTTACATAAATGTAGGTACATAATCATACACATGCATCCAGCTCCACTGGCATGATGTGTCACTCCTCTCACCCCTGTGCAACGTTCTGTAAAATGAAAGTTGTCTGCCTTGTTACTTCCACAAGTTGCTGTAAATCACTTGCAATCAGAGGAAAACTCAACTGTGGATACATAATGACTTTTTCATACATACTTTTTGTTGTTCTCTCTCCGTAGCAATGTTACGTTTTTCTAGTCCCCAGGCTCTCATAAAATCTCGCAGGTAGCCAAATATTGTTCCCACTGCAAACCCCAGGAAAGTAAAAACTGCAACATACATTGGTGCCTGTTCAAAGTGCTCAATAAATGTTTTTTTGTAGAGGGTTCCATTTGATACTCGATTCTTCTGAAAAAACAGAACAGAAACTTTTGATTAATACATTTAATCTCATCAAAGCTTAGACCCTTTGGCCTCGGGGCAAATCTTTTTCTCTAATTAGGAGAGACATTTAGACCTCACACTATATATCAGCTGAAGAAGAGGACCTTTAACACTGCAGTTGCTACTGACCACTACAAATATCTTCCATTTTCCCTCCTCTCATGTCCTCAATTGCAGATGTCTTCAACACCACTCCCTTGTCTATTTTGAAACATATGAAACTTATGAAAGATTGGCGGTGTATTATTGTGCAATTGGACAATTATTTCAAAGGTGAGTAAATGGAAACCACAATACTCTGTCTCGCAAGACAGAGCTATAAAAAGGGAAGGGCAGCATTAAAAGCTCACCTACACCATCCCTGACTGCTTCTGGAAGTCTTGTGTAACCAACCCATTGCAGCAACTAACCTATATAAAACAAATCCTGCCTAAGACAGGGCAGCTGTACCGCAATGCTCTCCACACCTGAGGAAGTATCCAAAGCAGTTATGATCCCTGCCTTCTATTCCTGTTCTGATTTCACAAATGCTTTTAATCCTATTTTCAGTAACGTCTCCCCTAATTCTAAGGCTACTTAATACAAAACAGAGAAGAGGAAAAGTAAAGAAGAAAACCCGAAGAAGGCACACAGACAGTCTTGCTTGTTGGAATTAGTGATCCCATTGTGAGGAAATTCTAGAAATTTACAACAGTGTGTGGACAAAATATTTTGTCATTAAAATACATTAATATTTCCATTTTCAAATTAAAGAAGATAAGTTTTTCAGGTGCCATATTCAATAGGCTCATCAGATTATTATTTGGGAGAGTTGTAACTCCCTTATTTCTGCAAAACGTGATGGCCTTCACAGCTACTATCTCATAACAGCTGATCTGCTAATTCAAAATTAACAAAACGCAATCCAGAAAAAAATAGTGCCCTGTTAAAAAAGCCAAAACCAAACAAACAAATACCCAAGACATATATTTTGACATATTATAAAGCAAAACTGCCAGTATATGAAGAAATACCAATAATACATTTCTGCCTGTGGGAAAGATGAACTAAAAATGTAGATTACCTAGTTATGTAATGTAGCAAGCTGAAATAGAATATTCATATTAAGAACAATTGCCAATCCACTATACTTATAAGGATAGAATATTATTGATCTTCATATTGCATCAAAATGTCTTTATCCTCACAGATTTAGATTTAGATTTCTGTTGTAACTTGCTGGTCTAATCACTGGGGTCCCCAGTGGTTTTAGGAGAGAAAAAGAAATTAAAAAAAAAAAAAAGAAAAGCATTTTTTGGGCAGAAAAGAAAATAGAAAGGCAGTTAAGGAAACCCCCCAAAAAAAAGGAAAAAAAAAATCAGGTTGGGCTGAACAGAAACATATTTAGACTTTGGAAACACTTACTGCCCTGCAAGGGAGAAGGAATGCAGGACTGGCTTTCACCATGTGAGGGAACACCTTTGAAGAAATGATGCACTCCTACCTCAAGCTAATTGGTCTTTTAGGGCAACCTATTTACCATGAAAAACATTTTATGAGTATGAGTTAAATACATGGTGAAGTCAAATTTCACATGAGTCACAACAGCTGTGTGCACATAGTGATGAGATAAAGCAAATATTTCAGAAAGGATTAAGATCAGTCCTATTACTTTACATTTGCCATGGGCTAAGAGCATGTTTATGGTCATCTGTGGAAATTTAAGTGGCATTGTAGTTTGATATTCTTGAATCAACTGGCACCAAGCTATGATGATGTGATAATGCACCTGAGCCCAGAGGAGAGAGTTATGATGTTTCTGTTCATTGACTTTATTAAGAAACACTTTATTGCTGTAAACCTTATTGGTGAAGGAACAGGAGAGCTCCAATCAGACTTCTGCACTGTAACATCCTTTGTCCACAATAAAACTCTGCTGTTGTGGAACTCCAAGATGGTAGTGAAGTATGAAAAATGTGGAGCCAGGTGTGACCCACATTCTCCAGGCTATGAAGGACAAAACCCAAGAGTCTTTGAACAGTTGGTACAAGGCTGGGAGAACAAATTCAAAAAACACAGTGACACCTTGTCTAAAAATAAAGTGAGAAAAACAAAACCATCCCTAGAATCCCACAAATAAGTAAAGAGAGATTCTCAAGAAAGAATAATCAAAACAAGTGGACTTGCTGCTTCTGGAGAGTGGGAGAGTGGAAGGGGGATATTTTTGTGCTGATCCAAGCGTGGGGTGTATGAGTGACTGACTGAACATCATGTGGATGTTCAATTACAGCCAGTCTAAATTGGCTGAATTGGTCAGTGAAGCAATGGCTATCATTTTGCACTGTGTAACTGTTGACTTTTCCTATGTTATCATGAAGTTTTATCTCAGAATAAGGAGGTGAATTTGGAGACTGTGCATTAAGATACAGTGAAGGGAGATGTAATTCAACTGTTGCTGGCACTGAAATCAAATACAGCAGATTTCCTACAAATGCCTGAAATGATTCAGAGATCATAAATTGCACCATTACACAGCACATTCTCTGGTGAATTATGTCTTATTACTGTAATAACACCTGCAGTAGACAGTACATTTTCTACTCCATACCTTAAATTGTAACAATTGGTTGGGTAAAGATTCTAAAAAACATATATATCCTTCCAACTTTAGCAATTGGTGGCTTTGAGATTTTATGACTCTAAGACTGTCTTATCACCTTGTAACAGTCACCAGGGGATAACTATAAATGTGTTCATAATTTTTGAACCAAAAATGTTGGGGAAATAAATTCTGACTTTTGATAATTCATTTCACCAGTAAAAATGTGCTTCCTTTGTCATAATGAAATTACCTGACAGTGTCATGACAGTTTACTTTGACTGCTGTGCTTTCCTACTCAGTCAATTACACAACTCATAATTTTCTATACCTAAATAAATTCTGCCTCTCCATTTGTCTGTTCCCAACCTAGAAGAATCTTAGTCTATGTAATTCTAGTCCAGCCTCCATGTCGTTACATGGATTTAGAATCCAAAAAAATAAATTAAAAAAATCTATATTTTCATGCTCAACTTTCTCTTCACTCTGCAAAAATCAATAAAACCTTTTTGAGCTGTAGGGGATGCAAATTAAAATTGCATACCCCACTTGAGGGCACAGTAGGGATTTATACATCTGCAAATGATGCTTTCTCTTCTTTTCTGTTGCTTTTTAAAGGCTGTTAACATTCTATTTGCCTTCTTGCCACAGTTTACAGTTGCACCTCTTATGATTACATATATCCTTCCTCAGTTGCAAACAGACCAAATTTATACTGTTTGTGCATTCTTGGGACCATTTCCCCTTCCAATTAATTATTTGGTTTTTATTTAGAGACCTGCAATTTTCTCTGATCCGTTGTCAACTGTATACACACTACCAACAAGAAACTTCTGCCATGTTTCTGTTCTGACCTAATTCAGCCCTTTTTCCAGATCACTGATGAAAATATGAGAGCACCTGTCCAAAAAGTGATCCCTGGGGGACTCCATTCCCTGCATTTCCCTTGTTAGTTTTCAAAATTTGTTTATTTGTAACCCCTAATTTCTCTGGCAAAAAGTGCAACATAAACAGCAGCCCAGAGTTACTCAGCAACTTCATCTTTGGCTTCCTCTAAAAATCTTGAGTAAATACCTCTTCTGATATGTTAATCCACAATTTACTAGCTTGTTTTAAAAATTATGCTGGCATCTCAAATCAAAATAGTTTCATCTCAAATCGAAATAGTTTCTCAGTGGCCTGCCACAAAGTATGTTTACCTTCCAGGCACAAATGCAGGGCATTTACTGGTGCAACATAAAGACACTCAACAAAGAAAGGCAATAGGTGAAATTCAAAGACAATGGATGTTTTACCAAGGAGTTTTACAAATCTAGGATTTCATCAACTTCTTGGAAACCAAAAGTGCGGTCAGGATATGCAACTTTTGTGTGTTGATCCTCTGCTTAGCTGGTTTCCAGTAAGATACTGCAGCAAGAGAATTCCTTGCAGCAAGATTTTGATGCCAAAGAAGTCCACAGGAGTGATGGCAATGCAGCAAAGTCAGGTTTAAGTACAATACCTCTTGGATTCCATTTTCCCATTAGCCATAGTATTTCAAAACTCTCCCCTAATGAAGAACCCCTTCCAAAATGCCTTCAGATTTTCAAATGGAGAAATCAACTCTGACAACAAATCTTTCTATTAGAAAGGACATAAGTATAAAATACTGAATATAAGGGACACACAATTTTAATTTAAATAGCTTGCTCTAAGAATAACGTAAACTCATCTTTAGGTCTATTGAACACACTTCTGGGAACACCTTTACAAGCAATAGTTACAAAATATATTTTCATTAGCAAAGCAAAAAAAAAATGATAGCTATGCAATAGCATGAATAATACTTAAATATTTGTTCATACTACTGTTAAAATTAGGAGATAATTTTTCATTGCATTTAGGTCCTGCAGACCTTGGAATTGTGCTAATTGGCATGAGCCAAATTTGCATCAAGGGGAGAATGAAGAATTGAACAGCATAGAGTGCCACAGTACCAAACCTGTGTGCTGATTGTAACTCCCCAGAAAAGAGGTAACCATGTATGCTGGGTGAGTGGAGCTGTATCAAGGAAACTGAGCTCCAAAACCTCATGTTTTCATGCAAATCTGTTCTACAGAGACAACAAGCTCTAGTTAAATATTCTCCTGCTATTACATCCACTTCCAATATAGCAGCAGTAGGTGAAGATAGGTATGTCCTTGAAATAAAACTACTGGGAGAACAGTAAAGTCTTTATCTTTAAATATAAGTTCCCTGCCAGTAATAAAATCTGACCCAGAGGTGGATGTAGCTTTATGTATGTTTCTGGATCATAATTTATCAAGTTGTTTTATACAACCTATTAAAAAACAATGCAAGCTGACTGATATCCATAATGCTTCCCATACAGATATATATATATGAAGTGAGAGGTGATGAAAACTGTGAACCAAGTGACAGCCATGTTTGCTCAATGTCTGACAGACCTACAAGATGACAGTGAAATTTTAAGCAATTTAGGACAGTGTGCTCCTACAGCAAAAAAGCAGTGGGAGAATAGACATATTTGCTAATGCAACATCTAATTGCTTGCAGACAGTTTGGTTCTAAATAGAGGTTTCCTCCCCAGCACTTGAAGAGCATCTGGGACAGGACCCTAAATGTAGATGATTTTAGATGTCCTAGGATGTGTGAGACAGCCACATGGGGAAGAATATAAATACCTACAGAAATAATGACCTAAACGAGTATCAGGATCTACAGAGGTCTGTAATCTGGAGCAGAAGCTGAAAATGGGGTACTACAGGATTCCATTTCAGCCAAGGGAAGGGCATGGTCCAGTTGAGTCCCACTTAGCACGTGCTACTGGATAGTCACAACATCTGGTGTGCAATTCTGTGTCCTATAGATCATTGTCAGCAGAGGACTGGGTCCAAAAGAACAAAACTGTCAGGTTCTCACCATGTTGACTGTCACAATTACTACATTTTCCCAAAATCACTTAGGAATCCATTAGACACTGGAGGAATCTGGGTGATTGTATACAGTTCCCAGGAGAAAAAAAAGGGAATTGAAATTACGACAGCAGAAGTTCTCTGTAATAAATATACTATTGACACAAATTTAGATTACTTCATAAATCTGTATACTTACTGGCAATGATATCCTTCACTTTAAAAGAGTCGTTTCTTTTATGTAAAAACACATTTCAGATCTTATAGGCTAAAGTTTCTAAACCATAAGCCAAAAATAGCTACATGGGGAATTCATAGATTACTGAACTATAAAGACAAGACTTAAAAATAGTTGTGAAACTTGTAAGTCTGGAAGGTGCTAAAATGAAGATCACTGCCTCTTGCAATGTGACAAAGCCACAAGAAAGTGGCTACAACACAAACTACAAGTAGCAATCAAGCCAAAAGTTATTAGTGTGCCCGCAGAATCTTTGTTTAGACTGATGATTGATTTCTACTGAAGTTTCAAGAAAAAATATACACCTGGTTGTAATACAATCAATAAAGGCTAAGAGTAAAATCTCCAAGACAGTCCAGAAGGTTTAGGAAATATAGGACACCTTTAAAATAACTTAGGAAACCATGTACTCTTGAACTTGCAGAGATTTAGGATTTAACAATTCAGAAACTCTAAAAGCTCACTCCCTGTAAACAGTATTAAATGCTGCTTGTTCTGCTTTTGAGGTTTGTTTGAAGGCTGGGTCTTCACCACACTTTTCACAAGTATCAGGAAATGTTTTTTTATTTGTCAATGATCTGTCATCTAATTGCTGACTAAAAACTTGCAGCCTCTCTTCAAGACAGCACACCACAGGTAAACACCACACAGGTATGAAGAGACAGGATCTTCACCTTCCAGACTTGCCTAATCTTTTCAGTTGAACACAAGTTAAAACTACAACATATTAATCTTGCAGCAATTCTTTCAGCATCAAATACACAAGCCTTGCCATGCTGACTATGACATTAATACTGTGGAAATACAGATGTGAACGACAAACACATTAAACTATACTGTGAAATGCTGTATGTAATGAGGGAAAAAAATACCCATACTGTATAATTCTCAAGCTAACACTTTACTCTGATGCTAAAATGAAACTTTTGATTGCAATATAGGAAGTTGGGAGGATACAGAAGACTTTCTCAAAAATAGTATTCAGGAAGAACATTCAACAGTGGCAAGGGTACCAAACAAGAAGAGATATGAACTCAGAAAGTACACATTTTATCTTAGTTTTGTAAGATTTTATTAAGATATTTATATTAATTTAGTGCCGTATCTGATATATCAGAAATTCTACCACTGCACACATTACAAGCAACATGCACTCCAGCACCAATGAATGTTTAATTTCAACTATTAAAAAACTGCCTTCTGTGTGCAATTTTTGCAAAACCTATGGAAAACATCAGCACATGTTTTCATCTTGCATGAATTTAGTCCAGCAGGCAGAACTGCACATTACAGAATGGTCACACCACAGTGCTTCTCAAAAGAAAAGCCACCTGTAACTCTTTATAGCACAGAAGCTTAGATTACTGCACACAGACTTGGGACCAAACCCAGTTGCAAACCATGATAATGCAATCTGATGAAGGGGAGAAAAATCATAGAAAACACTATTCTGTACTTCAAAGTTCATAAATTGCAATGTAAATCAGAACAGATACTACCCAATATTAAGTAACTAACTTACATCAAGCAGTACATGGGGGATAAAAAAAAATGAATAGAAAACTCTTTCCCCAATGGGTTTACACTTGTACATTTCAAGCAGTAGTAACACTAGAAAGAGCAAGTAAAGTGATTGTTTTATACAGCTGTTATTCTCCTATTACTCCCAGAAACTTCAAAGTACTCAACATAAATAGGAAGGCACGAGGGCAAAGATGGAGCTTAATAATTTTAAATTATTAGAGACAAAACAATGAAGTTCACTATCCAGGGAGATACTATCAAACACTAAAAGTTATTTCCTAACCTTACAGCAATTACAGAGCAGAAAGCCATGCATGTGGAATCAGAGAGGAGTGGATGAAACACCTGGGTTACAGCAATCCTCACATAGTTTGTAGTGTGAAGTTGCAGCATTTGCTATGATTCCCAAAGCTTAGGGTAAGTTACAGGATTCACACTAATTAGCCACATCAGAATATTTCCTGATCATCCAAATTCTATGGCTTTGGATTTAAAAATGCACAAACAAACAAGGTGATGATGAAGTGGAATCACTTCAAAGGCTGCCAGTTTCTGCACATGACTGGTGATGATCTGCTAATATGGGAAGCTACTTCTAGAAGTGATCTAGCATGTACAAATTAATCCTATGGATATCACATATATCTTTGATATGAAACTATTTATTGGGATGAAGACCATAATAGTGTAAAGATTCTCAAGATGTGCTAACTAGATTGCTAGTGGTTTTGCCCAGTGTGGATTCTGAGTTAATATCCACATGATACAATCTACCAGCTCCTACATATTTCCTACACAGTGACTTTACACCAGAAAATATTTCAGTTAGCTATCAGATTGCTCTTGATTAAAATTCTCTTGTGGAGAAAATGCTTCATCTTCTGCTATAACTAGCATAATGAATCCTCTTTGGATCCCTGACCTTTCCCCATGATATGGCACAACAGCTTCAGACAGGGCCAGGATTTTGCTCAGATTTAATAATGAGTTTAATAATGAGACACACACTCCCTACCAGAATGGATGTGGCTGTGAATGCTGGATCATGACAAATAAACATTCAGAAGCAGTCTCAGGACATTCTTAATTCCTAAGATTATGGCACCAGTTTGGATAAAATCTTCTGGAAGTCACAATACATCCCTTGTTAAAGGAGGGCAAATGTATTCACACTTCTTACCTGAAAGCTGCTTATCATTAGGATAATTTGTACATTATTTTCCTGGTTCTGAGAGTTATGCACAAGTTATGCTGAAACTGTGTGCCTTCCAAGACATTCCTTTGATTGCAAGGAGTACCTTATCATATTTCAAAAATGTGATGAAAGAGAAAGTCATTGCCAATTTTTTAATGCAATCAGTTTAGCTGGATTAATGCTACCTCCTCCAAGGTAATTAACTACTTTAAAATTATATTTAAATACAAATACCTTGACATACCACAGATGGAGAGGAGAGAGAGATAAGAAATTCCACAACAAAAATCCCCAACAGGGAAAGCAGAATTTCTCATGAGCAGCTGAGAAAGAGGCAATCAAATCTGTGCTGCTAGCTTGACAGACAGGGGGATTAAAAACTCAGTAGGAAGATGATCATCTGGGTAGACAAGGACCACCTCTGAGTTAGGATAAGAATTCAGCATCAAAAGAGAGTCCTAGGGTAAAAAAAGAACCACAATAAATCCAGTTAAGGCATAGCATATAGGTTTGTAGGACAGAAGATTTTGAGGAAGGTGAAGGCAATACCCATCCTTATGAACATGTCAAGAAAATTAATAGCTTGACATCTTCAAACACAATAAAAGATGTTTTAAGCAAGAAGACAAAAACTCATTTAGACAATCATTAGGCAACTTGGTAGTAGTGACCATGGCTAATTAAAGTCAGTTGTCCTACACCAAAGCCAGCATCACAACTGTATGAGTGATCAAATCACTACACCATTCGATTTAACAATATGATGAAGGCTGTCAACCCACCTATCATCAAAGTGTTCTCAGAGAACCCCAGTCTAGAGTAACCCAGATTCACCAACTTGTTCCCTAATGTAGAAAAGCCACGTAGTTTAACCAGTGACAACCAATTACCATCTTCTTTTTCACCTAAAAATCTACAGAAGCAATAACATCCTGCTCTAACTATTTTTTGTTTGAAAATTATCAGAAAAAGGCAGTTTCAAACTATTATGGTTAAGTAGTGCCCACACCTACACCGATGAGACACTCACAACTGGATGCCTCCAGGTACAACAGTTCTGCAAGAGGCTCTCTCCTCTTCCCACCAATTTCAATTTCTGCCTTGTATTACTGAAAAAGATCATCATGGCCTATATTCTTAATTGCTATTTAATTTTTATATTAATAAAGTATTATTAAATTGAATAATTCAATCAGAGCTCAAAAAATTTCACTTTACTTCAGTTGCTTGAAGATCAATAAAAAAAATTTAGAAATAAATGTATGCTCTTTTTTTTAAGTGCATTATACACTGAAATGCTCTTTATAAGTTGTTCCAGTAATTATCTAAGTCATAACACTGAACAGAGACCTGATGGCTTTCACTCTTCTGAACATTCTGTACCTATCCAGGTTTGCAGAAACACCCTTAAATAAATGCTCTCCTCAGGTTTTACAGCAGCCTAGATACAGACAAAAAGAGAAGTCCTCACCTCATTGATTTTCACCAGTGGATCAATGTCTACCTAGAGGTAAGAACCTAGAGCCTGTAGTTCTTGGCTGAAAATACAAGGGTTAGGAAAAAGAAGCACATGAGAAGTTCAAGAGACAAAAGTCATGTGCAAGATTACTGAGGTAAAGGGGTGACTGAAGTGTTTTGTTGTTTCGGCAAAGGATCACACCTTTTCAAATGCATAGCAAAAAGGAGAGTTAAAAAATTAGCCTTTGCATTTGAACAATCTTAACCTTTTGGTTTTTTTTGTTTTGTTTTTTTTTAAGAAAGCAATGGCCTATTCCCTCCTGCTACCCCTCTGTCTGCAAGTACCCATCTACTAAAGCTTTTGAGCTCACAGAGCAATTTCAATCAAATCTGATTAGGCCTTCATGAATCAGCTCTTCTAAAAACTTCAGGAAAATGTGACCTTGATAACGCAAAAGGATCCAAATCCCTGAATTGAAGGACAGACAGCAAAAACTTGTCTCTTTAGCCATTCTTGGAGTGAATTACACAAGCACAATTGCAATAACCCATGAACCAGCATCTCTTTATGTATGAACAAGGTTCAGCACATTCTGCCTCTTGGCCCTCTGGAAAGAAAGGACGTGGTAGACAAGCTGGGATGTTCCAGGGTGGTTGGAAGATGCTGGATATAATATGAAATCACTACTTGTGGAAAAAAACACTTACAGGCATTTCACAAGTCTTTCCCTTACCTCCATTATTTCTTCCCATATTGCCATGGGGCAAATCTGAAGACAATACTTAAAACATTGCTGCACTTTGGAAGCAATTTCAGGAGACATTAACGGTGTAGTAACTCAAGGTTTTCATTTATGCTGATCATAAAATGGTAGAAATCAAGGGACTTAGGAAAAGCAGGAAATGGAACAGCAGAAGCACAAATTTCAGGCGAGCATAACTGTACCCAGAAGTAGCAGGTATTGCTATAGGAAGCAACATTGTAAGTAAAAGGAGTTAGAGAATAAACAGCCATCTCTTAAGAAACTCATGTTAAGGGCAAAAGGACAAACCATTCTAGAGCTACTAAGCAGTACTAATGCAGGCCTCAGCTGAAGTGTCCATCCAGCTTCAGACACTGCTTTTTGGGAAAGAAGAAGTGAACCAGATGGAGAGAACTGGGAAAAAAAAATTACTTACTGAGCAAGTAAGTTATGAGGAAAGAATGAACAAATCTGAATTGCCTAGTTTAAAGAGAAGAGAAAGTCCTAATGTCTGGCAGCCCAAGAATCTTCAAATGTAAAAGATAACTGCAAAAGAAAGACAGTAATCTGTGCTCAGTTAAGCATCAATAAACTTAAATTACACCCAAAGTGATCTAAATCAGATATTAGAAAGAACTTTGTACTGATAAAATCAGTTAAATGTGAATCTAGAGCAATCAAAGTGTTTAAGATGCATATAAACTTCTAGCAGAAACACTTTATGTAAAGGCAAAGCTGATATTGTCTATCAGAAGACAGAAGAAAGCAGTGCTGTCAGTCTTAACAAAACCCCAAAATACAGTGACACATTTTATGAATTAAGAGGCTCCAGAATAGCCTTCAAGATATTCCAGCAGAAAACCAACCCTGGATAAAAGTGATTTGTAGAAATGGACTAGATAATATCTCAAAATACTTTTAAGCTTCATGTCCTATTTTTCCTACTTACCTCATGATCCTAAAGCTCATTATGACATGAAATGTGGAACAGAAATGACTGAGAACTGCAAAAACAGCTGGTACATATCTTCACAGGGTGAAATTTAAGCAGATAGAAACAACCTTTGATTCATAGATGCTGGAAGAAGGAAATAGGTATACAGGCTTTCTACATAAAATTAAATTTATCAAATTAGTGAAGTACAGAGATACAGCAACAATAGTTGGCAAAGCAAAGACTGGCAGGGTCATTTAGAAGGATCTAGAAGCTCTGATCAAGAACACACTCTCCTGAGCTACCAGATGTTTCAAGAGCAACAGAGATGCCTAGACACCAATCTGATTTCTTGTCAACACAATCCAAAAGGAAGGCTCATGTAAATGGAACGTGGTTTTAATGCTCAACAAAATGTAAAGATTTTATAATACTGGCAAAGTAGTCTTTTACTTCTAAAAGAAAGAAGTTACTGATAAAACTTATACATGATAAGCAAATAACAGTAAAAGTTCACACAGAAGATAAAGAAGACATCATGTTTTACCTCTACCCTTCCACATCTGCAAAAAAACACCAACCTAAAATACAAACCTGAGCATAAGAGAAATGTTGTGCCCTTCCATAATGACTGCTACAAATGTATTTCTGTAAAGAGGCAAATAATGAACAATGACAAAAGGTCCCAGTTTTCTCTCTCAACTTCAGTGGAGAGAGGTCTCAAATTTGTTCCAACAACTTTATTTTGTCCTGGAACTCCCCTGAGAGGATAAACTACATACTTGAAGTCTACCATCCAGCAGAGAAAAATGTAATTTACTTTTGAAAAATGTCCACATATACAAAATGATCCCAGTAGCATGTTCCATGATAGAAATCAGTTAATAAAGAATGATAAAGTTCAGCTACAATAGGGAAAAAAAACCCAACAAACTACCTGAGGTCCCCTGACAGAAACTTCTAGCAAAATCTGTTCAAGAGGACCCTCCTGTAGGTAAGTATTTAGAGATTTCAGACATAATGCTTTACAGTGAATTCTGAAACAATATTAGTACAATCTGATAACTCCTGATTTTATGTTTTTTCCCAGTCCATGGGGACGGCTGGGAACTCCCCTCATATTCAATATGAAATTAATAATATTTAAGAAATTTTATGTACCCATCCTGACAGCTCCCTTATGCACAAAAGGAATAACATCAGCCTGTGCAAAAAATATCAGTTGATACAAAATCAAGAATGGCAAGCAGAACATGCAGAACAACCATCATAATTCAAGAATATCTGCCTCTGAGGATCAAATTAATACAAGATAGTATTGCCTCTTTTTCCACCCCTTTTTTTTCTTTATTTTCATGGATCAAAGCTAATCTCTTAAAGCTGCTGGAAGATAGTATAGTAAAATACTATTTGCACTTCCTGTGCCATAATTTTTTGTCGGCATTCTGCTTAGGAGGAAGACAGTGGAAGCCCTTGAACAAAATTCAGGTAGAGCTGCCCCCCATCAGGTGATGAGGCAAATCCCCAGTCTTGCAGTGGGGAATGCAGCTAAGGCAGCTCTGAAGAAAGTGTGACTTGGTGCTCAGGAAGCAAAGCTGTGGGCAACAGAACAAGGGTCTAGAAAACTGTGAAAAATGGTGAATTTTGCTCAACCTAATCCCTGAAGTGCTCTATGAGCTCTAGCTTTAAATCAAGAGAGAAGTGAATGAAAGTTTTCCCCTTTTGGATGAAGGCGGTTCAGAGCCCAGTGCTCAGTACAGCCATGTCCACTGGAGCTGTTCTGTGAAAATGATACAGAAATGTCCAATGAAATGCAATGGCTTCCCCAAGAGACCTTGAAAGGTACCAGCAAAAAGTCATGCCAAATTTGGAAGAGCCAGACAAAAGCATGCCAAGAGATTATATCAATTCATATCAAATATTCTAAAACATAGAATCTATATGAGTAGTTTACTTAAAGGTCTACCTTGACCAATGCATTTCTGCTTTATTCTGACAGAATCCCAGTCAATGAAAGCATGGGGTAAAATCCAGTATCCTCTGTTATTTGTTTATGAACAAAACAGATCAGAATTTAATTTTAAAAAATTTGACCAATGAAGGAGTATCCAAATTGGGATTTTATCAGCTAAGGAGGTAAGGCTGGCTCCTACACCAAGAGAACTGAAATTGCAACAGACATTGCAGTGAAGATGTACAGGAAGAAAAGATAATTATGCTTAAAATTCAGATTATCACATAGGTCTTGACTGGAAAGGAATGTAAAATCTTTAAAGTATCTTCTCTCAGGTGCATCACACCATAGAGATTATTTACATTAAAACAGAGCACAACCTTTGGGGGAATAAATGCACACCAGGAATGGAAAATATTTGACACAGGCATTCCTGCACCATCAAGAGAGAAGATCACAGACCGCAGAATTTTGAAATATTTTTATTTTCTGTGGGAGCCATTCCAAAAATCTGACCATTTAGTTTGCAAAGTTGAGTGGAAGTATTTTGAAATTCCATATATGTTCCTTTGTCTCTGTAGCAAACTCGAGTTAAGTGCTAACAACTTTTTCCTTTTTACAAATCTCAGTAGAATAATGTGGAAGTCTTGCATTCCTACACAAATCCTTACAATTCTATCCTCATTTCCTAAGATCCAGCTCAGTCCCACACAACCTTCAAATCTACTTTTGGTATCTCACGAGGTACGCTGCAGAGGACAACACATTTCCCCAGAAACACAACAATTTTGGAGCTAGAAAGAAAATTTTTAAAAATTTAAGTACCTTTGAAGAATGTACGACAAAATGGATTAAAGCGTTCTTACACACTCAGACAAAGTGAAGAAAAGTATTGCACCAGTTACAAAAGAGCTAGAATTTTCCTAATGGGAGTATAGAATAGAGCTGGCAGTAGCAGCTGTTCTGTTTTAACTAAATGTTCAGTCAACACTAAAGTATTTTATTTCCAAGTACTACATGCTAGTCAATACGCATGCCAGCTGTGAAATTATTTGTGATTCTGCAGCTACCCACTCTACAGCCTTATTTCTCTGCTATTTATGAAGAAAGAAAACCAAAAAGAAAATCAACTCCCTTCAAGATTGCAGTTGCTTACAGATCTCCATCTTCCCCTCCTTGAGTCACTCCTCCCTGTAGTTCCTGGCCATCATCCTGGCTGAGATCACCTGCCACAGACTCAACCTGTCCACCTTTCACCTCCTCTTGGCTTTCCTTCCGTAGCCCGGGGCTACGCCAGCAACCCCAGCACCCGGCACGTCCCTGCCCCAGTTCTCACAGGGCATTTTGCTCCCTCGGGCAGCTCCACCTGCCTCCAGCCCAGCCCCACCACACTGCTGAGCACTGCTGACAGCAGCGCGGCGCAACCCAGCGAGCCAGACTCTCCGGTCCAGCCACTGCTTTATCTGACTCCCTCATTTCCACCCGGCCCGGCCCACTGGCACTTGGAGAGAACTCTTTGTGACGACACTAAACTGGGAGCTTGTGTTGGTTTACTGGGAGGAAGGAGGGCTCTGCACAGAGACTTAGATCGGTTGGATGGATGGGCAGAGTCCAACAGCATGAAGTTTAAGAAGTCCAATTGTCGAGTTCTACAAGCTGGGGACAGAGTGGCTGGACAGTGTTCAGGTGGAAAAGGACCTGGGGGTGCTGGTTGACAGCTGGTTGAATATGAGCCAGCAGTGTGCCTTGGTGGCCAAGAAGGCCAATGGCATCCTGGCCTGCATTAGGAACGGTGTGACCAGCAGGAGCAGGGAGGTCATTCTTCCCCTGTACTCAGTGCTGGTGAGGTCACACCTTGAGTGCTGTGTCCAGTTCTGGGCCCTCAGTTTGGGAAGGACGTTGAGATGCTTGAGAATGTCCAGGGAAGGGCAATGAGGCTGGTGAGGGCCTTGGAACACAAACCCTGTGAGGAACAACTGAGGGAGCTGGGAGTGTTAAGCCTGGAGAAGAAGAGGCTCAGAGGAGACCTCATTGCTCTCTACAACTTCCTGAAGGAAGGCTGGGACAGGTGGCGTCGGTCTCTTCCATCAGGCAGCACTGACAGAACAAGAGGACACAGTCTCAAGCTACATCAGGGAAGGGATAGGTTGGATATTAGGAAAAAAAATTTCACCAAAAGAATAATAAAGTACTGGAATTGTCCTCCCAGGGAGGTGGTGGAATCACCATCTCTGGATGTGTTTAAAAAAAGACTGGACATGGCACTTGGTGCTATAGTCTACTGAGGTGTTAGGGCATAGGTTGGACCTGATGATCTTAGAGGTCTCTTCCAACCTCACTATTCTGTGATTCTGTGATTCTCTAACAGAGATTGTGTTGACCTGGGCTTAAAAATGAGGATGAGTTACAACAGTTCAACTGTGATTCCTTGTCCCCAACACTGACACCTGAATAATTACAAATTGCTGCAGACATGAGTGTCTCATTTCCAAGTATGTCTTTCTCAGGTGTGAAAGTGGGACCTAAACCAATGTTTATAGTTGTTTATAGTTGTAAAATGCTTACGACATAATCAGCTTTGTATACAGCTGATGATCACCCTTAATATGAAACTAACCAGTATTAAGTAAATTAGATCTCAAATAGCTTGAGAATTAATTTTTCCAATGCAAAAGTGACCAGTATCTATACATATATATACCTATTTCTGTCAGTGTTTGAGACATCCATCCCTTTCAAAGCCTTTCATGTGTATGCACTTTTTTATTCCTCCCATCTCCCCCACTCAATTGAATTCTCTTTTCAAAACTCAGAGTGTTTCAATGCACTGCTAATGTTTTTACCTACTCAGCTGTTAAAAAAACTGTTTATGAACTCTGCTAAGCCTTACATGTTGAACAATAGGACTGAAAAACCCTACAAAATCACAAACTCCTATTCAGTTTTGCAATGATCTGTGAGAAGATGTGAATAGATAAAGCACAGGTGTGTCAGCTTGTTTTAACCACGGCTAAATGAAGCTAATAAAGAAACAAGACTCCGGCACCTGCTTCAAGTTAAGAAAAATATTCCTTTATCCAATAGCATAGAAAGTAACACTGGTTTCTTTGCTTCTACCACAAGTTTCAAGAAATTGTGTCAGAAGATTTATCATCAGACTTGAAAAATCTTTTTATCACCATAATTTCATAGATAAAGCTGTCTCCTATTCCAAGAAGGTACAGTTGGCAAATATAATGTGTTACAGATGATCAATGCCCACCTCTGCTGAAATACTGCATTGCAAACCCTGCAATTTCTTTCCACATTTTCCTGTGGAAAATATCTTTTTTTTTTCTTTTGGCCATGCATCTAAGTGGGGATGTAGCACAGCCAAGAATGCCACACACTGTGCATAATGATTAAATGTAGCCTTGAAATGTAGCCATAAATCAGGAAGATATCCAGGGCTAGAAAAAAGAAATACAGGAATAAGCAGCAAACAGTGGAGTCTGTGAACAAATTATTGTCAGTCAATCATGGTGATTACTTATTGAGAAGTAAAAAAGTGCAGAGATGTTTTGATTAGCTTCTCCAGCAAACAATCACTCAATAAAAAAAGAAAACTAAAGAACCCTCAAACTATCCTCTGTCAGTCTCTTTCGGCTATATTTTAAAGGCACAAGCATTCTTGGATATCTGGTTAAAAGCTTAAAGTTTTTCCACATTATTAAATTAATTCTGTGTGTAGCCCTGAAAAATAAAATATTCTCATCATGTTCATGTTAATTGCATGATTTAGAAGTACTCAAAACCCTCTAAAATGCCTGTCCATCAACCTCCAGCCTGAGCTCACACAAATTACCTGCAACAGAGTGAGAGGTTTGCATTTCTGTCTCTTTAAACTGGTGTCCTGACACACAGCTCCAATGAGAATGCTGTTGCTGAGCAGGTGAGAGACCTGATGAACAGGAGGTGAGCTGAAATCACACGGCCCTTGTGAACAGGAGAAACACCAGCCAGATGACGACGATGGTTTGGGAACTGCAAAGTTCCAAGTCTGATCCCCTTTGGAAGAACTGATGCCTGATTGGGTTAGAAGTGAATGATGTAAAAACAATAACATTTAACATGAACTCAAGTTTCACCTGTTAGATAGACTAGTAGAACAGAAATGAGAAATGATACCAAACAGACTTTATTCTCACTTAGTAGCATCAACTAGAACACGAGACAGGGCAACTGCTTTACACAATACTGATGACAAATCACTGATATTTGAAAAAGTAGCACACTTGGTACCCTTAATAGACACTGATCCCTTGTGCACCAAGTATTTCACAAGTAGAGAACAAAATGAAGTGTCATTATCTCAGAAAGTTTACGGACTAAACACATTTCTAAGAAATGCAATGGTAAGATACACACCATGCAGAAATGAGTGGTAGCAGAAGTAAACAGGGCACTGTGAGCTCTGGGAATAATAACTTCTGGGGGGTTTTATGGCTCATGAGTTCACAAGCTGTCAAGGAGTTGACAGACAGATAGCATCACTATATAAATTTTGTTTCTTTAGGAAAGCAGCCAAGATTTTATAATGCTACTATGCTGAAAGCTCAAACTATGTAGGTGGGGTTTTCCCCTCATATAATGCTCCTCTCCCTGGTCACATACATTTCAGACAGCTACAAAGTGTTCAGTGGGGAATAAAAACAAATAAGCCTACCTGAGGTTTTAAAAATCTGCATAGCTTGCCATTGAAATTTCGTTTCCTATAGATGTTAACATCTTTATAAAAAAAATCACAAGCTTACAACACTGGTTCTCAGCAGAAACACATTGAAACAGGAAAAAAAGCCCATGTCTCTGATAATGACCCCAAAAAAACAGATTGAAATTATGCTTCAATTTACTTAAATAAACCCATGTGATTCTCAGCCCACATGCAAGAATTCTAAAGGTCTTTGGTTATATTGAATCACAGATATAAAAACCTCCTAATGTTACCTTATCTCTGCAAATTTTAAAATGTTTTCTACCTGTTGATAGATAAAGCTAATTTTTACCTTCTGACTTGCTTGATTTAATTATGCTGTGGTGGAAGCATAAGGAAGGTAATATAAGATTTTCAAAACTGTAAATGAATGGATACTTTGGGTTGGGGATGAGATGGAAGCTAAAAGCACTCCATTTTTTATCTGTCATGCTTGGTCATACTATACTGTCATACTATTACTAGTAGAGTGTCTGTTGACTTTAATTCTTGCATAAGCTCCAGAGATGTATCTCTGGTGCAAAACTTACTGTGATTTCTTTATCAATTCATAGAGGTGAAGAGGAAGACAATAAAAGGAAAAGATTTCTCTCATCCCAACAGAGATGAGATTAAGAGGCAAGACACTAATGAAGTGCAGAGAACATTTTTGTTGGAAAGGGACAGGTGACCTTTGTGTGCTTTGGAAGACATTATACATGCAGGGAAGTGGAATGATCTTGCAGACATTACTTTATGCTGAAAACTGCTGCTGTAACAACAAATCCTCTGCTAGAGGACCAAGGGGCCAGCTCCCCATCCTTACAATAGATATGTGGACAAAAGACAGCCTCCCTGAAGCCCTTCTTGATCCTGAATATATTTGGCTTAACACAGTCATCGTGTGCACAATTTTATTTCTTTACCTTTCAGTGGTGAGTAAGAGACGCAAGGAGGTCAATTAATTCCTCTTCAGGGAGGTAATAAATTACACCTCTTCTCGGACAATAAGTTCAACCCAAGGTGAAACCAGAATTTATTAAAGCTGCACCTCCATTCCCAAAGCACAAGTCTCCTGTTTCTGGACACAACCTCATAATTATTTTGCTAACTATGCACACCATTAATATGCATCTGAAAACAAACACAAATTATGGAATTGTTACATTTTATAACGCTTGAAAACAGATTTTAAGAAAAAGCAATTAGATGTGGCATATATCAACATCATACTTGTCTCAGAATGAAAACCAAAAAAACTAACTTTTTTCTTTAAAAGCTGTAGACTTTTGGCAAACACATGTTTTTTATTTTGGAATCTGTACTTCATGTTTGGTTATGGGTAAGAAATAGATTTAAGAAGCAAAAGTTCTGACTTCAACCTGAAAAGACACTATTAAAATATGTATTGAGAGCCAAAAACTAACAACAGACAAGTTTTGGCCACATGGGATTCTTCTCAGATCATTTGATAAAGTAATTTCTTATTTGGGATAAAACTGGGTTTTACACCAAGAAAAATGAGAATCTGCTTTGTAACACCCCATACTACTTATTTACCCACAGATAAACAAATCCAATACTTAAAGGCTTATTTCCCCAAGGGTTTTTTTGTAACCTAAAGCCAGTGGAAAGAAACCAAGGATAAGGCCCACAGGGGTAGATGATTGTGATTACAAGAGAGGAAAAGGGGTGGAGATTGCATTAAAACAGTTTGATGAAGAGTTTTATTTCATTTCTGTTCAAAATAGATCAAAAGCCAAGAAGAATCCCCTCTTCAAGATTAGCACATCCTTATATCTGCTAGAACCTCCCAGACACTTTTACCACCCACATAAGCAAACAAACAAGCTGTTTCTGTAACAGAGATTCAAGGAAAATATTGCACAGGGGAGCAATTTATAAAGACCCTTTTATAAAAAGGAGATGACTTCAAGAGACTTGCAGATGCACATTGTGTGCCAAAGTAAAACACTCCCTCTGAGCATGACTGATGTCAAGAGATTGTTAGAAGTTCAAAAGCTCAGATTCAGAATCTTGTAGGAATATGATCTCAAAAAGCAGAGGAAACATGATTTTTCAAATGCATTCCTGGACCATGAAATCCCTTCAAATAATCTTATTCACTTCGAATTGTTTTATAGTTTGGTGTTGGGATCTGTGTGGAACCCAAAGTTTTGAGGCTGGTCACCAGGAAATGCATTCCATTGGATCATGGGGCTGGGATTCTTCCAGGGAATAGCTGACAACGAGGTACAATGTGACCATAGGTGGTCTTAAATTTATTTCTCAGGTTGTATGCCCTGACCTCCGAGGTCTCATGTAAATCACTAGTCACTGATACATGGCTACTGGGACTGGGTGGAAACCTCTGTGTCCTGCCCTGTCCAGGCAGCAGTGTGGCTGATCTTTACAGATCTCCCCCACTAAAGTGTGCTTAAGAACCTCACTGCAGCTTACCTTTACCTGCAGGAAGTGCAGCCTGGTGATGACAGGGGAAGAAGTCTGTCTTCCTTTCAGAAGACAATCAAAGTTTTGTGGAAAGACAACAAATGGGCAGGAAATGGAAATTCTAAGCTAGACTGAGGCATTCTCCTGCAGAACAGGCCCGGGAAGCTCAAGAACATACAAATTGGCTGCTGTGATACCAGGTGTAAGCTGACAGCTTTGGGCTGTGAGATCAGCCAGGATGAAGTCTCAGATAGTACATGTGAGTCACATGGAAAGATGCACGGCAGCTTTTCAGACTGTATGAATCAGCAGCAGCAACAGGGAAGCAGAAACTCAAATGGAAATTCCTGGAGAAAGCAGAGTTCAACATTATGTCAGCTGAAACGGCTACAAGTCTCAGCTCTGCATCTCAAATTTTTCTTTCTATATTTCTTTTTTAGGTGAATAAATCTTCATGTCTGGTTGGCTGATGGAGAACACCAAAATTTTTGGAAGTGGGAGAAATGACAGAGCACATACCTGTGCTTGATTAAAGGAATGAAGGCAAGGATACAGCTGAATGACTTCCAAAGAAAACCTGAGATGATCAGTCGAACAGATAAGGCATTACTGCATTACATCTACACTGGATGTTCAGGAAATTCAAAATACTTCAGGTGGGAGAAAGACACCTGGCCAGAATAGGTTAAATATTACTTTGTTCTGAAGACATGGATGTATACAGATGTATATTTCCACCTACCCTGGAAATTCAACTCTTCACCTCACAGTTTTATACTAAAGGTATCTCACAGAATATTCTGGTCATCTGCCTGAATTCATGTATCTTTAAGTGCAAAACACTTCAATTCCTCTTCAGTCTGGCACAAAACACTGCTGGTCCTGCTGCCTGCTCTTCTCCTTAACTGGCATTTTTCTTCCATTTTCCACCCCACAATTCCATATCCATTCCACAATGACAATTCTCAGACAATAGTCTCACAAAATTCCTGGCTGGGTTGTTTTCTCAAAATGTTTTCTGTGGACAAATAAGGTGCCAGGAATGGCAGAAATTCTCTGGCTGTGCCACTGGCCATTGTAGGGAAATTTAATTTCCTGCTTTGCTGGTTAATGCCACAGTCCTAGGCACAACAAAAGTTACTTTTCTTTAAAAGGAAGGTAAAATCCAAAAATCCACGAGAAAGTTCATATGTCTATTGGCAGAAGATACAGACCTGCATATCGTGATGAATTAGGATCTTTGCAGTTGTCTTATACCCTATTAAACTAGGATTCAAAACACCACTGCACACATGCAAAGAGCAAGCTGTGAGAGAGGCAGCACGATACTAAACATTTTTCTGGTGAAAAGTCTGATTTTATAGAAACTGTGGGAACATAACAGAAGATTGTTGAGGAGAATTATAAATATGCTGAAGTGATCTGCAGCTGAGGTGTAGAAAAACACATATACCAATAGTTGTTTAGCTTTGTGTGTTGGCTAAGTTCAATGTCTGTGTTTCAATAAGAGACCTGAGATAGACTTAGAGGCACTCAATTGAACATGCTTGAGATTCCATCCCTGCTGTGGGAAAGATCACAGCAGGGATGGAATCTACACCTGTGACAGCCCCTGAAATACAGGTGAAAACAGCATGTTCAGAGATCCTTCAGCAAGGACTGAGCAAGAATTGAGTTCTCTGGTGTCCCTGCTCATATGAGTCTGCCTAGGTGCTGCTTTGGGGATCCCTAGTTTGACAAGGTAATAGAAATAAATTTATTGTTTTCATTTCATTCAGTGTTCTGTGGTCACCCCTGGGTCCTGTATATGCCAGCTCACACAGAGACCCAAACAGGCCCTAAGCAACCATTATCTTATCATTCAGCTCATTATTATTCATGAACTTGCTTCTGCAATGGAACACATCCAGCCACATCCCTCGCTGACATCACAGGTAGAAGATGCATTTCACCTTTCTCATTTCTGAAAGCCAGACTGCCACTTAAAGCTTGCAAAGGTAATTAATTCTCATGCTGAAGGGATGTAAATAGACAGGCAATAGCACTAGCCACACCATGGCTTTCTATTACCTATTACTTCTATTAAGCACAAATAAGCTGCTTGCCAGACACATTTTCATAGAAGCCTAACTGAGGTTCTGCATCAATTCCATCCATTTTTGGATCACTGTTACTGACTCACCATGGAAATGCTGCCTCCTTGCATTGAAAGGTCACAGAATCACTTTGACTGGATGGTCTCTGTTTCATCTTCATATTTTAAAGGTAGGTGAAAGCCAAATCCCCAACAGGATGCTCAGGGTTTTGCCCTGAAAGGCTCCCTATGTCCCATTGCTGTAACCCATATTCTGATTCCCTGTCCCTCTCCACACAAGTGAAACCCCTCCAGCCTGCAGGCAATGTATGAACCATTAACCACCACTCTTTGAGCCTGATGACCCAGCCAGTTATTACCCACAGAGTAGTCTGCCCATCGAGACTGTAATGTTCCAAGTAGCACATGAGGGTGGTATGACCAATGTCAAGGTAGGTGACATCTATCACTTACCTCTCATAGTAAAATCTAGTCATCTCAGCATAAAAGAAAGTCAGTCAAACATTATTTATCTCTGGTACATCTATGCTTTCTGTTCCAAATCACCTTCCTCTCTATTCTCCCAAAAGCGACCTCTGCTAGAAATTATCTGCCTTTTGAAGACAGGTGGGACATTTCAGTTTTCAGGAATCTTTGACACTTGGGAGCTTCCAAAGCTGATGGTATGTGATATCACCTGCCACACATGAGTGCTTCCTTCCTGGTCCCATACCCTTGTATGGGTTGCCATTTCTCAAGAGATCCGTGACTCAACCTTCTTTCACTGCTGGTAGTTTGACAACACAGAGGCTTGGATGACTTTGATTGTAAAAAGTGAGTCAAAGAAAGCACAGAGTACATCTTACCTGTGGTCACTAAGTCATGGGATGTTGGGACATGTTTTCCTTGGTCATTCATCTACTACTAATGTAGCAGTAAGATCTGTTCTTGCTTCCCTTGATATTCCTTGCAAATGTTGATTCCAGGAGCTCTTTGGCTTACCTAATGCCACTGCTATATGCCCCCAGAATGCTTCAAAATTCCTCTTTCAAAGGCCATTCTTGTTTCTATCTCTTGTATACTACTTATTTTTGCACTGGAGCTCAGCCATGGGTTATGTGTGTGTAGCTAACCCAGTCTCCCAATACATTTACTTGCTGTCATGAGTAGAAGGATGGGTTGTTGCTGTGCTAAGTGGAGGCTGACCTTAAAGATCTGACATGCTGAATCTTTCAACCCAATGTAAATTACTATCTGCTCTTTCTGTAAAGGCTTTGCTGTCCAAAATTTAATTACCTGAATTTAGAGATTTCCAGGTCTTTAGAGGGTAATGACTTTTTTATATATTGAGCTACGTGAAAAATCTCAGCCTTGCATGTAAAGTCTCATGCAGCATGCTCAAAGCACTTCCACAAGTCAGAGACTCTTATACGTGCCCACACAGTGGTGACACCTCAGCTGCAGAAAGATGTCCTCAGTGTTTCCTGCTTCCAATGCATTGAGCTCATCACATAGCAGGGCAGATGACAGAAACAAGGGTGTGGATCCGAGACCTGTGATTATCATCTGAGAGAGCAGGTGCAAAGCAACACATTTCTCAGGCTTGAAACCAAGGAGAAAAGAAGCCAGGAACTGAGGATGAGGAGGTCTTATCTGTGGTGCAGCTGAAGCAACAGGTAATTGGCAGAGAATTTGACTGAAAACCAAATCTCAACTTTTTCCTGAGCAAAAATTGCAATTGCACTTTCCATGAACATATGCACAATGAAAAATGTCCAAAATCCTGAGCTGCTACAAGTGAAACAGGCTGGACTCAATGAAGTTTCCTTTCAATTTGTTTTATCCAAACCAATATCAAGCTAAAAAATATGAAGCTATTTCAGAAAAAAAATCCTATTATGGTCTTAGATCATTATGGCTGCACAACTGAAGCTGCAAGCAGCTGGAAAGGCCTGATCAGCCTTAACCCTCTCCTCTTGCTCTTCCCTTATTAATAATAACCCTTATTGCTTGACTCTGATTGTGGGAATTAATTTATTTCTTTTCCTACCAGACTCTTTAACATTTATATTGAGTGTGCATCTAAAATGACCCACTTACACCTGGTTTGCAAAAACATTTGAAGTGCTGTCTGCATTTGTGAAAAAAGAGCAAAGAAATTACCGGAGGCCTTTACAACATACAAGAAAGTTACTGCCATGAGAACAGTTGCATGGCATATTCCTTTCGTGACTCTCTTTCTAAACAAACAATGTTTTCTTTAAGATTATCATTAGGCAATAAATGACACTGGAAAGCAGAAAAGAGAGGAAAGAAACTAGGGTGCCAAGAGCATGAAAGGGACTGAGAATGGATGCTGGAATATTGAACCAAATAGCTAAGTAGAACAGCTAGGAGGAGATTCAGATGTAACAGGATAGAAGTTAAACATAAACAGCTTCTGAATTTTGGAGCCTCCAAATGTTGGAGACTATAGAATTTTTGGGCCATCAGATAAGTGGGGCAGATGTTACTATGCTGGATCTCATCCCAGGTTCTTTTTTGGTTTCACACAGGAGCTTGAAATCCTTGGGAAACCCTATAGTCTTGTTGACTACATGGTTCTTCCAAGCCCTGCCATTCTTAATGCAGAACATAAAAATAATGAGTTTATAAATAGCTTTATAATGTCTTGGAGGCTAAGGCATGCAAGGAAGTAATCTATCAAAGAAATGGAACAGTTGCATGTGTTTTATAGGGAAAAAAGTTTCCACTAGACAAATATATTTATTGTTTTAAAAATCCAATGCCCCCTATTATTGATAATCAACAGCAATATAACAGCAAAGAAACATCACTAGGAAAATATCTTCTCCTGGCCAATACAGTTACATAAATAAATAGGTTAGCTACTTGTGCTTTGGGCAAAGGCAAGTCCAGACTATGGATTCTGGAAGAACACAAAGCATTTGCCTCTGTTAAAAGCACTAACAAAGTGGATGATGTGATCCACAACCCACCTCCCAAAGTTCAGGTCTTACTATGGCCCAGCTTCCAAAGAACACCGGGATGCAGCATGGCTGTGGGGACATGGTTAAGCCTGAGGTCCATGAGTACATGGAGAGCCAGTGCTATCAGCAAGAATTGGGTGAATCTGACTTAAAATAATCACAGAAGCTATCTGAACAAGCAGTTCCACCCCAAAGTACTCTAGCACTTCCCCAAAAGCAACAATTTATCTTCTGGTAGGATGCTTAATTGATTCTTCATCACTCAGGCTACCTCCTTTCTGTCCCTGGTATGCCACAGAATGCTAGAAGCAAAGACAGCCTCCCTGCTCCCCCACATTTGATCATCCCTAATTACCTTTCCCAACCCGTTAAACAAAATTCTTTCTTTAGAAACCCAAGGGGTTTTGTGGTATCAGAATTTCTTCTCTATTTCTGTTAAGCATGCACAGACACATATAATGTTATTACATCATTAAGATGCAAAACACATTGTTCTTGAGCAAGTGTTTTCAAAAACTTTTCCAAAGCCAGAATTTCCTGAAGCCAGTGCTTCCTGGGGGCTCCCTTGGAAAAAAAAAAAGGGGGTTATAGAGCTGATTTCTGCAAAGCCTGATGTTCTAGTCAGACAATTGTGAAAAACTATTGCTATAGGCCTAGAAGCCTTCACTGTGCCATTCACTCACTGCAGTCTCTGCACTAGCTGCCTCTCAAACCACAGCATCTCTCCCTCCCCCCCTCCTTGCAAAGTAGCATGGTTGTAACTAAGCCCAAAAGTTTTGGAACTATCACAAGGCTAAAAACAGCATCACCAGTCACATCCCTTGAATATACTAGCACTATATTTCTGTCATATAAGGTGTTTAATGGTCAATTAATTTACTGCATGGGCAGTAAAGTACATAAATGCGTGTGTCAGAGTGTTAGGGAAAATCGGGGTGTTCTGTGTAATGAATATAATTTGCACCGGTATAATACGATGTATGTAATATTTGATATTGCTGGAAGCACACACATCGGCATTGGGAGTTGCCCCCACATATTTGAAACCAGTCCCTGACAAAACCTTATTTGCAAACCAATACATGTGGCTGGCCTGGAGGTGGGTCGTTTCTCAAGGTGATACAGGAACGCCCAGGTGTTGATCCAGGCTGATACATCTGAATGCCCTGTTCCAGTAACTACATCAGGGAGATTCATCACCACCTGACACCGAACTGTTCCACCCCAACGCAGAGAAAAGAGACTTTATGAATATGTGGGAATTTTAATGGAAAGAAGAGGCTGATTGCCGAAATCCCGGCCTGGGGCGGAATATTCCCTATAAAATCTGCTTGTACCGGGAGGGTGGTGTGTGGGCACAGGGGGAACCTCTGCTGAGGCTGTCTGCTCTGTGTCGCACCCAGCACCGATCCCGGGCACTGTCCTTTTCCTTGTGGCTGGCTCAGAGAGAACTCGATCATTATAATAAAACTTCTATTTTTCATTTTTAATTTGGCTGGATCAATTTTTATCTAGAACAGGGACAAAGTGGCTGAAGAGAAAAAGAGGGAGAAGAATGACTGGAATTAAGAGAAACTCGGAAACCTTGTGCAGACTTCCCTTGTGCACCAAGCTGCCATATTCCCTGTTTCTCAGATCCCAGCTTGTAAAATGGGAAGCACAGCAATGGAGTGGGCAGTACGAGTGCACGGAGGGCTGTGCACACCTCCTGCAGTGAGGCTCCTGAACAGCGCAGGGAGGAAGGAACAGTATCTGTTCTGTAAAATAGCATCAAGCATAAGCACTGAACAGGGTGAGGCAGCTGGGGCGGGGAAACAGACCAGACAGGAATGGGGAGATTCCTGCCAGGAATGAGATTCCTGGTTCATTCAGGACTCTTGTGTTATTGTTTCCTTCTTTCTGTGTTTGGAGCTTGAAGAAAGGGGAAATGGTATGTAATTTGGAGCACGGTGCTCGACCCAGACTTACCAAATCTGCCTTTGATAAGCCTCCTGAGCTTTCTAAGTCTTCACTTCCCGTTCAGCCATGGATGGCATTTACAAGTGGCTCAGTGCTACTGTCAGAGGTCACACAGCAGGGTAAAACACTTTCTCCTCCGACCATGTGGTGCTTGTGAGACCACTAATCTTCAAGTTACATCTAATAATATTTCCTTCATTTCTTTGCCACCCCTTTCAGGCCAGTATTTTTTTTTTTTTTTTGCTCATGCTCAATAATACTAGTCATTACTTCTCTAGCTGTTTACTTCTCTTTTTTATTAAGGAGGAAATCCTAATTCATGCCCTCCTGGGATTTCAAAATCACTCATTTGCAGCAGGTGAACAGTAACTGAATGGCAAAGCTTAGTCCTTGAAATCTTGTCATGAGTGGAAAGCAAAGACTTGGAGCACCATAGTGGCAAACAGCTAATGTACAAAATGACAAGGAGGTGTACGTGATATATAAGAGGATATTGAATTAGGTTTTTGGAAGCAAATCCAAGAAAGGCTTTTTTCAATCACTGTGCAAGATTTTTTGCTTTCCTCAGCCAAGACAAGTCAGTGATTGGGAAATACTCATATCAGGGGAGACACCTAAAGCCAGACAACCATTAAGCATGACACTGGGCGTGCCCTCATTACAGTGCTAAGGTGTGTGAGCGCCCCATTTAGAGAAAGATAAAAGATAGCAGTTTATTTGTAAAACAGCAGAGCCCTCACCACAGTCCTCATCTAAAGCTCCAACAGGGATGATTAGGTGAGAGCACAGGCTCCACCAGCAACCTTCTCCATCCCCCCTGTCACTACCACAACGTGCTGTAAAGCCAGCCTTCTTACAGTCACAACAAGACTTTCTCCTAATGATCACATCAAGATCTAGAATTAGGAGATTCCAAGACAGACAGTAAGCTCCCAGTCAGAACAGGTATCACAGAGAGACAACCTTTAAGATTTGGGCTCTTTTGGTAAAAATATACTTTTAGATTTGTTCATTCTTCAGGATGTTACATGCCAACAGCTCTACAAAATATTCATGTATGTGAGAAGTGCTGCTTCAAAGAGAACAGCCTAAGAAAATAGGAAATAAACTGACTTGGATTTTAAGCAGTACAAGGCTGGATAGCATGCATCAGTAAAGTGCAGGGATCAGCTATGCCACCCCTGAATAAATGTAAACATCATGAAAGGCAGCTTTGCCTGCCTACATATTTTTGTTGTTGTACTCGAACAGCAACAAATCACACTTTCAAAATTACTCTACACACTTGAAGCTGACAAAACAGCTTTCCACTAGTGATTACTACATTGCAAAGTCAAGTCCACCACCGGTTAAGCTTTAGAAGGAAGTTACTACTTGTGTTTGTTGTGTTTGATATGAACTAGGTGCTAAGTCAGTCCATGGGATCAACAGCATTTGCATGAGCATTCCCAACTCTCTCTGCAGTTTAGGAGAGCCAAAAGCAGCATTAGGTCTCACGATTACAAATTAACACACAAGCCTAATCCATACAAGGTGTTCAATGGACATTAAGATGACCATAAAAATAGCTTAATAAGTAATGTTGCAACTACCTATTTGTTTTCAATATTGAGGCAATTAGGATAAACAATGAAACCTTACCTTTGTTCCTTTAGTGATTCCATTTTTCTTAGATATTCCACTTTTTAAGAGGTTATTCTGTTTCTGATGATGATGATGATGTAGATGTCCATTGCACACAGCACTGGGATTAGCCATCTGTTTAAATTAGTCAGATCCTCAGTTCTTAAGGGTGTCTCGGGTCTTTCTACTGTAAAAAAGGCAGTGGGATGAGAAGATAAAGTTCTTGGTTAAGGCCTGAAAGGTATCCAACTGGTCTGTCAGGATTTTCCAGGATGAGAGGAGGAACTATCTTTTGCAATCTCTTCAAAACATAAAACTTTCTTTCATATAGCTTCAGCCCCAGCAAGCTAGAATGTGAAATACATAGCAGGAGGTGTGCTGTTAAAATCTCTGAAAATTACTGCTCATCGCTGGCTCTTGCATGAACACGGCTCCTGTGAGTCAACAAGACTGCAGCAGCTATCAAGAAGTGGGTGGATTCAGAGGCGGAGACACTTAAAGATACATTACCTCTTAAATACCTCGAAGAGAGAAACTTTGTTTCTTTTCTCCGAATTACATCCAGTGCCGTTGAAACGGCCAAAAATGTTTTGAAAATTTTAGCAGTGTAATCTGTAAAATTACATGGTTCATCTTGCGAAGAGTATATTAACTGAAAACCAGTAGTATTGCCCTGAGTAAAGCAGACAAACACTTCAAAAAATTTCTTTTAATCTCTGCTTATATGAGTAGCATGACAGACACAACATTATACCTGCAAAGAAATGGAAAGCATTTTATTAATAAAATGAAAATTTATCTAGAACTCGATACTACAGACATGTGCACAACTATTCACTAGAGTGAATTGTCCCTTCAAACTCGGTTTGGCCAGTAGTAGGATAAATGGCATGCTATAACAATGAATGAGAAATAGATTTTTTTAAAGCATATTCATTTAGTGTTAAAACAAGTCAGGCTTTAATTACATGCAAAACCACTAAGGCCAACTAACATATATCCTTTCTTTTGTGAAAAAAGATTTTTAATTGTGAAAATGCATATATGGTCTTTGCTTAATCAAATTCTCGTGCTTCAGATTTTAGGGACAAAAAGTAAAAGTAGAAATATCTCTGGTAGCATTTAATAGAATCTCTTCCTCCCAAAATAATTCAAATTAGTGTGGAGACAGATTAAAGGAAAGCTGTATTATAATATAAATTTTGAAAAAAACAGGAGAAAAGGGTGAAAGAATAAAAATACTTGAATTTCTTTAGTTATAGACAATTGCTATGCCATCCTAGCAATGAAATGTAAGTTATATACAGAAAGAGCAGCCCAGAACTTGAGTACATGGAATGCAGGAGATGAAATGTTAAATAAACCACTGTGAAAATACACAGGGAAACACACTGTGTTGGTTTGGAAAATTTATCTTAGACACATATTAAATTGCTAAAATATATTTTCTTCTTTGAAGTAGTTTGCAAAATGAGATATCATAAATATACTAGAAAAATTTGGGTCCTGCTTAAGAGTGATCTAAACTTAAATTAATAAGACTGGAGTATTTTGGGGGAAGAAAATAACCCCTTAACTCATTAAAATGACACAGAAGCAGTAAAACACCAAAATGTTTTGCCTCACAGTTTTACAAGATTCACCATCAGAATGCAGATTTAAAAAGTTTTATCTTTTTTGGTGCTTTTCCTAGGAAAGAATACCTCATTTCTGTATGAATCGGTTTTGTTTAGGTTTCACTAAGGCATCTGTAAGTAAAGCTCACTGACAAATTAATTGTGAATTTGATAATGTCAATTATAGTGGCAAAATAAATTGTTGGTCTTAAGTAGCTAAGAGTTCATATTTGCAAAGAGAAAAGGAGACTGAGATGTGGATAAGCCTGCAGGAAGAATGGTTGGTAATATCTCCTGCGTACCCATCCCCTGTGGGCTGATGATAAATGGAACAAGGTAATGCAAGGCGTTCTCTCTGGCAACCCTCTCCCATCAAGGAGCTTTCTTAGTTTGGGAATTGTGTCCTTGATTGTCACAGCAAATCCAACAGCTGTAAAACATGTCAACTGCTCAGTGAGTTACTGATCATCTTCCCCCTGTTGTGATAAAGGCAAGGACACTTACCACAGCAGTGCTGCTCCCCTTAGCTGCTCCCATGTCCCAGCTAACACCTCTGCCAGGTGCTTTTCCCAACAGGCTCAGCACCTTTCAAGGCAAAAAAGCAATAAAATTAACATATTGTGTCTTTTTTCCCTCCCCAGTTAAGTTCATGAGGGAAGTGGAATCTCCAGTTAAAACAACAGTTCAGATAATGCAAATTCAGTTGCTACTTCCAGGCTCTAGGTCTTGCTACCTGTTTCAAGACCCCTGAAGTACCAGTGTCCTTACATGAATAAAATAGCAAATTAGACATCTTATGGTAATATTAGTTTTCAATGTCTATATTATTTAAGATAACAAACAAATAGAACTTTAAAAATAACACATTTAAATATGAGTTTAAATGAGCAATTAAAAAAATAAACTCAGAGAAGAGCTGCCAATTTGGATGTCTGTTAACCATGATCTAAAAGCCAGGCCTTCTCAAAACAAATACCACTAGAAGCTGACTAAAATTCCTGCCCTGATCCTATTCAGAGCAAAAGTTTTATAGAAGGGATGAGTCTGGCCAAGTACACAAAAATTATCTGTAAACAGAATGTGGTATTTCTCCTGAAGAAAAAACCAAAAAACTAAAGAAATAAACAAACAAACAAAAAAAAACCCCAATGACAACAACACACCCCCAAGAAACATCCCCAAGCTCCCCCAAAACCTAAACAAACAAAAAACCCCACAAAAACCCAACCCAAATGAAAAACTAAGCAGAAAAAACCCAAAAACCCAAATCAAATGAGAAAAAAAAAATCCCCCAAATCATTGTGCCCTTCAGAACTGTATCTTACTCAAAGCCATCTCATCTATTACTCAGGTTTCTGCATACATATCTATCATGTTACCTGTTACCTGCACCTAAATCTCTTACTCCAGTGCATGAGGATCTGTGCTGCCTGGACACTGGAGAAAGGACTCAGTAATTGGCTGCTTTGCAACACCAAAACCACCACTAGCAATAACCTATTTTTATCATTCTGGGAAGTGGGAGGAAATCATCTGCTATGCTGATGGTACAAGAACTGTGTGTATTTAACTGCAGGGGACACCAATCCTACTAAGATTGCATGTGCACTTCTCGTTAGTGGCTTGGGGACTGGTCACTCTTCATACTTTGACAAGAAGATGGTGAATTTCTAAGAATCCCAGCAGACCACACACCATGTTCTACAAAAATGCTACCAAAGTTTCCAAGATGTGACTACAATTACTATAAATCTGTAGGAAAACCATCAATGAATTCCCAGGTTCTAGGTTATGAATCCCCAGGTTCTAGGTTTTATTCCTTGCTTTGTCATCATCCTGTTAACGCCATTGTATTTTTGCTAACTCACACTGAAATCGGGAGAAAAGTATTTAAGTCCATTTTAAATGCTCTGAGACAAACTGCTGAGGAGTATGGTGCAGAAGTGAAGTAAAATATATGCAATTTAATTAGCCAAGGTTTAACAACAGGACAGAAAGAATAGAGAGGGACAGGGCTCTAAGTAGTCCTCAATGTTTGAAGAAAATCACTTTTCTGGTAAAAATTCCATTGTTACATAGGACAGGTTAAAAGGCTGAATGCTGCTGATGCACTCAAGAAACAGGGACAAAATATTCTATTAGATTTTTGGCCCAGTCAGACATATAGTATCATTGTAGTGGTCACAATGTCCCCATTTAAAATAACAATACTGGGTTCACAGAGTTCCCATTCATAATAGCAGTACTGCATTACCTACCAATAAAAAAAAAATGTTGCAAGAAAGCATGAGAGCTCATCCCAGAAAACTGTCATGTCATAAACCAGAAGGATTTAATAGGATTCCTGCTCATCCCAGAGTACAGTTACTTACAGCAGTGTTGTGAAATGGTCTCGCAATCTAATGGAAAGACCTTGATAATTTCTGTTCATTACAGATTCCCATTTACATACTACATGAAACAATAAGGGTCTAAACAAAGACACCAGGTATCTTTATGTTTGTTTTGAGTGGACAAACACCAGTGTCAAACAAGAGCTGAAGAAACTAGGAACCAAAATCTATTCCTCCGTTAAAATCCAAGATTCTAGTAGTGTTTAAATTGGCAGCAGAGCATGACAGTAAAGGAGTACACAGTAAAAAGACCTTGTTTGTTCTCACAATCATTTCCCTTACAACAGAAATCCATCTCATAAATTCTGTGTACCATTGATGACTTATATTTGATATATGTGGACACATGGATGTTGGAGGCAATTCCTGCTTTGGATATGTAGCAGACTTCATGAACAAATAGGGAGACACCACAACAACAAAGCAAGAGCAAGTACCAGCCATCAGCTGGTCAGTCACGCCCAGGGTGTCTTTTGAGTCATCCACATTTCACTAGCACCAGCTATAGACTAAATTTCCCTAAATCCCTACATGGAAGAACCCCCCATCTGTGTTTGCTTCTTTACACCCTAACTAGCAGTAGGTATGTGGAATGCCACATAGGGATATGACACTACACCTGGAAGTAAAACTGCACACCAATACTGAAAGATCCCCTCAACTGCCCTTGCACAACTTGAAGGATACACAAAATGGTTTGATATTGGTCAGAGAATAATCTAGAGCAACTCAGGCCTATGGCACAGGTGGACACAGGCAAGCAGTGTTGTAACAGGGCAGGGCATGGTACAACACGCAGGGCTTCTGTGTCTGGCAGCCCCTTCAGGGCCCTGGGGCTGGCACAGCTCTGCACCTCCTTCTTCTTCATGGGGCACAGCGAGATGACAAGACAAAGCTTGAAAACCTTAAGCATTTAAAGATGCTGTCAGCCTGGTTTCTTAGGCAATATTACCAGAACCAGTTTTCTGACTGTGTCTGGGTGTCAACAAGCTTTGAGTACTTATAGCATCAGGAAATTGTTGGGATTTTCTGTCTGATACAAATATCTGATTGATATATGATACACAAATCCAGTCAGGAATTTCTTCCTAACCTAAGGACAGTTGAAGCACTTGTGACCTTTATCTCCTTTCAAGGATTAAGGCTTCTTAAATTGCACAATTGATACAGTTCTGGCCTTATCTTCTGATACAAAAATAAAATAAATCTGACTAAAATGCCACAATCAGACAAAACCAACATAAATTAAAAAAAAAAATCACACCAAGACAAAAAGAATTGCCATATAGCAACTGAGACCCTGCTGCAAAAATCCAGCATCAAGTGCAAGAGAGCCCAGTGTGCCTTCTGCTCTATCTTCTTGCAATTACAAGGCTGATGTCATTACTACACTCTTATCTTTAAATCTCTCATAAAGTTGAACCTGCAATTTCTTACTCCTTAAGTAAAAAAACTTAGATAGCTAGACCCAGTGATGCCAATAGAATCAGCCAAGCCAAAAGATAAAAAAACACTTTACAAGCACTAGGTAGAGGCAAAATCTCTTTTGTGGGACAGTTCTCTACTGACTTCTTTCAGCAGCAATGTGATCTGTAGCCATGTAACCTCTAGAGCTGTGCAAGGCAGATTTCAGCTTAATTTTCCAAGACCTCTGCCAGTCTGATTTGTTTGCTGAGCTCTATAATTTGCCAAGAACCAGTGTGGTATTCTCATTATTTCCACTGGACACGATGAATGCAGCAGGGGCAGCTCTTTGCCATCTGTTCCTCCTCTGTGTCATCACCACGTTGATTCAGACAAATCATTCTCCACCACAAACATCTGGAACATTAAGATAACTGATACTTAGCCAGGTAGACAAATCTCATTATTATTATTACTAATAAAACTGAACAAAACAGACATAGCTTTAACCTATGTTTAATAATGAAATATCAGTCTCTGAACAGGAAATTATGAAGTGATTTCACACAAAAGTTAAAAGTTATTGCTTATTATTCTTATAATTTAATTTTTCAGTGCTTTCAGAAGCATGAGATTTATGCAGGCCGAGGTGAGAACTCGTAATGCTACTCAGTTGGGAAAAAAAAAATGTAGCATTGCAAAACACCCCATTTTTTAATCTAACAAGTGTCTCTGTTTTGCAATTCTTACTCACTCAATGAAGCACTTCATTGAATTAGACCCCATGAGGTCAATAGCCCTACCCATGCAAATAGTACTCTTCAAAATTTTTTTATTAGCTAAACTTAGATTAGTAGATTATTTGCCTTCCCCGTTGCCAGTGAACAAATCATTTCTAGACTTGCCACAGAATTAGATTTTTGTGTTAAAAGTGACTCCATAATAAGTCTCTGGAGACTTATTTCCTCTTGTCGCTGCCTACAGTTTTGTTATTCACTATTTCAATTTTGTTTGTCCTGTCTCTTAGGGAAGTACAGGTTGAGAGAGAAAAAACCCAAACAAAACCCCAAAACCTGTGTTTTCCAGTTATGGTAAAGGGGTGGTAGCTCTGTTGCCTTATAAAAATTTTGTATTTTCATTCAGTTGCCTCATGATACTTCACTATGGTTGACATTAGATATTTTTACCCTACACTGTCAAACAGATGGAAGAAAACAGAATACTGTTCACTTTACCTACTTAAATATAAATATTCAAACTTTCAAAAGCTTTGTCAAGTCAAGTTTTTTTCTATTTTCACTTGTAGAGAATTTCTTTTGACTATTGAGGGTTTAGTTTCCCTATGGCTTGGCACAAATGGTTGCAATTCTGTTTTAAGCAGACTTCACTGTAATTTTTTCTCAATTTCATGCCTCACTGAAGTCAATGGAGCTCTGAAGAGGCAGATATGAGAATGAAAAGGGGAATGAGAATTGAGAAATTCATTCTAGAAATTGTTGCCAAATTCAGGAAGGGCAACTGTACGAAATTATCTTGAGAGTTTTTTCTGAGAAAGGTGCTTTTTAAAGCTGGTTTAAGACTTACTTTATCATTTTGACAACAGGATTAAATGTTTTTCCTTACTTGAAGTTATTTGTTTTAAAGGTTCAGTGCAGAAGCCTGAAACACCCTGCATTTGTTACAGAAGCTTTAGGAGCACAGTCTGGTATTCCAGAAACACTGCCATGTTTCAGGAGCCACAACTCCAAGAGTTCAGTTCAAAGCTGGTACATATATCAGAAAATAAAATCAATTGAAGGTTTCCCAGATCAGCAGGTCCTATTCAACACAGCTTCAGTCACAAAAGATTTTCATGAAACCCCCTCAAGTTTATTGGAGTCTTTTAATTCTCCTGCCAAGACACTAGAAAACTAAAGTTTCTTTCCTGTGATATCTGTTTGTTTTTATATTCCATGTAATCTCTAACTTTAATATTATGCACACTAAGCTTGTCAGACCTCAGTAAATAATTTTAATCAAATGTTACTATTTTCTAGTCTCTACAGTTCTCTTTTGAAACAAACCCCTATTCAAAGAAAGCATATTTCATATCACTGGAGAAGAGTTGGGCAAGTTGGGCCTTAGAGTACTTTTAGACATGTGTCATTCCACAATCCAGCCATTCATACCTTAGCTGGGGAGGCAAATGTTGCAACTATTGCAGCTACATTTAGCAGACTATTGCTTGCAGTGGATTTCAAAGAAATCTTTCCTACACAGGATAGAGGTCCTGTGCTGCTTTTTCAATGCTGCTAAAATTTCAAGCCATCGTGATCAGCTACAACTTGCTCTGAGGGCAGTGCGTGTCCTTCAGCTCCTGACTGTAGCTAAAACACATCTGAAATTGTCTCTTACCTGGAGTAGCTCCTCTCCTCACCTGCTATGCACTGTGCTAGCAAACAGCAGCTGATGTCATAGAGTTACACACATCATTACAGTTTCTTTGCATAAGGTTTCCTTCTTTTTATCTGCTAAAAATGGAACAGAGGTGACTCATGACTCATGACTGAGACAGGCAAAAATTAAATACTCAGCAGGAAAGGCTCTGCTAGGGCTTCCACTGCCTGAACTGGTTCATCCATGGGATAGATGTATTCCTGGTACCACCTCTGCCTCTTGGACAATGCCACAACCGTGGGGACCTGGCTGGATTCCCCACCCCAGCCTCTCCCCAGTGCCATGCATTCACCATGGCAAAAGCAGTGCTGGTGCAAGGTCTTCACCTGGCTGATGGTCCAGAGCTTCTGCTCATCCCCTTTACCATGGAGCCTGGCTGTGGTACTCCTGCCAGTCTATGGAGGACACATCAGCATCACCCCCAGCAGGGTGGGGGAAGGTTTAATAGACTGTTGTCATTGAAAACAGGTGTACAGAGGAAAGGAGCAGAGCAGGGTTTGAGAACTGTCAGGAGAAATCCTCTAGATCAAGGTTTACTATTGTACTTCTGTGAAAGAAATGCCAGGGAAAAGCCCTTACTCCTCCCTTCCTTCCCACAGCAGCTGCCATGCTTCAAACTGCAACCTTTGCCAGTCCTAGCAGCCAGTTTAGCTCGTTAAGATTTCTGGTCCTGGTAATGAAGACAGCTGAGCCATGGCCCTTTGACTGCTCTCTTCTGTCTGATGTGTGAGGCAGTGGTGGAAGAGATCTGACAGAAGCATTTGTTCATGGGGACCAGTTTCTACAGCCCTGGGAGCCAACTGACATCAACACGTGCCTACAGGATGTGCTACTTGTCATGGAAGAATTTCAGAATTACCATACTGTTTTTAGCTTTTTAAAACAGTGTGACAATTATATCTTTATCACTGGATTTCTGAGGCCAGGAGACACCACCAGTCATTAGATTCAAGACTAGAATAATTAAATTCAAGATTAGTAGTTTTACTCAGACAGTGTAGCACTCTCCTGGACCAAAGCCTGGGGCTCTATTAGTGATCTGAGTTTGACTAAAAGATGTGCAAGGAAAATTCTCTGATGCAACTAGAATTGCTCAACAGTGGGAAATGTAACACCTTTGCAACATGTTCAAAATTACCCAGGATCAGATTTTGATGTTTAAGACAAATGAACACACACACACACACACACACACACACACACACACAGAATCATCAGTTCTGTATTAAAAAAAAATCTAGAGAGGAAACAAAAAAATCCTGTAATCACTCTTGCAGTGAGTCATGGCCTTCTCCTTAAGAAGATACATGTGCCTCTACAGGGCTTTGCTGACTTCTGGCACCCTGTCCAGATTAAGATTTATACCTGGGTCTATCTAGGCCTAGTTTATACTTGCTTTTATTCTTGCTATTTAATTCACTATCTTACTGGATTTGATAAGAAACTTATATATCAGCTCTGACACTAAGCACAAGAAGTCTCACACCAAACCCACCTTACACATGCTGCTTAGGGAAATACTTTAATTAACTTCAGGAAGTAATTAAAGATAAATCCCAGATTTCATATACAATAGAACAGGAAGGAAGTCATCCACACATTTGCTCCTTCCCACATAAGCTTAATTAGAACTGTCAGTGGGCTTCACAAGAATTCAAACCACTGTTCACTATCATGACCTTTTGATAACACAGAATACCTTTAACTTAAGTCTTTTTAACAAAATAGTCACTCCCAGAATACCAAGGCTTTTCCTGCAGACATCCTTGCCTTCCTACAGTTCCATACATATTTTGACACTTCCAATCAAATCAATGCAGCTGTTCACAATATAAAGTTAAGGCTTAAAATAATTGCTTATAAATTACACCAAAAATCCTGACCCTTCTCATAGCATTCCTCAGATCATGATTATTAAACATGGTTACAGTCTGGATTTTAAGGAGTTTTCTCTCCAGGGTTGCCATGGCCTTCCTAAGACCTCATGTTGTACCTCTGTTGCTCAGCATCACTGTCAGCAAAATACAAGTTATTTTGCAATCTCTTAAAGGTATGAGACAGGAAATTATACTGAATGAACACCAGTAAAAAGCAAAGACTTTTGGGTGAACAGTAGCTACTGTGGCAACAAAAGTCAGGATACTGCCATGTTAAGTCTCTCTTCTGACCTCACAGCATATATGATAATGTTAGATCTGTATTTTATTAAATATTGGCATGTCCCAAATCATTCAGCAGAGCTGTGAAGGCTTTCTAGTCAGTTCAAAGCTGGTTCTCTTAACTTGTATTTACTGGACTAACATTTGAGCTAGATATTGGGAGAAAATTCTCTTCTTATACTCAGCATCCCAACAGACACAGTTGTTTCAATAGCCTAACAGGCTCTAATGTTTTTTTTTAACCTGTAGATCCAGCTCCAGAAGCAATGGAACTTTGTGATAGTAGTGCCTTTTTTTTTATTGTTTTTTTTTTCCTTTTAAAATAACTTTTAGTCATTTTAGTAGTGCTTTTTTTTTCTTTTAAACTGACTTCAGTGCTTTTTCTACTTTCATATGGTCTTCTACAGGCACAAAGATAAAATCATGGTATCTTAATGAAAGCTGAGATTATAAACAGCTGTGGGAACTAGGCTTCAAAATGAACAACCAATATAGTGAGACCCATGTTGAACCTGAATCCTTGGTAATTCTGGCTGTGCAGCATTTTGTTATTTTCATTATCCTCTGAGACCGACTCCTAGCGTTCTAATAAAATCAAGTTAGTAAACTGCATTTCTAATTTTCAACTGACCTTCTATACTTGAATTTTATTTTCACACCTTAGTTACAGATAAGAAGCAGCTCACATTATTATTTCTGCTGCCTTGGGAATTAATAATTATATTTAATAATTTTTTTTCCTATGTTTCAATATTTCTTTTGGGTCAAACCCAAGATCGTTTAGCAAGTTTTTCCTATACACTTAAACCCACTCTAGTTGACTTTTTTTTCTTTTTTACCTTTTCAATTTGTCTCTAGAGGGCAAAGATCCCATAACTGATAGACCATTTTCATAGTGAGAGAAAGAAGTTCAAATTCATTCTCTGCCAGATTCGTAACAGAGATTCTCATCTCCTTTCTGTACCAGGGAATTAAACCACCAAATTCACTGCTTACTTTCACTCTCTGCCCCTATAGCCAAATAAAATTTTATTCACATTTCCTCAGGGAAAATCTTTCAGTGAAACAGATGCAGAAGGGTACAGAAATAAGTACTAGTTTGGGGAAAAAAATTCAGTACTTCCTGAATATTTTTTTTTACCTCAGAGCTTTCAAATTTTTAGCAGTTCATAGCAGGGGATTTTTTTTTCTTTTAAAATAAATATATTTTAAAGTCACTTATAAATCCACAGAATCTGGCCTTTGAATATTTATTTTCTTTATCTGAAGACTATTTAGATATTTTTTCCTGAAGTGCACTTCACTGTGATCCATTAGTACTGGAGTCCAGTGAGCCACTGAAATAATATACATTGCAAGGTGTAGGCTCTTTGCTGCAGCTGTCCTGGGGCCACTCTCAGCACCTTAAGCTTCATAACCAGCAGGACTAATGTCAAACAGAGCTCAATGAGGCACAAGAATTCACCAAAACCTGGAAGAGCACTGGGTGGGTGTAGCTATTCCACCCATTCCAGTCCTTTGTCAACTGTGTTAGACATCCAGAACTAGAACAAACATTCCAAAACTAGCACAAAGTGGTGCTTTTCCTGGGACACTGCATGGAGTCAAGATATTTGCCTAAGCATATATTTAGTGTGCATTACTTTCTGTTCCCAAGAACACTCCCACCTAGTTAGAGATGTGAAGGGTCATTTGCATGATTAGCAAAAACCTGCTATGCAAAACTGGAGGAATAAAGGACCTTAAAGCAGCTTGGATGAACGAACTTGTACTGACCTCTGATGGTTGGGAAAGTGTATGAAACATGGTCCTGCAATTATTTGTGTTCCTTAGGAGCTCCAGTGCTCTAATTAAAGTAATGATGACATGACAAGAAGGAAGAATTTTTGAGGTGGAAACCAAATTATTTATAAGGGTGTCCAGGGATTATTTTTGCTTTGCATCACCATTCTCTTTTGAAAGCATGGTGCATATGTATTATTAAGTGTTTACAAAAAAAAAAAAAAGAAGTTATTTTCAGTGGGAAGTTGGTTTTTCTGTCTCATGTGTTTGGAAAATTCCCATGAATGTTTTATTAAAATAAACCTTATCTCTTCTTCATAAATGATTTCACAAGGCAGAAAACAAAAGCACACGAGCATGAAAAAGAATTACTGTCACAATTTCCACGGCTGCTGATTTCACAATACACTAGAGAAGATCCAGTTGCTAGGGCTGCTAAGTCAGAAGAAACAATTGTACTTAAATCACTGTCAGCATGGTAGAAACTACCTTGTGATTATTGGAATGGCCCAGCCTGGGCCACCAAAAGGTGTAGGGGGCAAGGGAGAAGCTGACTTCATTCTGACAAGATTTTTCCCTTGTGTTTGTCTCTGATGCAAACTCTTAGAATTTCTAGAGCTTTACCCTGTGCCCCTCCTTTAACAGAGCCTTATGGGCAGCAGCTTTCAAGAGTGAGACATAATCCACACCTGTTAGCCTGTCTTGAGCAACAAAGGTAAAACCTTCTTCTTATCTTGGTTTTGGGGTCAAAGGCAAAGCCTGGATAAGGTTATTAACAGAACCAAACATATTCAGGATTCCTGGGAAATTATTCCATTCTATTAAAGAAATTGGTTTGGTTTTGTTCCAAAATTTCTAAGAGTCTTTTTTTATCTTTCAGTAAACATGAAGCCCCCATCACCATGTCTGTCAAAGCTGTTTTACCTTTCCCTTGCCATCAACGCAAACACAATATATCAATTCTCACATCCCACTTCAGATTTCTCTGAGAATGAAGTTATTCATGCAGGATAAAAGTTGTACTTTCCTCTGGCATTAAGGATCAGTCCTTCTTCCCCAGAAGCTTTTGGAAGTGAATACCTCCAGAGACCTGCAGTCAGCAATTTCAAAAACAGGTCATTTAAATTAAAGAGAAAAATCCAGACTTTATAGATTAAAATGGAGGCAAAGTAATGAAATTCATATTAAATATAATGAAATCAGAGCCAGTCTAGACCTTTTTTTATCACAATTTGCTGATGAAGCAAGAGTAAAACCTTACCTAGCAGAAATGCCAGCTTCTCAAATCCAGCTCAAAATCTGTCAGGCACCTCCCCTGAAACTGTAAACCTTTTCCTTCCATTCTTTCAGGGGCCTTGTGCTCAGGTAAGAGGACTCTATTAGCAAGTGGGGTGTGAGGAATATTCCTATTCTAATAGTTGCATACACATAAACTGGAATGCCTTTCCAACTGAATTGTCCATTGAGTTTGGACTCAGAGCACAAGATTTACCTCCTGTACACATTGAGAACATTTCTCCACATTAAGGTATATTGTCACATCAAAGAATGATATTAAACCTCTGCTAGGGACTGGAGAATTCATAATTAACAAATTTTCCTTATCCAGCTTTAAACTCTCAGAGAGTTACAACCTGAGTGGCAGCATTCAGCTCACAGTAAGATCTGTAGGGATGTTAGCAAGCTGGCCTGCCTCAGCTGGTGCCCTTATCTTTCCAGCTCTATCAGTTCAGCATTAGCTGAACCTCACTTAAAACAGAATATTGATCTCCTGTTGAAAATGTGGGATCAATGCATCCCAACCAGAAGCTGAGGGGTGGGAAAGAGCCCAAGGATCTACAGTAGTGGTCAAATCCTTGGTGTTTGCAAACAGTTTGCAGATCCCCACCAAAACAATCAGAGGTGACAAATGTTCACAAAGGATGTGTGACACAAAATACAGCAAACAGATCATCAGTGCAGTTCAACCACTGTAGCCTTCTGCCCCATTATTTAGCATAATCAGTTATTGTGGTTCAGGCACCCTTGCCCCTTGGCCTTTATCTTTTACAACCAGTGGTTGTATTCCCTTCTTGTGATTTCACTGATCTACAAAAGGATATGTGAAGAACTTAGAGAAAAAAAACCCCAAATTAATTTACATCCATTTAAAATTACATTAGAAATAACAGGGGACCATTTATTTCACTCTAATTTTAATTAAAATTCAATCTATCTGTGCTCAGAAATGTATATGATGTGATTTTCAACAGTGGCTCAATTTTCCCTAGCTTTAATTGTAATTTGCTACAGAAGGGACAAAAAACCCACAAACAAACAAACAAACAAAAACCCCACAACAACAACAACAACAACAACAACCAAACCAAAGACCCAGAGACTTCTAGAAAATTGAAAATTGTAGTTTGTGCCAGTTAAGAGCACAGATAAAATCTGATAAAATTTCCATTGAAATTGCTGTGTTTTGGAGCTCAATCCTAAGTACCAGCATGCAGCTGTATTGGCTATTGACAGCAGCAATATGTGAGAGGGTCACAAAATCCCTGCCCAAATACACAGCACCACAGTACCATATCAAGAGCACTCCTTCATGTTATCACTTGAAAGAGATATAATCTGCTCAATCATTAGACTGTGGTAAGAGAGAGAGCCAGTATATGCACTATTTTGTCTGTATCTAATAAAAAATCTGGAGACAGACAGCAGAGTAAAATTACCTATTTTTTATTGGGAATTGAACCTACCTAAATGCTCCCAGATCCTGGCATAGTTCAAAATAGTCCCAGTTCAAAATAGAAGCCTGGCAAAGTATCTCAGATGGGAAAGAAGTGCTGGTCAGCCCCTCAGCACAAATGGCAATGATATGTGACTTGTCTTGTTTATCAAAGCATAAATCTGTGTCAGGAGATCTGGGACAGTCAAAGACCCAGTTATTGATTGTTTCATTTAATGATCTGTATGATGAAAAAGGATTTTAGTAAAAGCCAATAGCCTACAAACCATAAAGATCCAAGATACCTAATTCAAACTTTACCATAACCCTGAGTATTTAAAGATAAATTATTACCTTCACTTTACAATGTAGACCTGAAGGTGTCACACAAGCCCAGGGACAAGCAAGTCTCCTGTACTACACTGCCACACATTTAGAGATCAGCTCTGCATTTGCACTCCCCAGGAAGTGCATCAGTGCTGAATCCATCCCTTTGGAGAGCACCTGGCTACATGTTGCTGCAGCCCAGAATTGCTGCTTGGGAAAAGATGCAGAAATGCTCTGTCCAACCAGAAAGGTGCTGATGACAGAGCCCTGCCTGTGTCCCTGGTGTCTGCAGCACTCCCAGACCCATTTTCCCAGGAACACATTTCCCTCTCAGTGGAATGGTGCTCAGCCTGAATTTTGAGTGTGCACAAACACCCTCTGCCCTCACAGGGAGCACTGTACTCGCTCCTGCCCTGGCACTGGGACCAAACAGGTTTCTGCACAAGCCAACAGATGGCTGTCTTGCATTTCTTTCCATTAAAAACCACATTTGCTACAGAGAAACAACTGTCACTGTTCTCTGCAATCCATTTCCCAGCAGGATTCTACATGATTTCGCAAAAAGAAGGAATAAGAAAGTCTCTAAACCATTCTACCTTGTATATGGAAAAAATCTTAACTATGACTTGAGCGCTGCACTATTTAAATATGTGACTGCTGTACTAAACATTCCTTTTTTCTTATTAGGCTTCATCAACTACTATGCCAGATTATTTAAAAAAAAATTATTTAAAACTTTTCAGTCTATCTATATTCAGCAAAATTAAACAATACATGCACATGGAGATAATCATCATCCAGCACAACTAGGGAAGAATACCTGATCAATACTACCTAGGAAATAAAAAAAATGGCTCAATAATTCTGCCTGGCCTTCACAATCTCTAAGTCAGCAGTTATTTATAAAGCCTAGGCAGACTTGGCTGAATACCACAAAAAATAATGAATAATTTTGTCATAAGCACTGTCAGCTCTTTCAGTTATTACTTGTGGCTTGTTATTAATGACTGTATATGCGTATCTGCATGACAAATGTTTTTTTGCCCTGAAGATGTTTATGAATCCTGAATACTTTGCAAATAGTCGGTGAATAATTATTCATGTTGAAAAGTAATATTGCAAGTCATTATGGGTTAGGTATTTTTGGTGATTTTCTCATTTTAAGACTAAATTATCTAATCACAGTGTAGAAACAGAAGACTTGAGTAAGCAGACAAATGAAATGCCTGAAAAAAATTACCAGATTCTTAAAGAACCAGCAGCAGGGGATTTATAAAAAACCTTTATAACAACTCCTTTTTTTCTTAAGTGGAAAATATTAGAATTTTTGAGAAATTAACACATTTATAGAAAACCTGATCAGTTTGGGAACAGAAGAAAAAAACAATTAGTTCAATAGTTCATCAAGAATGACATTGAACACTTCTAGTCTATAATGGACTTAAAGATCTACAATAAATCACCATTTTCAGAATAAAATTCCCAATCTACATAGAAAAATAGTTCCAAAATAACTATTCTAGGATAAAATCAAGAATCCTGATAAAAATGTTTATGGCTCAGCCATTAAGATAACAGAAACACTGTCACACAATTAACACATCAAATAAATTATTACCTCCTCTGAAGAGATGTTGAAAGGAATTTATAGCTCAAAGTTGCCAAGGTAATCATTCTAAACAAATATGTTTGGGAAAACACCATTGATAAAGTCAAAAGAGAAAGGAAAAGTTAAATGTGTCAAGTACATTTTCTGCTGTTTCTTACTTCCCTTAACACACTATTTCTCAATATGCAGTTGCTAGGATTACAAAATTGGGCTTCCAGTGGAAAGAGAGCAATGATGGTTAAGCAAAAGGTTCTGTTAAGACATAAAATAAAAATCTGTAGTTACTTACTTTGGAGAGAGTTCTCATGGTATCAAATCCTCATCTTGTCTTTTTCCTCAGTCTTGAGAAAGATTTTTTTTTTATGTGGTAGAGGTCAAACATGAGCATGAGTTCAGAATCAGAGGAAGAGACCGATGATGATTTTGTAGAATGATTTTTTGTGGAGTGTCACCAAAGTTCAACCTCCCAAAATTGCCAAAGACTGTGAGGATTATAATGAGTACATTCACATGCTGGAGAGCAAGAACAGGCAGAACACCAGGGATGTGACATTGATTACAGTCACAATACTCCTGAGGTCTTTTTGGTTCCATCCACCCTGACACTTCATCCTGCAACAACACTTGGGCACAGGAGAATGAATAAGAAACTCATATTTCTTCTGCAAATGAATACAGTCTCGTGTTTACTGGGGTGTATTTTTTGAAAGCATATACTGCACAGCAGGTTAGTAATCAAAGGGCAAGTATTTTTGTGTAGCAGTAAAAGGAAAACAATGACCAGTTTTGGTTTGTTTTTTTTTTTCTGGAAAAATATGCAGCCCACATTTATATGACAGCAGAATGAATTAAAGAGTAGTATATCTGTGAACAACCACAGGTAAATTGTTCCTGGCCTAGTACTTGACACAGCTTGCAGCCTAAGGCAAATTTTATTGTTTACACAGTGGGGACTTACCAAGCAAACACCAAGACCATCTCTGTTAAAAACCAAGTTCTTTTCAGACTCTCAGCAACTTTTAAACTATGGTCTCATTATCTTGAATACAGAAGATAGGTAACCTTGCATACAATGTGCTCTTTCTTGTAGGACGTTATTTATTCAAACAGAAAAGTTTTCTGTAGACAGAATGGTGGGAATTGTCCAGATTACTGGGTTCAGCTGAAACAGCACAGCTTCTTCACAGACACTCATCTCCACATGTGGCTGAGAGAGACTGACAGTGTCTCCTCAGAAGCTGAGTTATCATCCACAGAGGAACAACTACAGCCAGGTCTCCTTAACATACTCTAAGGTTACCTTGGCATCTAGATGAAACTTAAAATCTTTAGCAGCCAAAAATAACTTGTGGCATTAGCAGTAGAGAAAAGTAACATCATTCCTTATATGAGTATTGGAAAGGTCACTGTGAAATATTACCAAGACCCCTATCAATATTAGTACCTTTTCATTCCAGTCTTGATGGATCCTATTCACAGCTTCTGCTAAGCAGGGTGCATCTCATATTTATAGCTAATGCATTCATAATGGACCTGTTAAACCTTTCCTTCTTACTTGAATTTGCTCTCATATCACTTTAACTTTGCAATTTTTCCCTGGAGTCTCCATCCCTTTTTACCAAATTCCCATCCGCTTCTGAATGTTGTAACTTTTTATGTTTCTGAGTTGAAGGTGAGCAGACTAACACCACATTTCTAGATATGGACTGAACATCTCATCCTGTCTCAAAGTCTTTAAGACAGTGCTCCTCACACTTAGAGCTCTTGAGTTTCTGCAGTCACTCACAGCCCTGCCCAGGAATAAGCTCTCTATTGGGACATTTTTCACAGTTGCTGATATAGGGGATGTACAGACTGCATTCCTTAACCTCCTTATCATGATTTAGCTTCATAATCAACATCCCAGTGTCACTGGAGCTGACTTAAAAGACACAAAAGGGGCAACTGTGCTTTGGCTTCATGTCTGCACACTTACCCCTCTGCCCATTTTAGGAGCGTTGGTAAGATTATGTTGCTATGAATAGATTTTTCTCTATATGTACTTATTCTTGGCTATTTCAGATTAACTGGCAAACCACAGGAATCTCATTCCTAGATAAAAAAATGGTCTTGGAAGATTCTCATGGTGCCCACAATCCAGCAGGTCTTTGGCAATACCTAAATGGATGAAGATTGCACAGGTTATTACAGAAATTGTGTAGCAGAGGGTCTGTGTGATAACAGAGAGATGATAACAGCTGTCATAGGAAAGAGGTAATTTAGAGGTGCAGGAAGTTCACACATATCTACACCCAGTCATAGAACACATATCCTTCCTTAAACAGGGGAGCCATTCTGGATCTCTGCTTTCATACTCTTCAGGAGAGGAGAATATTTATTGTGGAGGAACCATTTACAGAAGTAACAACGCAGCTGGAGAAAACACCCTGTTTTTCTAAATGGAGTATGTTCATAAAAATATCTTTAAGCAAGTCATACTTTGTGTAATGATACTAATAAAAAACCCAAAACTTTCATACACTTAAAAGAAAAAGAGAAAAATGTATGGAAGTAAAAAATAAATCACACTCATGACAGAAAGAAATTCCAGTATTATCTTCAGGTTGGAGAAAATAATCATAATTTCCTTCTTCTTTTTCATTAATATTTGTCTTCTTTTACTATGATGTGCTTGCTAATAACATGTCTAAAAATGATTCTGAATACCTGTCTCCATCCAGTCACTTCCTGGAAAATGAATGAACATTCTCTGTTTCCTGACTGAGACAGCAAACTGACAAGGAAAAACACATCTAACAGGTGCTGGTGCATATTCAGCCTAAGAATGGTAACAGTCAAAATTGTCCCCACAGAAGTAAAATGAAAATGTTTCCAGAAGATAGAAATTCTGTGGTCCCCACTACAACCAACACGCTTTAATCCCTTCTAGAAGAGATCTGATTAAAATTAAATCTAGAGAAATCCCCAGCTATAAACTGAGATACACTGCTGGAGAAGCTTATTCACTCAATCAACATAAAGTCAGTGTACTTGTATACTCTGTGTATCTGCTTGTTCTAAAGGCAGTGATAAAGTACATGTTGACTACAATGGAGCAGAGCTGACCAGACTATGGCACTGCCCACTAGGAAATACCACTCATGTGTAATAAAACAACAAAGAATTAGGACAAAGAAGGTCTATATTCATCTCATTGATCTTTTTTAAATTTCCTGTGTGGGTGAAAAAAAAAACAAACAAAAAAAAAGGCATGCCATCCCTTTGTATCAGAGTTGTCAGATCAAAACCAAGGCAAAACCACTTTATATTTCTTCACTTCTCTTATTAGTCTAAAAGGGGTAAAGAAGATTTATCTCCATCTCTTATTATCCTGAACACCATATTTGTAGAAAAATAGAATTATAGAATGGTTTAGGTTGGAAGGGACCTTAAAGGTCATCTAGTTTCAATCCCTTGCCATGAGCAGGAGCATTTTCCACTAGGTCAGGTAGCTCAGAGCTCCATCTAACCTGGCCTTGAACACTGAAAATCTGTTCCAGTGTCTCAACACCCTTACAGGAAAGAATTCCTTCTGTTTATCTAACCTATATCTCCCCTTTCAGTTTGAAACCATTAGTCCTTGTCCCATCATTACAGTTCCTGTGGAGTCACTCTCTGGCTGATTTGTAGACCTCCTTCAGACACTCAAAGGCTACTCTGAGGTCTCCACAGAACTTTCTTTTCTTGAGGCTGTACAGCCCCAACTTTCTTAGCCTGTTCATAGCAATGAAGTGCTCTTGTCTGCACCCAACCCTGGGTGCACAAGCCTAAAACTGCTGATTCTGACGCCAAGCAAAGGTGAACAAAACCTGAACTGACACCAACAAAATCTGAACAAGAAAAAGTAAAGGGTTGTGTGAGTGCCTGGGAACAGGGCAGCTGCTGGACACGTGGCTGTGGGACTCATCCTGTCCATTTGCACAAACAACCTGAATTTAAACACCTATGAAGCAGAAGCAGAGCTGTGACACCAGAGAAGATGGAACAGGCTGCTGTAGTTTTCCACTAAGCCAGCTCTGGTATCTCTCCTCTGTGCTGTGGCACTGATGTTTCCTTTGTTACGGGCAGGACATTGCTCATCTCTCTCTCCCCAGGTACAAATGTCTTACAAGTCAATTCTGTGGTTAATACAAGCTGACAAAAGGAGGTTTTATGTGCTGCACAGCAATACCACTGCCACTCACTCGAACAGAAGATACTCCAAGGGCAGCCTGCTCCTGTGTGACACAACAACTGCTTTGCCAAACAGAACAGATGACTTGCAGTGGTAATGCTGATTTTTTTCTCTGAGTCCCTCAGCTAGACTGTTAACTTCTCTCTTGTGGCAGATGTGCAGATTAATCACTATCTCAGCCTGCAGCGGTCCAGCTAATTTAAACACAGATGCACTGTGGAGAGTACAAAGCCTGGAGGAAGAGGGAGGGGAAAGCTTTGAAGGAAGCACAGCCTGCTAATATCTACAAAAACTGAACAAGAAATAGACAAAACTAAATTAGCAATCTATTAAAAATAAATTAATGACATCTGCAAATGCAACAATCTAAAATAATCACTCTAATAGCAGGGTCTCTGGTGAGTGTTAGTGCTTAATTTTTTTCTTGTATTTGATGAAGACATCTATTAATTAAAAATATTTGTGCAAGGCAGAGGCTTGACAGGAATACTCTGAGCAGCTGTTCTTAAGGGAGCTTCTTCTATTAATCAGCTATTCTAGGAGAAAATGCCTCCAGTATATGCAATGAAGGCAATATTGTACTTCAATAAATCGTATTTAAGGCCTGTGCTTTCTAAAAACTCTCTGCAACTAGAATTGGATGAACTAGGCTGCTTTCTACAGATGATATAATACATTTTTCTTTCCATTGTTTAGTTGGCTTGAACTGAAAGGAAATCTTCATCTTCATCTTCATCTCCTCCTTTTTTACTCCCTTTTATTGCTGATTGAATTGTTGAACATCAAAGAATGAAAGAAGATTATCTGATATGTTTGAATGCATTGTTTAAATGAGGAGGACAAAGCTAAACACACATTCAATAGGAGGTATGAAAATATTATCAGACATTGAAGCAGGGACAAACCAAGACTGTGTGTCATTAATGAGGCTATTCAAAGTAATTTTGATGAAGTTATGACTCTATTGTCATCCAGGAATGAAAAGAAATCACTTATAATTTAAAAAAAGAATTGTTAATCATTATGCAGCTCTCTGGGGCACTGACTTTTTTAGAATTTTCTTCTTTGTCTCCTGTCCTCCCCTTTTTCCTATTCTTTTTTTCCCCCTCTCATCTTTTCACTGCTATAAAAACAGAGAGGATTAGAAGTTGTCCCTGATAACATTTCACTGCAAGGTTGTTAGCTTTGTCTTTCAGCATTTATTAGATTGAACTCTGCATGAGGCACCTGTTGGGTGATGAGAATAAATCAACAGAAGGTCACACATGGGTTGGTATTGCACTCTTGCCTTTTTAAGCCTGTTGGGAACTCACTGCTTTCATATACAGGAACAAATGCTGGAAAGAGAGCAAACCAGGCCTGTTCAACTCTATTTCATTATGGGAATTACCTGTGAATTGTGTAGACTCCTTAAAGAAAAGTTAGGGTAAAGTCCTGTTGCTCACGTTGCCATAATTAACTTAGGCTAGCAAGGGCAGGAGTCTCAGGTCATGACACTGGTTAAGCAATGCACAGTTCAGCTCCTCTGCCACAGCTTTTGTGATGCTGCACAGAGAAATGAGCACTGCAAAAGGGCACTCAGAGAAATAAACACGGAAGGTGATGGATGGATGTAGCTCTCCCAAAGCTTTGATAAAAAGGCCTGGCTGTGCAGTCCATCACATTTGCTAAGTCAAAGATGGGTGGCATAAAAGCAAGTGATGGATGTGTTAAATTGCTAAAAATGGATTGGGGCACAGCCTAGGACTTGGACTTAGTGATTTCTTTTGCTTATGCTACTGCTATGGTAAAACACTGTGGCCAGCCAAGTGGGAACAACAGAAGCCCCCTCAAGCCCCCTCACTCTTTTAATTCAGGGGACAGAGCTAAAGTAAACTCTGGAGTAAATAACATTTATCTTAGAGAGGGGAAAGAAAATAAAATACATTTTATTTTAGCACACAACTTGATATACACCATGGCTTATGAGAATGTCCAGTTACCCATGCCCTGTACAAACTACACACAAGAAAATCTGTTTCTCAGCAAGGCTGCCCATTTCTTTAACCCTGCAGTATATCCATACAACCACCTCTTGAGCAATGGAACACTAAATCAATTCCCACTTTGAGATTGGGAGGGAAAGGGATGCAACCCTCCCAAATCTAAAAGCTTTTCTCATCTGGCAATCAACTGCCCCATCCCAAGAAGGTGCATGAAAGGAGAATTCAGGACTGAGGAGGCCAGAAAGAGGAAGCAAGGGCTGTTGTGCTCCAGTCCCTGTCCTAAGTCATGCTTATACATTTAGATTAAACATAGCTAAGTATCTTGGACTTTGCTCATTTTCTCACATGCCCAGAAAAAAAACCATAAACATTCCTCCTTCCTTTCTTCTGTATGACCTCCATAATCCTGACATTTTTAAAAATCATATTTTTTTTTCTATTATTAAAGATACCTGTTATTGATACATTCACAGTATTTTGCATCTGTGTCCAGTTATATCTCCTTTTCCTTTAATTAATAAAAGACATATTTAGATATTTATCCCTTGGGTTTTTTTAAAATCAGATTCAGTGTTTGATGAAATATTTCTTTTTCTTATATTATTTTTTTCACTCATCCCTGCCCCTTTGAACTCCAGACAATGCCAAAGTCAAAGCACAGCCAGAACATCTTTTTATGTGCTAAGTGAAACCATTAAGAGTTGGAAGTTTAATTCATTCTTTTCAAAGCTTATGACAAAGCTTCTACTGGTTTCAGTGAATATAACAGTTTTCCAGATTATTTCAATATATGAAGAGAAAAATGTTACAGTGCAATCTACTGTAATTTTAAATAGCTTTAAGGAACATTCAAATTTCAGGTGGTTATAAAAGTCAGGTAAAACCCCCTCCATTTCTAACCCAGGAGGACAGTTTCAAATGTTGATGAATAAGATTACTTTTTCCATAAACTCACCCATATTCCAATTTCAGTTTTACAAATTCCATATGTACTAGCATGGTGAAAATATATATTTTGCAGCTTTGAGAGATTATTCCAGTAATAATCAGTTAAGAACTCCCAAACCTTTAGCATTTGCCCATCATTAAGATGCAGCATAAATTGGCCTATTCCCCAGGCATTTAGTTCAACAATAAATTCTGATGATACCAGCACATTAAGCAGCAAAGCAAAATAGATAATAGGAAAAATATGAATTATCATTTTGTTAGAGAGCTGGCACTATTAATGTTTTTCCAGTTCCATTGATGCTTGCCATGCTGCATATAACATGCAGTGCCAGCTCAGCAGTTCATGTAATTTGTAATTTTTCTGAGTTAATGGATCTGTGTACATTTTCTCCCCAATGATTGTGACCCAAAGTTTAGACATGACATTGCTTTGATAAATTTGCAGTATAAAGATGTCGACATGACAGGCAAAAGCCTCATTGGGAAGGCAGAAAGAAAGACAACTGTAGTCTGTCAGCACAGGTGAAAGAAGAGGGGCTGAAGAACACAATAATAGTGATAAGTAGCAGAATTTTATTTCACTACCTAGGGGAGATCTGAGGGGTTTTGCTGGCCATTTTACAATTCTTTCACTTGACTTGTTTACTGATGGAAACATTTGCCAAGGAACTTTGGAAAAATAATGATATATGAACAATCTGTTGCGGCATATTGTAGTGGTGGTGTTTGTGCTGCTATAGTTACCAAGATTTGGCATGAAGTTTCTGGGTACCTCCATGCTCAAGTCAGATGGTTTTCATATTTTTTGTAACATTTCTTATGTGAAGAAAAGCCTCAAGATAATTCTGTGTCAAGGAAAAGAAAAAAGCATGCTCAGATAAGGAAAGAAGCAGAAGGTGGGAAAAGAACCAAATGCATTTCAAGATGAGGAAGAACAGGTGCAATCTTCTTTTCAAGGTGAGAAGAGTATTTACAGGATACTCACAGGTTTTATGTAACTGCAAAATGAATCAGGTTATGCCAAAAATGCCTTGTGATTTTTTTACTTTAGTTTGATTTCTGATCTGACACTAATTCTGTAAGGCTGGTTTTCACTGTGTGATAAGCTTAGAGCAGAACCTCATGCTCAAGTACGTGAAGTTCCACATGGCTCTGCTGTGGTGGGACACAGAACCACCCACCCAAAATGTGGCAGTATTAGCAAACGTGTTAGAAAGAAGTCTAGAGAGGAGCTGAAGGACAGGGAAAGAGCAAAAAGGTAATAAAATACAACAAAATTGTTGATGATTAAGCAAACAATAAGAAGAGAAAATACCATATAAAAGTTAGTCATGAGGGAAGCTGGGAAGTGATAAGTGTGGTCAGAATACTGGTGTACATTATTCCATTTGAGATCCCTGCCATCACACCCTAGGGCTCTGTATACAGGTAGTTCCCAGTTCAGCTGAGTCCTTATGAAATACTAACTTTCTGTCAGAAGAAGAATACTCTGCCTCCCTCTTCCCAAACTACAGCCCACACAGAAGATCCTATGCTCCTGCCAGGCATCATCCTAAACACAGGGAAAAATCTTACTGACACGTTAGATTAATAAGGCATTTAGCCAGTGTTATGGAAGTCTTCACTGCTTGAATGTCATGTCTTATCACAGTTCTGCAACAATTTTCTTGACACTTTGAACTTTCCAGAGGTCTTTCTGAGGGAGAAGGAGGCTGAAAGGAGAGTATTACAGTGCTGTTAATGGACCTATTAACAATCACACTTGTTCTGTACTTCTTGGGGAAGACAATATATAGATAATTCTGTTTGCTTTTACCATTTTTCCTTTCAAAGTGGTTTAGAAGATGGATGCATAGAAAAGTTGACTATAGCAGCTTCAAAAATAACTGAAAAACTACACAGTGTATGTTTAACCAGCAGAATTGATTAACAAAGGAAAATATAGCAAGAGGTTTGTTGTGATTAAGTGGGGTTAGACATGTACATGTATCATGACATATAACCCATCAACATTTGTATGGAAAGATTAATATCCTGTATTACATTACCTGAAATACATACATATTCACATCCATATATATATTTTAGAAGACATTAATGCACGTATTAGAAACAATTATGAGCCACAAGAACAATGGCTAACCCAGAGCTCATTGAAGGTTATTGGAAAGAAAAATCCCCTCTGGGAAGTTTATTCCACAATGTATCTTCTAATCTAATCTTTAGGAGCTCATAGCAGCCACAGTTGTATACTGGATACCTATTTATGGCCCTCCAGCACTATCCTGCAATATGACTCCTACGTTCTGATGTTCTTCCCATCAGTCCCTGTCCTGCTGTCTCGTACCATGAAACACAAATTACCCATAAAAATGATAATTCTCTTATTAGTTTTAAAGGTCAAATCAAATTATGTGGAAAATATGTGGTGGTGTGACATATAATTTGCATAACTGCCACAAAAACACTGCACTAAAGCTGTGTGGAAAAATAATAAATAAAATAAATCAAGCTCCACTCTGAGGAAAAGAGAATCAGCCGGATTTGTGGTGAAAGTAAATATGGGCTGCACCACCAACATACAAATACCTGCAACTCAAAATTCCCTACCACATTCAGGTCTGAATTTATTCAACACTTCTTCTTATCCCTTTCCCCCAAATATACATACACACACTCTGAAAAAGAGAAAATTAGATGTTTCCCATCAATCCTGGATTTTAAACTGATTTTTTTTCTAGGTGTGGAATGTAATTTCCAAAGTCCTTATATAGCACACTGTGCCTGAGTGAGGGGGGGACACAAAGGTGACATTGCCAGTCCTACCTCATCTCCCAGACAGGGCCACACATGGGAACTAATGAGATATGAGCAGAGTCAGTGCTGGGGCCCTTTGCAGAATTTGCTTTTCCCCTGCCCAGGTGATCAAATCAAGCAGGTAAAGGACTTTTCTTCAGCTTTTGGATGAAGGTGTTGCCAGCACTGGACTTCTCTTCCAGGGCTTGTGGGTCCTACTTCTCCTCATGTGGAGAATTCATGTGGGAATAAGCAGGAACTTCAAATGCATGGAGTGCAAGACTTCAGATCCCAATGGATCTCACAAAATCCAAAGCAGCAGCCAATGTGTCTGTACAGGGAGGAATGGAACTCAGCTTGTAGCTTAATTAATGACTTCCTAAAAGTGCTCATTCACAGGAAACAGACCCTGGATCAACATAGTCTGAATCCATTAAAGAAAAAGCCATACCCCAAATACCACACTTCAAACAAAACCTGAGCTGTTTAAAAGCAAGCTTTGGATTTCTTTTAATGCCCTGATGATGCTTGACTGCTTGAACTGATTAACATGGTGGCTGGGTTTGGCTTATGATTTTAGAATTATTTTACACAGGAATTAGACAACTCAAAAAATGGCCTGATGATGCTTGACATCGGCCCATTTTTCTGAAATCTTAGAGTGCATCCCTCTCCTCTTCCTCCCTAGCACACCAGTCATTAAATCAGCTTTCTGCTTGGTGCATCTGGCAGCTGACACAAGAATATTTATTTCTGAGATGAAGAGAGCAAGTTATCCCTCTTTGTGTCAATGAAGCATAAACCCCTACTACATACTTGGTTACTCTGACTCAGTTTATTTGTGTATCTTCTTGTCTTCTTATATCTGAATTTTTCTGTACTATGTTAACTATAGATACATCTATTCCCCTTCTTTTTAAAAATTAACTATTACAAAGACAGTCTTGCTCTCCTTTGATTAATTAAGGTTGATCTTACCTTACAATAATTAAGCTGACAATAGGTGTCTACACATTAGAAAAATGGAGTATGATGTTGAAGAAAAGGTGGATTTATTACATTATATCTACATTTTGGATTTATAATTCAGTTCATTTCATATAATGTATATTTATCATCTATGTTCTTAATGGAACTTTTTAATCAACAGAAGAGATCACTTATTCATTTAACATATTACAAATTAATAAAAATTCAATGAATGAACACCAGAAACTTTGCTGCTTCTGAAGTGAAAAGCTCTCTTATGAAAGAGAAGAGCTAAAATTCTTTCAGCTATCAATGGGCATTCATCTAATTCACTGCATATATTAAAGGAATCCCCAAAAGGTATCTATTCAAGGTCAAGTTATTTTACATTTCCATAATATTAAAAAGAGGGAAAAAAAGTAATACAATGACACACTGAAAGAGGGCATTGGGCAATTAGATATGGAACATTTGTGATCTGGGCATTCAGAAAGCTTTAAATTTATTCTAGCAGTAATCAATACTGCTCTTTTTTTTTTTTCCATATCAGTTTAACAACACCCTCAAAATATGGCTGAGCTGAATTATACAAGCATCATCATAAAAATCATTTGGCAAATGCCTATTACAGACACCTATTAGAGACAGGTGGAAAAAAATTCAGGCAATACTTATAATCACCACAAAATCCTTACAGTTCTGAAACATTACAGAAATTCATAGATACAGCAGTTGAGTGAATTTCCTTTATTTCCCATGCCTTCACAACATGATATGTATGCTGATGTGTATTAAAAGTATTAAAGCTTAGGTTTAATAAAGCTTAGCTTTAAATAAACAGCCCATGTACTGCATAGTCAAATGCCTAATTTTTACTTCTTCATCCCATCTTAACTCCAGGCTTTTGTTTTTCCTGCCTGTGTGCTCTATCTTGTCTCTGGCAGTAGATTAGAAGGGTGAGAGCCACCACTCTTGTTACTACAATTCCCAGCACAGCCAGGCTTGCAGATGTTGCAGTAATAATAATAACAAACCATAATCTGAAGGGACATCTCAAGCAAGGGAAATATTCTTTAGCACAATGTAGTTGGATTTCACGTGATATCTGGGCAAGCTTTCCTGCACTGACCATGAACACACCCTGATGCCTTTTTGGAGGGCCCATGCTGGGAATGAGGAATTCAGCACTTATTCCAGATCGTGCATTTCCCTGCTTTCCTTGGCTGACATTACTCAGGGTGCTTGTATTGTGCTGAAACTATCCTATTAGACCAGCTATTATTTAGCAAGTACTAGATTTAAGTATGTCAATTTTCATCAATTTGAGAAGAATAATATTTATAATTACTTATATTACATTAGCCAATGAATATTAATTAGCTATTGTATTATGTAAGGCAATAAGGTATAAAACATGGATAAATTAGACAATAAAGGAGCATGACATCTAGCCATATTGGTTTGAGTGTCATTACTCCAGCCAGTTCTCCGTGGGACCCTCTTCAATTGGGATATCTGGAATAAGGGTCTCCCATATCCATAGGGTAACTCTTCCTATTCTGAGACAGGAGGAGTAAGGAGGTTACATTGGGATTTCAGGTTGTGACAAGATAGGTATTGTGTCTCGTTCTAGATTTGTTTGGATGAGTGAAAAAGATTTTTTGTGAGATATGCCAGACGAGACAACACACTGGAAACATAGAAGAGAAACCCAGCTGCTGTTATCTGACCACTGAAGTGTTCCTAAACAAACATTTTCATGTGAACATACTGAATTTAGGTTTCAGGAGGAGCGTGAGTCTGTATAGCAATGAACTCTCCTGAAAAGCAGCAGCCAAATGCTCCTAAATGCAAACTGCCTCCTCAGCCACCCTCCCAGCTGACACTCAATATCATCATTTGGAGGCTGTGGGTGTAATAGTGGTGTTACTTGAAATGGTTTCAATGGTGCAACAGCAGTGATTTGTCTACCTAAGGCTGGTCTTGACAGTAGCTGCTGAGATATCAGAGTCAGGCCAAGAAAACCATAATTATGGATTATTCTGACAGCCAGTCTGTCAGCAAATTATTGCCTAACCTACAGCTACTCATGGCCCATTCCCAAAAATGAGTAAGGCTTGAAACAGATCACAAGCAAATGTATTCCAGTGCAAGAAGAGCCAATTTACTGCCCGCTCACCCTCTGCAGAAGACACGATGCAACATTACTTATTCTTGATCAGACTGACAGCAGGGAGGAGAAGCTTCAGATCAGGCACAGAAAGCAGCTTATCTCATAGGTTTCAGCTGCTTGTCTAGATGATGTCAAGTCCTGAAGTGAGCTCTGTGAGGTGTTCCTCTTCTGATGGCAACATACTTTTGTTCGTGTGACTAAAACTTATAGTGGTTTGGAAATATCATTTCTTTTTCTTTTTATTCAAAAGGGAACCTGTGGTAGTCTGTTATTTTACAGTTGGTTCTTCTGTAGTAGGTTTTGTTATAAGTTTGTAATGGTTCAGTTGTTTACCACAGTTTTCCCCACTAAAATGTATATCAATCCACATGTCGATCCACCTGTATACCTCCCTTGTTAGCTTGGCTTACCCCTGTCTGTCAAAGACAGCAGACTCCTTTGGTTCTGGAGTGTTCCCTGTCTTTCATCCCTTCCTCGAAGCAGAATTAGGTTGTAAGGTTTGCTCCCTCCCCGTGTTGGCTTCTACTGGGGAGCCCTTACCCTGCACCCATCTCCCCTAATGCCCTCCTGTTGCTCCAAGGTTGTGTCCTCCCCGTGCTCCCTCTACCCTATAAAAGTCGCCCCTTCGGGTTCAGATTTGTCACTTGCTCTGCCCCCCATCAGGATTCAATCTTTGGAGACTCAGACAAGTGCCCTTCCCTCATTCCTGTGCCTCAGTTTCCTCGTGCTCTGTGCCTCTGCCCTGCTCCCCACCCCGCAGCGATCACAGCCACCCGCAGCAGTCTGGGCAGAGACTCGGGGTGGCCACTTTTGTGTTTGTCCTCTGGCCACCAGCAGGACAGCTGCCAGCCAACCTCCATCCCATGGCTGCTGAGAGCCAGGCACAGGAACCAAACAAGGTCACAAACTAAGCCAGTGAATGGAATGGAGCCCTGTAAAGTATATTCACAGCCATATTTCAAGAGCTGCTGTCTAGATTTTCGTAAGAGGTTTGGAAGATTTTCCCTCAAATAAGCTCTGTGTGAATGAAGGTACAGATGAATAGAGAATGCAGAACAAATGACATCATGCTGGTTTAGTAGGGTTACATCATGTACTCACTAGGGTTAACATGGAAGATTGTTCTTAGCCTTCTGTCACTATGTTTTATAGGCAAGCTGCAGCAGGACTTCTGTCAGCAGAAGTTAAGTGTACCAATTGAGGGCAGTCTATCATCTGCACAAGAACTTGCTTCGAAATGGATTGTGTGTTTGTTCAGTAACATTTTTTCAGCCAACTAAGTTTTCTTCCTCATCAGAATTTTTTTCCAGCAGATTTTTCCAGCCTGTGACAGAATGGATGTTATGACACAAAAAAAATCCAGTCTGTTCTTGTCTGTAGAGAACAGAATATTGTTTTCTGGCTTAGCCTTTCAGTGATCATCAAACAGTGCAGCAAATTATTGCTGCAGGAGTTCCAAAGCAGTTTATGCAATTTTTTTTTGGTGAAGACCTACCGTTATTTCTCAGCAGTCACAATAGAAAAATAGTATATTGCTTTTTAGCATTCATAGAGTTTGTGACAAACATGTTAGGAGCTGTCAGACACTCTAGCCAGATAGAAGCAAGGCTGCTGCACTCCATGTTCCCAGGTTCCATGAGTATTGAGGCTGAGTGTCTATCCCAAATAGGTTAAGTGCCCATAAAACACAAGTAACATGACCAAGAGATGTGTAGGCACATGGCCAGCTATACAGCTCACAGCACACAGAAACACCAAGCACTCACACAAACAGCAACAGATTCCTCTTGTTTTCCTCTCTGGCTGAACAGGATAAAAGTCTGTTGATGGAAAATACACACACACATACACACAAACATACTAACACATGTAATGCTTTTTCTCTTTAAGGCTGGCCTTATAAGCTCTCAGAGATAAGCATTATACCCTTGATAGCTCAGCTACCTCAGGTGGCATAAAAGAAGCAGGATGGCTCCTGTGACAGTGTTGGAAACAAAAAGTTTTAATAAAAGGCAAAATCAAAAGGCTCTTTACAGAGAAAAACTGAGCTAGGGAAAGAGGTTCTTGCTCCTGCTAAAACACTTCACAAAAGTGATTACTTCTTTTGTTCTCTTCTTTTTCTAGTGAATTGCTTAGGCAGGACTGGCTTCTGTCCAATTAGCTATCCTTAAGTTTGAGGTGAAGTCTCCAAAGTCCTAACAGGTGTCTTTTGACCAAATTGAGGATAGAAACTTCTGGGCTTTTTTTCGTTTTTAAGGGGACAAAGGGTAACTTGTTTACTCGGTCAACAGGGATCACATTCCTCCACACAGGTATTGACAAATCTGTATCTAACTGGCCATAGACTGTCTATATCCTCAGCCTGTCTCAGTCCTTGTCCTCCCCAGCTGCAGCACCTCAGCCCCAGCAGCCCCAGTGCAGCTGCTGGCCCACAAACACTCTTCCATGGACATTAGATACCCCTCCAGCGACTGGCCACAGGCACTCAGCCTATCCAGTTTCTTGTCCTGGATCCTTTAACCTCCGTTTGCTTCACAAAGAGACACTCACATGCAAATGGATCCCACTAAGCTGACCTCTGCTCCCAGCTTATGGATCTTCTAGTCTCCCTACTCGACCCTACCAGAGCCAACTTGCAGCCTCCCTGCTCTCACTGGTATCTGGCCCGGACTCACAGCTGCCTTGATACCCAGCTCACAGGCCTCTTATACTACTCACTGGTAATCCAGTTTTACACTCAGGAGCAATCATACACAGGTGCACTCACAGTTGGTCCTTCTGCTCTCATTGCAGGCACATCAGCCTGTCCTGTGGTCCAACTCCACTCGCTGGCCATGAGACCCCCTTGCACACAGAGATGCACTCAGAGCAGAGCCCCTCAACCAGCAAGACCTGTAGAAATGGAGAGAACTGAGACACTCTGAGACAACTGAGATAACAGGACAAACTGCAGTGAGCAACAGATCAGTAACTTTTGCCCCTTTTCTATTCCTCCTTTCTGTTCCTTTCCAAAGCATCTTGATCCCTCTCATTTCCTTTGTCTTCTCCCTTAAGTCAATAATCTCAACAGCAGATTCAAGACTAACTACCCAGTGCTCCATTTTTCCTGCAGAACCAGGCATTCCTCAGAGGCAGAGTGAATTAGGAAGCTATATTGTACTGCAGAAACACAGATGTAGAGGTCAGCAATACATTTGCTATGCTACCAATTTAATCTACAACTTAATACAAAATGTTTCTGTTCTGCATTCTGATTTTACTGTTACAGCTTTCTGGCTGTAAGCTTTATACAGAACCACAAAGATATGTAACATCAGTATATTTCTATACTTCCTGTATGATATTTTTAAAATGTTAGAAAAAGATTTACCGTCTAGTACACAGACTAGGCTCAGTATTATTCAGCCAGGCTGTCTTTCAGTTCTGCCTGTAATTTGGGCATCTGTTGAAATGCTCTTTTGCATTATAACATGCAATTCAAATGCTCTACCCTTGGACAAATTGTGATTGTGACGGACTTGGCACTCAGTATAGACATCAAGAGTCATGGAAAAGCACAGAAATGACTGGGCTGTTTTTCACAGCTACAGAGCACCTAGTATCTTGAGGGCTCAGGGGATTATGTGTTAAAGTTTTGGTTCATTCTGTTGAAAAGAAAACAGATGCATATATGTATTCAGCTGAACATCTCGAAAGTTGAGATGACTTAGTGTGATTATAATTTGTAGCCATATCATCTTTGAAGACAAGAGATGAATCATCTGCAAAATTAGCTGCAGATGGAGGCTCAGGTCTTGAAAGGCTTGAAAGATTCCAGGCTGCTTGGAAAGGTTTAAATTTGTATCCACAGCCAGTTCAAAATGAAAGATGAACCAAACCAGATAATACACATTGCAATAGACTGTGAGGATCTCTTTTGTCTGTCCCCTGGAGGAAAATTCTGGCTTAATAAAAGGCTGCTAAAAAGAAAAATAATGTTCCTTTTCATATATTTTATCCACATTGTAAAAATATCTTTATTGTTTTCCTGTATGCTGTTGTGTCCCTGCCATAATTGAACAGCCTAATGCAAAACAAAATATTATACAATCTGAAAACAAACATAATGGGTATTGAAAAAAATCCCTGGCAACAGGCAGAAGTTAAACAAACAAACAGAAAAATTATATTGCCAAGACACAGCATTTCTAAGAAAGAAGACAAAGAGATTGAATCATGATTTTAAAAATTTAAGATTTTAGCTGAGGGTTAGAACCAATTCATATTGAAGTTAGATACACCAACAATAAGTTGATCTTTATTAGATGCTTAAGCTAAAGCTAATTGTTATATTATGAGCTTATTTATAGAAAGAAGTGGAGCAAGTGAACCACTCATAGGAACATATTGAAACCAGCAGAACAGTGCCCAGCACCTGGACTCTGTGTTACTCCATCACGAAGCAGGGATTGTGCCAGAGGGTCACAGAGACCTGACAAAGACCTTCCTGACTTCATCCCTGGGACCACTGACCCAATTTGAGACCACCGACCCAATTTGAGACCACCGACCCAATTCAAGAGAAGAACTGCACACATGTGAAGCACTAATAACCTCATTTTAATACAGAGCAGGGATGGGAGGTGCTGGGGTTATGCATATGAATTATTTTGGGAAATAAATAGAAGGCAAAAATCCTTGTGTGGTGCAGTCATGTGTTTCGGGGACGACCCCACCTGTGCTGTCTGCTGGCATAATAAATGTACCACTTTCTAACTTTAACTAGTTAGAGCATCTTTGACCATGATTTTTAGTTTTAATAATTAAAGATGAAATGCCTTTGTGTTTGAAAGCAAGACATTTCTACATTTCTCTACAAAGGTTTGGAGAAGAAGAAATGGAATGAACCAGACTGGGTGTTGGGGTTTCTGCTGACCAACACTCACTCAAACATGATCTTGCAAGAAATATTTTAATATTTTTTAGATTAATAGTTGAGGTTACACGAGGAAATTAAGAAGAATAACCAATGGGTTTGAGATGTAGAGCCATCAAAAACAAAGAGACAGTACTGCCAGTGTTTGCAGATTTGGTAGTGTTGTTTTAGTTTAGATCTGTAAACATCAAAAAATATTAAGAAAGCTTTATGCCTTTTTGTCTTCCCTTTTAATTATTTAGACAGAGCAACAAATTAACTGCTGTTGACAACAGTTTGGAGGACAAGCTGAAGAGGAATGAGTTGTAAATCATGCAGGGATTTAATTAAAAAAACAGATGTTGAAAAACTGAGAAAAGCAATCACTGATTGGAATTTCCAAACTATTAAAGAATGACAAAGACAAAAATGTAATTAGCACACAAACCTATATCTTCCAACAATTTAGAAAGGAACAATAGCATTAAATCTGGCATTTTCCAAGTTCTACTAACATATCTGCACCCATTGTTGTAACTCCAACATCTGGCAAAGAACATTTTATTGTCATCACATCTGTGAAGGTGACTGTCAGCTTCCTATTGTTCCTGCTAAATATTTTATATATTTCTTCTATATAATAATATAAAAACATATACATATATACACACATATCTATATATGAAATGTGTATATATACACATACACACACATATATAGATATATACAAACACTTTTATGAAATTTATACATTTTTTCTCAACACCCCGCAGGCCACAGCAGATGTACTTTGCTGGCTTTACAAGCATGACATCCCTCAATTATAACTTGAAATGAAAGAGATTAAATTGCATGTGCATGTAGTATCAGTTCTAAACATGTCAGGGCTCTAGGCACTTAATTGTATGAATATTTTGGAATATTCAAATGTGCCCTTTTCAAAAAATACTGGATAATAATGCTAATTAAAAATAGTTTTCTTTGGGCAGTATAACATTCAATTCTTAATTGCCACATAGAATTCTCACAACAGTCTACTTGACACAGCACAAGATAAGGAGAATCAGTGAAAGATTCTCCTTATCTTCATTTTTCAACATTTCGTCTGCTATTTTGGGATCCTTTAGCTGATATTGTGAAATTTATTTCTGGAATGAGAGATGGCAGATAGTATGGGAATCAATTAATCAAGCCCCATGGATGTCAAACAACACAAGTGCATCTTAACTACTCTTCTATATAAAAAGGACTTTTCCAACTATGGCTGGGCTAAAATGTCCAACATAGGTCACATGGAAACAAACTCCCTTGCTGCATCAGCTAATGAGAACTGAAAATCCACACTAAGATGTCTTCTGCATAACTGGAAAGTTCATTCATACCAGTCCCATTTATTTAAATCCGTAAAACACACAAAAGGTTCTGTAAAAATGTCGCTGTCCCCAAGAATGCTGTAGAGGAGTGAATGCATATCAAAGAGAACTATTCAAGCAAAAGTAGATAAAGCTAATAAACAGCAAACACGAGGAGAGTTGTGCTGGAATGCAAATGCCAGTTTGGGGGAATCACAATCACCTTTTTAACAGTATCAGTATGTGTATCTGTGTTCATGCATTTCTCATCAGTTGAGTGGGAATTGGAGTAATCCTGAATCTTGTTGTGATACTGCAGGGCAAATGTTCTAATGCGTCTTTGGGAACCTCCACACCAATAAGTGTCCTCCCTTTTTGCAAAGGTACAGTTCTCATTCCCATCAGGAGCACCCTTGATTTTCTCCTTCATAGAATGGCCACTATCTGAGAGAACGACTAACATAAATAAATTCTTACTAAAACTCCACAACATGCATATGAGGACTCTAGTCCATGCAGCAGTCCTTTTAGAGGAAAACTTTATGCTCCAAATAAGGAAAGAAATGGAGAAGTGTATCAAAGTCTTGATGATGATTTTACAAATAACTGGCTCCAATATAAGATGTCTAATTCTGATCAACACACTGATAAATAACAGCTGCCATGAAACCACCTCAGAACAGACAGTCCCTTAAAGTAAGAAGAGCCCAACCTACATTTTGTGCCTAGTCTGGCTTCCGTTTGGCACTAAATTTCTGTAAGCCTGTGCACTCTTAGTATATCAAAATGAAACTAATATCATTCTTGCTTTATGAAAAACAATGTGTAAGTGTATTATAGCATCAGACAATAATTGTTGCTGCCTTCTGGAAGCACAGCGCTGACTATTATGGAAAGCAACAGAGCTCTAGCTCAGCAAGTCACCTACAATGGGTTTTGCTAAATAGTCCTTGACTAGGGTCTACTCCAAATCCACATCCAAGGTGATAGCAGATTGAGATCCAAAGATTAGGAATGCAAACTTTGGAAATACTGGTCAGGTGACTGGAACAGCAAAGACTTTTTACCTGTAGCCTCCACTCATTTTGGGCTGTTTTGCATTTTTTCTTGCAGGGGTTAGTTAAGATTGACCCTTCCTTTACAGAATATGGGATTTTCAGTGGGGTTTTTAGTGAGATAATCTGTACAGCACTGTACTCAGGGTAAAACACAGCACTCAAGACTGATCTAGTGCAGAAGTATAAGCAACATAGTGTCATTACAGCCTCACAGAATGGATGGAGGTGACAGAGTTTACCTTAACCTGGGTAAGCTGAAAATAACACTGTGAGTGAGCAGTGATGAATGGTGTGCAAAACACACTCAAAAGGGGAAGCCAGAATGGGAAGATGTCACAGAATTGGTGATTCTATTATCTTCTAGTGTATTTGCTATCATGGTAACCAGGGGTTTATTTTACTCTTGTCATTTATACCTCATTCATATAACCCAAAAGCTGTTGCAGGGCCATAGTGGCACAGAACAGCAAGGAACACTTCCAGTGTTACTATACAGACAAAGGTATGAGGTTTGTTGAGCATGTATGACAACTTCCCTTTAACATGGAAACCTTCAGATGCCTCTAGGAAAAGTTCAAGTATGTGTCAAGATTTGGAGCAGCTGGGATCAGGTGTCCCTTAAGACTGCTTCATCTAAGTTCAAGCAATCATGAAGAAGCAGACAAAATAGTATTCAAGTCAGAAATCCACTGCTCCCTGTGGCCAGCTGTGACACAGGCTCATCACATCTGTTGAAAACAGTCAGAACCAAACAGATCCTTGAGGACAGAAGTAGGTTCACTGGCAGAAGGAATGAAGGTTGAGGAACTCATGACAGATTAATGGAGGGAAGATTGTTAATGAAGACTGTCTATTCAGGAAATTTTACTGGAAGCACATTGGTATTTTTGTCACTGGAGGGCTGAATCTGTACTGGTATATATCTGTCTAGATTTTAACTGTATGCATGCATTATTTGAACAGTGAGTGATCACTGTGTCCCATGAGAAGAACTAGGAATAAAGTGAAAGAAAAGACTCACATTCAGGGTGATAGCAGTTCAATGAACAGGAGTCATTTGTAGTACTGTGGCATCCCTATTGCCCAAACAATGACACACCATTAATCTAATTTATTTAGACTCTACAAAGGTAGATATCTTGTGATAGCTATGACTCAAGAGCTTTGCTATTGATTCCAAAGATGCAGGGGGAATGGACAAAGACAGGGCTGAATGAAGGGCCAAAATGAATGTGTTTCCCCTCGTCCTGGCCACCCATAACTTGCTCACTGCTCTCCACAAAACAAGGTGTTTTCTCCTTCCTTCTTCAAAAGCAGGTGATGTGGTGGAGAAAGTATCAGGAATAACATGCAATACTGCAAACCTCTACAGAATATGTAATCCTTTATGAAAAACTCTTTTGGAATTACTGTAAAAATATCTATCTATTGGCTTCCTATCTGTCAAAAACAGCTTTGATTTGCTCTGAAACTTGGGACAAAAAAAAATTACCTTTCATTCAGGGCACTAACACATAACCTATGCACAGAATATGTTTTTGCTTATGAAGTATTAATGTTAATATGATTTCATCCCTGAGTAAATAGGATAATAGGTCTATTTCTATGCATGTTCTCTTAAGAACTACTTTGAGGGAGCTAGTTTTAGTCCATCCATTGAATAATAAAATAAACCCTAAATGAGGAGGAAAAAAATACCAAGACTTGAATTTAGGGTTAATTCTTTCAAGCTCCATAAATCTTCAGTTTCTGTCAAGGAGCATGCAAGGCATACCTGTACCTGAGCAGCAAAAATTAAAGTATAAGATCAATAGCTGTAATCAAAATATGTTTCTTTTTTTTTCCTCTTTCTCAAATGGTAGCTATGAAGACCTGGAAAGAACTGAGAATATGCCTGCAAAAAGCAAATAAACTCCAGAGATATAATCTCTTCAAATAGAGACTGGTTAAAGGTGTTATTGTTGGGAGCAAGCACTGGAACATTTCAAGTTCTCTGCAACTTGTGGAAAAAAAATGAGAATAACCTAGAAGCTAATACTAGTATTCTCTATGTACAAATGCACAAGGACAACAATACAGAGCCTGATCCAGAGCTCACTGCAGACACAAGGTTGTAGTGAAAAAGAGCAAACAACTTTACTACAATTTTGCTTCTATGTTTAACCCCAACTGCATCAGGCATACTGTAATCTTCTACCAGAAAGGCATAAAATTTTTGTGCCTTTCATAATTCCATCTGAGGTAGATGGAATGAGAGAGATGCAAGTGATCACACAGAAAGTCACAGAAAGTTTGCACATGCAGGTCCCTGAGATTAACACTGCAATTCCCTGTCTACAATCTTTAGAGTCCAACACACACCTCCAGAGAGCACCACGGCAGTGGCGGGCTGTAAGCAGCTCAGTGTGCTCCACTTGAGCAAAGCCTTCCAAGAGTGTAGTTCAGTACCTAAACAGGTATTGTATTAGCCCAACAATGATTAGCACTGACTCCATGATTCCAGAAGGCTGAACAGTTGCTTTATTATATTATACTATTCTATACTATATTAAGAAACTCATCGCCCTTGCAGACAGTCTGATACAGACAGACCTAATTGGTCCCTGATATCCAAACACCATCACCATTGGCCAATTTCAATTAAGAAATCACCCTATGGTAAACAGATCTCCATAACACATTCCACATGTTCACAACAACAGGTGCAATAAGTGAAGATAAAAATTGTTCCTCGTTCTTTTCTCTGACCTTCTCACAGCCTTATGTAGGACAATGCCTGGGAAAGTTGAGTACTGCTCTCTGTAGCCAGAGAATGGCCCCAAACAGGTGCCAAGTTTTTGGGCTTTGATGCATGAAAAAGACCCAGGGTCTGTTAAAGTTAAGAACTTGTTAGAGAGTGCCATAAATTGCTTGATGGAAGCAAAGAGTCTGGGATGTGACAGCAAGAACAGAGATAATGTTACATTTTGCCAAAAGGATAAGCATTAACAGGTTAATGGCCACATGATAGTCTAAGTATGCTTCTTATCTATAAGGTTGAATGATATTTTCTGGTGAATAAGACTCCCAGAACCAGTATGTAATGGGGGGGGGAAGAGGTAATTAAATAATAGCTTGAAAATGGACAGGTTGCCTGTGTCATGTCTTGAAACTTTCCAAGTTTGTAGAGTGCAATTATCTGCCTAAGCACAAGAATGTCTAGAGCAGCTGCAATCTAGCATTAAAGAAACATGCATGTTGTTTAAAAATAATGTTTTCCACGTTTGCCAAGCTATGTTTTCAAGGTAAACGCATTAATTTATCCTTCATCTTCCCTAGCAAAAATCTGACCCTAAGTAACCTGACATGCATGAAGCAGCCTGTACTTTTGTGGGTGGCAAATCTGTTCACTGACAAACTTCTAGAAAACCTGTCAGGCAGCAGGCTCTGGAGGTCCTCAGAAGCAGTAGGACAATCTGCTACAGACCTGCCTGGGCCTTAGCTGTAGGTGAATAACACACATGGCCACATTGCTGGGCATTGTTCTCTCTTGGCAAGCAGTGACCAAGCATCTTTGGCAAATGGCAAGAGAGCGGGGAAGAAAATTAGAGGTTGTGAGAATCACCATCAAAATGGATTTATTGGCAAGTGCCTGTTGCAAGACAAATAACTACAGAGAGGCAGGAGCTTCAGAAACACCTGCGTTCACCAACTGACTTGCCAATCACTGCAAACTGTCCATTTCCATGCCTGCAGTTCTGCATCAGAAAATTCAAAGCTTATTCTTTGATATACTGAGCATTTGTTCCTCCTTTATTATTACTGATATGAGCTACGAGATATAAAGTTGAATTGTATAACTTAATTATGTAAAAGTAGGCCTATTTTAGTTTGAAAACAAACTGGAGTTTCAACAGGTTTTCCTGTCAAAGCTCCCTTTTTTTCCTATGCCAATCAATTTTTTGTAGAAACTACATAAAAACTACCTCTGGATAGAAGTTGATCAAATCTATAAAACCCAAGGCTAGTGATGATAAAATATAGCAGCAGTAAAATTATACTAAATTATCAAACCCATGTATTTATCATTCTACATGAAAACTAGGAAAGTTCTCATAGTCTAAGGAACAATCAAAAGGCATCACCACAAGAAAAAGAAAGAAAGAATCTATATATCTGAAGATGCCTGCAGAATTTTGATTTAGTACTGCAGTTTAATCCATCCTAAACTACTATCAAACAGTAATGACACCATTTAATCATTCTTTTAACTGGAAGTAATGACAGGATCTATAATGCTGTGTTGGGAAACAGGAATTTTTGTTCCTCAAAAGATACAGAATCTGGATTTTCCAAATTGAAGTAGAAAATGCAAAAATTATACCAAAAGTATTTAACAGGGACATTTAAAAAAGCCAGTTTAGTTCTTCAGACATTCAGATTATTTTGATTTTTATTTTTTACTATGTAAAAAATTTGAAACTAATCTTAGCCACAAAAATCCCAATTTATACCGAGTGGAACCTTCAACAATTAATAATTTACTTGCATTATTCCAAGCTTATACAGGAAATTTATCTACTCCCCTCCTCCCCAGAGAGGCTTATTTGTTCATCAGGCCTTTATTTTAAAATACTCTGCTAATTTCCATGCACATTGCAGATAAAAATAGTTCCTTTTTATAGATTTGTTTAATTTATAAATTCTACTTTAATTGGTCTTCCATGAAATTGTCTCTCACTGGGAAGGAATCTGGGTGGCTCTGGGGAATTGGTGGCAACTTTCAGACCTTTTCCAGGTCAGCAATTCAGATGTAACCAGCATCACTGGTGGCTGAGAATTAATGTGGAGAAAACTATTTCATGGCCTACATGAAATAAAGTAATTACTTCACTCCAGTCCTGATCTGACAGATTACCAGCAAAAATAATTGGTGCTCTTATAGGTTTTTTTTTGTTTGTTTGTTTTCTTTTTTGAAATAGACCCAGAAAATTAACTTCTGCAAATTTGCTTTCCCATTAGGGCTGAAGGCAGCCTTCAGAATTATAAGCATTAAGCCTTTCTTATCAATTCACATTTTTCATGATTATTTATGAAGATTTCATGTTTTTTCCCCCAAATTCTGTCACTTTAATGTTCTGGGAACTGTTTGCCATGCTCTGCTTTAAACTAAGAAGGTTAATTTCTTTAAGCTTCATCTATTGTCCCAGGGCAGGTGGAAAAGAGAGAGAAGAGAGGGAAGGAGATGCTCATCCTGCATTTTTCTGTACAGAACCTTACTGAGAGAATTTGGATAATCTTTCTGCAGTGATGGAGAGACTGCCTTGGGCAGGTAACCTTTAGAAGGGTGCAATTTGCTTTTGTAACCTTCTCCCTCATGTCCCTGCAAATATACAGCAAGTATTAGGCTAGATTGTCAGAAAAGGTGTCAGACCATGAACTGGGATAAAAAACACATTAGCACAGCAGTATGAACTTTACCACTCATCAAATATTCCAGTAAATCCTAACTGGATCTTTTGCTTACAATTCTGGTAAAATCAGGCAGTTATCCACCATGTTTCTGTTTGATTAGCACATGCTTGGTTTTTAAACTCCCATTCATCCTACCAACAGAGCTTCCTCAAGAACTGGCTTTGGAAATGACAGCAGCTGTTAAAAGACATAGCTCAGGCCTTTGCTCCACTTTTTTTTCCCCTCACAGAAAGAATTCACAAAGGAAAGTTGCATGTGTAGGGAAATATTTTCCTCACAGGCCACAAGATCCTGCTGTCTTCAAGGACTGGATGCACTGATGCAGCTAAAAGTAATGTATAGAACCAGGATGAACAGAAGCTGCATATGTTCTTCAAATTCTTATATAACCTTTCCCATTATCTCAATAATTCCTAATTAAAGAAACCCAAAACTAACCAAACCCAAAAAATAAGGAGATTAGTTTCTTCCCATTTACTTTGGCTCTCAGTGGTGCACCAACACAGGGATATTTGGGCTGCTTTTCTTGTGAGGTTTGCAATTAACTGCCTCTGGTAACAAACTAATGAGTTTGTCAGAAACTGCAACAAAACAGTTTTGCAATTTATATGAGTAGGATAGGGTCAATTCAAAATATATAAAAAGGTACACAAAATCCATCTCTCAGTGCAATACAGAGACGAAAAGGCACAAACATTTTTGCTTAGTGTCATGGAAGTGAAAAGAGTAAAAAGGCAGAATGAGAAATAAAAAATTTCCCAGGAAAAAGAAGAAAAAAATGCAGAAAGAAACCTAGTGACCCATTTTGTCCATGACAATGGAATTGGGAAGCAATACACAGTTAAAGCCCAGATAGTAAGTACTTGTCTGGTTTTAAAAGCAAAATTTTTCTGCTTCCTATTCATAACTTACTTAATTGTGCTTTGTGCCAGGAAAGAGAACTTGTCTATGCTTAAAGATTTTTTCTCTGCTTCTCTGCTTTGGAGATCTGTAGTTAAGAAGTTAAAATTCAATTTACAACTTATGACTCTCATGAGACGTTTAGAAATTCAAACTCACTAGAAAGAGGGAGGAAATCAAACTTCTTTTGTTTTACACTAAGGGCAGAGGATGCTGGGCTTCCTTCTGTGCAACGGTGACAGCTGATTTTCTACCTTTTTTTTTCCTCCTGCTATTCAATGGTCAATTTGCAGCTAGCTTTATTACCTTCTGAAAGTGTCAATGGACGGGAACAGCTGTTTGAAATCCACGGCAGTCCCTAGTCCCATAGAAGAATTTAAATAGGTAAACTGCTGTGCAGTAATCCAGAAATTAGTAGGTATAATACATCATCTTCTACTACGGCTGTCAGTTCTGGAAGGTCTTGGTTCAGTGCCAATGTGCAGTCAGGCTGCACAGGAGCCTGCACAACACAGAGCCTCCTAACAGCACAGCCCTGGAAACCTGGATGACAGTCTCCAGGCTTCATATCTACCTGAGCATAGAAAAAAGGCAGAAGGAAAGAGCATTTGCTCTGACAAGGGGTCATTCTAATTACCAGGACCAAAGCAGTGTAGAGGTAGGTAATTTCCAGTCACAGGAACTGGTGAAAATTTTCATGGAACAGTTAAAAGTACAGTTATTTAAGTGAACAGAGTACGCAGGCTTATTTTGTTAACCTAGTGAACAACATACATGCATTGTCACATTGTCATGGAAGCATATGTGATAGCAGAATAACTCCATGCCAGAGTATGCACACACAGTTCTAAATCCACACTTTTCCTGAAGTGTGGAAGAACTTCTGGTCAAGTGTGTCAGTTCTGGCTTACTGAAGCTGTTGACTTGTTCCTGGGGAGTCTGGATGTAAGTGCAGGTGACAGAGGGTACAGAGTTATCCACAGACAACCTACGGATCCCTAGAGAAGCATATGGCTAAATAAGACCAAAGAGAGCAGGTCAAATTGAGTTCTGAAAGCAGGCTGGAAGCAGCCCAAGGAACACAAGGCAGGACTGTGACAACACTTGGCCTAGACACCTCAGCAGTGTCATTGCCAAGTGGAGATGTCTTAAGCCTGAGGTAGTCATTCCTGCCTCCCCCCTTCTCCAAGCTCCCTGCTGCTGCTGAGCTCAGGTGCTGGAGCTCACAGTTCCCTTCCCAAGGTAAAGGAAACTGCTTTTCTCTCCCCCTATACCAGGTGGTGATGCAAGCAGTTCAGCAGTTGACAGACAAGAAACTAAGTCAATCCAGCAAGGCAGACAGCAATGGGCAAAGGCAGACAACATTTCCAACCAAAATGTTAGGAGTCCTTGCTTGAAAATAGGTGGTGCTGGAGACACTGCAGTTGGTGGGGGACCAGAAGCACACACTGCTGAAAGAGAGGAATCAATGGGCTGCAAATAGAGGGGAACAAGCAGTTTTTATTCCACAACTGAGGCATCCCTTGAAGCCAAGTTAGGACCAGAGAATTCAGCTGAGGCTCCAAAAGGCTTGCAAGTTTAACAGCACCAGACCACAGCCAGAACCAGTTTTGAGGAAAAGCAGCCCAGACAGTTGCTGGTGCTGCTTGACTGGGTGACCCTAAGAAGCAGCCCATGTCACCCAGCATTTAGCTGGGAAGAGGCACTGGACCTGAGGATCTGCTGCTGCACCTTACACAGCAACAGTCTTCACAGCCATTAAATTCCACTTCCATAAGTGGAAGCAGCACCATAGTTAACCAGCACAGAGAGGCAGGTGGTGCAAAGGATAACTTATTTCTACGTATGTGAATTTCCACTGTGCTGTGTAGCCAAATGTAAGCTTTGTGGAATAAATGCTGCTCTCAAGGAGAGGCCGAGTTTGCAAGGAAGGGACAGGTTCATGTTCCCATCCATTGAAAGAAAGAGCCCATAATAATGACAGGAGTCAGAGCTATTTGATAATTTAAATAATTATGCAATTGCCAGACTGTTTTTCTGCAATCTCTGCCAAATACCCATTTTCTGGGTAGAAGAAACATTAGGCTGAATTTTGTAGGGAGTGCAGAGCACAGGGAAGATGGCATAAAATAGAAAAGAAATTAGGAGTTTTCAGCATATGAGGCTAAAGAAATTATGTACTTACCTGTTGCTTGTCAGGGTGTACAAGTGCACAAATTTTGATTGCTCTCTCCTGGAAGCAAAGTATGTACTAAGGGGTGCATCAGCCTATTTGCACACCTATAACATTTGAACACTCAGGTCTTCCTCACATCTGTGTGCTCAGGCACCTCTTTCAGAGCACTAAGATATACAGAGTATGTGTCACCTGCTTGACACCTGCTTACTACATGTGACTTTGGGGACTTACTGCTCTTGTCAAGCAGAAGCATCAAAACAGAGGAGAGCAACATTTAGTCAGCAGCAATTTCATGGGTAATTGAGCTATTCAGGTAATTTGATTTCTATTTTTAATGCTATAAAGTATTAGCCTATGTGCTAAAGAACCTGTCTGTGCTGTGCCTTTCTGCCACCAAATCTGTGCTCTTTCCAAGAACTGTGAAACAGGTTGTTGCTGAAATTTCTTGGCCATCACCATGGAGACTATCATGTTCATGGAAGAAACTTTGAAGTGGCAGCTGGAAAAGTTCAATGCCTGACAGTGTTATGTCCCAACAGCAGTGACTTCTTAACCCACAGTTTGAAACTGCTTCCAGGAACAGAGCTAGTTCTTACATACTGATTTTAAACTCTGTTACTACTCATGTAGCTGAAGCTAACAGAGCCCCTTTTGGTGAAATATTTTTCTGTGTTTCTGTTGGTTTCTTGTATTGTTTGGCAAAGTATTGAATTATTAATTGTAAAAATAAGAGTGCTTTTATAAGATTTTGAGACCACAGGTATTTCAAATGTTCATTTTTATGTTTACATGCATGACAACAACTTTTGTCTTGGCAAGAGGATAGAAGTTGACTTTAACTTGAGAAAGGGGCCAAAGCCAACCTCTAGCTGGCTGCTCTAATTGCTGTGAAGAGAATCATTGTGTATTTAACTTGCAAGAAAAAAATATGCTGGCCAAAACCTCTGTTTCCTATAATGACTGTGACAGGATCTAGGTGAAGAAACTCAGTTTTAACCCTTGACTTGAAACACTTACGACTGTTAGGGGAAAAAAGGATTCAACTTTATTGTATTTGATTATGCTCATGGTCAAGCACAACCTGAACTTCTAAGGACCCTTTTTTCCTATATTTACGGAGGTGAGCACTTCCAGAGGGATTTTTATCCTATAGTAGGGTGGAGGGCATCATTCTCTAGGAGTGTTTACCTGTCTGTGTAAATCAGTTTAAACTAGGTCCTGACTTTGGGGTTGCAAAAACAAAGTAAAATGAATATCATAATATGTTTTCATATTCCACATAAAGACCATACTTTGCTGGAAAATTAACAGTTACAGTCACATGATGTGATGAGACAACCTCAGATTATTGGTCATGACTGCAAAATATCTCAGTCCTAAAATACACATTAAGGGAAATTTCTTATGGGTGAGCAGACTAAGAGAATTTCAAATAAACACTCAGTGAGATATTGATCCTTGTAGGTATAAATTTAAGAGAATTTAAATAATCCTTGTAAAATGCTGGGGGTTTTTGGTTGGTTTATTTGGTTTTGTTTGGTTGGTTTGGGTTTTTGTTATTGTTGGTTGGTTGGTTAGGGGTTTTTTATGTTCATCCAATCCTCTGTGAGCTACTTAAAATTTCTCCTACTTTAAGGTGCATGGAAGCTCTAGTTGATTATACTTATTGCTCTTCTTTTAAAGGAAATACACAAAGTGAGAATATTTTCAGTGTAACCAAAAAATTTGCGATAGCAACACTGCCCAGAAAAGAGTTTAAAGCTAATTCTTTAGAAAAAAATCAGTTAACACCACTAAAGAAATCACACAGATGAAGCATGCACACATTCCAGGGACAGATGTTCCCTGTACTGCAGTTATCCTGGAGGCTGTTGTTAGCTAAGGAGAGCAGGCAGCATTTTTACTGTTTCAGGAGAAAGCAATGAATACTTTACATTTAGGCACTTTGGAAATGTGCCTGAGTGACACCCAAGAAGACCAAGTCAAGTCCCAGCAGAAAGAGAAAATTAAATGTGAACAGATGGGCTAATTCAGCATTTTCAAGGAGTGAAATTCAAACATGAAAGAAACCTAGCCAGCTACAGATGACAAGGCCTGTCTCAGTTCAATCTTCAAGCTATAATAGCAGACTCTTGATTTTTTTCCTCCATCAAATTAATCTTCTTGAGGAGGCTGGCATTTCGGTGGGTTTGGAACAGTCAAATAACCTTCCCACTCCTGGGGATTCAGTTCCAAATCAAAATTCAACGTACCACTTACTAGACTTGCTGCTCTCAGTCTATTCAAGAAAAACTAAGCCCATCTGCACAGTTTGCTATTTATGTGTGCCAACATCATCTGTTTGGAAAAGGTCAGGGTAGAAGAAAAAGTTTCCATAGGTCATCCCATGAAAGCCTCACCAGAGATACACAAAGATAATGAAACAACAATTAAGCTAATTTTGGCAGTTTCCAGTACAAGCTGATGATCCATTGCTTTTTTGAGCACTACACTTGGACAAATGATTAAAAATGCTTAACTGAAAACAAAGAAAAGGAGAAAGAACACCCACCAAGCTCAATCTCACTTTCCAAAGTTCCCAACCACACAAAACTCAGTTACTTGTAAACTACCAGTAGCACAGTGAACCAAATAAGGTGGGGTTGTGGCACTGGATAACAGTAACAATGTTGAAAAAAAAAAAGTGATATTTTTTAATGGGAGCAATGATTTGAGGTTTCTTAATATGGAGCTGGGGGGAAAGAATTTTGGGAAATCTGAAGCAGCTTACTATTTTTACTTGGTGTGAGTAGGAAAGTTAAAAAAAAAGTAATAAAAAAACCCCTTTTTAGTATTATGATGTGAAATATTTTTAAATATATAATTTAAATTCTTATAATTTAGAATTTCAGTAGCTGTTTTTTAGATGAATTGGCTTAGTCATCTTCAAATAGATAGCAATTCTGCTGTTAAATTTTTAGTTCTCTTAAAAATGCAAAGCACTGTGAATTTTGAGATGGAACAATTTTTTTTTCTTCCAGCTTCCAGCTTTGTGACTGAACTAAAACCTACAGGTATGTCCACAAAAAAATTTTTTTTAGGAAAGTCGGGTGGGGAATGCAGGAAAGGAAGAATGTGAAGTAGACGTAGAGACATTTTAAGGCTGTGACAGAAATCAAATTTATATTATCTGAATTCCACCAAGCATCTTGAAGCTTACTATCTTTTCAGAAAGAAAAATTATTTCTTAATGTCATGTCATATTTCATCTGAAGATTATAATCTATTAATATGTGCTCTGCTGCCATTATAGATTATTAACAAAAACCTAAAAAGGAAGAAGATCCATACTTGTTTACCCATAATGTAGTTGTTCATTATTTATATCTCTTTCCAAGGATACATTTGGTTCTGTGCTTCCTCCTTGGTTTGGATTGTTTATGGAACCAATCCTGATTGTTCCCCTCACAACTGCTGAAACACTAACTCCAAGCTGCTGGAATATTACAGAGATCAGCAAAGGGTCACCAGACAGGCTGAAAGCAGCTCAGACTCTGGACAGAAAATTGTTCAAGGACCCACTTCTACAGACTCAGGTCTGCAATGACCAGCATCAGAAGCAATTAGGGAGCCCATTAATTGTCCTCATTCTAGCTGTGTTTATCTAGTGGCTAGTTGTGGAATCATTTGAGCCCTTCAGGGAAATCCCCAGGGATTGGAAGAATACACCACAGGGTCTCCACCCAGACTGAACGAGAAGACCTCCCTCATGGAGCCTTGCAACACTATGATCCATCCCAGTTCCTTTTCCAATATGTCACACATTCTTGTAGTTTCTCCTTTCCTTGTTTTCTTGTTGGTTGTGGTATCCCTGGTGGGCAGCCCCATTTTCCCTGTAGGCCAATGCCCTTTGTGCCACCCCTATGTCCTCAGACCACTGGCCACTGACCCCGTACTGAACCTCAGACCAAATGGCCACGTCGTTTGTCCCTGACTTCCCTTTGGTGTGCTGGAACTAACCTTTGCCAGAATTTATCATACAAAAGGCCCTTCTGCCTCTCCTTGCTGAGCTAGCTGTGGTGAGTGTGGTGTGTGGACTCAACTGCTTTGCCTGAATGCCTTCCCAAGCAGCTTTTCCACAGGAGATGCTTATTGGGAAATAGGTAGCAGCATCCACCATCTAAACCCCACACTGCTACAGCTATTAGAAGAAATTTTTAATTGACCTGAAACTGGAATCTGTGACAAATGACAGTGGGAGACTGATCTGTTCTCTGGATTCCATCATTCAACAGCATGTGTATTCAAGATGATCATATTTGGGAAAACAAAGGTGAACTGGTTTTGAAGCTAAAGGGAGCAGAATAGCTGGTGAATTCTTGTTATCCTACTTAGTATGTATAGACTGGATAAGTTTCACCAAAATGTCATTTTTTCATAGTGATTTTTCATTATATACTAAGGAGAGAAGCTGGACTCCTTTCAGGAAAGTAAGTATGCTGATATATCATGGGATAGAAAAGTAAATCTGGGAACCAGTGGCCACACTACAGACACACAACTAAATTGTTGAGCATAACAAATACATGAAATAAAAAAATGTGAGGCAGAAGAACAATAAAATAGAAGATTCTGATAGGAGTCAAAATATACATGTACTAGGAAATGCAAAATATATCAGAGACTCAGAACTGTACTGTAACTGAATGTAATTACCTTTACTGTGAAGTGCATCCCAATCTAGCAACTGCATTGTAATTCTTGCCAATAAAATTTAGATTGAATCACTGAAAATGAGACATTAGTTAATAACTAAATCAAAATATTATAAATAGGGGATTGCCACAGTAATATCTCATAAATTTGGTCAAATATCTTTTGTCAAAGAGCTCTATAGGATCACACTGCAGCTCTACTCAGCTCAACTTCTCAATTTCATAGTAACTGAATTAGTCCTAGAGACTTGCCAGTTTAGCTGCATAAATAAAACCACAATTCATCATCATCCATGAGTTTGCAGCACTTTGAAAATCTGGAAATATAGGAGAAAGTAAAAAGTCCCAAAAGTAAAAAGAAAAACCCAACCCAAAACCTTATACATCTGATCATTATTTTAGATATTTTTCAGTTAGATTGGTTTTCAGGTTATGCAAAGGGAATCAAACCACAAGTATTTGTGGTTTAGATGAGCAGTCTTCAAAGTCCTCTCACTCTGGTTTTCCCTTTGTAAACTTTCCTGTATTATTGGAGTTTGTGATATATTGCTTATCCAACAGAGGCAAGCTCCTTCTTCTGACAGCCTTTACAGCACAGAAGGTTTCACTAGAGGAGGGAGGGAATTTTTCTCCAGAGAAATCTTCAAATTGGCTTCAGTCAAGTTATTACAACTTAGCAATAATAATACAGACTTTTGGAGTTCCAGTTCTGTGTAAGCTGGGGGGTGAGGAGAATCAGCCCTGCAAAAGCATTCTCTGGCTTTGTTTCTTTCCTTGCCAAAGTATTGTTTCCTCAGCCCTTGATCACCACACCACAGTTTGATCATTCTCCCCCACATTGTGCCCTCAGCTGTTCACAGTTTCCTATAAGGATCATGGCTGAGTAGATGTCCTGGTTTAGGGCAAATTTGGGAGAAAACCCAGGGCAGAGTGTGGAGGAGTGAGTGGAGTCTGATAACAAACTCCATGTTTTTTCTCCCTGCCTTTGCTCTCAGAACCAGTCTTGAAGGCACAGAATATCATCTGCAGCATAAGCAGAACACACAACTGGGGATACAAGCATCATAACATCACCCTAGGACAGTAGAATAAAAGAACATAGGACAGTGAAATTACTCATTTTAGTATTAATCTCCAAAGAAAGGAGACACCAAGTTGTGGAGGCCTTTGAGCCTATTAGGGGAACTTCTAGGGTAATGGCCTGAAAGAATCTACCCCACGTTTTGAGAATGCCTCGGCTTAGGGTGAGACAAAGGGCCTTCTCCCATGGGGCTCTGCAGCATTATGTTAATCTACCTCAGCTCCCTAGAGGTCATTGCCCTTTGCCCTGCCCTTTTACCACCCCTGTGCCCACAGACCATTGGCCCCTGACCCCATACTTAACCCAGGACGCTGCATTGTTTTATCTTCTTTTGTCACTGGAACCCTTCAGTGTGACTCTACAGCAGACCTCGCTGGAACTCCAAACAGGTGACCCTTTCCATCTTTCTTTGCTGACCAAAGAAGTGCTCACCACTCCTTTGTGGTGAGGGTGTGGATTGAGTGACTGTCTGTGCCTGCCCAAGCAGCTTTCTCAGAAGACTTTTTTGGGGAGGTAGCAGCAAACACCATCTACTTTCCACACTGGCACACCAAGTGAGATGGACTGGCTAAAATAAATTTTGACTTAGCTTTCAAAACCAGGAGCACATATGCTTTCAATAACCTTTCAGTTCTATTGGTTCAAGTCTGCTTATCTTAGATCCCTCTTTTTCCCTAATCACATAAGAAAACTGCTTCTGCTGACAAGAGTTCTGTTTATTTTTAATAACTAATAGTAGGTCCAAAATTAAAAAGTGGAAAAGGGGGAAGAGTATGCCCTTCCTTTGTTGGAGCTCTGCAGTAATTGTATTTGCTTTCATTAATTTTGATTATATAGCCATGAGCATATTTGCAAGATAAATTAGCTTTGCAGGCAAACTAGTAAATACAGGATTAAGGTCTATAGTAAAGGCAGGACCAAATCTGTCCACAGGTAAAATGGGCTCAGGTGTTCTATTCAAATAGGTGGCCTTAGCTTTCACTGAACTTCATTTTTTTGCAAATAAAAATCACTTAAGGTGGGTCATAACTTGGTAGATTGAATTGAAAGATGGTGCATTTTTGTTTTGAGTTGTGTGTTTGTTTAGAAGCAGCAGTATGGGGGGGGGGGAACTCAAGAAAATGATGCCTACACAATATTACTCTTCCACAAATTGAAAAGGAAGGAATTGCCTGTTTTTCTGATAGTGTTCATTAGTCTACTGTAGCATACATTATGAATGAAAGACCCCCTGAATATTAAGAAGGGAGACAGAAGATCACGTCTGTGCATGTGCACAGAGATAACTTACACTGAAGCTGTTAATGTTTAAAGCTTCTTAGAGCCTTCAGTGCAGTTGATTTTGTAAACAGAAAGGCAATTAGGCAAAACTCAAAGGCCTTCTACAATAGTGTAAAAGGTATTTAGCTGGGACAAAGGCAAGCTGTGTTGCAACTCTGGATCAGGCTGGGAAGTGCCATGAATATATTTGTCACCTCCATGGTACAGTGATTGCAGAATTAATCACAATTAATGGTTAATCCTGAACAGTTCTGCAGGACTGATTGATGAGCCTACCTGACAATGTCTGGGCTTTGATGAGCAGGTGGGTAGAGTTTTGCAATGAGGAATTAATTGATCTGTCAAAAAGTACTTCAGCTTACTGAGCACAGATAGACAGACAAAATCCATTTTATCTAACACAAAGCAAAGCACTGTTCCAGAGATAAGCAAAAGTAAAATTTGCAAAATTAGACTTAAGTAAATACTAGTTCTAATTGCACTTCATTACAATTCTAAACTCCTTACTTTGCTAAAGAATTTGAAAAAGCTAGTCCAGCTAAAATAAACTCAAGCATTATTTTGAAAACAAAAAATAAACATAGGCTATTCAGACTATTTATGTACTCCTATTTCCTTGCTTCCTTCCCTAAAACAGAGACCAGTTCAATAACAATTACATTTGCCAAAAGCCATGCTGTCGTCAGATTAGACCCTTTAAGAAACTCTGATCAAAAATATCCCTAATCATTAATTTGCTTTGTTCTAGTTACTGTCACCTTTCACCAGGCCCAGAAATTCTTGCTGCCTGGAACATGCCAGCCACATTCACTCAGCTATTTATGCTTTCATTAAGAATATATCACTACAGATATATTTTCAACCGTACTACCAGCAAAGTAGTTAAAGATAAATCAGTAGAGCTATAAAACTCAAGGGAGTTAAAATTGCTAAGCTCACAAATAGATTACATCCCCCCAAATCACAATCAAACATCACTGTGCTCCTGATTTCAAACAGTCCTGTTCCAGCTGTGCTCATTACTCACTATTCATCACTTTCTTTTTTTGAAGATTTTAGGGCATGAAATTCTCACAGTGGTATTTATAACATCCCCAAGGAATACTAAGAACAGGTTCCTAACACTTGGTCCCAAGTACTGTTAGGCCAAAATTAACATAGACAAAGCATTTCTTCTCACACATTATGCTGTTAATCCATTATTGAAGATAACACAAAATAATTGCAAAGCTCCAGAGCTTCCAGTCTTTATGTATCACTTCAGAATACCCTAGATCATGATCAATAATTTTCTGTATTGCTTCCAAAGTAAACCTGCACCACACCTATCCACAACTGAACTGCCAGAAATACTGCAAAAATTCTTTGGCTCAGGCTCACGATGGACACTCAGGAAAACTCACAATTCAAGCTAGGTGTCTAATAACCCTGTAAAAAGGAAAGTAAGACTTTAAAACCTAAAAATGCATGAATAAGTCAGCACAGTGGAGGAGGAATGGCTTGCTGGTAGCTGCCTAAGCCCTCTAATAAACTGAAAATGAAGCAAGTGTTAACAATTCAATGACGTTTTTCTCCCTACACCCTAAGCTTGCTATACTTAGATGCAGCCTAAAGAAGACACATGTTGGACAAGGGCCCACAGATCCTTTTTTTTACTTGATGGTTCCTGACAGCTCTTTCTCTCTTTTAAGCAGCATTTACTGCACTGCACTCAGATTTTGGGGGAGAAATGCTATGTTTACTCCTAGCCCTTCCATCTCCACATCTGTCTCTGACCATCTGCTTATGTCCAGCTTATGAAGCTGGACATACCCTTGGGAACCAAGAAATGTAAGTTTGAGTCTCCTTCACCTGAAGAGGTTTTTGATCCAGGACTCTCAATTCATGATCACCAAGCACACTGATCTGATATTACACACAAGGTGGGTGGCCTGTCCCTTACCCCAATACTCTTTCCCCTCCTTATGGAATCAGTATTCCACCATTCAGGGCAGACAAACAATTAATTTTGAGGCTATCAAAATAGTTAGAATGCAATATGTTTAACCCAGCCATGATGCCTGTGCATTTTTTTCAGACTTCAAAGTTAGGTACAAACCACAGCAGGAAATATTATTTTTACCTAAACTACATTATCATAATCAATGCACTTATTTTTCATCATCTTAATCCTTTAAAACAAACAAGCAAACCAAAACCAAATTGCAGGCCTACAAAATCTTATTTCTGACTCTCAGCTGGACTTAAAATTATCTGGTAGAAAATTAGGCTGATGGATACTAGCCATTAGTCCCTTACAGCATAGAAAGTACTTTTCTCATACTGTCATGAAAAATTAACCATATTCTTTGAAAGAAGGAAGAACTTGACTAATAATCTGTTGTCAGTCATGGGCATTAAGGAACAGCAGCAACTACTTCTTGTGCTTGAACTCTGTTCATTGGACATTTTTCCCCAGTACCTGCACTGACAGATCTTCACTGGATGATTTATTATCAGAGACTGATGACTGTATTAGCAGCCCTTCACTTCTATTTTTGGATTGTCTGATCCAGGACACTGTTAATTATGACAAAATAATCAGCTATACAAATAAACCTCATTTCAAAAAAAAGTGGATGTGATAGAATGAGGAACAGAAATGAGATAAATGTGATGTAACTGGTCAGGGATCAGCTCTTGAAATATCTTCATATGCAATATAACATGTTTGTGAAAAAAAAAAGCAGAGGAACTAACTTAACACCAAACAAGAGCTTGCTCCTCAATGTTCCATCTTGTTCTGAAGATTAATGTTGTTGGGTGCTTTCAGGTGGATGTTATGACCAGTCACAGTCTAGAAGATGAAAGATTGTGTCAGCAGAACCCCCACAAAAAAAAAAAAAATATGGCTCACTATCTAATTAGGATCATCCAGTTGCAGTTCAGACTTCTGTGAAAGGATTTCAGAAGGAATCTGGTAACTCATTCACCAAGACTCCTGTGAGCCTGGGTATTGCCTATCTATTGGGCAATATGAGTGAAGAATCCATGATTCACCACAAAACACCCTTTACCTTTGGAGAAATTTAAAAAGTAAGAGCATGGTCAAGCTTCTGCCAGGAAAGAGAGACTTTTTTAATCCTGTCTCTGGGCTGAAGATGCAACAAATGACATTCTGAGGCCTTAACAATCCTATTTCTCATGGAAAAAGTGACTATTTTCTGACCTGGCTAGTAGACAAATTAATGCTTTCCCTTCTCAATTCTCTTTCAGGCAGAGCAGGCTCCTGTTTAGATAAATATACTTGGAAAAACTGACCCTGAATAGAGAGATTGCCATCTAAAGAGAGCTGTGGTTAGGAAGTATTACTTTCTCCATTTTGTAGACTGCCTGCTAGATGAGAAGAAGAGAAGCCTTAGGGAGGAAAAAGTTTAAATTCTTATTCACAGCTGAAGCCTTGATAGCCTCTTGACCCTACCTGCCTGAAGGGAGGTACTGGATTAAATGCATTCTTAAATCAGGAATTGACAGAACAAATTACTCATTTAACTCGAGGGAATCTATGCTACAGCCAGAATTGGAATCCATGTACACAACTTGTTGGACTGTGAATCAGTGACAAATTTATCCTTTGCCTCTGTGTAGTACTGCAAGAGGGAAACACTTGATGTTTATCTGTTTTAACACCAGCCATGCTAAATACTGTACCTAAAATAGAACATACAAATGGTGGATGGGGAAGAGGAGGCAGAAAATGAGGTTGGGAGGCAAAAGAATTAGGGATGACATTTTATGTCTTTTAAAAGTCTGACCTTTTGGAAATATCACTCTGTACATTTTAAATATTAATAAAGGCAGTAGCTGTTAGGAGGCACAGGGCTGTTGTCAGGGGGTGACCTTTTATTGAAGTAAAAGAAAATTGACAGTTTTATTAGCCACAGACTACTGCAAACAGAAGCTACAGGAAAAAAAGCAAGCAAGAAAGCTGTCATTGTAATTAGCTACATTCTGTAAATTAATCTGAGGATGTGCCTGTGCCTAAACATTGCTGCAGGTCCCTTTGTATCTGTATCTTAGCCTAGATTTACCAAACAGCCTGAGAGTTAAAAGAATAGCATAATCCATTATAGTTCTTTAAAGATATATTATTCCTACAGAAAACAACAACGACACTGGGATCATGCACCCCCCCTCAGCTCTGAGCAAGGTGAGAATCTTTCTCCAGCATCACCAACAAGCACTAGATCAAGGATCAGACAGCAATTACTTTAGGCCTATTTTTGCTTTTCAGGACTAATTTATTAAAAGATACTTCTTCAAATTACCTCGATTTAATCCGACTAGAATTTTGATGCTACATGACTAGGAAAGAAACAATCACTGATTCTTCATCCCAAACTGTTTGGGGTTTTTACTAGAAGTAAGCTGAATTAACTTCTTCATTTTGCTAGCAATAATCTCAAAGGTTCAGCTGTGTGTAATCCAAGGCCAGTTGATACAGCACAGCTGTGTAACCTTGACTCCAGCTTCTGAGAAAATTGCTGAGTTGTGAGAATAAGCTGTGAAAAACAAATCAAGCAGACCTGTCCAAGGTAAGAAAAGTAAAATTGTAGGCAAAAGTAAGATTGTTGGGATAGGTGAGTTACAAGCTCAAGGACTTGAGAAGAAAAAAAACCCACCAACATGAACAATTTTAAAGCCCTCAGAGATAAAAAAAAACACACCCAAAAAAGACTTGGAAGATGATGGTACATCATCAAGGATCTCTGTTCCAAAGGGGAACAGAAGTCAGTCATTCCTTCCCCACCTGACTGCTGACTGCCTAGCCACTTTTATCCAGGCAAGGAAACAGGTTTATGAAGAGTTAATTCAGACTCTTCAATACCAAGTGGGAATGAGGGAGCAGAGAAGGGATGAAAAACAAAGAGCCATCCTTTAGTGACAAACAAGGCGCTACATAATATTTTTGCACTTCACTACCATTTCCCTAATGTGATAAGATAAGGTCTTTCATATGTTTCAGCTCCATTTTGTGTTTTTTTTGTTGTTACTTACAGTTCACAGAAAAAGCTGGTCTATGAACTGTGTAGGTAGTCATTGAAAGCAAAATCTGCCCTCCTTTATGTCTTATTCTGCAGAAGGTATTTCAATGCATCTGATTTAGAGTTGCTGTGTGCCCCACAAAGCCAGCTGAATCTCTTCTTGAGCATGGGGACACCACTAAGGCCAGTGGGAATCAGGAGGACATAGAAATCAGCATGGGATTCACTCCAGAGAGAAACAAGACAGCTTGTCAGCAAGTTCCAGCACAAAAAGGACATGGATCAGCTTTAGTGAGTCCAAAGGAGGCCACCAAATTAATCAGAGGGATGGAGCACCTCTGCTATTGGGGTTGTTCAGCCTGGAGAAAGCTGAGGGGTGACTCAGTTGTGGCTTTCCAGTACCAGGAGAGGACTGTGAGACAGTGGGGAGGGACTATTTAAAAGGGCCTGCAGTGACAGGGCAAGAGCTGATGATTTTAAACTGACAGAAGGCAGGCTTAGGTAGGATATTAGGAAAAAATTCTTCCCTATGAGGGTGATGCAGCACTGGGTGCCCAGAGATGTGGCTGTCCCATCTCTGGAAATGTTCAGGGCCAGGCTGGATGGAGCTCTGAGCAACCTGCTCTGGTGGGAGGTGTCACTGCCCAAGCTAGAGGGGTTGGAATTAGATTATCTTTAAGGCTCCTTCCAACCCAAACCATTCTATGGTCATTCATCTCTCAGCCAAGGACAAGTAAACTTACCACAAACCAGCCTTGCTGGTGTAAGCAGTGGTTGCTGGCTAATCTGCAGATCTTGGGTTTTCCTACTGTTCAAGCACACTACAAATATGCACACAGAAGGATAACTAAAACTTTAGAAAATAACTTTTTTTTTTTTCTTTTGGAGTTATGTTCTTTAGCTGACAAAACACAAGCTGCATTTGTTTGTGAAAAGTGGCAGGATGGGAAAAGGTAAGCCTAAACTAAATATTTATTCTGAGTGACAGACTTTAATCAGTTAATTCACATAGAGGCATCAATGTGAGCTTGAGAACAAGCTAAAAATATTGTCAAGAAGTCATGGGTAAATCAAATAGGAAAGAAAAGTCAGTGAAGTAATTGTAAGGAGATTTACAAGTCTGGAAAAAATATTCCAGGTGCTGCTATTAATTAAAGTATAGGAAGGTACTTTAGACAACAGCAACCCAGAAACAATGTGAAAGCATCTACATCTCTTACTGTTTAGTTCTATTTAGAGGAACCAAATTTCTCCTTCCTCTTTTCTCTTTGTGTTGGCAAAGTTTAGGATGCCTTGAGGGCATTTTTGTATTACAATGTTATGGAACAGCCAGGAAAGAGAGACAAGCCATTCCACTAAAACTGAGGGCACAACCAGCCCATCTCAAGGAAGGCAGACCTGGCAGGTGGCACTGCAATGCAGATGTTTAGCAGCACACAGAAAATCATACACCCCTCTGGGAAAAAAGATTCAAATGAAAGCAGAGTTAATGAAATAAGGTCTTCTGACATCAATGGGAACCATTCCCTTTGACTTTACCACCCCTTCCTCCTCATATCCCCACCAGTACCCATATCCAAATTACCCAGAACCTGAAGGTTATGTCAGCATTTACACATCTTATATAAAAGAAATATGTATTATAAAAAAAAGACAAAGTGCCAGTTAGAAATTGGTATGTCATTTTGTGGTGGTATCACTAAACTTCTGCTGAATGAAATCTGTGTCCTCTCACAAGGCAGAACAGTAAATATGCTAAAAGTCACCAAGTTTGCAAAACTTCAATGTGAATGGCAGAGTTATTTAAGGATGTAAGGGAAAAACAGACTAGAGAGGAAACTGCTACAGTAAATTTTGCAACAACAGGAGTGAAAACCTGTAGAAAAACAAGTTGTAAGAGCAAGGTTCCTTTATTAAGTTATGGAACTTAAAAAAGAAGGATGCCTCATCCTTGGAGGTCTTGAAGACACTGAGTAGGCTGGGGAAGAGCCTTTTGCAGAAGGGATTAAACTTCTTTGAAATTATAGAAAGGTATCTGTTCTGAATCAACAAAATGCAGTCTGTCAATAACTAAGACTCTACTCTTAGCTATGGACAGAGAATCCTTTGAGCACCTTCCACCCCAATCCATATATTTATACTAAAGTAACAATAGCAAAACACAAAATATTGTTCTTTGGTACTGTGTTTTCCCTTGGTATCAGGAAAATTATCCCATTTTGTAATTTCCAGTCAGAGAGATGTAAGCAATGACCAGACGACAGAAGTGTAATGGGTAAATCAATTTTTCTCCTTTGCTGTTCAGAAATATTTTGCTTCTCCCCAGTCCCTGGCATTTTTAGCTGTCTTGAAGTTGAAAAGCAGATTTCTATCAAACCACAGCCTAAGGAAACTCCTCAGTGTACATGAAAAGCGAGTTACTCTCCAGAGAAATGACAAGAGATTTCAGCTTTTTGTCCAGACATCTGAAGAGATGAAACATCAAATAGATATGAAAAATTTAGATACAGCAAAGAGCAAGAATCCCTTATACCCAGTCTATGAGTAATAACTTTTAAATTGACTCTTGTCTACAAAATCACTTCCTATAAATCTGTTCATGTCTCTGCAGAGACTCTGCATTAGACTTGTAAACCACTAAACCCTCTGAATTACTTGGATGGCCCTCTCTTGGTTTGGAAAGACAGGTGTCTGCTAAGGAAGGTGGAAACCTCCCATGAAATAGAAAAATGTCGACCCCTTCCTTCCAAATTGTTATAAATTTGAAATTAAGGGGGCTCTCAGGCAAAAAATGGCAGCAGGAGTAACAGTTCTTTATTAGGGAAGAAAAAAATATAAAATAAACAATGCAGTGAACCAAAACAACACTGACAGAGTCAGAACACAACCTGACACCCTGCTGGACAGGGTGTTGGTAGCAGTCTAATTGGAATTGTTGCTGCAGTTGTCCTGGAGTGTCAGGTGTGGCTCTGTTGGAGCAGTGATCGTGTAGAAAATAGGGTGCAGTCTTCCTCTGAAAAGGCAGTGGAAGAGGCAGCTGTTCCTGTGGGAAAATCCAGCACAGAAAAAACTGTCCTCATGAGCCAGAATCTCAAGACTGTATGTGCAGGTAGGAATGCTTGGCTCCTCCCTCCGGAGGAGCACCTCACAATGGGATTTTACAGCTCTTATCAGTCATGCTGAGACATTCAGTGGCCCATTATCAGCAGATGTCTCCCCGGATGGAGGATTGATTGTGGAAGAGATAAGGAAAAACTGTTATCACTTAAGACAACTGCTGTACAGATGGTAAATATAATACAACTTTCTTTTCAATCTGGGACAGGCCCAAACTCAGAAAATTTTACTTCTGTGATGCTTAGCAGCTGGTATAAATCAGAATTACAATTTCAATCAAAGGGGAAGTCTAGACCAAAACACATCATCCACCAAAACCATACCTGGAATACTTAAGGAATGTGACAGGAGAATATGCACGTGCCAAATGATACACAATAGAAGACAACAATTATCTGCTGAAACAAGATATTCTTTTGGAAAAAGAATGACTGGTACATACTCACACATCTATTTGTGTCTGCAGCTCAGCACACAAAAAAGCAAAGTAGGGCAAAGATCTGGGTAGGTTTTTTTTCCTCCCCTGATTCTGAGGTCTTCCTCACAATAGAAGAATAAAGCTTATTTTCTTTAAAAACTAGTATTAAAATATATTTGCACCTTAAAGATATTTTTTTCATGCTGCTGTTTCAGCTAAAATGTTATGAGGTCTCAGCTGAAGTGTTAATATTTGAATTATCCTTTTTTTGCCTTCTGAACTGCAAGGAAGTTACATGACACCAAACAACTGTGGCAGGGTCAGAAGAAAGCAGTCCAGATAAACAGGAAGAGAGTAGAAAGCTTGAAGATATGAGAAAAGGAAGGATAAGTCTTTTTAGTTATTTATAAAGAAACCACACAGTTAACATTTACAGAGCATGTTGCATCTGGAAGGATGTGCAGGTGTTTTGGTGTATTCTGGAGATACCAGAAATATCCAGGCCAACATTTTGACATCTTCACAGACATTTTAATCAACAGTCTGTTCTGTCTTTGCACATGCATTTCCTGAGGGTGTTTCTTACCTCTACCAGAGCATGGCGCAAGCAGCTTGTACTTGAGTCAGGGAGATGAGTGGGGAGAATGACTTTTTTAAACATATGTTGAGCTGGGTTGGCTCCAGGACAAATAAATTTTATGTTTTCTGCTAATGGCAAATAAAGAAGAAACAGAGAAGATGCTCAGGTCTGTTGGCTCAAAAAGTTATGGCCAGCTATAATTGTCAAAGGAATGGGGACTAGGAAAGAACAAACACCTATGAGGCTTTTTACTTGATCTCCAGAGCTCCTTGATAGTTTTTTCAAAGCAGTATTTCCAGAAACTAATTAAAAAACAAGCTGCAAGTTTATAGGGAGTCATTTGTATAAAGATGCAACAAGGGGAAAATCAGAATTAAGCAAGTTCATTTTTCCTGCTGGATAAAGAGTATGGAGGGCAGCATCAGCCATCCTGTGCAATCCCAATGGCACAAAACTTCAAACCAGCTAACTCCTGTGTATGATGGTCACCTCATGAATTAAGAACTGTCTAGAGGCTTCATGTAAAAACCTGAACTCTGCTATTAGAAGAAACAGTATTTCCCTTCAGTATAAATAAAAAATTATTATTCCCAAGCAGTTTTCTCCTTCCCCAGGAGGTGCAAGGAAGTAGCTTAGCTAAGCCAAACAACACTGTTCATTGTATAAGAAGACTGGCTGGCTATCTCTCTGGACAAATACTTCTATCTTTGGTCTACTGGAACAGAGGGAATAGGGCACACTTTAGAGAATTCTTGGGGACAGGACAGCATCTATGGAAAGCTGATATACTGACAAAGCCCAGGCAGAGGGAATGGATGTTTGTTCCCAGTTCAGTAATACAGTTAATCTGTTCATATGCAGCAATGGCAGATTCCAGACAGCTGCCAATGAGTGGGTGCAGCACAAACTGAAGTCTGGGCTGGTGCAGAGCTGCTCTCCTGTGTACAACACCTGCTGAAAGGTATGGGAACATGCATTTGGATTTGGCTTTTGGGTCAATGGATAAAGCATGTGTCTGCCACTATGTGATACATGGGTATTTCCTCTCCCCACAAAGCCCTTTGTCACCCTGTACAAAACAATGAAAATGCTTTTGTCGATTTTTGGGCTTCTTTGGGCAACAAACATATTCTACAATTAGTCACAATCTAATTGCACCTTTACATTAGGTTCAAATTTTACTTGCACCACCACAAACTGTAACAAAATTATTAACACTTCTGACAAAACAGATTTCTGGAGCTTTTATTTACATGAGTGCTGTAGCACCCAAAATTCTCTATGCCTACACTCTGACAGAGTACTGCATTTGGAAATAATGAGTGGGAGTTTAAAATAGGTTCAGCATGCAGCTCACACTGTTCCCATCTCTGACATCCATATGTGGTTTGGACAATCTGGAGTCTTCTTTGAAAGGCCCTATCTTGCAAAATAAAGTTCTACATTTGGTGCTATTAGGCTTTGCAAGGTGCAGAGCTTTAAGGTGTCACTACCACCATAAACAATGATTATAAACAGTGTGATGGCTAAACAGACACATACAGGATTAAATATTTTCCATACAAGCAATCAAACAAATGGATAAAAATGAAGAAAATTATTACAGAACTATAAACATTCTATTATTAACCAGCAATCTGCATATCTTCCTCCAATTAATGCCTAGAAAGGAGCTGCGAGTCAGTTGAAACTTAATTACTGGCATAGCATTTTGTTGATTAGAAATGCAGTTACAGTCATTGCTTCTATTCCATTTATACAAGGCCCATAATAATAAGCCAAGGGATGTCAGTCACTGCTTTCCTGCCAGTAGTTTCTGCTGTAGCAATAGTTTCTGTGTAAATGCACTCCTTCACCCATGTCACTCAGCTCGGTAATTGCCTTGCCACTCACATAAAGAAAACCATTTCGGGCTTTGATGGGATTTTGTTGGTGATGTGAAACTGCTCCTGCAATCTCTGCAGCAAGGTGTTAGGTGGGTTACTTTGGTGGATCATAACATGAAACTAATCTTTAAGGAACAGGTGGAAAGCGAGAGAGGACAGAGCACCTTATATGCTGCTAGGAAAATGGTGCTTCTCACATGATCAACAAAAGGGAAGTGTTCAGTGAGGTGGAACTGAGACAAGAAGAAAACGAAGGCAGAAGCAAAGGGAATAAAATTGCATTGCCATCTTCATACCATCAAGAACATTTCTTAGTTCAGCTCATCTTTCAGAAGCTCTTATAAAACTATGTATACTTATTTCATATGGCATAGGTAGCTGACCAGCAGCTTAATTTCAGCTTGCTTCATATTATTTGGTCCTCCCCACAAACTGCACCCTTATCACCATCATTTCATCATTCCCATCCTGAAGCTGCAGATGCAAAGAGTTTTCCTCTCAGTATGTGACATGCAGCATTCTTCTTACTTCACCACCTCATTCCTAGAATGAGTATTCCAGTGCCTGACATTTCACTCTGTTTCTCACCTGATTTGAGCCCACAGTCCAGCTTCAGGTTTCCCTGGGACACCTGAGGCTCTCCCCAAACCCTTCATGCACTCACGTGCCTCTGCATGACCCCAGCTTGACCTGTGCAACGGGGAAGGACATGTGCAAGGACAACCTCTAGGATGGTAAGCAACAACTAACCTTGCCTGCTTGCTATCAGAGCCAGAACTTGCAGCAACAAAACTTTTTTCTCCCCTGTCCCTTGCCTCCCAGGTGGATTTATACTGAGATTTTCATGGATAGGTATAAGAAACATTCAATTTACATCTCTCTCTTGCGATGATTCAAAACTTTATTAGAAATACAATTTGTGAGTAGCAAGTTGAGGACAGAGTAAGTGGAAAGATTCACAGAAAGGTGTATTTCAAGACCCCTTTTGGATGGAAAGCCATATCAAGAACAGGATAAGGAGGCTTAAAATTAAAGAAAAACGGTAACTGTCCCACAGTATCAGCCAGAGAACATCTCTAGTATTATAATTTAAGTTTTCCCTTGCAGGCATAAGGGACAGAATGAAACAGAAAACTGTCCATGAATAGACACAATAGCTTTGCTTTTACATTTTCAAAATAGCCAGAGTGAAGTATTATGTACAATTTATGCAAATTACTGTAATTTACACTTTTTTTCCACCAGAAAAATAAAGCACAGCTTACTGAAGTCCCAGAAATTGAAGACACCAGAAATACCAAGGAGGATGGGGGCTGTCCAACAGACACACACATTCCAACAGGGAACTTGTTCTAATATCTGATAGAAAAAACATAATGAGCAAACTCATCTATTTCAATTGTTCCCAATGAAGTTTTGGGTTTATTTCATATCTGCTGCTTTAAGATTTGATATTGCTGTCCCAAGATCCTCTGGCAGGACTAGAATTAACTGTCTTCAGTAAGCTTTCTATTTCTGAGCACTCTCTTGAGAGAGATGATTCATGATGATCTTAAATGCACCAGGCTCCTCATCCCTTCATAGCATTGTCTATATCTTAACCACAGCACAAACTTATAGCAACTAAAAATATATTAAGTTAATGGAAAAAAGCCTTTTCATTCTTAGCCCAAATGGTTCTACTTCGATTGCAGTATATTTCATCATAGCAATATTAAGATACTTCCAAAACTGCTCTTGCAGTTGGTAAAAAGGAGGTAAAAAGGTTTATTTGCTTCAGGGGGACATCAGATCCAATCTTTTGATTGATTAGAGCACTTTTTCATATAGGAAAACTTGGATACCTACAAACCACGGGTTTAAGGAAAGTAAAGCTTACTGGTTCTCCCTTTACTCCAAAATAAAGCATGGTATCTATTCTTACCTTCAGAAAAGGCATGGCAGCTCTCGATGTACATCTTCAGAAGTATCAAAAGGCTCCAAAGCTGTCAGGATTTACACCCTGGTGAATTATAGAACAGCACAAAAGTAATATTTAAGGATTAATTTTTTTCTTTGTCAAAGAATATAAAGTTCTTAATAGTATTATGCTTTCAGGTTTTTATGTTTTTAATATCTGGGGAAAGAACCCAAACAAATAAAATTAAATTTAAAAAAAAAAAAAACAACTTCTTGGCAGGTAGCCTGACTTTGTATTGATCACTTCTTGTTCTTCACATATGGTGAAATGTTATTTTTAATGCTGACTACACGCTAAATAAAGAGAGAGATTCACACAGGGTATATCCAAAATAACCCAGTGTTGGGCTTTCAGTACCCCAGAGTGGATTTGTGCCCTATTTTTGGTACTTCATATTTCTTTAGCATAGCATTCCTTAAAACCAATAAATAAACATAAATTCTACAAGCTTAAAATATAATCTAGGTAAAACCAATTAATAAAATATTGAGTGGTTGAGGTAGAATTTAAAGATTAAGCACAAATTTAGGACAGTTTCCCACACATGTTCCTCTCTTCAATGTTTTCAATAAATCTCTTACACTCTATTCCCATTCTCTCCAGCTTTCTATTATTTTCCTCATATTTATATTTTATTCAAATCAAAAGCCACTTTCTTGTTTTCTTATTTGAAAATTGAAAAAAAGAAATAAATTCTGTAGAATCACTTTGTAGACACATAAGAAACTACTGCATATTTCAAAGAGAAAGTTTCACACTCCGTATATTGAAAAATGGAATCAAATGTACACACCAGTTCTGGAAAAAGCAGAAGATGCTTCCAAGCAAATTTTTTCAAGCTGTAAGGATTTGTCCAGTACTTATTTGCTCTGATGAGCTTGTAAAAAAAACAAAACAAAATAAAACAAAACAAAACAACCCCACCAAAACCAAAAACCAAACTACAAAATAACAACCATAACTGATAAGTAGCATCAGTGTGATGTTCTCCAAGACCTTCTTTGCACCACTTTTGATTTTATTCTGCATACACTTTATTGTTCTTATGCTTTTCAAGTGCACAAAATAGAACAAGGTCTACTCAAGAAAATAACACATTTGGAACAAAATTATAAAACCCTCATCCAAACCCTTTGCACTTCTATCAGAAAAAGCAAACCATAGGGTCAGGCCAGGAAGAAAACAAGGGCATTAACAAAAAACAGATAAATAAGAAACCCTTTCATCAGCATAGCAATAAATAGCAAAAAGAGGCAGTAATAAATAAAAACCATGATTACTGTAGGGACTTCAGCCTACACCTCTCTAAGTGTTTAACCCTTGCTCCCTCTTGTGAACTTTGTCCATCTCCTCCCCTTTGTGCTTTTTCCTGTTCCTGAGGTCCCAATTTGTAAATCACCTGTCTCCAGAGCAGGTTGGCTAATTTAGATCTGACAACTATTAGTTGCCAGACAACACATGGCACCAGCTTTTACACAAGTGTCTGTATTTACACATTTATCCTTTCACTTCTTTGGGGGGGGAAGATCATAAAATCAGCATGCTGCAGACATGAAGAGAAGAAAGATCTTCAGATGATAGAAGACACCACATCTCTTACACTTAATTAATATCAAATTTATGAATATTAATGCAAGGAACACCTAGGCCAAGATGGAGAAGGGTGTTTTGGAGAGAAGAAACAAATGCAGCTGCTGATTAGCTTTCTAAAGGCACACATAAAAGCTGTTACAGCTGTGACTGATGGCAAGAAAAGGTGTTTCATGTGTCCCAGAAACCATTCTTAAAGCAATGCAATACAAACCTTGGGATATCTCTGTTTGGCAGAACAAACCCTGAAATGACTTGTGTGTAGCAACATGGCCACTTGCATGGTCACTATAAAAGTGCCATGAAGCCAAAGCACATAAATGTTGCACAGGTGGACTCATGGGATTAATAAAACATCACATAAAGGCGTCTAAATGAAGTTCAGCTCACTTTCTGAAGAGAACAGGAAAAGCTCAGCTCTTCAGCAACCTTATTCACAAACCAGACTTGTCATATTTCAGGTTAAAGATATCTCATTAGCTTATGTGTACATGCAACACCCACACAAAGGCCACAGGGGAGCAGGAGACCCTAAGTGAGCAAAGAAAGAGACATCCTCCAAACTTTGGTTGCATTCAATAGCAACAAGAAAGCCATTGCATATTAAAGTGAATGGAAACACCAGGATGACAACCTACTCAGAAATCCAGCCCCATGGAGGGGGAATTTGGCTGAATTGGCCCCTTGAGTGATAGTTGAGAAAAAAAACTCTAAGTGACAGCAAGAACAAGAGGGTGTTATTAGACTCACTGCAGGTTTCCTAAATGTTTTGGGATTTTTTGCTGTGCCTGTAAGTGCTTCCAAGGTTGTAATCAAGAGCTCAATCCTTTGTTACTGCACAATTTGCTTTCTTGAGTTTATATTCTTGTTTGAACTTGCCTGCTGTTGTGTGACCCTGGGGTAGCTCTGGCAAGATGAGGTGCATAATTTCTCCAGAGGACAACAATAAAATAAATAAAAGAAGATCCCACAAAGAATGTGCAGAATGTCCCATCAAGAAAACTGAGTGCTCTGAAGACTGGTGTGATCAAGATACAGGACAAAGGGAAAAAAAGTATATTTTGACAGACACTTTTCAATGACCTGCAAGTAGGGGAAGAGAGGGTTACATGAGGGAATCCCACAATGTCTCATCCTGACATCAGCAGAACCCAGGACCAGCGATCTGTAAGCTTAGAAGAAAACAAGACTTTCATCCAGCAACCTGAATTTCAGATAATATTTACATATTCACTAGCTCTTCAGGCTGCATTGGCAGCACTCTGCATGTCAGTTTTAAGAGCTGCCTGATTATTAGCAGCTGCACCTGATTATGAGCCAATTGATACAGGAGCTCCCACAGTGTAAATATGAAGGGTTTCCTTTCCTCTGCTGTTCGTTTTTATCTACACTTCAAGAAAACTCTATTGATCACCCCATACTAAGACTGTCATTTATTATGGTTATTAGGCTGTTATAAATCCCAGGGAACCTCAACAGATCTTACTATTTTAGATAGGGGATTTATAAGAAACATTTGGCAAATTGTTTGGATGAACAAAATGTCCTGTCTCTAAACCATAAACCCCCAGAAGCACCAGCTACTTGTGTCTCCTTCTCCAATGTGCTACACAAAATACCTCCCAGTCTCTCTGTTTTCCTACATGTCCATCCTAGTGGACACTTGTAACCATGACTGTACTGACTGGGAACCAATTCCAGAGACAGAAAAGGCCTGGGGCTGCCTCCAGGTCACACAAAGTGACCAGAAGCTGCAGCCCTTGGCAGGGCAGGACACCTTGTTTCCAAAACCTGGCAGGCACCTTGGCCTCTCTGATATTCACTCCAATAAATATCCAGGAGACACCTTCTGCACATCCCAGCTCCTGCCTGTACTTGGAGCAAAACAAAACCAAACCATTTGGCTGAGACTTTTCAAAACCTCCTGAAGAGGCTTGTGACTGGGAGGTAGCTTAGGTCAGTCTGCTGCTTTTGAAAACTCCTCTTCTTGTCTGTGATATATTTTGTGTATTTAATGTATAAATATTCTGAGAATTAATGCTTTCTCCCTCATAGTGTTGCGTAATACAAAGAGAAATAACACCTAGAAATTGCCACTGATTTAGAAATGTAAACTATTTCTTCTGAGCCAGCTGGCTCGTGATATAAGCTGCTGTGTATTTAAAAGCATAGCTTTCTCCCATGCTTTTCTCAGTTTGGGTGACTTCTCTGGTGTCTCTTTACAAAGCTCTTTTACCAGGGCAGTGATTTGCAGTTCACATAGGCCACCAGGCTGCTGCATTATGACCTTATGTTATAGATAATACAATTTAAGTTGCTGATTACAGAATGGTTCTGTGAAATAGGAAGGAAACTTCTGCTGGTCTGTGAGGCTGTTTTGCTTCTCTTGAAGCATAAATGAGTTTATTTTCTCATCTTGTAAAGATCAGCCATACCCTTTGCAGCACACACACACGATGTATTTTCTGCTAATCCTATGGTTATTAATCTGTCTTGTGGTAGCAGCCATGGCTCAGAACCCAAGCAAAGAAAAACAAGGTTTGAACTTAATAAAGTCATGCAAGGTGTTTGTTTTTACAGGTGACACACCTATGGCTGGTTGTTTCGAAATGTGGCATTATTCAATGAAATACAGAAAAGAGACTAAACAATTCAAAAATAATAACCATTTTGCAATATGCACTATCTCTACAAGTGAATATATTAGCGTTATTAATAATAGCCTCACATTAATGCAAAGCTGTGCTGTCACCTGCCACAGAACAGCAGCTGTGTGTATGACTCCAATGGTTATTACATTACAAGGATGCCTGGAGTCTTATGCTGACATTAAGTGAAGCAAGCATGGAATTTAATGCATTTAACAAAGTAAAAAAAAAATTTAAATCATACCTATAATTTAATATATGCATGTTCTTCACCACGGCAATTACCTACAAGTCCACAAAGGACAGACGGAGCTTGAGGCTATCAGAGAGTTTATTCAGAATTATTCCTAGGGATGATAGCATTTCATGGTTTCCAAAACAAGCTTGTTCATTACATTGCTTTCTGCTAACTGTATTTTTGCAAGATGCCCCTTTCATTTGCTCATTTGCTCAGCCAGGACTGAATGAAAAGGAGCTGAAGGGGAAAAAAGAAGTTCAGAATTATTAACCTGTTTTTCCAGCTTAATTTTTAGCACAAAGTAAAAACATAAAATCATCACCTCATAATAATCTCTGGACTCAGTTATTCTCACTTAGGTAGGGTTGCAGAAGTTTATGCTCCCAGAAATATATGCCTGTTTCATTCATCTGAATCTGCAGCCTTCTAGAAGTCTGTTCCAGATTTCTGAATAGACTGTGCACCCTGATGTGCTGAGGGCATCCAAATGCTCCAACTGGATGATCTTCAGTGATCAGCAAATAGATCCTTTTGTCAGCATAGGCCAAGTTCCAGTTTCAGGTCACCATGTTCCTGACACACGAGATGTCTGAAATGTTGCGCTGAAGTGCAAAGTTTACAAATTTAAGATTCCAATGTCCATTTTTGTTGTTGTTTATGTCTCAAAACCCTAAGCAGTAGGGAATTTGGCCCCTTACTCTGTCATTCTCAGGTAAGTTCTGAGTTTCTTCAGGTAAAGACAGCTACTTCAGGGGCCATGACAGTTTTTCTTACTTTTATTGTTCAGTATGCCGAGGAGATAAGGGAATGGGTCACAAACATCATCAGAAACACCACATTTGTTTAAGCATATTTGTCACCACAATCTCATTGCTATTGGCTTTTCCTATGCAGTGGTGTAGATCTCATAAAACTGTTCTTAAATATTGACCCATTTTATTTGCCTAGTTATCAGCTTGGTTCATTTTATTCTAAAATAATCAATAATAACCTGGCAAAACATTTCCTCACACATTTTCTAACCAGTCAATATAAGACCGACGTTGAAAAAATTGTTTTCTTCATTACAATTCTAAATTATGCTTTGTTTATTCAGAAAAAAAAAAAACACACAGAAAAGTATGGTCTTATCTAGCAGGTAAGATTCTAAAAGATTGTGCTTTTTGAAATTGTAGCTGGAAGTTGTAATGGCACAAGATTATTCCGCTGAAATATATTTATGATGGAAAAGAAATTCTTGGAATGAAAAGCTATGCTCTTTCAAGAATGTTTGGATTTCCTTTAGGAAGTGAGATCAAAATATTTTGCTTCAGGATAAGTAATCTGGTATTGCAATATTTGGTTGTGAGACAGAGTCAAAATATTAGCATCGTTACGGTGATAACATGCAATTCTGACAAAATCCCTCAGCCTGCAGAGAAATTTCCTACAGGTCACTGCAAGGATTCAGTAACATAAGCTAGGATAAAGTATTTCACTGTGGCTCCACAAACAGAAATTAAATTTTATGTGAAAAAGTTTAAATTACTTCACTTCAGCTTAAAGACCTGAAGCGTTGTATTTGGACATTACAATATGAAGAGTTTCTTTGAAGTTTTTTTCCAGATTTAACTTTTTTTATGTTTTATGTGAATTTATTGTCAATATTATTATTTATTTTATAATCTTCCACAGTAAAATAAATTCTAAATTTTTAGGATTTCTAGCATCTGATTATGTTTATCATAATCCAAGAAACGAAATTACCTTAAACATAAAGTAAGCTCATTTGTCTGTCCCAAAATCATATTCACACGGCTTTAACAAGGCTTAAGGGATGAAGGGCAATATTTTGTCATTAAAGGAAAAAAAAGCCTGCCCATTTTTTTACCTGGCAAGAGTCTTACAGTGTCTAAGTAACATTGTATTCTGCAAAAGCTTAATAGCCTAGTATTAATTTCCAATTCTTGCAAGATACATGACAGAAAGATGAATGTGTTGCTCTCCCTGCTGCGCCCTCACTGAGGTGAGAGGGATTGTTTCGTCAATGCTTGGAACTTCCTGTTTGGCAGGTAACAGACCCTGCTAAAAAAAATAGCATGTTCAAAGTGTGAGAAATTACTACCCACTTTTAGAAAGGTTTATTAAACCGTGCCAAAAATACAACAGAAGACTGAGTAGAGAAAATGTTATGGTGCTGGGAGCAATGGATTTTCCCCACCATATGCTCGCCCACACAATGGAAGTTTTGCCTTTTAACCCCTCCCAAAGTTCTGTTCCTTTGCTGTCCAGTGGTGGAGATCACTTCCTCAAATCCTGATTGGAGGTAATGAAATGGAGATTTTTGGAGTTCACTTAAGTTAACAAAATGAATTAAGCATTTGTATTTTAGCTTGTAGAGTTATGTGTTGAATTTTAACCTTTTTCTTAAGAAACCTCTGACATGGTACAAAGGGCATAGGAAAATGCAAATTTCTGAAACTTCTTGCATAAAGAACAATGCCTAAGGATGCAAAGAACCCAGATAAAGAAGCTCCACTCTCTCCAAGCCTATCAAGACTGACAGACTGCTCAGATAAACACCAAAGGACCAAAAGAAAAGGAGAAAAGATCAAAAGTTCAGCTATGAGGAAGACCACGATCTTCAGCCCCAAGAGACCACCAGAGACCCCCACAGGACCACCACATCAAACCATGCATGCCCAGAAGGGCGTGGACCTATTTAGCATGAGAGGTGAGGGCAGGCGGGCCAGGGGTTGAATATGCATGAAAGGCTGTGTGATGTATTGCATATAAAACACCTTTGGGAATAAACATGTGGGTTAGACTAAGGCTCGGTCCCAACCCTCCCAGTTGCCCCAACCCCTGCTTTTTCTTGATAACAGTGCAAGGGGGTGAAACATAACTATAAATCTACAAAACTTTTCTTAACCTATATACATGATAATTGTGAGTCAATCATCGCATTACTCATCTATCACAAAAGATACGGTTGACGCCTGTGCTTAGACTGTGTGAGAAGTTTTTATTGAGCACCTCAGCACTGTGAATACCCAGGGAAAGCAGGGGGAGGGAATAACACTGGTCACTCCAAAATGACACACCAAACAACTCAGTAAACCTGGTGCCATCACCTGGAACTCTTAGTTATTGAAATCCAGAAAAAGCCACAGCACGCAAAAATCAAAAAAACCTGCTGTTGTAGCGTGTGACAATACAACTCAAATGCATGGAAAAGGATCTGGAGAGGACAAGGCACCCTGAGGCCTCAAGAGGGGAGGTGGTGACCATTTTCTGGAGGCCTCCCAGGGCCTCCCTCTGCTCCCCTATCCCTCCCTCTGCTGTCCCTGCTTCATTCCCACCGCCAGGTCCGATAGCCATGGGGCAATGCCAGGAGGAAACACCTCAGACAATTGACAAAACCCTCCTGCCAGGGCAGGACCAGGGCAGCCACGCTGAGGAGAAGTAGCCATGGGGGCTGGCTGCCTCTCCTCAGGCTGAGCTGGGAGTCCCAGGGCTGCAAAAGATGGTGAGGAGATTTAGTTGTCTGGCCTGGGGCACCCTGAAAGTGCAGTGCAGCCATACCCTGAAGAAATGGATTTATAAACACCCTCTTGGATCAGAGCCTTTGAATTTTAGGCAAACACAAGGAAAAAAAAATGGGAAAGAAAGAGCTGCTGAGGCTCAGCATCCCAGGAAACGTGTCCCTCCATGGATGTCTTTATCCAGTCCAAGAGTACCACAGAATACTGGGCTGGGCTGCCCACAGAGGGAAATCTATTTGATTTAATCCAAAAGAGGCAAAGTTTTGCTTTTATGGGAGATCAGTTTGGTTTCATTTCAATTCTTTTCTATATGTTCTGATCCAGATTGAAAGCTACCATTATTTATTTTATGTCATTCCACTCCGATTCATTTCCCAAGCTACAGCCATTGAAATGCAGAATAAAAGTATGGCAAATTATAATTGATGGCATTAAACAATGGAGCAGGGACAGATTTTTTCTTCTTGTAAAATTTTATTTTAAACACCAGTTCAACATTTTATTTCCATGCTTCCCAATTTCCTATTACTCTGCTACTTAGCTTTGCCACTCTGGTTTTGTCCCCCCCATCCACCCCACATGATCAATGCTCCAGAATGATTTTTACCTGTCTCACACTATTGGTGGTACCAGTATTGGTGGTACCAGCAGTGGTCTCATCATTTACGCTGCACTGAAAAATGGCAAAAGTTCAGCCCTGGGTAAGTTTTCTGGCTTCTCATTGTAATAACTAGTGCCACTAACACAATAAAATTTTATATCATTTTTATTGCATCCCTCCTAGAGAATTATAGGCAGACCAGTGGCTTGTAAGAGCAGATGTGTGAAGCTGCTGATAGAGCTGCATCTGTTTCCTTTTTGCCACAAATTGTTTTGTATAGATCCCTGTTGACTAGGAAATTTAACATACTGTCGCTGTACATCACATTCGCAGTAAAATCATTGTTAAACAAACATATTATTCCCTTCTACTCTCCTCCCCCTTTTCTTTTCTTAATACATACTGACTTTATGTTCTCTCCATATACTTCCTTCTCACTCCCCAAAATAGATTTTTCTTTTGGTTCCAGTTTTACTTGGACCTGGACCAAGTCCAGGAGTTTGATGTTGGCTTTTACAGCAGTCCTGAGAGTACAGGGAAGATGGGGAAATGTCAGGAAGAATCTGCTGCTTCCTACTAAATCATAACATATTTGCCACTGTATTTCTTGATGGGATCTTTTTCTTCCCCCTCTTTTTCTCTTATTTTCTTTTGTTTGAAAGCAAATCCTGCTTTCTATGAGCAGAAGAGAATTAAGTCACCATCCAGATCTAGATATGGAATTGAAAAGAAAAGCTGTCTCTGAGCTGCAGGAAGTTGCCTGCAGCATTTAATCTCCAGGCTAGGGTGATGCCCTGCCTTTTGCTGCAGCTGTGAGTGCTTTGCAACCTCATCCTTCCTTTTGTCACTGCAGCTACTCCAGTTTTTGGGCTGTGGAAAAAAACAGCTCCTGGTTACTGATCAACACAGAAAGCAGAGGCCTCTCAGAGCACATTGCCCTTTGCAAGCAAAACCAACCTAATTTTGCTCATTTTCCTAGATGAGGGAGAGTGGCATGTTAATGCTACACAAACCCTCCAAGGTAACATATCTTTGGGAAATACATGTTTTCTGAAGGATGGGGCCACACCAGCTGCAGCTACTCTGCTTCTTGGGGTACGGTTGCACAGCATGGTCTGTGTCTCAGGAAGCAGGAAAGCCAGACTCTGCCTGTGCCATCTCACGTGGACATGGAGCAAAACCATACAGAACTGCCTGGGGCTGTGGCTGTACATCATTCCCCAAACCAGCCATTCTCACAGAGAGGCACTGCCATACCAAATATCTCAGTACAGTGCCAAGCTGGGAACACAGCTGACACAGACAATAATGAGGGGAAGCTGATGGGATTATGACTGGAAATCACAACAGTAATAAAATGACAGAAGGAGTCACAAACCCTTTAAGGGGTTCTGCCTTATTTGCATTTTCTTATGTTGCTTGGAAAACTTAATGAAGTTTATCTTCTGTCATTAAGATAAACCAGCTCTGTGGTAGTGCTGTCAGAGCTTCACTAATTAAAAGTCAGCCTCCAAGTGCTTAAAGCTTGTCTAAACTTGAAAATTAATTCAATTTGAGGTAGCGTATACATTTAATTTGCAGCAGCTATCCTACCTAAATTAGGATATCTATTTTGTAGGCAGGGTTCCTCAGAACTTGGCTCAAATTGAAACTGAGCATTTGCTTCCTTGCCTTAACCTGAAGCAAGACATCTGTGTATAAGGAAGGATTCAGGGATGCCTCTTGCTAAGTATTCCCATGCACAGACAAGACTTAGGAAAGCTGATCCACAGCACTTTCCTTCCTGAATGCCTCTCTCTGCCTTGTGCCCCATCAGCTGAGGTAAGGCTGCAAGCAACAGATGATGCATGGTGCAAACAATGTGCTAAACTGATACATTTATCAAATTTGTATGGACCTGTACTGTATATGCAAGGATGCTATTACAGCACAAAGCCTAAATAAGAGAACTTAAACCTGGACTAAAACATTTCTAAAAAAACAAAAATATTTTCTTAGTATTTTTATAAACAAGACTGTTTGGAATACAGAAAAATATTATGAACACTTAGGATTACCTTTCTTTATGTGCATTGTATGAATATAACTATCAATTAATTTAAGAAAATAAGTGCTGGGTTTATGGTTGGACACAATGATCTTAGAGGTATTTTCCAACCTAAATTATTCTGTAATTATGGTGTAATACTCTCAGAGAGAGATATTGAATGCTAATAAATGAAGTCCTAGAAATACCACAATAAGACAGCTTACATATATCCCATTATTTTCTTTTGTGCTGTCCCTACTGTCATTTTCTTATGTTTTTCTCATATAAAATGTTTATTACCCTGGATGGTCTGGGATGAGCAGTGCCTGTGGTCACTGTCCCACTGGCACTGAAAGACTGCTGGGCCTCTGATGAGTTGCTGGACCCCCAGGAAAGGATACCATCCTTCTTTGAAGCTAAGAAATCTCAAGTGATGGTAGTCCTTCCTCAAAATACTGCCACAAAAGTTTCCCCATGTTATGAAATTAGCTGGGGAAAGTGGGGGGAGGAACAGCAAATGCTGGTGTGCAGAGGAAAATATTTAGGAGGAGTCCTGCATACACCACTACATGTGTTTGGACAAATCTGTGTGGATACATGTGCAAATACACAGAACAGGACCACGCATTGGTTTCCAACATAACCTTAAGGATAACAGAGGATGCAATTGGCAGTGGTCATCCAGCTGGGATGAGGTATTCCTCCTGCTGGTATCCAACCACTTAAAATGAAACGCTGGGCAGTAGAAATGTGCCACAGCTGAAAAACATGAATGAGTCAAAACAAATAAGCAATCCCAAAATTAGGTTTAAATCAGAGAATAAAAATCAAATGTAATTTAAAAGCGTACTAAAATTGGCTGGTGTCTGAGAGAGCATTTAGTGTCTCAGCACTTTTCTGCTGCACTTAAGAAATTAAAGAGAGAAACAGAGAAACAGTCTTAGATGAAGCAATAAATAATGGACACTTTCAACACATAATTTGGTCTTGAATTTACTAGCTGGTTAAATTAATTCATCCATTATGAAAGGAGAATTTTACTGTCTACATTTTTAGGCTCCCTAGTGTGCTAAATTAAATGGGCATTGAGGCAGGGACTACTGGGTTCCTAGAAATTTCTACTAAATTACTTTCCTCCCAATGATTATCTAGTTCACACAATTTGGAAGCTTAACACTGATAAAAACAATTGTTCCAGGGCCTTGTTTGGATTGTGAGGGTGAACACCTTCTACAGCAGCACTTTTCAGTAATCCAGGCTTCACTCAGGTTTTTGTCTGAAACATTTTTCAGGCCTCCCACTCCAGAAGGGTTAAATCACGTAACCAAGGTTACTTTGAATTCAACATGAATTTAACATTTTTGTGATTTCTTTGCAACATGATTTGAATTGTTTCCCTGAGAAAATTTCAGATAACCTTAAAATGGATAGTTGCTGCAATATATGACAATAGGTTATTAATCATATAGATTAGAGCATCAAGAACTAACTGAAGGAAAACATAAGCTTGGAAACATATGGAATAATCAATATATTACATTGTTCTTAATAATGCATTATGTTTGCAACTACAAACACATTGTATTTTCATGAACTACACCATCAGGGTTTTCAAAACCATGCTCAAAAATTCCAAAAGCGTTTGCAGAAAGGGGAAAAAGAAATTTCCCCATTGCAAACAAACAATGGCAGAGAAGGAAACCAGCTTGTAATTCAAACCATGTTCAAGGTAGGGTCACATCCCTTTGCCCACTCCATGTCAGGAGAGTTACACCACAGTAACCTCCAAGGGCACCCCAGGCTTCCCAAGGGACACACGGTGGGCTAAGGAGAGGATCTGAGCAGCAAGGCTTTGACAGGAGCACGGTTCACCAGCAAAACCTATTTAAATTACTGACACTTCTGCCAGTGTCTGGAGAAAACTTGTTCTGGTTGTGGAAAAAGAACAAGCAAGTGATGGATGGGCACCTGACAGCCCTGCCTTTTGCTAGCAAAGCTTTTAACACCTTCTCTGGAGTCAGAGAGGAGAGAGGATCTTTACCATACAGCTCAAGTCACACAGCCAGGTCAGGACAGGATGGATTTTGTCAGAATAGTGACACTCTCCCAAAACAGCTATGTTGCATAGCAGATGTGCCTGTTCCTCACACTTTTCCGAGCTTTGTGTCCCACATCCTAGTCTACCTTTCCCAGAGAAACATAACTCTCTCCAGCATCACTATTTCTTTTTCCTCAGTTCTTTTTTATAATGGAGGAAAAATCATAGCAGTCCTTGCTGTGCCAGGGTATTACTCCATCAGCCTATAGAGTTTCCTCACTCCACATGGACCATAACTGTGGTAGGAGGAGAAGGAAGGAAGAAAACAGGAAGGCAATAAATCGATGCTATACTCCTTGCAATGGCACTATAATCCCCTATCCAAGAGCTCTGGCACCAAAAACAAAGAGTTAGAAACATTTACACTCTTTCTTTTGATTGCCACGATGAAACAAGCTGAATGAATTTCTGCTTACTAAAGGTACCCAAATATTTTCCACTCGACTTCCTCAGTCTCTACTGATTTCTTCTGTGCAGAAAGCAAACCATATTGCAGGAGAAAGCTGCATTGGTACAGAGTTCAAAGGAACTGTCTCCTTCCCTGTCTGCTTACACACTGAGAAAATGGGACCAGAGTTTGTGACAGTCTGTCCTTGCTGCCTCTGTCACTTCCATCCCAAAGATTGTGTATACATATCTTCAGCATTAAACCTAAGAGGAAAGATATGTTGTCCTGTAGGTCAGAGCCTTCAAGATATAGATCCATTTACAGAATTGCTAAGGCTTCTTCCTTTGCTCTTAGCTCCAGAGAAGATTAAAAAATTACATCTAAATAGAGTGAATTTGAAGACCATAATAGGATGGGACTTAAAATATTGATTTTGTTATTAGTGGAATGTTGCAGCACAAAGCATCTACTGCAGGCACAGTGAGGGTAGACAGACATCCTCTAGAGCAGCTAATGCCCTGGAACCTTACAGGATAACTTTTAAAAGCATTCACTAAAAACAGAGCATAGAAATGATCTGGGTGAATACATTTTAGTTACCTGAAATGATTGGCAAATGATTGACTCATGCAAGGGCTGTCTTTAAATCAAGAGCAAACTCTGCCTGCACTTGGGTGGAAAATTATGTGAACAGATTGCCACTAAAGCGAGTGTTGCCTTCCCAGCCAGAGGCTGAGGGTGATAAAAGGGATGTTTAGGCACATCATAACAACAAGTCTGTGTTTTAAAATTTTTGTGAGATGATACAAATCAAAGAGCCTTAAGGGATGCATTAAATTACTGAGCAATTCAGTATCAAAGATAAGAACAAATAAAAGTATCACATAAATCACAATTAGGCTTTCTCCAAGATTCATTCAAATTTTCAAAGATTCAGTATATAGTATATATGAAATATTATTATTTATGCATCCACGAGCCTTCTAATCAAGGGAAGAAATTCTGCATTTCCTAAGCTAATGTGAATAGGGTAGGTTCTTTCAATATCAGAAGCATTTCAGAAAATTAATTCAGTATCTCTGAAAAGGTCATTTATTCAAGGATGAGTTGCCATAAACTTACCTGTGTGTCTGTTCAGCTCAAGTGAACACAAAGCAAATCAATTCAGTGTGGCCAAGTGTAATTACCTCCCAGAGCAGAATCCATTGCTTGTATTTATTATTAACAATGCCACAGACTCACCAAATTCAACAGCAATTTTGATTAGTGTGAGGTCATACACTGCTCTTCATTTCCAAGTGCTTCCTTCTCTTGGAGTTTATAACATGATTATTACAGTAGAATAATTTTATTAGTATTTATACTGTGATAGCAATTAACTTCTAATTATGAATGAAGAACTTATGAGGACCAGTGCTAGATTAGCAGGATTAAGTTTTAGCTGGAGGGGAAAAAGGCTGTGTTTTTCTAAAATGTGCATGTGTTTTTAGGAGCTGGAAGTGCTCACAGGACTTCGGGGCCTTAGCTTCTCTTTCTTTCCATTGCCTCAAAATATTTTCTAGATATATACAGAATACACACATTGTGGGTGAATTCTTTCCCTAAGCTTTGATCACCTGTGGCTATAAAAGACTTCAGCACTTACTGTTACACCCTAGGTGTCATTTCAAGGATCTAAAAGTTGCACCTCAACAATTTATGGATGAATAAATTGATGAATGAATAAATCTTTACTTTTAAATTAAGTTTTGATTTGTCATTCTTTAATGAAACAAGTTAATAAAAAATTACTACCCAATAAACTTCATACCACTCTAGGAGCTTATTAATATTTTTCTGGATTGGGTTTTCTCCCCCCTTTCTGGTATGATATAGTTTGGGGAATCCTGGATATTTTAACCCAGATGTTTTTTAATCACTTCAGTAAAATGTGGACAAAGAATGCTTGTAAATAGGGTATGCACTCAATATAAAAGTCAATTCAATATATATTTATGTTCCTATATGATGTTTATAAAACTCTGAGAAAAAAAGAGATAGGTTACAGACTATAAAATTATTGATGGAAACCAGCCAAAAACTTCAGTCAAATTAGGCTAATATTTACAATATACACTCAATAGTCAATCACAAAGTTAGGAAAGAACTGATCATTGCAGGAGAATTCAGAGCATCATTGAACAGATGAATTGCCTCCTAGCCTTCAGCACAACTGTGTCTACATATGATGCTGTGTCAGTTTTATTCTTGTATGTGATGGCAAAAGTATCCTGGTACAGTCAAATGAAAATTAAATTATGATTTAATAAGAAGAAATAAAGATAACTCACAAAGACAGAAACATTATGCCACACGGTTAACAAATTAAAAAGGCTGGAAATTCCTCATTGGAATCATTGCTAAACCTCTCCAGCAGGCAAATTTAACTGCGTGCATCAGACTACAGTTTCCCTGAATCCCTTTCAGAGCATCAGAAATGACCATGATTCCCAAGGAGTTCTCTAATCATGTAGCATGCCTGGGTGCTATTCAGCATAAAAGCTGTCTAAAGAACAAAGGATATAATTCTACACAATACAGAATGCCATTTGTCTTATTTTGTTAGGTCCCTGCTGAAGTCCTGGCTCTCGAGGTAGTGCAGTCAAAATCAATTCGCACCTCCATTCATCGTGCCTCGGGGATGAATGGATGCAGTCTGTGTGCCACATCCATAAGAGCTGCTTCCATTATTCTCCAATCCCTCCACAACAGGTATAATTCAATTGATTTTCTCTATGCTTCCAAGAAGATTACAAAGGACAGAGTTGTGCAAAATCAAAGAGAGCAGCACCCTCTTGGTAGAACTCCAAAAGCAGCAGGAGTGGGGACAAGTTGGAGTTAAGAGAGGATGTTCATACACAGGGGTCTCTGGAACATGGGAGCTCTAAAGATCTGTCTTCCTAAAATTCTGGCAATTGCAATGCCAAAAGAAGATGCTTTTAGTTTTGCAGTCTCTGCCCAGTAACAACAATGCTGACTTCCTTTTCTTGTGAGTTTTGTGACCTAAGTTAGAGGCCACAGTATTCCTCAGTATGCAATGCTGGGTTTCCTTCTTCCCTTCTGAAAGTGTAATTCATCCAGGAATAAAATGCCTTGGAATTGCTAAGAAAAAAATCCCACCAATAGCTTATCAGGCACATAGGCTGATATTCCTCTGACATGTAATTCTTCCTCTGTGAAATCAGCACACTCTCAAATTAAATTAGACCTGAAAGTCTCCTAGTCTGATAAGTGAAGAGACAACAAATTCTCCAGGCTCAAGATGTCTCTCTCCTGCTGAGAAAAAAGACCCAAAGAAGCATATGGAGAGTGCACTCTTGATGGAAGCCAAAACTCAGCCTCCTCATTTTCCATATTTGTTTCAAAGCTTTTCCCAATCTATATTACTGCAAATAGTTTTTTCCAACAGAAACTCCAGCTTGGGGGTGTGGGTGAAAAGATGAAATAACATTTCACAGGTGTTAGCAAAATAATTTTACAGATGACACTAGTAAGAAACCAAATGTTTCTTTGGTGCTGTGATGCGTCCCTATGTCCATATTTTTTCCAGCAGAGGTGGGACTCTCATTATTTCAGTATCATCCATCTGGATTTCAAAACACTGAGTTTAACATTTTATAACCTTTCAAAGAAAAAAAAGAGGAGCATAAAAAAGAGAGCCTGAGCTCCCCTGTGAAAAATCTCAAGTAACAAATCAGAGGCACAGTCATCCAAATCATGGAGAGGGGAGGAGAGAAGTGTTACCACAGGGGCCCTTCTGAAAGGCCTCCCAAAACAACCTGAGCTCTTCAGACAAACAACATGCAGTAAGACAAGGGCTAAGTTTGCAACTACTTACATATTTTATATTGAGACATAATTAGCTGCAATATATACACACTTCACTTTAAACCAGCTATGAAGAGATGCGTAAATGCCAGGGACTGCCACCTGCTCCCTAAGCCAATGAAAATTAAATTATGATTTAACAAGAAGAAATAATTGACTGTCTGATTACAAAATACATATATATTTATCTAATTAGTTTTAATAGCCTTGCTTTAGCTGGCTCTACTCCAAAAATCAGGTAAAAAAAAGCATACCCTACTGATTGATGGAGAGAGGCTGGAGACATGAACAGTTCTCACAAGGGGGCTCTCCTCCAGGAGCCAGCATGTCTCCAGTGGGAGGGCAGGAAGGGGAAGAAGGGACACCCAAAGCAGGGAGCTGCTGGAAGGTTGAACAGGACAACACCCAGGGCATTGCTAAGCCAGCCCCTCTCTGCCTGTGGGTCACTATACAAAGCTTGTCTTGGGTCTCATGGTACTGTGGGTGATGATCAGATGTAAGAAACCAGAAAGATGAGTGCACGGACAGGCATAACTGTGCCCCACCATGAAGGGACACCAACCAAATGCTGCTTCTTCAAACAGAGATCACTGATTATTTGAGCTGATATAATTCTACTGGCAACATGGTCCAGAAAAACTTTTGTCATGGTTTGACATTGGCACAATGCCAGTGCCCCCATGAAAATATGCCTTCCCCAAATGAGCCCTGTGAGATGTGACCAGAAACAGAGCAGAGCAGGCTCGAGCTTAAAAATAAAGGAAAAAAAAATTATTTACCTACAAGTATAATAAAGGGAACACACAGAACTCAGAATGAAAACCTTCCAAAATATTCCTCCTCCTCACAACTAATTTCCAAGAAAGCACACTGAGACAAAACTTGGACTCCCAATCAAGTTACCACCCTTCAGATAATTATTACTCAGTCCATCAAGGGAGAGAGGAGTCTCTCTTGCACCACATACCCCCCAGGAAACACAGCTGAGACCTCTTGTGTTTCCATGTCACACATGGCACTGCCTGGAGAAAATCTGCCAGTGTGACATTCTCCTTCCATGTACAGTGCTCTCACCACTGGGCATGGACAGACTGCTCACAGGGTTCCTCCTTTAAGGATGCTCTGCCAAGGACCAAAGAACAACAGTTTCTCATTTTGGGACCACAGTCCCCCCCCCATTTTCTCCTCCCCTGGGGCTGAGGGTCTCGAGAATGGAGACTTTTTCTTCTTCTTTTCCCTGAAGACAAAAGGCACCACCACACCTCCTCATCACTGCAGCAGGTCACTCTCTTGGCTCCAACCATTGCATCCCCATAAAAATGCAGTTTCTGTTGCAGGAGAAACTGGTTCAGTCTATGGCTATACAAGAAAAGTCCAGCCAAAAGCCACTCCATCATCTCCTCCCACCTAAGATCTTTCCCCATCTTCTTCTGACATCTCGGGCCCCAGGCCGTTTCTCTTTCCTTTCAGATCAAGGACAAGTAATATTTCACAAAGCTTTCATTGTCCAAGAAGGGGTTAAAAGTCTTGGACTCCCAGGATGGCTGAAATCTCGGCCCAGAACTCCAAATCCCACAGCTGGGCACCTTCTCCCCACCTTATCTTTCTCCTCTGCCAGAGTACTGCCAGCACAGTCTCTGTCTCTTTCACCCTCTCTCCCTCTGAGTGGGGAGGAAACAAAGACATCTCAGATTTTCTCCACCCTTCTGTCCACAGGGCGGTTCCAGTCCCTTCACTCCCTGGCATACCTCTCCAGACCACATGGCTTCCCCTCCCACACCCAGCCTGTGGTTGGGCAGGGGAGGTCTGCACTCATCTGCTGACCAAAACCAAAGAGAGCTCCCCTGGCCATTCTCTGCTTTTAACCCCCTGTGTTCTCAGAGGCATGCCATGGTCACACCAGGTGTCAATGTTCAAACCTGACCACTGATTGGTTTGACCCCAGCTTCCTGAGAAAACTCACTTCCTTGTCAAACCAGGACAACTTTCTATGAAGATTGGGATACTTTGCTAATTAACTCAGGAGGAAAAATAAATTCTCTTAATATGTATTTTTTCCCACTTCTCTCTGCAGTATAACCAGTGTTGCATCCCCTGTTAGTTTCTGGGTGAGCAACACTAAGACTTTGCCACAGGTCAAATTTTATCATAAATTCCACATTTTGATTGCAACTCCAACACTTCCTGCAGCATAAATACATTTAGGGTCAGATTTTAAAAGCATTTCAGATGCCAAAGGGTACATTTGACATTAATTTCCAGGCAAGCCAGGAATCCAAATGCACCAAAATCCAGTCATTCAGCCCAGCCCCAGTGAATCACTCTGTTTCCAACGGCTGCAGACTAGCTCAATTTTACTTCAAATTAGGAAGCCCTATAGCAAACCTACAACAAATCTCCAAAAAAGGTGGCTTGCAGCTTTTCAATCACTCTTTACACACCTTGTGATTTTGCAGGACCTACCTGTCAGGTTCTGTCCTGAACACCAGCAGCTGACATTATTTACATTTCCTCTGGATATCTGTTTTAAAGCCTGTGCTTTCATTGTGAAAGCAGAGAGATCAATCCATGAGTTAGGATATTAATGTGAAGCCCCAACAAGATGCACTACTAGGGCTCAGGGCTCCCCTGTGCATATATTGAACCAGACGTTTCGTAATTGGAGTTTATTCCCACAGGGGAACACCCATCCACTCGGCCAAGCTGTTGTAGCAGTTTGCAAACTTCCCACAGCTTTTCCTTTTCCTCCTTTCCTTTCCTTTCCTTTCCTTTCCTTTCCTTTCCTTTCCTTTC